>JABWTJ010000448.1:7500-699927 GCA_016801875.1 Solanum sitiens | reverse complement strand
TTTAGGGAAAACATGGAATAAAAAATAAGGAGCACTAGGATGTACTAACCATGTGAAAAATATCTTTGGTTGACCCGTAATTAGCAGTTTGTTATGATGCAATTGTTGACCCGTAATTATTTTAGTGTTCCAGCAGTTTTGCTTCTCATAGAACAACTGGAAAGGTTCCACTTGTTCTTAGGGGCTTAACTTTAAGAATAATATCCTTCTATGCTGTATGTGGTATTATTATGATGTGCTTTCTGGTCGTTTGCTCATTTTGACCCGATACCTTTGACTATAAGTAAATTCCAATAGCACTGATGCCAAATTTCAATGACTTTTGAGTAGGTGTTGGAGTTCTCAGCTGGAAGGGGCATGCTACAGATCTTGTAAGCAAAACTTTTGGCCTGCTGAGCTTGTTAAAATCAGACTTAACATAATAGTTGTTTTTTAGGGGGGGAACTGACTCTCCTCTTTCTGGTTTGTTCTAGTGTTGCAGTGATGACCAGAGCTTATCCTGAAGATTATGGGCAAAGGAATGACCTCATCCTTCTCCGAAACATCGCTAGCTACTTTCTTCTTACCTGTGGTGCAATTTACATAATATCAGTAAGTTCAGGAAACCATCAGGTTGTTACATGACAATCATTTGTTTGTCAGGGTCCATACTGTTGTAGCTTGTATTTGGTATGACACAATCCTGAAGAGTATGATGTGTGGCCTTGCTTCTCTTGGTCCCCTCCCACCTCTCGTGGAGGCGGTAAATATGAATATCTATAACAGATTGCGTTTAGCTTTCAGACAGGAGAATTCCTTCCAAGAATGCAAGCAGTGGGCACCTGTCAATTAGGCTATCAGAAGTTATGCTAGATGGTCTTAAACATCATTTGTTTGCATGACCATGTAAATCTTAAGCGTATTTACTAGGTATCCATGATATACGGAGTGCTGATAAAGATTACAGCCTGTAGTTTGATTGCGTGCATTCCGTGCCCTTTTTTTGAACTTCATTTTTCTTGTATTTGAGCATGAGGGCTTGCATCTGACTGCACACATGCTACCAAGATCCATCTTGTTGAGTATTTTTGGGGTACCATATGGTACAATAGACTTTAACTTTGTTTTTTTCTTGACTTATGTTACTTATAGGGATTGTTGTGCTTTGGATTTATCAAACGTGCTCGTCAGGCAAAAGAAATATCCAGGGAGCAAGCAATTAACGATCTGCAGGTAATCCATGATATCTTGTTACATGCTTGTCCTGTTGGAAGCAAACCGTGAGCTGAACATTAGAGGAAGAGTTAGATATGTGATGCTTCTCCAGGCCTTACATGGGTCTCACTCTCTAAATCTGTTCTTGTTTTTCTGTGTCTTCTCTGGTACTCTGGTTTTCTGCTGCTTCCACTCATCTTTTCCTACAAACAGTATGTACCATCCAACCTTCCAAATTATTAAGCTTAAAACCCTAATGTTATTCTCTGTTAGAGACGATATGAAAAGAGAAAAGTTGGACAGAGAACCCGAGTTTCATAACCTTCTTGTCAGGTCCATATCTAGATTAAGCTTACAACTGGGTGAACGTAGATTTGGTTCAGAGGTTTTCTGTTGTAAAAAATTAAAATGGTGCATGCTTATAGCCAATTTTGCAAATATCATCTGGTGTGATGTAACTAGCAACTATAACTGGGCCATAGCTCTACCATTAAATTTTGATTCACAAGCTGTAGCTTGCAAGAGTACCTCTCAATAATTGGTATGAGAGACAGCAGGGCATAGCTAAAACGACAAGACTTCAAGGACTTCAAAAACTCAAACGTGTTCACATTAAGCAGTTGGGTTTTGTATAATTTTTTTTTACTGTTGTCGATATGTGTGTATCTCATTCCTTGGTGGCTGGTTGTCATTGTAACTTTGATATTTCGAGCAAAGAAAAGTAGCATAGAATGTGGGTAGTTAGACAGACATTACATTTTATTGAACTCAGAGGCAACTATTTGTGCAAGAGAGGAGATTTTTGGTTTCAGGGATTCCTGGAAGAACTTTTAGGTCAATAATATTGCAGATAAAGAGTTTTTGGAAATGTATCTAAACAAATGATGGTTCAGCCAGCAGGTGCTATTTTTTAATGAATCTGGTGTCCAAGTGAGGTGATGTGTTGCACATTCCATTTTGGTTTGAATCAGAGGCAAATTATTTGTTCAAGAGGGGAGATATGGATCCAGGTATTCCTGGAAAGCCTTTTTGGCCAGTGATATTGGAGATGAAAGGTTTTCAGAAATCTTTCTAATTACATTCTGGTTAAGCCAGTAGGTGATAATATCCTTTAAAAATAAAAAAGAAATTAGCAGTGGTGTCCAAGCTAGGTGAAATTGTTCTAGTGGAGATTCAGACTTGGGATCTGCAGGTTGTTGCTCCTACACCTCAATCACTTAGGTCTCCTCTTCTCGACTAAGGTTATAGTGTACTCTTAGACTTTTCAGTAGAAAAAAATAATGATAGTAATAATTAAAAGGACATCTACTATAGCATGTATTCCTGAGTGAAGCAAGTGTAATTAAACTTGCATGCATTTTAGCTGGAACCGGGGCTCATCTCTCTGTCATAGGACATAATTAGGCACTAGTAGTTCTGGAGAACATTTTGAATAAGTGATACTTGATAGCATGTGTTACATGTCTCCACCCCTTCCCTTTCTGGAGGTCTCCTGTCCTTGTCTCCGCCCCCCAACTACCCCAAGGGAGCAATCTTGCTTTTTTGCTTATTTGTTGCCATTCAGTTTATAGCGTAATTACATTGTGAAAAGTTGTTTTCCAAAGTCTATTACATGAGAATTACAATGCTTTTGGTTATGCTTCTCATTTTTTAAATAATGGTAGTAAACCCTTAATACCTGCCTTCCATATTCGGATATGCTAATCACTGAAGACTTGCTGGAAAAAAAAAGAAACTCTTCTCTCCCCTTTCCCCTTTCACAACTCCAGCTGCATCATTTGAGTATGAATCAAACTATTGTTTCTTGACCTGCTCCTATTTCCATCGTGGATGACATCGACTCATCTCTTTATCTCCTTCTCACTATTCCTGAAAATATATTAATGATTATAATTTCAGGAATTGGAGCGTCGTAGAGAAGAGCTTGAAGCTCTGTTGATACAGGAGAGGGCTTGAGAAATAGAGCTGGCATTTATGGCTATGGCAAATCACTGTCGAAATTGAGGAGAAAACTTGGAAAGGAAAGCTCAAATGAGCGAACTTGATGTTCATGTGTTTTACCTGCCTTTTTACCTATGTGAGATTGAAAATTTTCACTAGATGTATTGCAAAATATGTACAGTTACATAGACCATTTTCCTAACAACAGTTATATCGTACTAAACCAGGTGTTCGTCTATTCCTTCATTCCACATGCCTCGTATCGTATTTGTGTGTGAGCAGGACGGATTATTCTGTAGCCTTTACAAAACCTTTTTTTCAATGGTGTTTGATTTGGTACCTGAATTTCTATTTCCTATCAAGCTGACCTTAGATGGTATATAATAGAACCAGTTCACAGTAAGTAAATTTTGGCAACATTCAGATGTTGAGTATTTATGCATACCAATTTTCAGGCTATTGTTGTCTCCAAATAATAAAGAGTAGAAAAGTCACTTTTACAAGTCCAATTATATGGCAGGCTTAATTTTAGAAGTCTAACATTTTTTTTTCCCTTAAACCTGTGATTACTAGTATATTTTAAGTTTTTATTAGTATTAAATAAAGAATTGTGATCAACTCACATTTGTTCCTTCAAGATAACATATTTTACTTGATTTTTGTTGTAAATAACAATTTGTGAATGTTCATTATACCCCTCTTATGCTTATAAAAGGCATTGTAATCTCTATGGAAAATACACCAAAATAAGGGAGATTCAAGTTTCCTATATTATCTCTCTACTACATTCTTCTCTCCTTAATTGCTATTAGTTTAATTTCAGTACTTAGTCTTTATTTTATAACACGTTATCAGCACGAGACTCTGTCATATCAAAGTTTGAAGACTAAATTTGAAGACTAAGGTATTATTATTTTTCTTCTTTTTATTATGATTAATCTTACTAAACTTGAGTTCGTTGCCCTTCAAAGTTCGGGCAAGAACTACCTTTCATGGGTATTGGATGCTGAAATCCATTTGGATGCTATGGATCTTGGAGACACCATTAAAATTGAAAATAAAGCATCAAAACAAGACTGTGCTAAAGCAATGATATTCTTACGTCATCATATTGACGAAATTTTAAAAATTGAATATCTCACAGTCAAAGATCCACTCGTTTTGTGGAATAATCTAAAAGAAAGGTATGACCATTTGAAGATGGTCATTCATCCAAAGGCACGATATGATTGGATGAATTTAAGACTACAAGACTTTAAGTCTATTCATGAGTACAATTCTGCCATGTTCAGAATTACTTCTCAACTGAAACTATGTGGAGATACAGTTAATGATGTTGATATGCTGGAAAAATCGTTCTCCACATTTCATGCCTCGAATGTGCTTTTACAGCAACAATATCGAGAAAAGGGTTTCAAGAAGTATTCTGAACTGATTTCTCATCTTCTCGTGGCTGAACAAAATAATGATTTGTTAATGAAAAATCACGAGAATCGTCCCACTGGATTTACACCACTTCCTGAAGTGAATGAGGTGTACGCCCACCACGCTAGGCGTGGAAGAGGCCGTGGCCGTAATTACGACCAAGAGCGAAATCCTTTCCCGGTGTTAATCATTCACCAAAGAAAAATAGTCATCAAGGGGAAAAGGAAAAGATGAGAAACGTGAAATAATTAAAATAAATTGTTTCCGATGTGGTGGAAAGGGTCATTATGCACGTGATTGTCGTACTCCTAAATACTTGGTTGAGCTTTATCAAGCATCACTAAAAAGTAAAGATAAAAATCTCGAAGCTAATTTTATCACTGATCATGTTGACATCACACACTTGGATGTGGCAGATTTCTTCACACACCCTGAAGGAAAAATAGATCACTTAATTGGTACGGTTCTGTGGATATGGAAGAATAATCATGATTGATATTTACTAATGTTATTAATATTTGTTGTTTTATATTGATCATAATTGGAAAATAAATAGTTAAAGTGCTCATATTTGTCCATGCATATTCGCTGAGTCCATTCTTTTAGAAACAACATTGAAAAGTGAGTTGGAATGTTATGATTTGAAAAGAAATTGAAAAATATTAAAATTATACTTTCCTTTAACTTTTGTGGCCATAAAAAGAAAATGTATATGTAAGACCACTACCTAAATTGGTTAGTGGAAAACACCTTTTCCTTTTTGTCACTCAAATATCATTTCAAGATAATAAATTATATTAATACTTATTTTAAACATACTAAACTAAATCAAATTTAGTGTTAAAGATTTGAATGATAAAAATCTTATGCATTATTAATGATTCAAATATCATTTTAACATTTATATTATTTCTTAAATATTTAACAAAAGATAATTAATTAATATAAATTTATTTCATTACTTTTGAAGATATGGATAATTCTCCAAGCAAATTATCAAATTATGAAGACATTTGCTTGATTGATTCTGGTACAACACACACAATATTAAAAAATGAGAAATATTTTTCTCATTTGAGTATGGGCAATATGAATGTTACTACGATATCTGGTAGTACTAATTTGATTAAGGGCTCCGGAAGAGCCATTATAATTTTGCCCAAGGGAACTAAACTCATAATAAATAATGCCATGTTTTCTCCTCAATCTCGGAGAAACTTATTGAGTTTCAAAGATATTCGTGAAAATGGTTATCATATCAAGACAATTGATGAAATGAATCTTGAATATCTTGGTATAACCAAAAATGTCTCCGGGCAGACATATGTTGTAGAAAAATTCACGGCCTTATCTTCTGGATTGTATTGGAAAAAAATTAGTGCAATTGAGGCACATTCTATAGTAAATCGGGGGTTTACTGATTCCAATACTTTCGTACTTTGGCATGATCGTCTGGGACATCCTGGGTCTATAATGATGAGACGAATTATAGAAAATTCAAATGGGCATCCATTAAGAAGTTGAAAATTCTTTTAAATGGTGAATTTTCTTGTGATGCGTGTTATCAAGGCAAGTTAATTGTGAGACCATCACCAACAAAGGTCAAAATTGAGTCCCCTGCGTTTTTGGAACGTATACATGGGGACATTTGTGGGCCAATTCACCCACCGATTGGGCCATTTATATATTTTATGGTCCTGATAGATGCTTCCTCTAAATGGTCTCACGTATGCCTATTGTCATCTCGCAATTTGGCATTTAGAAAATTGTTGGCACAAATAATACGATTACAGGCATAGTTCCCTGATAATCAGATTAAGTCTATTCGCCTTGATAACGTTGCAGAGTTTTCATCCCAAATATTCAATGATTATTGTCTATCGATTGGGATAAGAGTTGAACATCCTGTAGCTCATGTTCACACTCAAAATGGTCTGGCTGAGCCATTAATTAAACGACTGCAGTTGATTGCAAGACCATTACTTATGAAAACTAAGTTGCCCACTTCTGTGTGGGGTCATGCAATTTGCATGCTGCAGCACTTATTCGTCTCAGACCGATAAATTATCATAATTTTTCTTCATTACAATTGGCTTTGGGTCAACAACCCAATATATCTCATCTGAGAATTTTTGGATGCGCTGTTTATGTGCCGGTAGCACCACCACAGCGCACTAAGATGGGTCCCCAAAGAAGGTTAGGAATATATATTGGGTTTGAATCGCCCTCTATTATTCGCTACTTTGAGCCATTAACTGGAGATATGTTCACAGCTCGATTCGCAGATTGTCGGTTTGATGAGACACTTTTCCAAAAATTAGGGAAAATAGTGAAATTAAAGGAGAAATTTTGTGGAAAAATCCATCATTGTCTCATCTTGATCCTCGTACTTCCATCTGTGAGCTAGAAGTACAAAAGATCATTCATTTGCAGAAAATCGCAAATCAAATGCCAGATGCATTTACAGATTTGAAAAGGATTACTAAATCACATGTTCCTGCAAAGAATGTCCCAATTCGAATTGATGTCCTCGTAGGACCATCAACTAGTGTCATAGCTAATGAGTCAAAAGCACGCCTGAAGCGTGGTAGACCATTAGGATCAAAGGATCAAAATCCTAGAAAAAGAATATTAAAAGATCAAAATCACACTATGAAAAAAACTCACATAGAAAGTCAAGATGTGAGTAATTCTAATATCCTTGGAGGAACCAATGAGCTTGAGACTCAAGGAAATAATGAACTATCCATAAAATCAAGTGATCATGAAACAAATCTGAATCGCTCAGAAATAGCGGTGGATTATGTTTTTGCATACAATGTTGCATAAAAAATTATGCAAAATTGTGAGGATCTTGAACCTCAATCTGTTGAAGAATGTCGACAGAGAAATGACTGGCAAAAATATCAAGAAGCAATTCAATCAGAATTTGATTCACTTGTCAAGCACGAAGTTTTGGGGTCTATAGTACAAACACCTAATGGTGTTAAACCTGTTGGCTATAAATGGGTTTTTACGCGGAAAAGAAATGAGAAAAATGAAATACAAAGGTACAAAGCACGTCTTGTTGCACAAGGATTTTCTCAAAGGCCCGGCGTCGATTATGAAGAGACATACTCACACGTTATGGATGCAATAACATTGCGTTATCTCATTAGTTTGACGATCCATGAGAAACTTAAAATGTATTGGATGGATGTGGTTACAGCCTACCTTTATGGATCACTCGATAATGAGATATACATGAAAATTCCCGAAGGATTCAAAATGCCCAAAGCATACAGTTCAAAGCCTCGGGAAATGTACTCAATTAGATTGCAAAGATCATTGTATGGTTTGAAGCAATCTGGACGCATGTGGTATAACCGTCTTAGTGAGTATTTATCTAAGGAAGGTTATATAAATGATGCGATTTGCCCATGTGTGTTTATAAAGAAAACAATATCAGGGTTTGTTTTACTTGCTATTTATGTCGATGACATAAACCTTATCGGAACTCCAATGAAACTTCACAGGGCAATCAATTATTTAAAGAATGAATTTGAGATGAAAGATCTCGAAAAGACAAAATTGTGTCTTGGTTTGCAAATAGAGCATTTGACAAACGGTATTTTTGTTCATCAATCTGCATACACAGAAAAGGTGTTGAAAAGATTTTATATGGATGAAGCACATCCATTAAGTACTTCAATGGTTGTCCGATCACTTGATGTAAATAAAGATCCATTTCGACCTCAAGAAAAGGATGAGAAAATTCTCGGTCCTGAAGTACCATATCTCAGTGCAATTGGTGCAATAATATACCTTGCTAACACTACAAGGCATGATATAACCTTTTCGGTTAATTTGTTGGCAAGATATAGTTCTGCTCCTACTAAGAGACATTGGAATTGAATCAAACACATATTGCGGTATTTAAAAGGGACTATTGATTTGGGTTTATTCTACTCTAACGATTGTAGTCCAAATCTTGTTGGCTATACTGATGCATGATATTTATCTGACCCACACAAAGCTAGATTTCAAACAGGTTATGTATTCACATGTGGGGGTACTGCTATATCTTGGAGATCTACGAAACAGTCCATCGTGGCCACTTCATCAAATCATGCTGAGATAATAGCTATTCATGAGGCAAGCCGAGAATGTGTGTGGTTAAGGTCCATTATACACCTTATTCGAGAAAAATGTGGTTTGAAATGCGACAAAGTACCCACAACCTTATATGAAGATAATGCAGCATGCATAGCACAACTCAGGGGAGGATTCATAAAAGGCGATAGAACGAAACACATTTCATCAAAGTTTTTCTACACACATGAGCTCTAGAAGAATGGTGATATCAACGTACATCGGATTCGTTCGAGTGATAATGTGGCTGATTTATTCACCAAGTCTGTGCCAACCGCAACTTTCGAGAAGATGGTATACAAGATTTGAATGAGAAAATTTGGGCAGCTAAATCATGGTTTTCATCAGGGGAGTAAAATACGCGTTGTACTCTTTTTTTCTTAATCAAGGTTTTATCCCACTGGGTTTTCCTGATAAGGTTTTTAATGAGGCAGCAAGTAATGCGTATTAGGATCAACTATTTACATTTGTTACTTTTTCTAAGAATTTATTTTAAATAGACATTCAAGGGGGAGTGTTGTAAATAACAATTTATGAATGTCCATTATACCCCTCTTATGCCTATAAAAGGCATTGTAATCTCTATGGAAAATACACTAAAATAAGGAAGATTCAAGTTTCCTATTTTATCTCTCTACTACATTCTTCTCTTCTTAATTGCTATTAGTTTAATTTCAGTACTTAGTCTTTATTTTATAACAATTTTAAATTACTGAAAATAGGAAAAATGTATAGACAAGAATACCCTCGCACGCAAGAAAATATGCAATATAGTGGGTAGATAGATAATAGGAATAGGAATATAATAAGAGGGGTGTTGGCGGCAGGGAAAGCGTGGACGCGGTAAGGAGAGATGGGAGACGAAAAGGTGAAGAATGAAGCAATGGAGATAATGGGATTGTTCCAAGTTCTTCCTCGTCTCGTCGTCTTCGATCTTGATTATACCCTTTGGCCCTTTTATTGGTATCTCTCTCTCTCTCTTCTTCCTGGATTTGAACTGATGCCCAATTTTGACTCTTTTGTTTTTTCAGAGTAATTGATTTGCTTTTCCTTTCGCTGTGTTGGAACTTCTTTTCTTTCTTTTTTATTTTGTGTGCTCTTTTGGGCGAAAAGGGATTGATATTGAGTAGTTGATTTCTTATTCTGCTAGCAGGATTGAGTTTTGAACTCTATAGGAATATAGTACAAGCTCATTTGATCAACTGGTTACCAAGTCAAATATATGTACTTATTAGGTGAAATTCTTAGCACATAGACAGGCTTCCAATCTAAGTTAGGTTCGGATGAACACTCTACATCCAACCCCGGGGGAATGGGGAGGGCTATATCCAGGGGAGGATGTAGCCTCTCGTCAATGGGATCATCTGAACCCATTACTTTCAAGACAGAATATAAAATATATATGATACACCTACTAAAATCTTAACAAATGTTAGACCTGAATAAATAGTTTAATATTACAATGAGTTCAATGCTAAAATTCTTAGAAGTTGAACCCGTTAAATTTAAATTCTAGATCCACCACGGGTTATGGCTTTTATAGGTACGCTTTGTATTTTGGTTGAGTTAATACTAAGTAGAGCTCTACTTTAGGAAACCAGCATACTATGTAGTAATAATTTTCTAAAGCCAGGGATGTATGAGTTGATTGAATTCTATGTTTCTTGTCTTCGTACGCCTTTCATTTGGTTCCAAGTTAACATGCTTGCTCCAACTGTAAGTGACTGCTTCTATATTTTTAACACCCTTATTATCTATCCAAAACAAAAGAGAGCTTATTATTTGCTTAAACTTGGTCATAATACCATTTGTGTCTGCTTTGATTCTTTCAGTGAATGCCGCTCCAAAAATGAAAAGCCATCTATGTATCCTCAGGCCAAAGGTATCTTGCATGCCTTCAAAGACAAAGGAGTGAATGTTGCTATTGCCTCAAGATCGCCAACTCCAGATATAGCAAACGCTTTCCTTCAAAAACTGGAGATAAAATCAATGTTTGTAGCCCAGGTGAGATGATAGAAATCTCAGAATCTTGTTTTATTGTTTTTTTTATTCTATGGTGACCTGCAAATTTTATTGATAATAGTTAATTTTGCTGCCCATTTAGCTCTGTGCCTCCTTGTTAGTAGCTGACTTTGTTGCAACCATGCTTTTCATGGTTGAGGAGTTGGACAGTACGCTGGAGTAGAGAAACGCAAGAAATAGGTCCATAACTATGTTATCCATTTGTTATGGGAGGTTAATGTTCCATAACTATGTTATCCATTTGTCATGACCATAAAAGTAAAGTAAAAATAAAAAGGCTTTTATATAACTTTAATAAACTGTTGCAGTTTGATTCAGGGCGTTTTGTTGGCTAGTTTTTAGTTTATCCTAAGACCTAAACGGAGTTTCTTGTTCCCTTTTTTCAGAAAGGTTCAAACATAGCAAGTATCATGCCAATTTCACTTTTCAGAGCATATATGTAAATTGTTTACGAATTATGCTGATTTCTACAGTCCAACTTGGTTTATTAGACATTTTCTAGGCAAACCAGACTCAGAAGGCATCTTTAGATTTGTGTGGTCCATAAAATTATTTACAGGCCACATTCTAGTCTAATTGGCTGGTCTTTCTGTCTTGGTGGTTTAGTCGGTTTTCTAATCACCTCCTATATAGGTTTGGGAATGTACTTAAGACGAATTTAGTTTATCTTGGCTTTTGGGACTTAAATATTTTACTTCACTGTAGGTGGAAAAACTTAACCTCTTTTTCTTTGTTTCGTACTTGACCCACTTACTTGAAATCGTGTCCATATTCAGCTATGGTACTGAATAAACTCGAAGGAGAACTGAATTTCCTTTTTAGCTTTTGAACCGGCATCATCATCTTGGCTCCACATATAATATTTATTCTTTCCTGAGAAGTAATCAAGGTGGCGTTCTTCTCACATATCAAAAGGAAAAATTTCAGACTTGAGGTGTCCTGGCCGAAATGACTATCTAGCAACAAACATAGGATTCATTTCCACCTTAAGATTGGCACTAAATCCAAAGGAGGCACCCAAGTATCTATGCTCGTAAACATGTTTCTCGGACTTCTCAAAAATGTTGACGGGTGCATGTAAGATACTCCTAAAGTAGTGAATTTAGGAGAATCCGACATATGTGCGACAACATTTTCGAAGAGTCTGAGCAACATAGCAGGTAAATCAGCACTTGTCTAAAACTAGTAGGTCATAAAGAGTGTTTATCTTTATCTATTATCAACACTCTGTATCAATTGATATTCTCTATACTTTCCTTGTCAACATACTCACTTGTGGGCCACTTACCTATATCAACTAAATCGTCGAGATATCAACTTTTAGCCACTTCTATGCGACCTCAAGAATTATGATAGCTCAAAGGTGTCGAGACAAAGCTCATCACCGGAGGAATCTCTTAGGAAATTCGTATATTGTATTGTTTCTATTATTTCACATTTCCTTGCACCAACAACCTAAATATATGCTTATAATATTACAAAAAAGAGGTGTGAGATGGAATTATAAAGTCAGGAGATTAAGTAATAAGGGCAACATGAGATAAACTGATCACACCAAATTGACTGTTGCATAAAATGATGACCTTTCATCGTTACACAACAACAAATTTAACAATAGGATACAATAAAATTTAAGTAACAATCAAAACAAATATTGCATTTATAATAATAATATGATACAATAAATAGGTAACCATCCAAACAAGCTGTGTAAAATGATCACTTTCATGACTGGGCACTCTATATTCATTTTTAGCTGATGCTGCTTACTGTGTGAGGTCATCATGCTAATGGCTTAGTGTTGCAGGAGATATTCTCCAGTTGGACACACAAGACGGAACACTTCCAGAAAATCAACCGAAAGACTACGGTGCCCTACAACGAGATGCTGTTTTTTGATGATGAAAATCGGAACATACAGGCGGTAAAATCACTTTTTGTCAATTGTATCATGCATTCAGTCGATTCAAATAATTGCATCACTTGTCGGTCTAGATCAAATAATTGTTACATGCAAATCCTAGAGATACTCATGGTAAGCTAAAGCAGTAATTTTTCAGGTTTCAAAAATGGGTGTCACAAGTATATTGGTGGGCAAAGGGGTAAATTTAGGGGCTTTGAGACAAGGACTCTCCGAGTTTGTTAAGAATTCTGCTTCAGTAGAAAAGAACAAAGAACAATGGCGCAAATTCTCAAAAGAACCAGGTTCATCCAAAAGCGATGCACAATGACGATTTAGCAGTCCCAGAACACAAAGAAAGGTAATTCTTGGGACATCAGTTGCACTAGTAGTCAAGAATATGGCACAAGTCCCGTATCGATTTATCCATATCAGTTCTCATTAAAGGATCATCGTCCAAATTTTTGGACGTTATTGTTGTATGCTTATTGACACTTTGAACTTGTTCAATAGATAGGTTTCCTATCCTATGATGTACAACACTACACTATTGATAGTGGGAAAACATTTTAGCCCCTATGATTCAAAATTAGAATATGACTCAAAATTTGAAAAGGTTATTTGTTGGTGAGCTGTTATTTTCCTTCTGGACCATACTCCGAAATGAGATTTGTCAGACGTTAAAACTTTCCATAGTTCTGATAAAGGAACCATGTAAAGTTTTTTTTTTTCTTTCAGAAAGAGACGAGTAACTTGAGGCTATCAGATCCCAAAAAAGGGCACTGTGATTGATTATATAGCTATGGATCAACTGCCAAATCATATACAGTTTTGATAATGCATTGTGTACTACTGCACCCATTGAGCCTTCTCTCTTTCCCCCAGCCCCTTCTATGAATGGGGAGGAAATTACAAGGTGGGGAATCAAAACCTTACAAACAAGGTGAAAGTTCATTCACAACTCAGTGACCCCTAGATCATGAATTTTTCTCTATAGTCGACAATAGAGGAGTCCTCATTTTTTGCGGAAGAATGTTTGTATCCTTGAGGAATGGATTCAAAGAGCAACGCCATGATGTGATTTTTAGTCGTGGAGTTATATTACCGCCATGGCCATCACCATGCTGATACATGCATTGTGCCATTCTTGCTAGGTTCATAGCACACGTAACAAAAATCTTAGGGAAGGGGTCTGCTGCTAGCTCAGCATGAGCTTCGTTCAATTTCTTCCATGTTTGGCTAATCATAACTCTGATGTATTGTCTAGCCTCTTCTTCTGAAGCTTGTGTTTCGTTCATGTAACATTGGATTGATTTTGGTACATCACCCCTTCTCAACTCGTCCTGCATTACATAATGGAAATACTAGTGTTGGTAAATAAAAATCATTAGGCAGATAACCTTGTATAACATGTTGAATTGTACCGATGATGTTCCTAAATCATTGGCGAGCCTCAAAATCAAGGCTGAACAACGAATTATATCATAATAATTATTCTCCAAGTAATGCAATGCCTCCTTGTTTACAGGGTTGGCAACGAGGAAATATGCATGTACTAATATTACTGGAGCTGATATTGAAATCCAGGCATTGTCCATATATTCTTCCATACTTGGGATATATTGGCTATGGTACCACTTTGCTTCTCTCAGGTATGATTTGCACAAATCTCTCCACTGAAATTTAAATTCATATCGAGTTTAACTTACACACAATGTAATAACTTGTCTTATTTTCGAAAAAAAAGAAAAGAAAAAGAAAAGGATAAATTACCGCATTTCTAAGATATGGTAAAATGAAAATGCCATGCTCTTCAAAAGCATCAGCAGCCACTTGGTTAATAAAGTTATCGAGCGCATAATAACACATCTTCATATTGTCTGGGAGTTTATCCAATTCGTCGATATTCCATCTAAAATTCTCACGGCAAGAAATTAAAATTAGCTATAAATTAATTATTGCTTTAACAAATCTTGACATTGTTAATTACCTTTGGATGGCATGTGTGAATATTTGTAGTTCATCCAGAGTCCCAAAAACATCATATACATCATCTATTGTGGTTACTAAAGCATTAACTTTTGTGGCAATTCTTCTGAAGTACCCATATTGAGGAAGAAAATTTACTCCAATTGTCCAAAAGAAATTCTCCACCAACCTATCTCTAGCAAATGGCAGATTCTCTGCTAAGCATGTTTCTTTCCACCACCTATTGATTTGATCATGAAATGATTTTAAATGTGATAATGAAAAAGCAAGTTTGTGCAGCTAAAGAATGTTAAAACTCTATATGGAGAAAAAGTTAAAAATAATTTACATATATACTCATGCAGAGCCAGTGGAATTCACATTTGACTATGATAAATATAATTAGGTACGACTCGAATATTTTAAAACTATAGAAAAGTATTACTTGCATGTCAAAATATTATATTAAAAATGCATGAAAAACTAGAACTTGGGTTCAGTGGAGTTTAATTACCTTGCCACATATTTTAGATCTTCAATGTGAGCTGCTTGAACAATGTTGAAGTCAAGGCTAGCAAGTTCAAGCAAAAAAGGGATCATCTTGTCTTGTCTTTTCTTGTAATAATTGATAAACCATTTGGTTTCTAATCTCAACATCCTCCAATGCAATGGAAGCTCCAACGCATGGTGCACTAATTCAACCAAATTTTGATCCATATCATTTTTATTTTCATCAGCCAAATATTCTCTTAGGTGTTTTTCTGTTGCCAACTCCAATTCTTTTTCACCTTCTATGGCAAGAAATTAAGCTTCATACAAATATAACATCCCCTTTGTGTCTTCATTATGATGAATTTCACCAAAACCAGTTGTATTATCATAGAAACCACCAAAAATTTCTGCAACAAGATTTTATTAATTTGTATCATATGATTCGAGCCTTGGAATGAAAAAAGTAAGGTTACATGCATATGGTGCAAATAATCCAAGAAAAACGCTTTCCTTTAGTAGGTTTTACTTATGGAAGTGTAAATCTGAATTAGTTAGGCCGAAGGATACTAGATGGATATAGTAAAAAAAAAAGTAGAATAGAAAAAAGGGACAAAAGTAGTAGATACTATAACGGACCTTGCGAAATAATGTTAAATCCATGTTGTCTCAAGAGCCTGAATTCAAGAGCTTTAGCATACAAGTGATCTCTTTTTCTATTTTTGTCACTTAAGTTATTCAAAATACTGTATATTTCATCTTCAAAGTGATAAGACAATCCAAGCCTTTGCAAATTATAAATAATCTCCAACTGTTCCAATTGCTTCATGTTACGATCACTGAGCATAATCTTCACTTCCATCTTCAGCTCATTGCGGCGTCTGATGAATTTCTCGTCCTACATATATAGATTAGGGTTACAAAATAAATGAAAAGATGTTATGAATACAGTTAATATATAAGTTGCTAGAGAGAAATGGTTACTGAATAATGATTCTTCTGTGATTGAATATGATTATAGTCCCAAATAGAAGGTTGATAGTTTCCAGATCGACGAATTGGTACATTAGAAATGCAGAATTTTGGAACCTCTAATTTGGAAATTAAATTTGGTTTGCTAATAGACATTGTCATTTCCAGTTTATGTCAACTAGTCATAGCCCTATGAGCTTAACACTTTGCTATATATAGCTATTAGAATTACGTGTTGTCTTTTGTAGTATGTTGAAATGAAAAAAAAATAAATGTAATGTATTACCCCCTAAGTGCTTGTGCTTGATGGCGGAGTTAAAGAGCTTCGCTGGTGAGCTCGACGGAAATCTGCCAGTAACTTTAGTTCGAACTCTATAATTATATTTAACAAAGTTAACGGGAAAAATTATCTAAATACACAACTTATTTTGTTATATTTTTTAAAATTCCCCACCATTTGAAAAATTTACAGAAATCTCTACTCTCTCCTATTCTCGAATACATCACTACTCTTTCCTATTCTCGGATACATGTATCAGGATGTACACGATGTATCGAGACGTTAAGTGATATATTCGAAATCGAGACGTTATGTATCAAAATGTTGAGTGATGTACTGAAACCACGAAGACGTGATGTTTCCAATATATCCACCGGATTTTATAATTTGAAAAAAAAGAGAAGAAGATATATGAGATTTGTGTAAAGTTTTTGTGATGTATAAATAATTTTTCAGGAACCGAAAACTATATTTTTTAGAATTTAATAAACTCAGAATCTTAATTAGATCTGCCTCAGCGTCTAACTTGTACTTTTCATGCATATGACCTGTACAGTTTTCTAGATTTTGTTCAGTCATGATGCTTTTAGTTTGAGTATGATATATTAAAAGTGTGATTAGATTTGATCAACCTATTAATGGAAAGAAAATAGTACAAGATAGTAATAATCTGAAGGAAAAGGACATATGTATTCATGTTTCACATGACTATACGTATAATAGAACAATCGATATATTTGGTAGTCGTTTAATTTTTTAAAAATGAATATTATTCAACAAAAGCCTCAAACTGTCATATACTACAATTAACCATTTGAAACACATATTTTAGTTGAATATGTCAATTTTTTTTCCCGGTATAGGGCATTGAGTATATATTGATGGTACATTTACCACACCAATTATATGAAATTATTACATAATGAGAGGCTCAAAGAGTGATCTGGAAATCCAATTTTAAATGTGAGAATTTTGAACTCCATGCCCATCTTCATGCTGGTAAATGCAGTGTGATGTTCTTGAAAATTTTTAACAGAATCCTAATGAATTCTTCAGAAAATAGCACTTGTTTACTAATTTGGTCTTTGTTCGTCACTTCCCACATCTCCTTTATCAATAAATTGATGTGTTTTCTCGCCTCTTCTTCAGAAGTACCCTTCTCATTCATGTAACTTGTTCGTCTATTTATTTTTTCATATTTTGAAGCTTTAAATGAAAATTCTTACTCCACCACCACGATATACACCCATAATACTTATGTTTCACATGACTATACAAATAATTGAACAGCCGATCGACTTCAGTTCACAAAGAGTCATTATTATTTCTTTTTGATAGATTTGCATTATTCGATATATATAGACTATAGTTCCATTCCACTTGTTAGCCGTTTTATTTTTAAAAAATTAATGCTTCCTCTGTCTTAGTTTATGTGACACTCTTTGACTTGACACGGCGATTAAGAGAAAAATGAAGACTTTTGAAATTTATGGTCTAAAATAATCTTAGATATTTGTGTGGTTGAGATTAATTTCATTAAGGATAAAATTGGTTCTAATAATGGTATAGTGACATTCTTTTAATGACGGACCATAAAGGAAAGAGTGTCACATAAAATAAAACATAATACAAACTATAGATATGTCACAATCCCGAATCTGATTTTATGAATATCATTTATTTATCTCCGTATAACCATCATCTCGTCATATCTAATTTTTAATATATGTTTTCCTTGTCAAATACAATTATAATGGGCCATTACTAGTGGATAACCCGTCGGCAAAGTATGTTATTTGATAAAATGAATAATTAAAATTAAAATTACTGTTCCATCAGAACACCTCACCTACCATTAATTTGATTAAAAAATAGCTTCAAGTTGCCATTTGAATGAAACAAATGGAGGATCCATAAACACGGAGTTAAGTAGAATACAAGTACACCATTAATTAGCCTTTTTATAACACAAGTGTTACAAATAATAATTCTCAAAATTATTATTACTAAAATATTTGTTCTAATTTGTTTTTAAATTTACATTTGAGACAAATAAAGTGAGCAAATAATTTGAGATTAATAAAGATAAAGTTGATAACACATTGGTATTTTCAAGGCCAATCATATAAAGTTTGGTGAAAAGTTTCTACTTGATAACCCATGCAATACTAGGAATAATGAAAACACAAAACCAAGTGTAATAAGACCAATTCTCTAGGGATATTATAAGTATTACTTGATAGCCAATGCAACATTAGGAATATTAAATAATAATAATAGGCTCAAAAAGTATTTTGGAGATGCTACTTTTAACATCGGTATGCAGATACATGAAATGCGATGTTCTTGTAATATTTTTTACAATTCCAATAAATGTTTCAGAAAATGGAGAATTTTTCCTCCGAGTTGTATTCATGAATTCCCATGTCTCCTTAATAAAAAATGTAATGTGTTCTCTTGCCTCTTCTTCGGAGACACTCTTTTCGTTCATGTAACACTGAATTGATTTGGATACGTCACCTCTTTTCAATTCATCCTGAATTAATTATGGAATTAAATTAATTTGTCAGACATTAATTCATCATAATAAGATACACTAACTTGAGTTTTTTTTCTTGGTAAAATAAAGTATAAGTTTAATTTTATGTGAGAGAAAGGCATACCGAGGATGTCTCCAAATCATCATTTAATCGAAAAATAGTAGCAGACCATCGAATAATATCAGGATAATCGGTTAAGGAATCCAAGGCCTCTTTGGTAATTTGATTTGTGACAAGGAACAATGAGTGGACTAATACCATTGGTACTCCAATTGAGATCCTTGCATTATCCATGTATTCTTCCAGATTTGGCTTGTATCCATTATGGTACCATTTTGCTTCTTGTAAGTATGATTTGCATAAATCTGCCCACTAATTAACAACACATATATAATATAAGTCATTTAAATATTGAATTTGCCGTGGAGAAAATCAGGGGTATTTTTGGAAAAGAAATCATTTATTAAGTTGAATGAATCTTACTGATTTTGTAAGGTAGGGTAAAACGTTGATGTCATGATTTTTGAGAACCTCATACGCCACTTCATTGATAATATTAATGAGTGCAAGATAACATACTTTCATATAGTCTGGAAGTTGCTCCATTGCTTTTGTATCCCATATGAATTTTTACTAATTATTACTAGAAAATCAAATTTTGTAATTATTTTGCGATAGAGAATTATAATTACCTTTGAATAGCAAGAGTGAAGAGATCCAACTCATCAAGCGTGCCATAAACATCATAAATGTCATCTATGATTGAAATAAAAACAATGACTTTTGTTATCAATTTTCGAAAGTAGCTATGTTGAGGCTCAAACAATGCACCCACTGTCCAAAACATATTCTCAACAAGTATATCCCTTGAAAATGAAAGCTTTTTAGCCCACTAATGAGAGTTTCTAAGATACTTATATTTTAACAGGCCTTGCAATTTTTCTCATGTTAGGTAGCTGCTAAATTCTCAAAATGTCAAGTATAGATAGAATTTGACTCAAGAAGTTGATGACTTGGTATAACTCATTTTAATATGATTATACTCTAGTAATGCTTGAAACTAAAATTTTATAAAGAAATAAAAAAGAATTTGTAATTAAATTTTTTCAACACTTTTAACTATTAAATCTTATTTTTAACAAAGTACGAAAAATGTTAAAGTGAATAAAATAATTTATTTTAAAAAAAATTATACTTTTTATCATAAATAATTAATTTTTCAATAAAAATTTTAACACATGTTTAACAAAAATTTGGGCCCCCCAATAAGGCAAAGGCCTTAAAAACTAAAGCATAGAGCCGCCCCTGGTTATACCTCCTTCATAATATTATGGGATGTATTACTAATACCTTCCAATATATTAGCAACACATGAGATATAATACTATGGGATAAGTCAGAAGATTTATCATTTCTCCCATTAGAACAAAATTTGAAATATTTTAAAAGTATTGAAGGACAAATATAATTTTTTTTTTAAAAAATAAGTAGAAGACAATGGTTCTTTTTCGTTGATTCTAAAACTTTAGGAACGTGCCTTGGCTTCTTTGCTGTCAGCTCTACTAATCGGGAAGACTACATTTTTTCATTAAGGATTTCTATAATATGAATGTATTAAAAAAGAAGTGAGAGTTGATCCCTTGTCCTCAAGGTAAATAACTTAACATCCAATCAATTGCACTATTTAGCCTTCAGGTGGAAGGAAATATCAAAGAGGAAGAGAGAAACTTCTCCTGCTATCCAACAAACATCTACACCAGGACCTGGCACCACGAGGAGTACTAAGGATGACCATATAGTAAGAAAACAATCAATTGCTAACAATCTGCGTCTACAAAAGGTTCTAGGAGGACGGATGTTTGATCCTGATATCATTACCAAGCTAGTTATGATTTCTCTTTATGATCTAGTGGAAATTCAGTCGTGGATTCACTTGTTCAAGAGCAAAGTCCCTGTTCTACACGAGGAGGAGGAGGAGGTTCAAGAGTTCTATTATAATATAGAATTTGCAAAGGATGGTAGCATCAACAACAGGGTAGGAGATAAAAGCTTACATTGGTATTTTCAAATAAAGTGAACAAATAATTTGAGACTAATAAAGATAAAGTTGATAATACATTGGTATTTTCAAGGCCAATCATATAAAGTTTGGTAAAAAGTTTCTAATAAGGAAAACGTGAACCACATCTACAAATTTAACTTTTACTTGATAACCCATGCAAGACTAGGAATAATGAAAACACACAAAACCAAGTGTAATAAGACCAATTCTCTAGGATATTATAATTATTACTTGAAAGCCAATGCAACATTAGGAATATTACATAATTGTTGTAAATAATAATAATGTTTGAATGTCCATTATACCCTTCTTATGTCTATAAAAGGCATTGTAATCTCTATAGAAAATACACCAAAAATAAGGAAGATTTAAGTTTCCTATTTTATCTCTCTAATACATTCTTCTCTCCTTAGTTGCTATTAAGTTTAATTTTAGCACTTAGTCTTTATTTTATAACACGTTATCAGCACGAGACTCTGTCATATCAAAGTTTGAAGATTAAATTTGAAGGCTAAGGTATTATTATTTTTCTTCTTTTTATTATGGCTAATCTTACTAAACTTGAGTTCGTTGCCCTTCAAAGTTCGGGCAAGAACTACCTTTCATGGGTATTGGATGCTGAAATCCATTTGGATGCTATGGGTCTTGGAGACACCATTAAAATTGAAAATAAAGCATCAAAACAAGACTGTGCTAAAGCAATGATATTCTTACGTCATCATATTGACGAAATTTTGAAAATTGAATATCTCACAGTCAAAGATTCACTCGTTCTGTGGAATAACCTAAAAGAAAGGTATGACCATTTGAAGATGGTCATTCATCCAAAGGCACGATATGATTGGATGAATTTAAGACTACAAGACTGTAAGTTTATTCATGAGTACAATTCTGCCATGTTCAGAATTACTTCTCAATTGAAACTATGTGGAGATACAGTTAATGATGTTGATATGCTGGAAAAAACGTTCTCCACATTTCATGCCTCGAATGTGCTTTTACAGCAACAATATCGAGAAAAGGGTTTCAAGAAGTATTCTGAACTGATTTCTCATCTTCGTGGCTGAACAAAATAATGATTTGTTAGTGAAAAATCATGAGAATCGTCCCACTGGATCTACACCACTTCCTGAAGTGAATGAGGTGTACACCCACCACGCTAGGCGTGGAAGAGGCCGTGGTCGTAATTACTACCAAGAGCGAAATCCTTTTCCCGGTGTTAATCATTCACCAAAGAAAAATAGTCATCAAAGGGGCAAAGGAAAAGATGAGAAACGTGAAACAATTAAAATGAATTGTTTTCGATGTGGTGGAAAGGGTCATTATGCACGTGATTGCCGTACTCCTAAACACTTGGTTGAGCTTTATCAAGCATCACTAAAAAGGAAGGATAAAAATCCAAAAACTAATTTTATCACTGATCATATTGACATCACACACTTGAATGTGGCGGATTTCTTCACACACCCTGAAGGAAAAATAGATCACTTAATTTGTGACGATTTTGTGAATATGAAAGAATAATAATGGTTGATATTTACTAATGTTATTAATATTTGTTGTTTTGTATTGATCATAATTGAGTCCATTCTTTTAGAAACACCAATGGAAAGTGAGTTGGAATGTTATGATTTGAAAAGGAATTGAAAAATATTAAAATTATTCTTTCCTTTAACTTTTGTGGTCATAAAAGTTAAATGTATAAGTAAGACCACTACCTAAATTGGTTAGTGGAAAACACCTTTTTTTTCCCCATCAAATGTCATTTCAAGATAATAAATTATATTAATACTTATTTTAAACATACTAAACTAAATCAAATTTAGTGTTAAAGATTTGAGTGATAAAAATCTTATTCATTATTAATGGTTCAAATATCATTTTAACATTTACATTATTTTTTAAATATTTAACAAAGATAATTAATCATTTAATATAAATTTATTTCATTACTTTTGAAGATATGGATAATTCTCCAAACAAATTATTAAATTATGAAGACATTTGCTTGATTGATTCTGGTACAACACACACGATATTTAAAAATGAGAAATATTTTTCTCATTTGAGTATGGGCAATATGAATGTTACTACAATATCTGGTAGTACTAATTTGATTAAGGGCTCCGGAAGAGCCATTATAATTTTGCCCAAGGGAACTAAACTCATAATAAATAATGTCATGTTTTCTCCTCAATCTCGGAGAAACTTATTGAGTTTCAAAGATATCCGTAAAAATGGTTATCATATCAAGACAATTGATGAAATGAATCTTGAATATCTTGGTATAACCAAAAATATCTCCGGGCAGACATATGTTGTAGAAAAATTCACGGCCTTATCTTCTGGATTGTATTGGACAAAAATTAGTGCAATTGAGGCACATTCTATAGTAAACCGGGGGTTTACTGATTCCAATACTTTCGTATTTTGGCATGATTGTCTGGGACATCATGGGTCTATAATGATGAGACGAATTATAGAAAATTCAAATGGCCATCTATTAAAGAAGTTGAATTTTTTTTTAAATGGTGAATTTTCTTGTGATGCGTGTTATCAAGGCAAGTTAATTGTGAGACCATCACCAACAAAGGTCAAAATTGAGTCCCCTGCATTTTTGGAACGTATACATGGGGACATTTGTGGGCCAATTCACCCACCGAGTGGGCCATTTAGATATTTTATGGTCTTGATAGATGCTTCCTCTAAATGGTCTCACGTATGCCTATTGTCATCTCGCAATTTGGCATTTATGAAATTGTTGGCACAAATAATACGATTACGGGCACAGTTCCCTGATAATCAGATTAAGTCTATTCGCCTTGATAACGCTGCAGAGTTTTCATCCCAAATATTCAATGATTATTGTCTATCGATTGGGATAAGAGTTGAACATCCTGTAGCTCATGTTCACACTCAAAATGGTCTGGCTGAGTCATTAATTAAACGACTGCAGTTGATTGCAAGACCATTACTTATGAAAACTAAGTTGCCCACTTCTGTGTGGGGTCATGCAATTTTGCATGCTGCAGCACTTATTCGTCTCAGGCCGACAAATTATCATAATTTTTCTCCATTACAATTGGCTTTGGGTCAACAACCCAATATATCTCATCTGAGAATTTTTGGATGCGCTGTTTATGTGCCGGTAGCACCACCACAGCGCACTAAGATGGGTCCCCAAAGAAGGTTAGGAATATATATTGGGTTTGAATCGCCCTCTATTATTCGCTACCTTGAGCCATTAACTGGAGATATGTTCACAGCTCGATTCGCTGATTGTCGGTTTGATGAGACACTTTTCCCAAAATTAGGGGGAGAAAATAGTGAAATTAAAGGAGAAATTTTGTGGAAAAATCCATTATTGTCTCATCTTGATCCTCGTACTTCCATTTGTGAGCTAGAAGTACAAAAGATCATTCATTTGCAGAAAATCGCAAATCAAATGCCAGATGCATTTACAGATTTGAAAAGGATTACTAAATCACATGTTTCTGCAAATAATGTTCCAATTCGAATTAATGTCCCCGTAGGACCATCAACTAGTGTCATAGCTAATGAGTCAAAAGCACGCCTGAAGCGTGGTAGACCATTAGGATCAAATGATCAAAATCCTAGAAAAAGAAAATTAAAAGATCAAAATGACACTATGAAAAAACCTCACATAGAAAGTCAAGATGTGAGTAATTCTGATATTCTTGGAGGAATCAATGAGCTTGAGACTCAAGGAAATAATGAACTATCCATAAAATCAAGTGATCATGAAACAAATTTGAATCGCTCAGAAATAGCGGTGGATTATGTTTTTGCATACAATGTTGCATCAAAAATTATGCAAAATTGTGAGGATCTTGAACCTCAATCTGTTGAAGAATGTCGACAGAGAAATGACTGGCAAAAATGGCAAGAAGCAATTCAATCAGAATTGGATTCACTTGTCAAGCGCGAAGTTTTGGGGTCTATAGTACAAACACCTAATGGTGTTAAACCTGTTGGCTATAAATGGGTTTTTATTCGGAAAAGAAATGAGAAAAATGAAATACAAAGGTACAAAGCACGTTTTGTTGCACAAGGATTTTTTTCAAAGGCCCGGCGTCGATTATGAAGAGACATACTCACCCGTTATGGATGCAATAACATTGCGTTATCTCATTAGTTTGACGATCCATGAGAAACTTGAAATGTATTTTTGATGGATGTGGTTACAACCTACCTTTATGGATCACTCGATAATGAGATATACATGAAAATTCCCGAAGGATTCAAAATGCCCAAAGCATAGAGTTCAAAGCCTCGGGAAATGTACTCAATTAGATTGCAAAGATCATTGTATGGATTGAAGCAATCTGGACGCATGTGGTATAACCGTCTTAGTGAGTATTTATCTAAGGAAGGTTATATAAATGATGCGATTTGCCCATGTGTGTTTATAAAGAAAACAATATCAGGGTTTGTTATACTTGCTATTTATGTCGATGACATAAACCTTATTGGAACTCCAATGGAACTTCACAGGGCAATCGATTATTTAAAGAATGAATTTGAGATGAAAGATCTCGGAAAGACAAAATTATGTCTTGGTTTGCAAATAGAGCATTTGACAAATGGTATTTTTGTTCATCAAATCATGCTGAGATAATAGCTATTCAGGAGGCAAGCCGAGAATGTGTGTGGTTAAGGTCCATTGTACACCTTATTCGAGAAAAATGTGGTTTGAAATGCGACAAAGTACCCACAACCTTATATGAAGATAATGCAGCATGCATAGCACAACTCAGGGGAGGATTCATAAAAGGCGATAGAACGAAACACATTTCACCAAAGTTTTTCTACACACATGAGCTTCAGAAGAATGGTGATATAAACGTACATCAGATTCGTTCGAGTGGTAATGTGGCTGATTTATTCACCAAGTCTTTGCCAACCGCAACTTTCGAGAAGATGGTATACAAGATTGGAATGATAAAACTTGGGCAGCTAAATCATGGTTTTCATCAGGGGGAGTAAAATACGCGCTGTACTCTTTTTCCCTTAATCAAGGTTTTATCCCACTAGATTTTCCTGATAAGGTTTTTAATGAGGCAGCTAGTAATGCGTATTAGGATCAACTATTTACATTTGTTACTTTACTAAGAATTTATTTTAAATGAACATTCAAGGGGGAGTGTTGTAAATAATAACAATTTGTGAATGTCCATTATACCCCTCTTATGCCTATAAAAGACATTGTAATCTCTATGGAAAATACACCAAAAATAAGGAAGATTCAAGCTTCCTATTTTATCTCTCTAATACATTCTTCTCTCCTTAGTTGCTATTAAGTTTAATTTTAGCACTTAGTCTTTATTTTATAACAATAATAATAATATTAGGCTCAAAAAGTATATTGGAGATGCTACTTTTAACATCGGTATGCAGATACATGAAATGTGATGCTCTTTGTACTCTCCCCGTTTAAAAAAGAATATCTCTATTTTCTTTTTAGTATGTTTTAAAAAAATGAACCTATTCCTTTTTTGGCAACACTTTAACTTTCCACGTGGTATGTTTAAGACCACAAGATTAAAGGGCATTTTGGTACATTTGACATAACTTTAATTCAAGATTAAAAAGTCTTCCTTCTTTTCTTAAACTCCGTTCCAAGTCAAATTAGACCATCCTTTTCTAAACGGAGGGAGTAATATTTTTTACAATTCCAATAAATGTTTGAGAAAATGGAGAATTTTTCCTCTGACTGTATTCATGAATTCCCATGTCTCCTTTATAAAAAATGTAATGTGTTCTCTAGCGTCTTTTTCAGAGGCACTATTTCCGTTAGGGATGGGCATAAAAACCGAAAAACCAAAAAATCGAACCGAACCGAATTATTTCGGTTTTTCGGTGTCGGTTCTTCGGTTCTTCGGTTCGGTGTCGGTTTTTGATTTTCGGAACTTCGGTTCTTCGGTTCGGAGTTCGGTGCAAGGGTCCCAAAACTACGGTGCACCGAAGAACCGAAGTTTTATTAAATAAATTTTAAAAAATTTAATTATATTGCTTAGTTAATAATACTTACACATTTTTTACTCAAAATATTTACATGACCTATTTAAATGTTTTACTTAAGCTAGCAATTACGACAAAAAAATGTTTTAATGATAAAACATTATAATGACAATTTAGTTCCTCTTCTATTTATGTACACGAGTCCTTATATTGCTCTCTTCTTTATTCATTTAGGTATGGGAGAAACCAAAAATATCGTCGCGTATTTATTTTATGGTTATTTTTATTAAGCACATAAAACTCTTAATACTTTAATATATTTTCACTTTATTTTTATTTACACCGAAAAACCGATTTAAACTGAACCGAAGTAGAAAAAACCGAACCGAACCGATATTAGTTTGGTATAAGTATGGTGCATACTTTTCTAAAACCGAATACCGAAGAACCGAACCGAAATTTGATAAAACCGAACCGAAGAACCGAACGCCCACCCCTAATTTCCATTCATGTAACACTGAATTGATTTGGAAACGTCCCCTCTTTTCAATTCATCCTGAATTAATTAGAGAATTAAATGAGACATATTTTGTTAGACGTTTATTTATCATAATAAGATACATCACTTATATGAGTCTTTTTTTTCCTGGTAAAATAAAGTATAAATTTAATTTTATATGAAAGAAAGGGTATAAAAGAATATCAAGGATGTCCCCAAATCATGTTTAAACGAAAAATAGTAGCAGACCATCGAATAATATCAGGATAATCGGTTAAGGAATCCAAGGCCTCTTTGGTAATTGGATTTGTGACAAGGAACAATGAGTGGACTAATACCATTGGTACTCCAATTGAGATCCTTGCATTATCCATGTATTCTTCCTGATTTGGCTTGTATCCATTATGGTACCATTTTGCTTCTTGTAAGTATGATTTGCATAAATCTGCCCACTAATTAACAACATATATATTATATAATATAAGTCATTTAAATATTGAATTCGCCGTGGAGAAAATCAGGGGTATTTTTGGAAAAGAAATCATTTATTAAGTTGAATGAATCTTACTGATTTTGTAAAGTAGGGTAGGACGTTGGTGTCATGATTTTTGAGAACCTCATACGCAACTTCATTGATAATATACTTTCATATAGTCTGGAAGTTGCTCCATTGCTTTTGTATCCCATCTGAATTTATATTTATTACTAGAAAATACCGATTTTGAAATATATAGTTACTAGAAATTATTTTGCGATAGAGAATTATAATTACCTTTGAATAGCAAGAGTGAAGAGTTCCAACTCATCAGGAGTGCCATAAACATCATAAATGTTATCTATTATTGAAACAATGCACCCACTGTCCAAAACATATTCTCAACAAGTATATCCCTTGAAAATGAAAGTTTTTTTGCAAGTCCTGTCTTCTTCCACCACCTAATTAATTTACAGCAAAATTAATGTTTCAGAATTTTAGATGAAGTCTAATTTTGTTAATTTTATTCTCTTCTCTTGTCTTATTCCATTTTTAACAAACTACTATAGTAAATATCTAAGATTGCCAACCATTATGTGTTGCAAAAATATTAAACTTAAAGTTGGTACAGAATTTGCCCCGCATTAATTTTGGAAATTAAAAATCACCTGCTTCATTCTATTGACATCCCTTAATTATAGATAGATATTCACCTATATGGAAGGGAAGTGTTATAATCAAGGGTATTATTGGAGAGTTAAATAATATTTGTGATTGTAAGGGTATTTTTGTATCAAATTATTGATCGATGGCATTATGGTTCATTTTCACATAGTTTTAGGACATTTTCCACTAATTTCAATATCTTAAAACAGGTACATATACATAATACATTATATATTTTTTTGCTTTTTTTGGTATTGCATAGTTAAAGAAACTAGGAAATTTATTACATAATGAGAGGCTCAAAGAGTAATTTGGAAATCCGATTTGTCATGTGAGAATTTTGAATTCCATGTCCATCTCCATGCTGGTACATGCAGTGTGATGTTCTTGAAAAATTGAACACAATCCTAATGAATTCTTCAGAAAATAGCACTTGTTTACTAATTTGGTCTTTGTTCATCACTTCCCACATCTCCTTTATCAATAAATTGATGTGTTTTCTTCCCTCTTCTTCCGAAACACCCTTCTCATTCATGTAACATTGTATCGATTTTGGAACATCACCTCTTTTCAATTCATACTAATTTAACAAGAACAAAAACAAATGAAATAGATGAGTACTCAGAAGTTTAATATGAGAGGAATTAAGGTATGAAATTAAAACGTACCGATGATGTCCCCAAATCATCGACGAAACGGTTAATCATAGCACAACGATGAATTATGTCTGGATATTTGTTCAAGGATTCCAATGCCTCTTTGGTTATTGGATTGGCGAGAAAGATGAATGCATGGAGTAATACCACAGGAATTCCAATTGAAATCCATGCATTATCCATGTACTCTTCTAGTCTTGGCTTGTATCCATTGTGGTACCATTTTGCTTCTTGCAAGTATGCTTTGCATACATCTGTCCACTAATTAATAGTAACTTGTTTCAAATAATAGAAATCCATAATTTCAAGGTTTAATCGATCGAATTTAAATAATTGTTTCTGCCTCAAAGAATGAAAGTAAATGAAGGGAAGATTGTAATTTTACTTGTTTTGTGAGGTAGGGCAGGACATTAATCCCTTGTTGTTTGAGAATATGATAGGCCATTTCATTGGTAGTGTTGAAGAGTGAAAGGTAACATATTTTCATGTAGTCTGGAAGCTGCTCCATTGCTTTTATATCCCATCTGAATTTTGTATAACAAGATATCAAAATTCAAAATCACAAACAAGGATGATAACTTTATATATAAGTTACTATATGACTAACCTTTCAACAGCACGAGTGAAGATTTCCAACTCATCAAGACTGCCATAGACATCATAAATGTCATCTATGAGGACTATAAAAGCAACATTTTTCGCCACCATTCTTCGACACAAGCGCTCAAATACTAATCCCACTGACCAGAAAAAGTCTTCCACCAGTCTATCTCTTGAAAATGATAACTTATCTCCCAAATTCGTGCTCTTCCACCACCTTTACATTACATGATCAGAAATTATATTGTACATGTTTTAAGACATACAGAGCCAATACATATATATAAGAAGGAATTTAACTTTTAGTACTCTGAAATTATATTACTATCTGAAAGAGTTGATTTTGGTTCTTGTGGAATCAAACTAAATGGAAGATGAATTAACATGAATATTTGGTAGGAAGATAATTAGTACAAAAAAAAAGTCAAGATAGTATCTTGGTAGGTGAAAGTTAGGCAAACCATAAAATGGTTTCATATCTTAACCTTGACAATTTTGACACATAGTGATGTCATGGATGACATCAATAGGATGAATTTATTCCTATAAATAGGTAGCTCTTAATTCATTTTCAAATCATCCTCTCACTTGCCTTCTCACCTTCTAAGGCATTTGTGTTCTTTCTCTTGTAGTATTTCACTTGTATTCTTTGTAGAGTGAAATAAATATTGGTGCAGTTGTTCTTTGGTGGACGTAGGATCATTTTGATCCGAACCACGTTAAATATTGTTGTTCTTCCTTGTTCTTTAATTTCACGTTTCCGCTAACAATTGGTATCAGAGCCAAGGTTCTGTCTGAGTATGCTCTGTGGTTGCAGCACAGTCTGAACTTCCACATCAGAAAAGGATTACTTTGGTTTTCTGTAGTTCCAAATACATTGTAGTAGAAAAGGAAGAACAAGTAAAAAAAAAATGAGTTCCATGAAGTTTGAAATTGATAGATTTAGTGGGCGCAACAACTTCAATATCTGGAAAATCCAGATGATAGCGTTACTGCGGAGGGAAGGTTCAATCCATGCTATTGACGGAAAGTACCCCAATAAGATATCGAATTCCGACAAGGAAAAGATTGAAGAAGATGCATTGAGTGCAATCCAACTGTCCCTTGCACCTAACGTACTTTGTGAAGTGAGTACAAGTACCGAAGAGACGGCCAAAGAATTATGGGAAAAGCTGGAAGGGCTTTACCAGGACCAGTCAGTGACAACAAGGATGTTGTTACAACGGCGTCTTCATACATTTAAGATGGATTCAGGTACTTTGTTGCAAGACCATCTAGATGCGTTCAATAAACTTGTACTTTGTTGGTGTGTTGCTTGGACAATGTTGAAGTCCAACTTAGCAAGCTCTAACAAAAGAGGATTAGCATTTGGCATTCTCTCATAAATGCTAATATACTACTCTGTCTCTAATCTTGGCATCATCCAATGTCTTGGAAGTTCCAAAGCATGGACCACTAATTCCACTATTATATCATCGTCTTGATTTCCACATGAATGATTGTCAACATAATTCTTTGGATGTGACACCGTGAATCTTGTGGTATTTTTCAGAGTGTTTTCAGTTTCTGTAGAGAGAAATGATGCTTCATATAATTCTAACATACCTTTAGTGTCTTTACAAATACTCTGCTTCAGATTCCCATTCTCATCGTTGAAATCGTTCAATATATCTACAACACAAGAAGTAAAAAAATAGATAAGAGTTATGTAGATTCTATTTCTTACAATATTGTAGGTAATTAAAAAAAATATCTTTTGACATTTTTGTTTAAAATATATGTAATTAAATAAAAGTGTGGTTTTAATTCCTTCAAAATAGATTTAATCAAGGGCGGCTCAATTGGCTAGAGCAAAACATGAATGAACAAGAAATAAGAGTCCAAGTAGTAATATTGTACCTTGTGAGATATGAAAACCATGTTGTCTCAAGAGTCTAAATTTCAAAGCTGTGGTATATAATGAATCTTGTGGGGCTATATTAATGCTCCTCAATATTTGCATAATTTCATCTTTAAAGTGGTAACTCACTCCAAGCCTCTCTAAATTATCAATCAACTCCAACTTCTCTAACTCTTCATGTGATCCCTCAACCGTCATCAAATTCTTCTTCACTTCTTTCTTTAGTTCGTTTAAACGCTTCATATACTTGTCTCCCTACGCAACACATTTACAAATTAAATGAATAAACATGTGACGTGAATATAATGTATAGAAAATGTATGTACATGTACCTCATAAGGATTGTGTAGGGATTGCCCACATGGTAGGCTTGTAATTCCCTGAACGCCTTGTGGCGGAAATAGGATGTGAGTGCTTAGTAATAATATTGTTGTAATTGGCAGAGTGATGACGACGGAGTGAGGTAAATGATGGTCTCTTGAAGGTGACCATAATCATCCCTATGTTACTCAATATTGAAACCATTTTATTTATTCTGATCAATGATTTTTTATGATGTTGTCACTTAAAAAACAAATCAACGTGAAAGAATATATATAAAGAATTTTTTTTTTTGTATATCATCAGTAATACAAGAGAAACTTCCTATGGATTGAATGGTAAAAAAAATCAACTATCTACCTACCTACCTACCTAGTACATACATGTACTATATGTGTAGTATAAATATAATCTAAATCTTGTGTTTAAACTTTAAATAAGACACATGCATGTGATAAAATGGAGGAAATTAAGTTGTAATGGAGGGGAGTACAATCCTAAAAATAGCACATGTACTATATGTGTAGTATAAATATAATCTAAATCTTATCTTTAAACTTTAAATAAGACACATGCATGTGATAAAATGGAGGAAATTAAGTTGTAATGGAGGGGAGTAGAATCCTAAAAATAGCACATGTACTAAAATGTGTAGCATAAAAATAGCACATGTACTAAAATATTTGTGCATGTATGTATATGTATTTACACTTACCCGTATTTGATATTTACACCAACTCAATGCAATTTTCATTATTACTAGATTTAATGAAATAAAATAAATTATAAATTTAAACACATGACATGCATGTAGTGACTTGGTGTAAATATCCGATGCGGATAAATTTTACTTATTTACAAGAAAATTGTTGTACTAGAATCGAAGTTTCTCATATATACACACATGTTTGATAATGCCTCTATAGGTGATAGTATTTATTACTAATATTGATGAACCACATTTAATATTGTTGATTGATTCAAGAAACTCCACGACTCAAATTCGATGTTAGAGTAGAAATTAATGAACCTAGTTTTGGTAAAAAAAGTCACAATGCTTTAGAGTCCTACTTGCTTTCTACAACTATTTCAACACTGAATACAGGTAAACTCACAAATATTTCAACACTTCCTTGGTTCGCAAGAGCACAGCCCTTAATTCAATATGGAAAAAATAGGATAATTTGCAATCTAGTTATTTTATTTTAAACTTCAAAATATTTTATTAATATTATAAAAATATTTAAAAGTTATTTAAATAGAATTGCTTAAAACAACTCGATCCAGACAGATTTTGAATCTCAATCATCATATAATATATATATATATATATATATATATATATATATATATATCAAGCATAAAAATTGTCGTCTCACAAACAGTAAAGCTGTAAATTGTTGGACTCCCAACACCGCACTTGCTATTACTCCCCCATTTCATATTAGTAGTTGTTTATAAATTATTTATTAATTACTAAAAATATAAAATATATTTAATTAATTATTTTATTTTATTTTTTATTTTTAAGTATTGATATTATTATGGGAAAATTTCACATATAGCCACTTAAAAATAATTAATTACTCTCATAGCTATTGTTTAATAATTACAATTTGTAGCTACATGTTATATGGAGGAGAGTGGCGAGCGAGACTGGGAGAGAGAGGAGAGAGGCGAGAGAGAGGGGGAAAAGAGTGGGAGAAAGGTGAATTGTATATGTATATTGGCTAGATAATTGTATATTATACATATGTAATTGTATATATGGCAAGAGAGATTGGGAGAGGAAGGAGAGAGGCGAGCGAGACTGGAAGAGAGAGGAGAGAGGAGAGAGGCGAGCGAGATCGAGAGAGGGAGGAGAGAGGCGAGCGAGAGAGGGCAGAGAGTGGGAGAGAGAAGAATTGTATATGTATATAATTATATATAACTGTATATTATACATATACATTTGTATAAATGACAAGCGAGATTGGGAGAGGGAGGAGAGAGGCGAGCGATATTGAGAGAGGGAGGAGAGAGGTGAGCGAGATTGAGAGAGGGAGGAGAGAGGTGAGCGAGAGAGGGCAGAGAGTGGGAGAGAGGTGAATTGTATATGTATATAGACTAAAAATTGTATATTATACATATTTATTTGTATATCTGACGAATTATACATATACAAACATGACTAATTATACAAACTCGTAGTCAGCCCATGTAATTAATGTATAATGTTAGTCGCGAGTGGTAATTATAGCAAACTATAGCTATGATAAGTAATTAAATAGTATAAGTTTGCTTATCCGCGTAATTTTCCCTATTATTATTCATATTTTTTTAAAAAGAATACCATTATTAATTATTTGTATTAATTGATAAGAATATTTTTAAAAAATAAACTTCTTATTTATGATTTTTTAAAAAGCACGTAAAGAAAAAAAAAAGTATACACAAATAACTTTATCACGAGCTATAATAAAGATGAAGTTGATAAGACTTGGTTTCCAAGGCCAGTCGGAAAAAATTTGGTGAAAGGTCTCCATGAAGGGAAATGTGAAGACGTTTTGTAAAAATTAAAGGAAAAAATTACTTGAATATATAATTTGTTTTATTATATTTTTTAGAAAAATTATTAATTAAAAAAAATACGAAAAACTCTTGTTCTCTCTTATTTTCAGATACATCACTATTACGTGATATTTTCTTTTCTCTAATTATTTATCCACTTTTAAATTGACACACCTATTAAGAAACTAATTATTGACATAGCGATTTTGCTATTTTAATTTAATTATGAAGTGACTGAATTAAATATTTAAGATTTTTAAAAAATTCTATCTTTTTCAAAATAATTAATTGGGGTATAATAGGTAAAAAAAGTTGTTCTTTCTTGATTTGTTAAAATGGAGAGTTTTTGGCCAAAAACATCCTTTAACTATATCCCAAAATTAAACTACATCCCTAAAATATCGTTCTTAGCAGAAAACATCCTTCAAACATTTAAAAGTGAACAGTTTTATCCTTTTGTTAGATATCATCAAAAAACTAAGTGATCCTACAAAAAGATGAGCAGTTCACGTGACTATCAACAAAGTTTTCCGGCATAATTTCATTATCTGCTATAAGAAGTTCTTGAAAAAAACATATTAAAAATCTTAGACACTATTGCTTACCGAAACAAAAAATGTTTGGAAGGTGTGAGAATACATGATCTGCTTTTTTTCTCATTTAGTAACAGGAAGAAGCTAAAGCTTAATTATCTTTACTTTTTTCATAGTCAAACTGTATTTAGATCAATAATTTGTTTGGTCAATTTGATATTGAAGTGATCTAACGAGTATACCTCGAATTTGAGTTTCATTCTACATTATTAGAAGTCGAAGTCTCCAACAAATGTCGTTTCTAGAATATTCAGTTGAGAAGAAACATATTCAATTAATAAAAAAATATAATTCAACTAATAATATATTTAATATCAAATTACATAAAAAAAATGGTCAAATTAAAAGATTTTGCATAATGCTAAATTCAATTACCAAAAAAGTTCTCGATTAGTATTTTTGGCATATCTAAGAATAATAATTACGAATGAATGACTTGATTTTTGTGGGATTTGTTAGTTTTATAACAAATTCAAGTAGAAGGATGAAAATTGTTGACTTTTAAATACTTGAATGATGTTTTTCTGCTAAAAATGATACTCTAAGGATGTAATTTAAGTTTGAGGTATAGTTTAAGGATGATTTTGGCCAAAAAACACTCAAAATGGACAAGTAATTAGCGACAACAATAAAAGAAAAAGTGCATAAGTAATTAGGGATAGATTGAATATATCAAATAATACAAATGTATCGGGACGTGGTGTATCCGTATATGTGTGTCTTGTATCAACAAAGATAATGTATCGAGACACTATGTATCGAGCGTTGAGTGTTATATTCGAAATTGGAATGCGGTGTATATATTGAGACGTTGAGTGATGTATTCGAAACCAGATGTGATGTATCCGAAATCAAAACATGATTTTCCAACGTTGAGTGATGTATCCAAAATCTTTAAATTTTAAGAATTTTTGGTAGAATTTCAAAATTTGATAGCTAAAAGATTTCGGATAAAGTAACATAACCATTAGGGGTGTCAAATGGACGGATTGAGTTGATATTGGAGATATTAAAATGGGTTAAAATAGAAATCGGGTTGGGTCTTGTTCCGCCCAAGTTTAGTTTGGACTCAAATGGGCTAAAAATGGGTTTGGTCTTGACCCGCCCAATTTGACCCAATTAATCTCAATAATTTAACATATTGATATTTAACTTTTATAACCACAATTTGAATTTTCGCTCAAAAATTTCTGTTAAAAAGGTAACAAATTGATAGATAAATCCTAGATGTTGCTAAATAGATAATAATGCATACCTTCAATATAGGAACATATCTTAATAAAAAGTTTTTAAACAGATTGAAATTAGAGATTGAATTGGGTACAATTGAGGATTCACTTCAAATGGGTTAGACTTAACTGAGTTAAGATTAAACCCAATTCAAATTATTTGACTCTTCAGCCAACTCTTAAAATTTTGAACGAATTGAGCGGGTTACCTTTATATGTTTGGGTTTATTCTTGACACCCCTAATAACCATGATTAAGTGAGAAGTGTTTATATAAGCAAATGGGTAAAAATAAATCCAATCGGAGTAAATTTTTATAATACACGTGACTAATATTTTATATTTTAAGATCTACCCTTACCAGAAAAAAAAAATATTAGTAACTAACAGCTGTTTCTTGTGAGAATCTAATGTGAGAACAATACCTTTTTAATCTGCATACTCGAATTTTAATCTTGAAACTCAAGAACATTAAACTTTTCTCTAATTTACCGCACTAATCCGATTTTTATTTATTGATATTTGATAATTTTATTATGTCTAATCACAATTTATTTGTGAAATCCACTAATTGTATGTTTCAAATTGGAAGCAGTTGATATTGGTACGCATTCTACTTTATGTAACTTAAAAATCATAATTACAAATCTCCAAATACGATTTCTCACTGTTCAAAAATATTGTGCGAACAACTCTTGATTTAAATTATAATTTGATCCAAATGTATAATAACGAAAATTCAATTAATAAGAAAGAACACATTAACATTATATAAATCGAAAATTCAGTTGTATATAATTAATCATCGAAATTCCTTAAAAGTTTAAATTTTGAATTTGACTTTATGGAAATACATATATACAAAACGAAAGTAATAAAATGAAGTCTATGTAAAAAAAAAAAATTACTTGAGAGCCAATGCAGAATTAGGAATAATGATGGGCTCAAAAAGTATTTTGGAGATGCTACTTTTAACATCGTTATGCAGATACATAAAATGCGACGTTCTTGTAATATTCTTCGCAACTTCAATAAATGTTTCAGAAAATGGAGAATTTTTCCTTTGAGCTGTGTTCATTGCTTCCCATGTCTCCTTTATCGAAAATCCTATGTGTTCTCTTGCCTCTTCTTCGGTAGCATCCTTTTCGTTCATGTAACATTGTATTGATTTGGAAACATCACCTCTTTTCAATCTGAATTGCTTGAGATTGTCATGCTCATCCTTGAAACTGTTTAATATATCTAAAAACACAATAATATACATAAATCAAAATCTAATAAAAAATAAACTTGAAGAATCTATGTTCAAAAAAATAATTAAATTGACCATCAAATTTTGAACTACACGTGTCACATAAAGTTTGAGTTTTGGAACAAAATGGACTAAAATATTTGACCTACATGCTATGTTGTTTTTATAGATGTATGTACGTAAGTACGGACCTTGAGATATATGAAAACAATATGTTATGCCGTAATTTTACTATCTTTAGAAAAATTACTTTTTTGAAATATTTTAAGTATAAAACAATTTGAGAAAAATATTTAGAAAAGAGTCGCCACTTAATTTTTTAAAGAAATTAAGAAAATTTAATTTAAAAAAATTTTAACAGATTAAATCTTAATAAATTTAGAGAAAATAGGTAAGAGGTTCTTATTTACGCTTCAAGAAGGTTTTTAAGGCATTTGAAGCAGTGGCGAATCCAGGATTTAAAGGTTGTGGGTGCTCACTTCCTTTAACATAAACTTGTTAGCAATCACAAACGGTAAATGTATACTAACTCAAACTCTTTAATAAAAAAAGTAAATGTATACTAACTCAAACTCTTTAATAAAAAAAGTAAAAAAAATAAAACAACGATCAATATTATCATTATAAAAAAATAACCTCTACTTACAAGTCACAATGACCTACTACTAATTGGTCAAGTCATAATTGTGCTCGACGACTTTTCATATGTTGAAAACGATAAATAATTGCATCATTACTTACATTTGCGAATATCTTACGCTCTACATAGCAAACTAAACAACCATTCAAAAATTCATCACCAATACTATTATGAAGTTCATTTTTAATGTATTTCATGGATGAGAAAGCTCGTTCCACAGAAGCAGTAGCAACGGGAAGAATGAGAGTCAACTTGATAAGCAAATAAACAAGTGGCCAAGTTTGATGTAGATCTGACTTGATCAATACTTTAGCAAGATCACTAATTCCCTTCAAGTTGAAGAACCTCTCGTCAGAACCACGAGCATAAACTATAAAGCTATCAAGCTGAAAACTGAGATCCCGAAGCTTGTTACTGTCAAACTCATTCATATAAATCTCAAAACCTAATTTCCCAAACTCTTTTTTTTCATTAACTAACTTTAATCAAACATCAAATTTTATTACCTTACTTTTGTATTTTGATTTTGAAAAGAAAATAGGTTGAAGTTTGTTGTTGGGCAGTTGCGACGGTTTTCTCTTTGAAACAAGAAGAAGAAGAAGAATGAATGACTTCGTAGTTTGCTAAAAGAAATAATCCCATAAAAGTGAGCAGTGCAAAAGGTTTTAAAGCATAGAAAAAGTTAAAAATAAAAAAGAAAGAAAAATTATGCTACCTAAACTAATTAAGAACAGGAAAAGTCAAAACAAGTAAGAATAAAAGTCAAAACAAGTACAAAATTGAGAGTTAAATAAGCCCTTAATTAGAAAAAGGAAAAATAAAAATAAAAAAAAAGTCGTAAAATTCGTTGGAATTTTTTTTTTTTAAAAAAAGAAGAGTTAAATATAGAAAAAGGATTTTTTTTTTAAAAAAAAAGGTGTAAAATTCGCTGGAAAAAATTTAAGAAAAGGAATTCTGCTGGTGAGATTCGAACCCTCGCCAATGGCTTCGCGCGCCTCTTAATGCAGGGTTTAAACCAGCTCACCCACAAAAAATTTCGGAAATCAATGGGTGCTCGAGCACCCGCGTCTGGCTTACTGGGTCCGCCCCTGATTTGAAGCGTCCGCTAACATGCGGTTATCCTATGACTTAGGTTAATTATTTTTTTTACTATTCTTAGGAACATGATTTAATATAATATAATAATTAACAATATTCGATCAACTTTAAGAAAATATTTAAACAAAGATTAATTTTTAATTTTATTAAAAAATGGAACCTTAATTATGATTTTTGAAATTATAAGTGAATAGAATTTAACGAAAGTAGATTATTTATTTTTTTGAAAGATGATAACTCAAACCAAATTGATCAATTTAAGCATGAAAACCCATTTCAAATTAATTGAAGAATAAAGCTTCGCATAACTTAAAACAAATTTTTTTAAAAACAATTAAAAAAAAAGTAAAATGCGATTAAGTGAAAAGTATTAAAGAATATATCTTTTAAGAACTTAGATCTGAATTAACTAAGGATATTAATTTCACTCATATACTTGACACAAAAATAAATGATTGCAAAAGAGGTTTAAATAGTAAACTAACATAAAGAAAAATAACTCATCTTTTGGGGAATTTAAGTAAGTTAATTACCAATTCCAAATTGAAAGTTAAATGAAATTAGTCAACATAATCAAAACAATTAGGAGAGTGAAAGAGATAATGAAATTGGGCCCCTTCTTGGGCCAATTTCGCTGCAGATTTTTGGGTTTTAATCCAATTCCGTTTTTGTATACATTGACTGTATATCAGTGTATATTGGCGTGTATATCTGATCTTTGCGTGTATTTCTTTCTTCCTAACACCTGTATTTTATCTCATCTCTGTATTTTCACATTGTTTGACTGCATATTTGCTGCCATGAACCTGTATATAACTGTATAAACGTTGTATACATCATGTATACAGCCCATTTCTCAGGCCTTTGAACATTTATCAATTGATTTGCAGCTATTCGTTGTGTCTCCGTAACCTGTAACAGCTTCGATATATATATGGGGCTGACTCGAGGAATGGAGAAGACAAAGATTGAGCCTTTATGGCTCAACTCGGAAAATGCAAGGTAGATGAGTACACCATGGACTCGAAAGAGGTTTACATGCGCACAAAGAGAAGGAAACGAATTAAAAAAAAAGAACCACTAAAGCTTCCAACAAATACATGATCAAATAATTAACTTACAATGAAGATAAACACATAAATTATTTTAAGAGATGAGAACATTAAGGGTGTTGATATTGTATTCAACATGAGAGATGATTGTGGAAAATAATTGAAGACGGGACAAGCCATTTGGGAAAACTTCCTAACAAAACAAAAATACATAATATCAACTAAAGAGATAAGACAAGATCAAAGATGAACTAAGCAAATTGATTACTACGCACAACTGCATAATGCAAGGAGGCCACGGAGGAAAATTATCATTTTAAACACACCTTGACACTTTTAAGAACTTAACAACTATAAGGAAAATTTCTAAGTTTATGGACAAGAAAAATCTAACTCACTGCAAAACCAAACTAACTACACACTTTAAAAGCTCATGGCATCAGGTAGCATTCCAAAAGGCAACTAACTTAAAGGACACACTTCCCAAAAAAATTATAACAATTAAACCATAACTAGCTAATGCCCATTAATCATGAAAAAGGAAACCAAAAAGCCATTTAGACCAAAAATGCTTATCATGTCAATTGACTTTAAGAGAAGGAAGGACCCATCATGCCTTTGTTTTTTCATTTAATTAAATACAAATTTACACATGCTCTCAATATTAAAAGTAATAAACTAGAAAACACTGCCTTAACCCACATAAATAAACGGGCAGAATCTTAGGTCAAAACATTAAAGCAAATGAATTTTAATTGGCATCAAATATAACAAACAAATAACTAGTGGATCAACTATCACCATGGAATAAGCCAAGTAAACAAATATACTAAATTAACTCAAATTTTGAGAAGAGAGTAACTAAGCCAACATAATGGAATAAACATTCAATTACTTCAATTGGTTAAGATAAAGAAATGTTGCATTTTTTGAACAAACTAGTCACATAAATAGATCACATTTCTGAACTAAAAAACAAAACGACTTAAACTGAAACATCGCCAAAAGATATCACAGTTTAAGACACAAAATAACTTTCATAATAGCTAAGATAATAACACAAAGAAAACACTATAATCTAAAGCAAAACCGAACTGAAGTCGGGAGAAATACTACTTCGAAAAGCTTAAACAAAAAAACTAGAGCACATGAAACTTATGCCGGAATTTAAGATTTGAACGGATACGAATAGTGTCGAGAAGCTAGCAAGAACATTACTAACTATTGATAAGAACAAGATGTTGGTTGGCATAAAAAATAAATTCTTCATTGGAACAGCAGCAGCCAAACAGAAACAAAGGTTTCACAATCTCGTAGATATTAAGTCGAGGTAAATGAGTTGAAGAGGTTACCTTTCCGTGAGCAGCAAACTAAGGACGACGAGCTTGACCGTGAAGAACTCCACCACTATTAGCCGATTTCAATGAGGGAAGTAAATTAATGTTTGAAAAAAAATAAATCTCTCCAACTGCTCTTCTCTAAAACTTCCCCTATCAATTTTTTTCTTTCAAAAAAAAACCTCCCCTAAATGTTTATGGAAGGAGAGTATATATAGGAAGAAAATTGACTCCATTAGAAAGAAAAACGGGCAAATTTTGAATGAATTCGAATTTCAAATTTTGTATCAAAATCCCAAAATTCTTGCTCAAAATTAGGAAAAGGCTGATTATTGCGTATGTGAGAGTACTGTTGGCGCGATTTCCGGATTTGATCAGCCGTGATTTGCTGCTTGATTTATGGGGAAGAACACATTTGTGTACAGGGATGAAGATGAAGAAGAAGAAGAAGATGGGGTCGTATGTTGTTGAATGAGTGGACTGGCAATTGGAGGAGAAAAATAGAATTGAGAAAGTTGGGTTGATAGGTTGATTGTGTAGTAAAGGGTTGGAGATATTGGACTGGAATTGGAATGGAAAATGTGCTGCTGGCAATTCAGAAGAAAAAAAAGAGGGGCCCAAGACTTGGTCTTAAAATGACCCAAAAAGGCAATGTGAGAAAATGGCTAGGATTGTCATGAATTTCAATTGTAGCCATTTAGAGTTAATAACTTAGCCAGATTGAGTTTAATTTAAATAAATTTGACTAAAACATAAATAAAATGAATTAATATTAATTAATTATCGAGCTTCTTAATCTTAAAGAAATAAAATAATTAACTCAATCATAAACTATTAATTCAAAAAATATAAACTATAAATTAGCTAAACTAATTAATCAAATATATAAGTTAAACTAAAATCTTTTGAGATGATTTTCAAACCTTTATATAATAAATGTATGCAAAATTATATAGAATATAAAAAATTATTTTTTAACATTTTAAAATTTATAATAATGACGAAATTACTTAAAATAACTCGAAAAATATTTAAAATTTTATAAAGTTAATTATTTCAAATCGTTTAAAATTTAAGAAGCTTGATGACGAATTTATATTGTGAAAGGCCAAAATTAGGTGTCAACACTATATATTCTCAAGAGCCTAAATTTCAAGGCCATAGAGTATAATGAATCTCCTGTGGCTACATTTTGTTCATGTACAACACTGTTCAATATTTGCATAATTTCATCGTTAAAGTGGTAACTCACTCCAAGCCTTTCTAAATTATCAATCAATTCCAACTTAACATCTAATTCCTTTTTTGATCCATCAATCATCATCATCAAATTCTTCTTCATTTCCTTCTTCACTTCATCAAGCCGCTTCATATACATATCTCCCTATACGCAACACAAAAGTTAGTTATTATCATCTTAATAATAAAACACGTTAATATAATATGCGTTCACAATTGATATATGTAAAAAAGAAAATCAAAATATATACCACGTAATTATTGTCTATGGACTGAATATATTGAAAATCCCAGGTAGTAGGTTTGTAATTCCCTGAACGTCGGATAGTATTGGGATTTGGGTCAGCTAATTTAATTTTGCCAGTAGTTGAGAGACACCCAACTAGTGATGGCTGACCTCGTCTCAAAAAAGTAATTGGAAATGGTCTTCTTGAGGTCACCATACCTGTGTTGTTGAATAATATTGCATCCATATTGATTCTGGATAAATTCTTTTGGTCAGAAAATTTTGGCCATAATTTAGCCAGATTGATAAAAATATTTATTCACACTATAAACTAGTTTCTATTTAGATATTTTTACCCTTTTAACTTAAATATTAAAAGGAATTCTAGGGGGAATCCATTCTCCCATCATGTTTTCAATATATGTACTACGGAATCCTAATTAATTATGTACTACAGAATCATATGTACTACAAATTTTATCAAAGTGCACATTGATCAATAAGTAGATTGGATGACCCAATTTGTAAAAAAAAAAATGTTTTCAATTATGTTTTTAAAATAATAATTATGAAATCTATAGTAAAAAAAATATTTTTTGAATCACATTATATTTTTGTTGGTTGTATTATATAAAAAAATTAGTTAACTGATATTACAACAGATTACGGTCAAAATATTTGTGTTAACTGAATTTACTTAACACTAATTTATTTTATTCAAACATAATAATTAAAAAAACTAATACTTAATTAGAATTTGAAGATCATTTTAGTAACAAATATAAGTAATAATTCATAATTCATCAAATCGACGTAATATAAGGATAAAACATGTATGATTAATAATATTAATATCTTGATCTCTTTTATTCGACATATATGAACTATACACATGATTTTTATAATTATCGATATTTATCGAGTCTAATGTGTTTTGAGTTGTCATTATCTCAATATTTTATAAATTACATTTAAAAATTATTTAAATATATTTTATTTAAATATCATAATTAAAAAATTACTTAATTGGAGGTCATTTTAGTAATAAATATAAGTAATGATTTACAATTGATTAAACCTACGTAATATAGGAGATAAGTCTTGTTTGATCAATACTATTAATGAACAATACTATTAATATCTGACTCTCTTTGGTTCGACATGTATGAGTTATACGCATGATTTATATAACTATTTGATCAATACTATTAATGAACAATACTATTAATATCTGACTCTCTTTGGTTTGACATGTATGAGTTATACGCATGATTTATATAACTATTGACAATTTTCAGGTCTAATGTGTTTTGAGTTGTCATTGTCCCAATATTTTACAAATTACATTTAAAAATTATTTATTTATATAGATTAATTTTATTGAAACTTAATTAATTAAACAAATTACATAGTTGGAGGTAAGTTTAGCAACAAGCATAAGTAATGATTCATAATTTATCAAATCGACATAATATAGGAGAAAAAAACTTATATGATTAATAATATCAATGTCTGACTCTATTTGGTTCGACACATATCAACTATATGCATGATTTCTATAACTATCGATATTTACCAAGTGTAATGTGTTTTGAGTTGTCCTTGTCTCAATATTTTATAAATTACATTTTAAAATGATTAAATTATAAAGCTTAATATAATTTAAACATTATAATTTTTAAAAAAATTACTTAATTGGAGATCGTTTTAGTTACCAATATAAGTGATGATTCACAACTTAATCAAATCGACGTAATATAGGAGGAAGAGTTGTATGATTAATACTATCAATGTCTGACTCTCTTTAGTTCGACACAAATGAACTTTATGCATGATTTCTATAATTATCTACATTTACTATGTTTAATATATTTTTAGATGTCTTCACCTCAATATTACAAACTACTTTTAAATTATTTAAATATATAGTTTAATTTTTATTTATACATAATAATTTTAAAAAATACTTAATTGTAGGTCATTCTAATAATAAATGTAAGTAATTATTCACAATTTATCAAATCAACGTAATATAGAGGATAAGAAGTGATCAAACGCTTTAGTTCTTCATGTAAGTGTTCTCAATTTACACTACGAAATCATATGATAACATCAAGAATAAGAGTATAAAGTAAAAAGGCAAAATACTTTAGAACATACATCTAAAAATAGTTAAATGATCAGATTAAATAGGTTAAAATCAGTGAGAACTCAAAATAACAAGAGGATCATCTTTAACAACCGGAAAAATAGTTAACCTTTAAGATGAATTAATATATCACAGTAGCTTTAATACGAATTAATATCTTATGAGAAATTATCTAACAAAATCATTAAACTTTATTTTATATCAATAAAATCACTTAATTTAAAGCTTTTTTAGCTCTAAAAATTACTCAAAATTAAAATAAATTTGACATGACAAAATAAATTATTTTTGTATGCCATGTAAATATGAACCTCATGACAAATAAATAAAATTTTAAATATATATTTCTTTACCATATAAATTTGAATCTCAAAATTAAAATCTTAGTAGTATTTTTTTGATCGGCTCACCCAATATAAATTCGATGTATATCCACATTACTTCAGCTTTCAATTTCTACACTTTGAGCCACTATTCGTAGAAAATTATTTATTCATTCATTTTAAAATTATAGTGATCATTATATATTGGTTACTTTAGTTAGGTACTCCCGTACATATATTCATCAGGTCTAATGTAATTTAAGTTATCGTTCTCACAATATTTTACAAATTATATTGAAAAAATAATTTAAATATATATTTAAGTTCATTTGTTTGTGTTTTGATTGTCTTTTCTGGCTATGTATTATTTTTAATCTATCTTATGTTTAAGCTTTTTTCTATTAATGAAGTTAAGGTTATTATTTATACATTGTTGCACTCTGGTTGTTCTTTCTTTTTTTTTTTTAAATTTTTGCAAGATGATTAATTTTATTAAAAAGGATTAATTTAATCTTCACGATCCTAAATGCCTTCGTTGCCATACCATCGTCCTATTACCTGCAGCAATCTAAAAGCCTCGCATTGATCTCAACATATCTATATAAAGATTGTTTGAAGAGCCTTTTGATTATTTTTTTCTTTTTTTTTAAGAATAGAAGATATAATCTTGTAATTTATAGAATAGTATATACATGTTCCTTCCTAGTATATGAATTCACCATATCCTCATTCCTATTGTGAATGTTGTTATTTAGGGAATGGCTGATTGCACAACAGTCAAGTCATAAATGGGATGAGTAAGAATTGGCATGTCTATTTTTAATTTCTTTCACAATAATGAGTAAGAATTGGCATGGCTGCAATTGAAGGAAAATATTGTCCCAATGGGACTCTTAATATTCTAAACCTATGAATTAGTGTTCTAATTAAATTGTAATTTTAGAAAATGACAAACACTTAATATATTTTTTCTTTATTTAATATATTTTTTCTTTATTTTAAACTTAAAGGTTAGTATAGTCTTTGTACGTTTCTGATCAAATTCTGACTATATTTTTCTGGCTGTTTAGCAGCTCTCATTGATTCTTACCTTTTATAATGTTTTATAGTTGTATTTTTTAGATGTTGGAACTCAAACTATGAGTTTCCAATATATACAGAGATAATTAAATACTATTCATCAACGTGTTACATTCATTAGCACTACATAATTATTATTGGACACCAGTACTTTGAAAAAACTTTTGAGTTTTATTTCTGTCCCATGCCTAGCTTTAATGCCTCTCACTACGACAAAAATAGCTTATAGTGACAATAAATATATTATCTTAAAAAATGGTGATAAATCTTCATCGGCCTTAGTTAATTATTGTTAGATCCATTATCACTGTAAGCTTTAAAGACACTTACTAATTAAACGATATTAATAATTAATTGTCACTAAAAATCATTTTTGATGTACCATGCTTAGAAGGTCAATAATAAAGATACCACTTGCAAAAAAAATTGAGGTCTATTTTTTGGGGTAAACATTGAATTCTATAATGCCTGGTCAATATTTTTCTTAGGATAGTGATGAAACATGTACATGTCAATTTTTCGAAATTCAGCCAAAAGGCGGACCCATTCCTCAATAATATTCTTGAACACAAGGAAAATGTGGTGGTCACAAATGGCCGCATTAATAGATCATTATTTAGGTTAAGATCAATATGTAAAAAATTTCGAATGGTTGTCCCTTAGATTATTCATATCACAAGTAATTAACACATCGTTTGATTGAGTGTATTGAATGTGATTTTTCTTCCTTAAAACAACTACTCAAATGAGAAAACCTCAGAGTAGATATATTTTTATATTTTAAAAGTGCAAAATATGAGAGTCAAACCTTAACTCTAAGATACAAAAACAAATTGTATGGCTGAATCACAAGTAATTAAAAGATGTTCTATACAGAAGAAAAGATACTACATTTATTTCTCTCAACCTTTTGTGACGTCCCGCCACGATTTCAGCCCAATTCCGCGTCCGGAAAAGGGTAGAATGCTCTAGAGTTGTGTGGAGAACTCTAAAACATTCTAGAATTCTCAAGAAGGCTAGAGAGGTCCCTAGCAAATACTCTAAGTCCGTGACACTTTGGCCTATACCAAAATATAAGTAATTAATTGACGTAGAATTTAACTCTATGGTATCTTAATTTAGAACTTGGTCGTAGTTGCAGTGAGATTATTTCTATGCACGGTTTGATTTGTATAGTAAGAGTACTTTTGTCTATAAGACATGCTTATCTAGGGTGTCTTTCAATAGCCGGATAGAAAACAAGTTATTCATGTTTAATGTTTCGTAAAACATACAATATGTTTAGCAGGTAGATCCGAATTCGAATAACTAGTACGGATTCGTTTGATATTTGATTAGAGTTATGTAGATTCTAGTAACGTAGAAAATAATTATGAGTGAATGTACATATTATTTTAAGAAGGTTTTAGTTATACACTTCTGTATGATGTGGTGTCTAAATTGACAACCAAAATCAATGGTTGAAAAAAAAAGACGAAAAAAGCAAATGTCATAATTCTTTTTACATCTTTCATAGTTTTCATCTTATCTGCAAGACTAAGACTAAGACTAAGACTTCAAATATTATAAATTTTAAATGAAATAATTTTTTGTTGTCTGAAATATCTAATTTTTTGAGAAAATAATAATGTTCATTTTTTGTGTTTTGGCTAAAATCATCTGAGTATGACCAAAACCTAAAGTACATTCTTATGTTATATAAATGAACAAAAATCATCTCTGAACTATCCAAAAAGTTGCAAGATTCATCATTTTGTCTATTTTTTTTTAAGAAACTCACGCCTCAACAAAAAATGTGTCAAGTCGAATGAATATATGTACACACGGTTAAGCTAATCAAGTTAGGTATTTTTTTTAATTTTTCGAAATTGAGGGTTTAAATTGTATTAAGACAAAATATATTCAAATTCTAAATATTCTTTCGAAAAATACAAATACTACTCCAACTTCAAAAATTTCAAATAAAGTAATTATTTTTTTATTTTAATAACTAAACACCTAAGTGATTTCACTAAATTTCCAGCATTTCTGTACATTGTATAAAATGTGAACATTATATATATTTGAAATGATTTTTTTACATAATCTTTCTACCCTTCGGAACGTACTGTATGAATATTTTAAAACTGATGTATTGGTGCAAGTCAATTTACTTGATGATGCAAAAAAACATACTCTATAAACTAACAACACACGAAATTTAAATTCAAGATTTGTTTCCTATCCATATCCTAATTTTTTTTAGGTAACTTTGATGTTTTCGTCGTTGCCAAGACGTGACCAAATTAAAAAAATATTTTTTTTATTGGTTCAATCAATTTCTTAATAAAAATAGGCTAAATGATGAATCTTGTTATTTTTTGATAATTATATGGATGTTTTTTGCTCACTTAGATAATATAAGGATATATATTAGATTTCAATCGTAATTGAGAGATAATTTTAGCCAAAACTCTTATTTTTTCATATGAAAAAAATTATTTATGATAATAATATTATCAATGAACACTCTCATCCAGAGATTGCTACGAGGAAATTCTTGTACCGATAAGCATTATTTTCAATAATTGAAAAATATTAAAATATAAATCATTTTTTTCAAAAACAAAATCCTGATAAATATATGCGCAATGTACCATTTATAGATAGATAGAGAAGAGATTGTGGACACATGGGTTTGAAAAAGTCAAGAAGAGAAAATGTATTATCATATTTGAGGAGCTATGAATTCGTAGGGTTTCGAGGGAGAGAGATTTAATGAGAAAAAATTAAACTGCATCGAGTGTTTATATTAAATTAATATATTTTTATTATTATGTAATTTAATAAATTAAAATAAGCTCTCAATTTAAACATATAACATGCAATATATTGACAAAAATTTAAAAATTCCCTCCATATTAAATTAAATGATATCTGTCACATTTTGCCATAAATAGCCTGATGGTACATTAAGATATGTGGTGTCAATTTTAACACCCAAAAAGCGGTGGTTGAAAAAAATAGACGAAAATAAGCGCAAGTGAGTCCGGGGAACACATTTTAGTCGCTGAAATCCTGATAAATTACTTGTGAAGCAAGCTTGAAAAAAAATATGTTCGAATTACTATTTGTTTGCAATAAATTTTAAAGACAGAAAATAAATTGCAATCACAAATAAAATATGAAAAAATATGATTTTACTGATCAAGATAGATTGCAGGTACAATTCTGTTCATCCCTTGATTCTACGTACTCTCCTAGGATTTATCCATGATTCGAGGGCCGTTAGTGGCGTATTTCTCGAACTAGGATGATTTAGATTTGACCTCTCTATATGAATAATCCATCAATTTGTGGAGTATTCGATATCTTGATCTCTTTATGGAATTTCCGAGATGCCTTTTAAGGGAATTTAGTACCCTTTATATAGGCATAAACTAGGGTTTAGGATTGAGTAGCCTATAAGAATTCTTATATGAGTTGAACACAATTTGTAGAGTCCCAACTCGAATTGGACGTATCTTGTAGAGTCCCACAAAATTTTAATGTTTACACTATTATTATGATTCTTTAGTTTTTTATTAGAAAACTCTTACCAATGAGTTAAAATTTTTTTTTCTCTTTGTCGGTTGTTAAAAAAATCATCAAATCAAATTGTTTATTGTCTTGCTAGAGCATTTGTTTCTATGTATGGTTTGATGGAATGGGGAACTAAACTTCCATCTCTTATTACCAATATATTTGCATTTGATTTGAATATTACATGTTGAAAGAACTATTTCAAACAAAAAAATAAAAATGTATGCCTAAAATTTATAGAAAGTTAAATAATTTAAGCCTAAATGGAAAATAAAGACTTTCTTCCTTATATGATGAAATGAAATCGTATGGCAAAACGTCTATTTAGAAAGTCATTAAACCAATTAAACAATTTTTTAGTGAAATTTTATTCAAGTGTAATTTTTATTTCAAATCAGTTTCTTTAAAAAAGAAAAGAAAAAAGAACTAACAATATATTTATTTTTATTATTTTATTAAACCGTTCAACTTCACCAAAAAAATCTGGTAACATACTAGAAAATATGTGATTAAAATTTTAAATTCCGCTATTTTTTAAATTGAGAAGTAGTTTTGATTGCCTATTGCAATGTGCAACCATAGGTAGAGACTAGCTATTGGATCTCCATATACTGTCCAATTATTTACCCTATCAAAATGAACAACACATTTTTATACTTTATTAAATAATAATTTAATTATAAAATATTTATTTTATATTGTATAAAATGATTTATTGTCACATAAAAGAAAATAGTCACTAATTTGAATCACAAATTTTAAAAGTCATTTTTCTTTCTTAAAATTTGGGTCGAATCAAATTACCTCACATAAAATGAGACGAAAGAAGTGACTAGAACCGTTTATTAAGAGAGAAAAAATAGCTGAAAAAAGATTTTTGCCAATTATTGTTGCTTTTATAAGGAAATTTATAATTAAATTATTGGCACGGGTTAGTTAAATATTTAATGGCTAACTTATTATTTTTAAAATTTAATTTAAAATAGAAACTAAATTTCAAAAATATTTAAAGAAAATATTTTAAATTAACTGATTGACATTTTTAGGTGAAATATCAATAATTATGTTTCTTTAAAAGTTAAAAAATAAAATTGAGTAACTTTTTAAGTGGACTATTTAAAGTTTTAATGATTTCCTAATTGAATTATTAAATGTTGAGTGAGTATCTGAGATATAAATAACTTTTAACATTTATGTGGCTATAGGCAATAGGTAATCAAATGTTTTCAAATAGGAAATCATTTGACCAGAAATGTAAAAAGACTAAAATAACTTTATTTTAAGTTTACCTTTATTTCCTCAATACTTTTCCCTCAAAACAAAATTAATTTTTGTCTATTTCCCAAACTCCTTGGACTACTAAATATTAACTATTTGGCTGCCAATGAAAATGAAAAATGTTTTTTTTTTGTGTGTGTAGTTTATCTTTAAAAATAAGTATTGTTTAATTAATTAAAAAAATGTACACTTTAATTAAAAAAATATTTTTGTAATTTTATTTTCGGAAAAGGGCCTAAAATACCCTTAAAGTATTAAAAATGGTACAAAATTACCCTCCATCCACCTATTGGCTCCAAAATGCCCTTTTCATCCACCTATTGGCTCCAAAATACCCTTGTCATCCACCTTTGGGTTCAAAATTGACCACTTCTTTGATTGTTTTAAAATTAAACTCTTTAAATATTTTTTTAAATACTTGGCGTTCAACTATTGGTTATAATTTAATTTATTAATATAATTTATAAATCAACCCACTACCCACTCATTACTAACTAAACCCCACCCAATTAATAATCCAATTATAATATCAAAATTGTCATAAACACTACTAAAACACGATGAAATTATAGATTCCTGAAAATGACATTCAAAATTATTTGAGTCCGAATCGAAGCCCCAATTAAATATAGGTTGAGCCGCTTATTTAGGAGGACACTTTCAATAGGATTCTCTTTCAAGATTGAATTAAAAGTTTATGATTAAAGGTAAAGAAGTAATACATCCCGAATTAATTCATGCACTTTTTTAAAATATAATTTTATAAATATTTATGATTTGTTTTAAAACCTTTAATATATTATTTTGAAAAAAAGTTAACTATGAAGTAACATTACATAATTGAGACGTAAGAATAATTAAGATGAACATAGTCAGACTTTTAAGTTTACCGATAATTTTTATTTAGACACTTAACGTATGATAATTTACTTCTATAGATATTTTCGCCTTAAATTTTTAAAAACACTCAATTGGCAGTAGCTTTTTTGTTGTTGCATTAATAATGTGACGGGTGTATTAATTTGGAGAGGTTTAATTAGTAATGGGTGGGTAGTGGATTGATTTATAAATTATACTAATAAGTTAAATTATAACATATAGTTGCGTGCCACGTATTTAAAAAAATATTTAAATAGTTTAAATATAAAACCGTTAAATAAGTGGTCAATTTTGAACCAAAAGGTGGATGACAAGGGTATTTTGGAGCCAATAGGTGGATGGAGGGTAATTTTGTACCATTTCCAATACTTTGAGGGTATTTTAGGCCCTTTTCCGTTTTATTTTTATACATTTATATTTTTTTCATTATATAAAAAATTATGTTCTACATATATACCCTCCTCTAAACTCAATTATGATTCTAAGGTTTCAACTTTGAAAAATTATTTTTTCGCTTAAAATAAACCTCTTTATTGAAAAAAGACAATTAAATTTCTCATTAATAATAACTACAAATGACTATCTTATCTACTAAAGATTATACTTAATTATTTTGTAATAAAAAATTGTAAAATATAGTAATTAAGCATAGATTAAAAAAATTAATTAAATTCTTCTTTAAATATCATCAACTAAATAGATAAGTCTATATAATTGACATATTTTACGAGAAAAATTATATTGAAATTTCGATATTTTTAAAAATAATTTATGATAAGACATTCAAAACTATGTCATAAATAACACATTATTTTTTAATATTATAATCATTCCGTACAAGAATTAACATATATAAAAAAATGGTGAAATTATTTCACTAATTTTAACAATGAATAAATAATCCAGTTATTCGAATAGTATTAATTAAGTTGATATTTCAAAACAAATGAATAAAAGATAACTCAATACCTACTTATCAATTATAATACTTTAAAATAGATGTATTTTATGTATATATTAATTTACAATATGTTTAACATGTATAAGTAAATTATAACATAACTAGGATATATATGTTTTAAAAATTATTTTCATTTATCTAGAATTTTTATATTTCAATAACGACAATCAAATCTCAAAATACTTTCGAGTTGATAGACATCGACACATTATAAAATCCATAATTTAATTTTCTTAAAACATAGTAATCAAATATGTAATTTAAATTTTTTAAATATGTAGTTTAATTTTTAAACATGTTGTTGTAAATATGTAGTTTAATTTTTTAAAACATAATAACCAAACATAAACTTTAAATATGTAATTTTTCAACATTAATGTGTAGTTATCTTGGTTGTTGTTAAATAGGATCGACACTTATAAACCGTATAATTTTTAGTATTTCTTTAATGTGTTGATGTTTATCAATTCTAAAGTATTTTGATTTTTGATTGTTATTATTGAATTATTTTACATTATATATATAAAAAAAAGTATTTAAAATTTAATTTAAATAATTATTTAAATAGGTAATTTAAATTTATTTATATAATAAATGCAATAAAATTACTTAATTTTAAAAAATATTAATCCGTTCAAAACAAATATTAATTTGAAAGAAAAAAAATAATATTGTGACTACAACTATGTATACTTAATATTTTTGCAGATCATTTAATAGCAAACATTTTTAATAAAATAACAAATAATACTACTAAAGAAAAATATATATGTGATGAAACTTAAATCTAGTTCATGTTAAATTTGTATTGTCATTATCATCGGAGAACTATAAAGATGTTTTTCTTTCAAATTTTTTTATAAAGTTTATTTTGAAATCATAAAAACTCTCTATATCCTTTTTATGTTATTAAAATTTTTTAATGAAGCACCATCAAAAAATTTATAAATTTTTTTTGTATATGTCTCTAGTAGTGAAATAATAAATAAAAATTAATTTTAATGAGTCTTTTTTGTATGACATGATTCATATGTTATCGAAAATATGAAGATAATCACATAATAGAGGAAACATGATGATAATTTTAGTTTTCTTCTTATTTCGCTCACATAATTTTGAGTATAATTGGATAAAATATAATTTTATCATTAATTTTTTTTCTAGAAAATCGGTGTATAATAATAACTCCTTTGAATAAATAAGAGTAACTCTTTAGCCAACTCGGCTAATTTCATATTTTTATATTTTAATTTAGATATAAATTATCTTTTCGCGATTAAAAATTATAAATTAAAATAGATAATTTAACCTTAGTTCTGTTTTATACTTTTAAAATTTTTCTTATCATTAAGGAATAAGAAATGAAAAAAAATAAACTAAAAAGAATAAGTAAAAAGGAGGAAAATTGAATTATGTTTTTTTTGGTGAATTTTTTGGTTCTTTTCCCATGTTTAATTAAGAAATAATCAATAATTAATCTCACTAATCATTTTCAATGTATTGAAAACATAATTAAATAATATATTTAATATTTAAGTTAAAGGGCAAAAATGTCTAAAAGTAAACTAGATTATAGTGTGAACATATTATTTTATCATTCTGGCCAAATTCTGGCCAAATTTTTCTGGCCAAAAGGACTTTTCCAAAAAAAAATATGTCTTTCTTTTTCATAAGGAATTAAAAATAGTACATCACATATATTAAAATGATGATAGAAGAAAAATACTCCAAGTAAATATCAACTGACCTTACACAAATACTTCGTATAACTATAATTCGCAAAACGTAAGTTTTGTGCTACAGAGTAATAACCAGATTTAAAACAAATCGTATATGTCTATAATTTTTTTCAAGTAAACCGTTTGATTAGATGTTTAATTTTACCGTGCATCAACTAAAAAAAGAGAACATCTGCCACTAGTTTAATTATTATCGTATGATTATTTTAAGTTTCGAGAAGTCTTATGTTTGAAATTTGAAAAGTAATGAATCTTTAATTTAATAGAGACCCTTTCACTTTTTAATGGATTATATTTGATGTAAGTACTGATTAGTAGATAATTAAATAAAAATAAAATTATTTCAAAGAGGAAAAGGACAAGGTTCACCCAATAATGGGCAAAATGTAAAACAAAATATAATTGAAGTTAATCAGTGTGAGAAAATCGAATTGACCAATAAAATGAATAGAAAAAAATGTCATTAGGTTATTAAGTTAATGGGGTTTTAATGGTTGTAATATTGTCATTTTTTTCCTATCTTTTATTTTGATCAGTGAAAACTAAACTTAGGTTAATATTTCTAGTTAGTTAGTTATCTTTTTACTAGAAGTAAAACTTATTAAGTATTATAAAATATTATTTTATTTGTGAATTTGATTAATATGTATTAACTATAACTAGTTGTCTTTTATTGATATTCATGTTAATATTTTTAAATTTAATAAAAAAAAATTAAAAAATTATAGAGAATATATTTTATAAAAAATAGACTAGCCCAACACTATCCGTAATCTACATACTAATTGATTGAGCTGATTATTTCTGAGCCATAAAAAATGGGTCTATTCAGATATGTCAAATTTTTTAAGTCTTTATAGTGACAACTCAAAAAAAAAAAAAAAAAAAATTGAACCCAAATACCCCCACCCCATGGCCCAGTGTCCAGCTCTGTTATAGATTCCAGAAATCAAATAATTTTTTTTTTAAAAAAGGACAAAATACGAAATAGCAGTGAGCCCAGGGAAAACGTTTCATCGTTACTAATACATGAATTCTATTCAGGTCCTATGCTAATAATGCAAAGGTCAATAATTTTCTTTGGACAGTGAGGGGAATACATTTTGTTACCAATTATCAAACGAACCCTTAGTGATATATATATTTTGACAATATATGAATAACATAAATCCTATCCAACTATCAAATAATTCCATAGTGGTATGTATATTTTGATATAAGTATGAAGTAGTGGCGGAAATAGAGATTAAATACAGGTGATCTATTCGATCTGTCTTATTTTATGTAATATATCTTTTTAGTTAAATTCAAGAAAAAATAATTATATTGTAATTAAAAATAACTTAATTTTAAATTTGCTAAAATTAAATTTCGTACCACCAGTAGTAGAGATGCAGGCTTTTGATGATTGATCAATAGAGTAATTTGTAGGCCACTGAGAGAACATATTAGGGAAACATACATAAATATACTATAATAACAAAATATTTACTATTTATAATAATAATATTTTTTTTTCACTTGATCACTTTTAATTTATTTATAATACAAGTTTAATTCATATTATAAAGAATAATTTTTTATTCACATATAATACAACTTTTAATGATAAATAATTCATTTATCACACATTTTAATTCACTTATAATACAATGTGTCAAATTTTTACCAAACAAACATAATATATTTTAAAAAATAATTATAATTCATATATAATTCATATATATTGCATACATAATTCATTTTTAATACATATGATAGATTTAACATAGTATTACTATAAATGATAATAAATAAAAAGTATTACTAAAATTAATAATTATTTATTAAAATGTATCAATTTATGTAATTTTTCCAAACATATTTTGTCACCATTAACCTGCTACCTCAAAAGTGGCCCAGGGATCACATTTTCATTGTATGGATTTTTTGCCAAATAAAAAGCATATTTTTATAGATTTTTTGTTAAATAAGTTATGTAATATGATTAAAATGTCGATATTATTCGCAAATATTTGTCAAACAAAAAAAATTGTCATTTTTTTAAAAACAGAGTAAATATCACATAAATTAAAATAAAAGTATAAAATAATAAGGTAAAAATTAAAATAATAGATCATAATTATGTACTTTGTTTGCTTTATTTTGTTTTGTTACAAAACAAAACCAATCAAAAAAATTTATTAAGTACTATTATTATGGACCGCTATATCCAAGAAAAAAAAGAGAAGTTCATAAGCTTAAAAATGTTTTGATTAAAACACTTCATGAGTTTGAAATTAAAATATGATATGTTTAGTTCAAATCAAATAGCTTTTTCAATTAACAGAATTACAATTCACAAATGTTAAATTGGGTGAGTAAATAATTGGAACCCGCTCAAAATTAAGCGGATTGGACAAATTTATTTTCAAAAAATCATTTTATTACCTCCTAGCTAGCTCGCAAATTATATTAGAAAAATAAATTGCATTAGTCAAATTTCATGCGATAAGTTTAATAAAAAAAATATGCGGAAAATTTTAATTTGAAAACCTCAAATCGATCACCTGATCGATCAACTCGATCACTTTGCCTTCCTTCGTCCTTTGTCTTCATCGTATTAATGTCATTTGACGTAAAGGATTCTCAAAAACTTTGTTTTCACTTAAGGACTTTGCATAGTTGCAATCGAATTGTTTATATTTGTGTTTATACACTTGATAGGAGAAAATATTATGTATAAATTTGGTTATTAGTGACATGTTTTTCTAAAGTTAAATTAAAAAAGAATAACACATTTTCTTATTTGATCATGTTTGATGACTATTCTTATTATTTTACGTAGGTTGAGTTCTATTTATTTGACAAAAAATCTACAAAAGTGTTTTCTTCTATTTGAAAAAATTATTTACTTTGATATCGTTTAAAACATTACAAATCTTTTTATATTTCTTGAATTTTGATTTCAATTAAATAATATATTCACATAAATTAAATACTATATCAATCTTTCACTAATTGAGTAATAAAAAAAGGAGACTTATCATAGCGAGGGTTGAAAGAAGCCTGACCATATATTTAAACTTTTTATTTCAATTTAGGTAAAAGAGGATTTATAACTTAAAAGGAATATTCAAAAGTTGAGAAGGAAAAGAACAGATATAGCATGTGGGTTCTGCCACTTGATAAATTAAAGGGCTACAATACCTAAAAAACACAATCACCAACTTGCTCAATTGGGACAGACAATGAAAATGATTTGAATGGACAAAATAAGCTAAATATGGATATTATTGAAAGTTCCATGTGGTGAAATTGAAGACTAAAAAGTGAATCAAAACACAACATGTTCAAAACTTATAAGTTTTAGTCAATTTATTTGTTTTTTTTTAATACTTTTTAGTACTAATAAAAAAAATATAGTAGTACTTTAAAATGGGCTGACTAATAATGAGTGGGTTAATAATCATGAAACAAATTAACTAAATTATATTTTTATGAACTAATTTTATTCGGGACTTGCCAACTTGATGTGGAGTGACCACTTTAATATCAAGATAGTTGCAACTTGCCAAATTATAAGAAAAGAAGAGAGTGATGTTATAATTGGTGAAATCCGTGAGAAGCATATTTTTTTTTAACAATTCCTTTGATTTCTATTGATGTAATAATAAAATGAATTAGAGTTGGACTAATATGGACCCTTTCAAATTGAATCCTTAATAATTAGGGTTACAAAAATATATATATATATATAAGATATGTATTCTTGTTTAAGAATAAAATAAAATAAAAAGGTAATAATTCCTTGTCTTAGTTCAAATAATGATAGGGTGAAAGAGTATGTTGGAGATGCTATTTTTAACATCAGTATTTTGAATTCCATGGCTATCTCCTTTTAGATACATGCAGTGTGCTGTTGTTGCAATATTCTTTGCTATTCCAACAAATGTTTCAGAAAATAGGGATTTTTCGTTGCGATGAGCAGTGTTCATGAATTTCCAGTCTCCTTTATCAAAAATCTCATGTGTTCTCTCGCTTCTTCCTCCGAAACACCCTTTTCGTTCATGTAACACTGTATTGACTTGGGAACGTCACCTCTTTTCAATTCATCCTGAATTAATTAATTGTAAAATTAAATATGTTCTATTTATCATTTTATTTTATGTGAGAGAAATTAAAGGGTATGAATTAAAAGCAGCATACCGAGGATGTCCCCAAATCATCGTTTAAACGAAAAATAGTAGCAGAGTATCGAATAATGTCAGGATAATTGGTTAAGGATTCCAAGGCCTCTTTGGTAATTGGATTTGTGACTAGGAACAATGCATGGACTAATACCATTGGAACTGCAATTGAGATCCATCCATTATCCATGTATTCTTCTAGACTTGGCTTGTATCCATTGTAGTACCATCTTGCTTCTTGTAAGTATGATTTGCATAAATCTGTCCACTAATTAATAACAGCCATTTAAATATTGAATTCGCTTCGGAAATATTTTGGAAAAAGAAATATTACTATTTATAAAGTTGAATGAATCTTACTGATTTTATAAGGTAGGGTAAGACGTTGATGTTGTGTTTTTTGAGAACCTCATACGCCACGTCATTTGTGGTATTGATGAGTGCAAAATAACATACTTTCATATAATCTGGAAGATCTTCCATTACTTTTGTATCCCATCTGAATTTTTTTTTTAATATTACTAGAAAATAAGTATATTCTCAATAAAAATCCCAATTAATCTTGGTAGCAAGCAATGAATGCACAAATTGATCGATATATATCATAAAATAAAAGAACTACATCGATCTACAATTCTAGGTGCACCAATTAATTACTGACCTTTGAATAGCAAGAGTGAAGAGTTCCAACTCATCAAGTGTGCCATAAACATCATAAATGTCATCTATGATTCCAACAAAAACAATGATCTTCGTTATCAATCTTCGAAAGTAGCTGTGTTGAGGTTCAAAATTTGTCCCCACTGCCCAAAACAAATTCTCCACCAGCCTATTCCTTGAAAATGATAATTTTTCTGCCAGGCACATGTTATTCCACCACCTAATTAATTATTTACATCATCAAAATTTATGCTATGTAACACATAATTAAATCATCGTTTCTGTACGTAGTAATATATACTATTTATTAACTATCTATCTCACCTTGATAGACTTTTCAAATCTTGTTGGTGTGTTGCTTGAACAATGTTGAAGTCTAATTTAGCAAGCTCTAGCAAAAGAGGATTAGCATTTGGCATTCTCTCATAAATGCTAATGTACCACCTTGTTTCTAATCTTGGCATCATCCAATGTCTTGGAAGTTCCAACGCATGTACCACTAATTCCATCATTATATTATTGTATTGATCTCCACATGAATGATTAATGTAAACATAATTCTTTAGATGTGCCTCTGTGACATTTCTCAAAGTGGTTTCACATTCTGTAGAGAGAAACGATGCTTCATATAATTCTAACAATCCTTTTGTGTCGTTACAAATACTTTGCTTCACATCACCATTCACGTCCTTGAAAATGTTGAATATATCTACAACACACACACAAAAAAAAAAGCTATTTGTCACATGAAAAAAAATTAAATAGTTCAACCTGTTGCGGAAGCCAAATATATAGAGAGTGATAGAATCACAACTGCTATATCTAAATGTAGCTAATAAATAGTAAATGAGACAACAACAAAAGGAACACCAAGAATTAACGAGGTTCGGCAAACTTTTGTTTTCTTTTGCCTAGTCCTCAGACACAACCAACCAATATTTATTTCACTCCAAAAGAGTACAAGTGAAATACTACAAGAGAGAAAGAAGAACAAACGCCTTAGGAGATGAGAAGGCAAGTGAGAGGTGTGTTACAAATGAATTAGGAGCTACCTATTTATAGGAGTGAATTCTTCCTATTGATGTCATCCATGACATCACAATATGTCAAAAATGTCAAGATTTACCTTGTGAAACCAATTTATGGTTCACCTAAATTTCACCTACAAAAGATGCTATCTTGACTTTTCTACCAATGAAGAATTATCCTCCTAACTACCATATCTTCTCATTAATTCATTTTTGAATCTTGTCAAATTTAACAAATCTCCACCTTGGCAAGATTCTCCATTTTCAACTTTCTCTCAACAACAATTTTGATTGTGTCTTCAACCATAATCTTCAATGTTCAACAATGTTGATCAAGTTCAAACAATGTTGAAACTTGACCGCAGTCACCACTTTTGTCAACATATCGGCAGGATTATCCGTAGTATGAATTTTCTGTATTATGACTCCACCATCTTCTATGATTTCTCGTATGAAATGATATCGGACGTCAATGTGCTTCGTCCTTGCATGATAAACTTGGTTCTTTGCTAATTGAATAGCACTCTGACTATCACAAAATATTGTGATTTCTTCTTGTCCAATACCAAGCTCTCTAAGCAATCCTTGAAGCCAAATTGCTTCCTTCGCAGCCTCTGTAATTGCCATGTACTCTGCCTCAGTGGTAGACAAAGCAACTGTTGACTGCAAAGTAGACTTCCAACTAACTGGTGCATTTGCAATAGTGAAAACATAACCAGTAGTCGATCTTCGTTTGTCCAAATCACCTGCATAATCTGAGTCACAATATCCAACAAGATATTGACTATCTTTCTGCTCGAAAACCAAACCAACATCTACAGTATTATGAATATACCGTAGAATCCATTTTACAGCCTGCCAATGATCCTTTCCAGGATTGTGCATGTACCTGCTTACAACTCCAACAACGTGTGAAATATCTGGCCTTGTGCAAACCATTGCATACATCAAGCTACCAATAGCATTAGCGTATGGTACTCTTGACATATATTCTCGTTCAACTTCATTCTTAGGTGACATAGCATCACTAAGCTTAAAATGAGGAGCAAGCGGAGTGCTAACCGACTTCGTTTTTTCATTCATACCGAATCGGTTTAGTACTCTCTTCAAATATTCTTTCTGAGATAAATAAAGTTTCTTTAAATGTCTATCTCTTTTTATCTCCATGCCAAGAATCTTCTTTGCCTCACCCAAATCCTTCATCTCAAACTCCTTTCTCAGTTGAATCTTTAGCTTCTCAATTTCCTCTTGACTTTTAGAAGCTATCAACATATCATCAACATATAGGAGAAGATATATAAAGGAATTATCTTCAAGCTTGCGCAAATACACACAATGATCGTATTTGCTTCTTATGTACCTTTGCTGCAACATAAACTTGTCAAATCGTTTGTACCATTGTCTAGAAGATTGTTTCAATCCATACAACGATTTTTCAAGTTTGCACACCATATTTTCTTTTCCATCAACTTTGAATCCTTCTGGCTGAGTCATATAGATTTCCTCTTCCAAGTCTCCATGTAAAAAAGCAGTTTTTACATCCAACTGAACTAGTTCCAAATTCAACTGTGCTACCAAAGCCAACAAAACTCTAATGGAGGAGTGTTTCACAACTGGAGAAAATACCTCATTATAATCAATTCCCTCCTTTTGAGCATATCCTTTGGCCACCAATCTTGCTTTGTAGCGAACATTTTCTTGGTTAGGAAATCCCTCTTTCTTTGCAAATACCCATTTGCACCCAATTGCTTTCTTGCCCTCTGGGAGATTGGCCAATCTCCATGTATGATTCTGATGAAGTGATTGCATTTCTTCATCCATGGCATTCCTCCACTTATCTTTTTGTGAACTTTGGACTGCGTCTTTATAAGTGGTAGGAATGTCATCGGCTGCAATTGAGTTAGCACAAGCCACCATATCTGTGAGTCGAGCAGGTTTTATTATTGTCCTTTTTGGCTTGCTCGTTGCTATTGATTCAAGTTGTGGTTGAGGTTCTTGAGATGGAACCTCCTCTTCGACTGGCTCTCCTTCAAGAGGAAAATCTTCTGTTGTTTCCTCGTTTGATCCCTGTGTTGGGAAAATTATCTTTCCCTCAAACTCCACCTGCTTTGAAGCACCATTAATTTGTTTGGCTTCTTCAAGTGTTACCTTATTTGTCAAGGCAGATTTATCAAAGGTAACATCCCTGCTGAAAATAACTTTTCTTGTCTCTGGACACCATAAACGGTATCCTTTGACTCCAGAAGTAATTCCCATAAATAAAGCTTTCTTTGCTCTTGGGTCCAATTTTGACTCTCTTACATGATAATATGCAATTGAGCCAAATACATATAAAGTACCATAATCTTCAGCAGGTTTTCCATACCATTTTTCAAATGGTGTCTTCCCACCAATAGCAGCAGATGGTAGACGATTAATGAGATGGCACGCATATGTTATTGCCTCAGCCCAAAATTCTTTGCCCAAGCCAGCATTGGACAACATACACCGAACTTTCTCCAGCAAAGTTCGGTTCATGCTTTCTGCCACTCCATTCTGTTGTGGTGTATTTCTAACGGTGAAATGTCTGACGATGCCATTTTCCTCACAAATTTTCTGAAAAAGATCATTTTTGTATTCGCCACCATTGTCTGTGCGAAGACACTTGATCTTTCTGCCACTTTGAGTTTCTATCATCGCCTTCCATTTGAGAAAAATTCCCAATACTTTATCTTTTGTTTTCATCGTATACACCCACAATCTTCGAGAAAAGTCATCAACAAAGGTTACAAAATAGTATTTCCCACCTAATGAAAGTGTTTTGGAAGCACCCCAAACATCTGAATGAACATAATCCAAAATACCTTTAGTATTATGGATAGCTGTTCCAAATTTAACCCTTGTTTGTTTTCCCTTGATACAATGTTCACAAAACTCCAAGTTGCAAGTTTTAACTCCTTTTAGCAATCCTTGATCTGATAAAGTTTTCAAGGATTTCCCTCCAGCATGTCCCAAGCGCATATGCCACAGCTTGGTCATTTCTGCCTCCTTTTCGTCATTGGATGTTGTTGCCGCTGTCCCAATAACTGTACTACCTTGATAGTTGTACATGTTATTATTTCTTCGAATTGCCTTCATTACCACCAGTACACCAGAGCATATTCTCATCACGCCATTATCTGCAATGACTTTGAACCCCTTTGATTCTAGGGCTCCTACAGAAATGAGATTTTTCGTCAAATCTGGTACATATCGAACATCTGTTAATGTTCTACTTAATCCATCATGGTTCCTTAATCGGATTGAACCAACACCATATGCGGTAAGAGGATTATTGTTTGCAGTGTGAATAACTCCACATTCTCCTTCTTGTAAATCAATAAACCAGTCCCGATTGGGACACATATGATAACTACAAGCTGAGTCCATCAACCATACATCAGATGATTTGAATGGATCTGTTGTAACTAGTGAGTAATTGGAGTCATCACAATCAGCCACATTTGAATCCATGACAGCCTTCCCATTATTTGGTTTGGCTTTGCTATTCAACTTTGGGCAGTCTTTCTTCCAATGCCCTTTTTCTCGGCAAAAGGCACATTCATCTTTGCTGAGTCTCGATCTTGACTTGGATCTCCCTTTCTTCGTTCTCATATGATTTTGAGAACGATCTCTCGCAACCAGTGCTTCTGCTTCTCCGCCTTTTTGTTTTTCTCTCTTTCTTTGTTCATAACTGTATAAGGCAGAACAAACTTCTTTGAGAGATACTTCATCATTCCCATGCAGTAGAGTCGTTTCAAGATGCTCGAACTCATCGGGAAGTGAACTTAACAACATTAAGGCCATATCTCCATCCGTAAAAGTCACGTCCATATTCCGCAAATCTGTCGCCAACTTATTAAAGCTGGTGATATGATCATTCATTGTGCTACCAGGAATATAAGTGAAGCGTAACAGTCTTCTTTTCATGTAAAGTTTATTTTGACTGTTTTTCTTCAAGAATTTCTCCTCCAATGAATTCCATAATTTATTTGCAGATGTTTCCTTCGTGTATGGATACTTTTGTTCTCTTGCAAGGTAAGATCGAATGGTACCGCAAGCAACACGGTTGATAATCTTCCAATCTTCTTCTCCTACACCGTCTGGTTTCTTTTCTTCAATGGCAATATCTAGTCCTTGTTGAAAAAGAACATCAAGGACCTCGCCTTGCCACATTCCGAAATGTCCTGACCCGTCAAAAATTTCAACTGCAAATTTCGCATTTGACACAATTCTTGTCATAAGCGAAGATGCCAATGATGACGTATTATTGACACTTGATGTGCACTCATCATTTTTCTTGTCTCCCATTTTACTACAAATACTATTTACTAGCTAACAATGCAAAGACCAAAGTAAATCTTTTTCTGATGTGGAAGTTCAGACTATGCTGCAACCACAGAGCATACTCAGATAATACCTTGGCTCTAATACCAATTGTTGCGGAAGCCAAATATATAGAGAGTGATAGAATCACAACTGCTATATCTAAATGTAGCTAATAAATAGTAAATGAGACAACAACAAAAGGAACACCAAGAATTAACGAGGTTCGGCAAACTTTTGTTTTCTTTTGCCTAGTCCTCAGACACAACCAACCAATATTTATTTCACTCCAAAAGAGTACAAGTGAAATACTACAAGAGAGAAAGAAGAACAAACGCCTTAGGAGATGAAAAGGCAAGTGAGAGGTGTGTTACAAATGAATTAGGAGCTACCTATTTATAGGAGTGAATTCTTGCTATTGATGTCATCCATGACATCACAATATGTCAAAAATGTCAAGATTTACCTTGTGAAACCAATTATGGTTCACCTAAATTTCACCTACAAAAGATGCTATCTTGACTTTTCTACCAATGAAGAATTATCCTCCTAACTACCATATCTTCTCATTAATTCATTTTTGAATCTTGTCAAATTTAACACAACCCTCATACTCTTAACTGTGTCACATAAATTGACATATACCGCACCAATTTGTATATATGTATGTATGTCCTTACATCCTCTTACAAGGAAGGATATTGAGCTACGTACCTTGAGAGAGATGAAAGCCATGTTGTCTCAAGAGCCGAAAGTTCAATGCTGCAGAGTATAATGAATTATCTCTACAACTAATTTGTTGATGTACACTCTTCAATATTTGCATAATTTCATTCTTGAAGTGGTAACTCACTCCAAGCCTTTCTAAATTATCAATCAACTCCAACTTAACATTTAATTCTTGTACTATTGATCCATCAACCATCATCATCAAATTCTTCTTCATTTCTTTCTTCACTTCATCAAACCGCTCCATATACTTATCTCCCTATACGCACGATGCTTAAGTTGATTAATAAATGATAAAATACAATGTGTATATATATATATATATGCAATTAGAGGAAGAATATACCGCGTAAAGATTGTTAACGGACTGAATAAATTGAAAGTCCCACATAGTAGGTTTGTAATTTCCTGAACGTCGGATAGTTGTTGGATTTGGTGAAGAGGCTTTTGATATAACTAGTGATGATGATGGCTTCCCTCCATTGATGGAGAATAAACAAGTAGCTGGAGGTGGCCTTGAGGATAGCACCCCTATGTTGTTCAATAATATTGCCTTCATTCTATTTATTCTCTTGTTTAATGTTTTACTTGCTAATTTTGTTGGAGCCTCAACTAAAAGTTGTCATTAATATATAGAGAAAATGATCCTATGATTCCGTAGTCTATAATCGAATTCGCAACTATATATTTATATTTTATGGGGGTTCTATTACCCCGTTATACTATTTTAAAGCGGAATATAAACAACCCTAAAACTAGACAACTACATTCTTTCCATGTAGTATGCACCACGCGTTGCCAGTTGTCAAATATCACATATATAACTAGAAAAGAAAAGAAAAAACATAATTATATTTCTTTTCTTCATCAATCACCTTCCTCTTTACTTCTCCTAATTCATGCTTCAAATTTTTTCACTGCAACTCCCCAAAACCTTTGTCTCTCTCCACCCCATTCCTCTCTAATCAATCCCCACCCTCACCTTCTATAACCCACAAATTAAGTATCAATATTCATCAACAACACCACAACAACTATTTGAAGTTCTCGCTAATCGTCTTAGAATTGAGGATGAATACGTCCTTTTATTTATTTTTTAAATAGTGGAGGATTTACGCCTTCTACACTTAAAAAAATCATTGAAGTATCGAGATAGAGTAGAATCAATTAATTGTTGCTGCTCAACTTCGTGAAATTTTTATTATGTGTAGGTTAAATTTCTTCGTCGGACGTTAATAAAGACTAAAAATAAGATATGAAAGGTTGGTAAATTTTGTCTCAGAAAGAAAATTAATGAATTTAATTTATTTTTTACTGCATAAATAATAAGTTGGTGATTTTGAGGGTTAATGGATATGAGTAATAGTGAGATAAATCATGAAAAATCATTAGAAGATAGGTCAGGAGATGAGGCGGCTATGGTGATAGTGGTTCATGGAGATTATAGGTAGGGTGGGTGTTGATGGGGGGGGGGGGATGATAAAGGACAAAGAAATGAAAAAAAGTAAAGAGAATAAAATTAAAGGCAAAAGTTGAAAAATGATATTTATAAAAAGTTAAAGTATTTTTGAAATATTTTTTTATCAGTTTTTTTGTCTCTCACACGCCTTTAAGAGGTGCAATGTCAGCAAAGGGTGCATTTATTTCGCTTTAAAATAGTTTAAGGGATAATAAAACATTCGTAAAATATAAATGTATAGTTAAGAATTTGATAATAGATTAGGAAGGTATTTGACTATCGGGAGGTTTTTCCCTTTGCAACTTAAAGAGTAATTTGTGTTATAAAACATGATTTTTTCCTACCTGATTCTAACAAAACCATCTTAGACATAATACATAAATATGCCCGTTAACTTAGTTTTAATCACATTTATGCCTTTCATATTTGAGTGTGCACAGGTAAACACTTAAACTTGTACAATGTTAAAAGAATAGACACACATGTCCAACGTGACATCCTACCTGTCATATTTTGTCCTACTTGGTGTCCTACGTGTATTGTGCCCGTAGGACTTATTTGTCTACTTGCTTAAGTTCATACAAGTTTAAGTGTCTACTTGTGCATACCCAAAGTTGAAGGGCATAAATGTAAAATAATGCAGAGTTAAAGGATCGTTGTGAAAACAGTTTTCAATTGAAATACTAAAAGTAAAATCAAATGACACTATAACAAAAATAATTTTTAGCGGCATTAAATATTGACATTAATAAAGAGAGTTAAAGTCTCTATTGACATTAGTTAAGTGTCATTAAAACCAATATCGATAAAGACTTTAGTGACATATACAAAAAAATGTTAATTATCGCCAAAAATACATATTTAATGGCAATAAAAAATTAATTATCACTAATAATCATTTTAAATGTAGTGTGAAGGTCTACCACATTAAAATACTCGTGTATAGTATTATGATTCGCTAAAGGATTTTTTCGTGCTTGGCGGCTAACAACCAAATTAATTAAAACAAATCGCACTTATCTTTAATTTATTTCTAGAGAAAATATTTCGATTTGATGTTTCACCAATATTCATCATCTAGAAAAAGAGAGTACAATCCACGATTATTTTATGCATCCCAATATGCATCAGCTAGAAAATGTTATTTTATTTAATTTGATTTGATGTTTCCACCATATGCATCAGCTAGAAAATGTTTTATTTGATGTTTCACAAATTAGTTTTGTCTCCTCCATAGATATATTTCGAAAAGAAATGTATAAAAATCTAAAGTATGATTACATGATATGAAAAGACCCAAACAAAAGGCCAAAAGGGTAGGCAGTGAAGTTTATGGAATGGAAATAGTAGTGATGGGCTCAAAAAATAATTTAGAAATGCGATTCTGAATTTTAGAATTTTGAATTCCGTGTCCGTCTCCATGCTGGTATATGGTCTGTCCAGTTCTTGCAATATTTACTGCACAGCCCATGAATTTTTCACAAAATAATGAGTTATCATGTTGAGCTGTGTTTATCATTTTCCATGTCTCCTTTATCATTAAGTTGATATGTTTTCTTGCCTCTTCTTCACTAGCGCCATTCTCTTTCATGTAACATTGAATTGATTTCGGAACATCACCTCTTTTCATTTCATTCTGAAGTAAGAGGGGAAAAATATTGAGTGTCTGTCTCCATGCATGCTGGTATATTATATGTACTTAATTCATTGAGATAAAAACGTACAGATGATGTAGCCAAGTCATCGGTAAGACGAATAATAGTAGCAGACCAACGAATTATGTCAGGGTACTTGTTTGAGAATACGTATTCCAATACCTCTTTGGTAATTGGATTTGTGACTAAGAAAAATGCATTCACTACCATCACTAAACTTCCAACTGAAATCCATGCATTTTCCATGTATTCATCAAGACTTGGTGTATATCCACTGTAGTACCATCTTGCTTCTTGTAAGTAAGCTTTGGATAAATCTGCCCACTAATTTTAAATATATGCATTTATCAAATATATATATAGTACTAAAAGTTAAGGGAATAAATTCAACTAGAAATATTATTTTTAATTAATTACTGATTTTGTAAGGTAGGGCATGATGTTGATCCCTTGCTCTTTAAGAACTTGGTACGCAATTTCACTGCTCGTATTGAAGAGTGCAAGATAACATAGTTTCATATAATATGGAAGCTCATCCATTGCTTTTATCTCCATTCTGAATGTAATCAGAAAAAATTGTTTGACTCTCGAAATTCAAATCATATCACATAATAAATTGAGAAAGTAACTGACCTTTGAACAGCATCGGTGAAGATTTCTAATTCATCAAGAGTGCCATAAACATCATAAATGTCATCTATAACTGTAGTCATAGCAGTGACCTTTGTCAACATTATTTGACAGTTTTCGTTCTTTTGAGGTTCAAACATCATGCCAGCTATCCATTGGAAAGCTTCAACAATTCTATCCCTTGCAAATGGTAATTTTTCTGCAAGCAATGACTTCTTCCACCACCTTACAAAATTAACTAATGCTATATAAGAAAACTGTGAACATACTTACAAAAATTAAGCAATATCCTCTGTGGGGCAATGACTTTTCATATCGATCCGTCAAGGAATCAAAGGTGATAAATTTTTGAATAGTTAAAGGATTATATCCGTCAATTATATAGTTAAGAAACCATTTTAGGCCTACTGCTATATATAGTTAAGGGATTATTTATGTCATTTTCTCTCCAACACGCATGCACTCTAGTAGTAAACATATTGACCTTATATTATTTTTAAATTACTGTTAATAATATACATAAGTTAAATTTAGGTATCTCACCTTGATAGATTTCTTATATCTTTTTGGTGCATTGCTTGCACAAAATTGAAATCTAACTTAGCAAGCTCGATCAGGAGAGGATTAGCATTTGGGATTTTTTCATAAATGTCAATGTACCACCTTGTCTCAACTCTTAGCATCATGCAATGCAAAGGAACTTCCAGGGCATGCCGCACTAGTTCAACCATCCAATTATTCTCTTGATCATCACCATTTAAATAGTTTTTTAGATGTGACATTGCGAATGTATTAGCTGAATCCAATAAAGTAGAGGTTTCAGATTGTGTAGAGAGAAATGAAGCTTCGTATAATTGTAACAACCCCTTTGTATCTTTACAAAGACTTTGCTTGAAGTGACCTTGCTCATCCTTGAAATCGTTCAGTATATCTGAAAAGAGAAAAAAAACATTTGTAGAAATATTATTGGTGGAGACATATATAAAAATGACCAAATATGAGTAGATTCATGAAATTAGTTTAGTAATTAGAAACAGATAACACACCTAGAGAGATATAAAATCCATGTTGTCTCAAGATCCTAAATTTCAAGGCAGTGTAATATAATGAATTTGATGACATGGCTTCACTACTACTTTGATCATGTATGCTCCTCAAAATTTGCATAATTTCATCTTTGAAGTGGTAACTCACTCCAAGCCTTTGTAAATTATCAATCAACTCCAACTTCTCTAATTCTTGTGATTCCTCATGAACCATCATCATCAGATTCTTTTTGATTTCTGCCTTCAGCTCGTTAAATCGCTTCATATACTTCTCTCCCTACGCAAAGGTAAAACTTAATTATTATTATTATCTGAATGATATATAGAACAATCAGTTTGTTATATTGCATTAACACAAGAACAGGTCGCTCCAATGTGATTGATCATATAATTAAAATTACTAGTACGTATATATATACTCATATAATATAATCATTGAAATATTGAATGTTAACGTAACACAAGGATAAAGAAAATGTACATACCACATAATGATTGTGTGTGGACTGAATATATTCATAATTCCACATGGTAGGCTCGTAATTCCCTGAACGCCTAATAGGATTAATTATTCCATTAGCAGATGAAATTAGATTAGTGGAAATATTAGGAGAGTGATTAAGTGGCTGTCCAGTGGAGAGGCTGCAGGTTTTTGATACAAAGGCCTTTGGTGGGCTAAATGATGAAAAAGGGGTAACTAGATATCTTGTGGAGAATATGGACATGGCAAAATTTTGCATCCCCAAATTAATTTTCTTCTATAAGTATTTTTAAAATGAAAATCTTTTAGATGATTGTGTGTATATATCCCCAACTAAAATTAAAGTTCCATTATATATAGAGGATATCAAAAGGCACGTTTTTTTCGTTCATTTATATTACAATACATTTTCTAAGGGTCATTGAAAGTCGTTTCTACGTATTAGCTTCACACACTTGTATAGATATACTTCCTCCGTTTCTAATTAATTATTCATTTTTAAATTGACACACCAATTAAGAAAATAATTATTGACATAGAGAAATTTACCTTTTTACCCCTGTTAATTATGAAGTTGATGAATTAAAAACTCAAGATTTTTAAGAAGTTCTACTTTTTCAAAGTAATTAATTGAGGATATAATAGGTAAAAATATTTTGTCCTTTCTTGATTTATCTAAATGAAAAAGTAATTAGGGACAAAAAAGAAAAGAAAAGAAAAGTAGACAAGTAATTAGGGACAGAGGGAGTATTAACTAGTAAACTATCCGTGCTTCGCGCGATTATAAAAGACGATAAAATGTTATTATACATCTATACAGACATACAATATATTGATTTCATTGAATAAAACATTTGGTTAGTAGTTAGATGACTTCCACAAAGTCATAAGTTATTTTTTTAAATAATCTTTTGTACAAACTTATGACAATAAAAAAATTGTATGAAATATAAAACAAAGAGAAATAAAGAAGTACAAAAAAAAATGAACATTATTCTTATATGAATAATGTTAATCATTAAAAAATAAAACATAAAAAATCAATACATAATTTTTCGAGCTCTTGCTTACTTACATCCATTTCCACATGCCGGTCATATTAAGTAGTCTTTTTTATTCTTCAAATCAAATAAAAGAATGAATAGAATGAGTACAAAAAACATAACAAATTAAAATAATGCTACTATAATCATATCTCCAAATTCTTACAATATTTCTATTTATAGGATTATAAAATGAATAATAAATAATGTCATGAATATGACTATTAATTGTTTTAGAGGTTATGATGATAAAAAGAGCAACTTTCGCATATAACAAACATAAAATTATATTTGTATGCTATAACTATAGTTTGCATAATTGCGCTCCATAGAAAATTTTATGTTTGCTATGGAGCTTTTGATTTGTATGATTCGCTACAAACATCCAATTTTATACAAATTGTTCGATTTTGTATAAGTTCATTTATGCATTGTAATTTGTATAATAAGATTTGTATTTGTATAATCATAAGTGTATAACACTAAAATATATGTATTTGTATTCGTATATACATTTTCTCTCGCTTTATACAAAACAAAAACGCATTTTGTATAATTTATACTAAAATGTATAAAATGACTAATTGTATATCGAAAATGGCTAATTGTATATCGAATCAGATGACAAAAAAATGGAATATTTACTGCCAAATACAATTAAAATAAACTATGACTATAGCATATAATTTGAATTAATACTTTGCTATTTCATACAATTTTCCCTAATAAAAATCATGGGGATAATGAAAATAAAGACAATTAAAATTTTGCATTAAAGAAGATTAAAAATATTTTTTAGCAATTTGAAAAGGGAAAAAGGCTCAAATATGCAATTGAACTTTCAGAAAAGGCTCATTATTGCCATCAGTTAAAAGTTTGGTTCATTTATGCCATTACCATTAAAGAAAAGGCTCATTCATGCCATTATTTTTTAACGGTGGTTTTGCAAAACCATTTTGACACGTGGCCAATTATAATTCGGCCATGTCATCAATTTTTTTAATTAAAAAAAAATCAATTTTTATTCAGAATTTTGATTTTTTTATTAAAAAAATTGATGACGTGGCAAATTATAATTCGGTCACGTCATCAATTTATTTAATAAAAAAATAAAAAAGAATCAATTCAATTTTTTTCAGAATTATGATTTTTTTAATTAAAAAAGTTGATGACGTGGCCGAATTATAGTTGACCACGTGTCAAAAATGGTTTTGCAAAATCATTGTTATAAAATAATGGCATGAATGTGCCTTTTCTTTAACGGTAATGGCATAAATGAGCAAACTTTTAACTGATGGCATAAATGAGCCTTTTCTGAAAGTTTGATGGCATATTTGAGCCTTTTCCCATTTGAAAATGAGCATTTAATATAACACTTGCATTACGTACATGAAACTCTTGTCAAATTTTTACGATAAAATTCAAGTAATAAAATTTACGACTTAGATTCAAATAAAAAAGAAAAATACATAATACATTCCTCCAATAATTTAACGGGAGCCTGTTAATAGAAAATCGATTCATTTATCAAATATCAAGGAGTAAATGAACTTTTCTCTTAAAAAAAAAAAAAAAACTACGCTAAAATAATCAAATCTCATGTGACTAAAATATCTTAAAGCAAATATATTGGCTATATAGTATTATTTTTTAAAGTTATAGAAAAGAATGTGATTCTTGGCTGTAAAAATTTAAGGAATCCCATAGTGAAATATAATAATTACATTCTGTCCCGACTAATTTTATATTTACTAATAATCCCTTAAAATTGCCTTCGCGTGATACATTAGAACATTGTGATACATAGTAAATGATACACAGTAACTTAATAACTGTTAAGATAAAAAAGGAGAAAAAAGGAACAATTAAGTTGGTTATTTAAATCAGCTTAAGTTACGGTAACAGCTCATGAAGAAACATTAATTCAGAACGTAATTGAGTAACACTTTCAAATTTTGAAAATTCAAGATTATATCATCTAGGTTGAAGACAATTTTATGAACATCCAGTGAAAAGTCAAAAAATACAAATTTGATTGTTGTTATTGTGGATGATACATGATGAATACATCAATTTTGATGAGACATTCAGGAATTTGGGTGAACGAATTGCAGTATGAAAGTTACAAAATCGACGGAATCGTTGTTGGAGATTCAATTTCATTTTCTAATCTCAAAGCAGCAATTGCAGCCGAGTTAGATATCGATGTATCAAGGAAAGATATTGAAATTCGTTACATTGTAGAAGGTAACTCCTGTCCGATGAAGGTAAAGAACGATATGAGTGTTAAACTATATTTAGAACTGAAAAAATGAGCCAGGATTTTCAATGTATCCATTATGTATTGACACAATTGAAAAGATTGGTGGTATTGTACATAATTTTGATGGAACATGTGGAGAAATTACATGTGTAGAAGGCACAACACATGATACAGAGGCTTTGGCAATGGTTGAATCTAGTTTATTTGATTCGCATGAAAATCCAGAATTTGGAGTTGCAAATGTTATAATCAATTCAGATAGTCTAGATGTGAAGACAGGTCAATTTTTATAAGGATAAAGCAACACTTGTAGATGTGATGACGAAATATAAGATAAAGAACAACTTCAATTGCAAAGTAAAGAGATCTGATCAACAAAGGTATGATAGTGTTTGGAATGTATATATATTTACAGGCTGATCAAAATTAGTACATGAAACATTACTATTTTCTATGGAAACCTACATGTATCATTAGTTCGTTGATATTTTAAGTTAGATCTGTTTTAATCTATGATTAACTATTTCGTTAAGTTTGTTGATACATTGAATTAACTATATTGATACTTTAATATACTACTGCTGATATAGAAAGGATTATATCAATTTAAACAAGCATAGCAAAAAGTTCTGGTACGTGTAATTCATTGTTTGACTCGAAAATGGTAGATACTTTGTTATTATTGGTGTTGAAAAATATATTTGTGTCAATATTTATTTTTTTATATAAATTTTATAATTCTTATGTCACACTATGAGATATAAATTCAAGGATTATTGGGTAACATATCGTACATGATACATATGCTTTAGCCAATGTATCATGTACTGTTAATTCAAAAAAACAAGTGTGTGTTTGGGTAACGTAGTACACATGTATCATGAGTTTTTCCCAATGTATCATCTGCATTTAATTAAAAAAAATAACACTTATTGAGGTTACTGTGTACTTTACAATGACTATAAATCATGTATCATGTGATTTGTATTATTTAACTTGTGTAATGCTTTCTTTTATATGCTTTACTTGAGATATACATTAAATAACTTTACTTTTACAAACCTATCGCATTTCATACAACTATGATATTCATTATAACTAAGTATCATGTAAAATTTAGTTTTCAAATAAACTATTTATTTCTATGTTTAATTAAAAAAAACTTTGACTAAACTTTATTAAACCTGTGTGACGCTATAATATGTTTGATATTTATGTTTTCTAGTAAAAAATACTTGTTCCATAATGTAACAAAAAAAAATCTTCATGGAAATTGACAAAACCAATAAAAAAACATTAATAACATCAAAATACTTGTTCAATAACGTATCAAAACAAGAAATATAACATTAAAACATTGTTTAAGCATATATGCTACACTATGTGAACCAAATCATTTTCTGGTGGTGGTGTGACTACGCCCTTAGATTTTGGTGGATCATCATTGTCACTAACGTATCCGCACTTAGCCTTCTCGCTGCCATAACTCCACAGCAATGCTCCATATCTTTGACGTAGGTATTCAGGACTAAAATCAGCATATGATATATTGATTTGATCACTCATATACTCGGCAAATGCAGTAACATATAACCCACAGTCTCTACAAAAAACTACAGAATATAAATTAAAAATTTAATGATACATGATTAAGGAAAAACGAAAAATTATTGATACTTACAGGCTATCACAATTCTGTTTAGCAATGTCTTGTGCAAATTCAATCATGAAGGGAACTTGAGGCTCCAAAAGTGAACCAGTAATGTTGTCCTTGTATGCATGACAATCACCAAATTTTGTGCGCTCAGTTTCTTCAAAGAATCCACTGTCCAGTAGGTAAGAAGGAAGCATTTTAGACAACATTTTTATCTCATGAGGAATTACTTTTTTCCTTGTGCATATTGATGAGTCAAAAACTCTTATCACCCTGTTTTTCAACTCAACAACTGCCAGCACCCAATGGAATTCTTGATCGCAGTTAATCGGGATATAGACCTCATCTACAAGATGCCAAGGTAAAGCAGCTGGGATTCCAAAACCTTTGATGATGTTAATTATTGACCTCTCATATACAGATACAACTGAAGCACGATCAACATGTTCTTGTGTACTAAGACTATCATCATTATTGTCCATGTAATACCTATCATAACAATATTTTACATGTGACATGAACAAGCAGTGGGTTGTTGTGTATCTGTATTGATCCATGCTGCAGAGTTTTGATTTTTTACGAAGGTAGTAAAAAATCACATCGATGTGCTATAAACAAAATGAAAACATAATAAGTTTTGCTAATTAAATATTATGATACTTCTACAGAATATATCATGTTATAATAATATAAGTGTGACTGCTACACATTACATAATTAGTTTAAGATTTTTAGGCATAGAACCAATTCTTGTTCATTGGAAAAGCAACAACAAAGTCCATCATCGTAAATCCAAAAGAAGAAGATTTTGATCTGTATTTATCGTCTGATGGGTTTCTGCATACATGATAAATTAGTTTGAGTATATGTATATAATACATAACAGTGACTTAATTACGATTTTTGTAAACAAAGTATCATGAATTAGTTATATAAAAAATAATTACAAAGTATCATCGCAAAAATAATGTATAAAACTTACTTATTGTTATGATTTTTTAGGAGCCCCCTTGACAACCAATTCATATAATCCTCAATAAGTTTCGGCGAAACTTGATCTGTAATGCCACATCCTTCGAACGGAAAATGGAGTCGAGCCATATCCTTCAATTTCTCTTTTCCCTTCTCGCTTGACCCAAAAGAAGTACAATATGGAGATTGAATATTTCTCGAAGGCATTATGTTTCTATGCGCAGGAGTGACTGAATCGGTTCTAACTCCAATCTCAGTTATTGGAATGTCAGTGGGTAATTGACTGTCGGCCAACAAGTACTGGCTGCTAGTTATATTCTGTGGATTGTAAGAATATAATGGTCTAGCATTAATAGGATCTTTCCCCAAATCTTTGACAAGTGCATCTATTGCTGCTTGAGTTGATGGCGATATTGTTGTTGATGTGGAAGATTCCTGTATAATATGATGTAATGAGAAATAAAATTGTGTGTAATGTAATTGTGTGTCCTAAAGCAAAATTGAAAAATCTACCGATGCATCCATTGTTGTTTTATCGGGCAAAACGTGAGGGATGTTGTGTTGAACATTTTCATCAACATCTTGCTCCATGATATGTTCATTTATATCTTGGTGCGATTGATGTGCGTCACCATCCTGAATATGCAGTTTTTCAATAAAACATTGTTAATATAATTATGCTGATACGTAACAGTGATTATACTCACATGATACATAACATTGAGTATATGTGCATGATACATGACAGCAACTAAATGAAAAATCATATACAATGTATCATAAACAATACCTTTGGATTATCATTGACTTGTTGTTCACCCTCGTTTACAGAAACACCAACACCATCCTCAGCGACATCCCCCATATCAGAAAGATCAATCCGTATTTGCGGAGATGTTTGTTTGTCAGACTGAAATGTGCTTGTATTAGCCTCAACATTGATGTTTTCCTTGCCTCGAGATTGCATCAACTGTGAGTGGTTTTCCTTTATCAGCTTAATCAGTTCCTCAAATTTCTTGTCAACCTATAAATTATAAATACATTTAGGATAAAAATAAATTACATTTGATTAAAAATATCAAAATAATTTACTTACGTAAGTTTTCAAATGTCCTTTCAACTCTTCAATATCTGGAACTACATAGTTGACTTTCTGAGAATCTGCAGAACCATGTACATCAGCAGCGGGGTTCGGAGACACGTCTGGAACAGAACCATGTACATTAGCAGCCGGATTCGGAGACACGTCTGGAACAAAACCATGTACATCAGCAGTCGGGTTCGGAGACACGTCTGGAACATAATCATGTACATCATCAGCATTCGAATTGGGAGGCAGATCTGGAATAGAAACATGTACATCATCATCCGGTGTCGGAGACACATTGGATTGATCAGGCTGACTCGGTTCTGAAACCTTTTTTTATGTATAACCACTTTTTTTCTTATTTTTGACGGTGGTGGAGGAGATGTATCAGACACTCTAGAAGATCTCCTCAATAACTGTTCGGGAGGTTTGGTGGAGAAATCATCAAAATCATCTTCCTCATTTGGTTGTACTAAGGGTGGTGATGAAGAAGGAGCATGTTCAACTTCAACTAGGTCAAAAGCTTCAATTTTCTCTGTTGTTGGGAAAATGTTTGAACATGCATTCTGAATGTATCACAACACATAAAATAATTTAAATGTTAATACAATACAACACATTAAATAATTAAGACAGATCACAATGTATCACAAGACATAAATAAGGATATTAAATAGACAAACTTAAAATAGTTTATTCTAATAGTAAAAATTGTTTCAATTTTACCTCTTGAAAAATGGTAGACATAAGCAATTCAAACTTTGCCTTATCAGACATAACTCTCCAATTGCACATTCTTGGGATGACATTTCGTTCTTTCACAGCAATTTTAGAATTTAACTGGGATGCACATTCGTATATCCATACGTTAAGTGCATACGGCAGCCCATATAATCGATACAATTTTTTGCTAACATCAAAATCCTGTCTAAGTGAACCGATGAGTTTTGAGAATGATAGCTGACCCCAAGGATAATCTTGATATCTACCATCGTCAACCATTAGAAAATCCACAATGGATATAGCTGTATTATCAAGAGTAGCCAATACGAATGTATGGATAAAGAATAATATAGTAATTTGGAGTGCATCCTGCTCGTTCTCCCAATTACCCATCTTAAATCGTTGAACTAATTGATACTTGGTAACACTATTGACTGCACCAGGAAAATACTTTTGGAAAAGCATACAATTAGTTGATTCTGAGTATTGGAAAGCATTAGTATTTCCTTTGATTTTGAGTCCAGTTAATATAGCAAATTCATCTATACCAAATTTTAGGATACACCCGTTTGAATGTCTAATATGCAACACATTAGGGTTGCTTTGTTCCAACTCTAACAACAACAAGCATTTAGTAATTTGGCCCTGAAAATTACATTTAGTAATATCTAAAAAGTGTCCAAAAATTGTATCCCTAAACAGTTGGATTACATTCTCCCCCATATATTTTTCAAAGTCCTTCAGAAAAGTGTTGTTAAAATTGACAGCAAACCTTATTGGATGTGTTGGAATCTTTTTTATCTTGTACTTTTGTGGCTGCAATTTGAAAAAAAACAACAAATTTTAACGATTTTTAATATAAATACTAAATAAAACAACTAATACTAAATAAACAACTAATACCTTACTGATACATCATATCAGTTTTCAAAAATTCATATAGCATAAAAAACATATGATACACATCTAATTCATGTATCATTGCATCCACTAAACACTAACACACTGAGTCGATATGTATTAAACTTATTGTCTGATACATGCTAACTATTTTTAAATACTCATGATATATATAAAATCATCTGACAAGCAATTGAATCATGTATCAATGCATCGACTAAACACTATAACACACTGAGACGATATATATTAAACTCATTGTCTGATACATGATAACAATTTCAAATATTCGTGATACATAGAAAGGCATCTGACACGCAATTGATACATGTATCAATGCATCGACTAAACACTATAACACACTGAGACGATATATATTAAACTTATTGTCTGATACATGATAACAATTTCAAATACTCGTGATACATGGAAAGGCATCTGACATGCAATTGATTCATGTATCAATGCATTGACTAAACACTATAACACACTGAGGATATATATTAAGTCATACTTATTGTCTGATACATGATAACAATTGCAAATACTCGTGATACATAGAAAAGGCATCTGACACGCAATTAATTCATGTATCATAAAATTGAATAAACACTATAACACACTATAAGGTTATGTTCAAACATACTATAATTTTAAAAACAATTTTAAAAGAAGTATAAAAAAGACATAACCGAAGCAATGTCGGCCTGACAATAATGGTTGCTGATGCTTTTCTCTTTTTTTTGGTGTATTTTAGCAACCCTTGATTTAGATGATTCCCCCATATCTTTGTTTGAATCCTTCCGAACATTCATAGGATCATGCAAAGATTTTTTTCTATTTTCTTTCTAATTTTCATCGTCCGAATCATAAATCCTCCTATTCGTAAAAGGATCCATTAATATAATGTAATAGATCGATGAACAAGAAGAAAATAAGAAGAAAAGAAGAACGGATGATTGAGTAAGAAGAAGAATAAGAAGCAGAGACGGAAGATGGAGAAAGAAGAAGAAGAAGAAGCAGAGAACAATGGTAGTTCAATTTTCAAAAATTTCAGATTTTTGAATTTTGAAATTCAAAATTGCATATTAAATGTTGTGAAATGTGTTTAATTAAAAGTAATAATTCAAAATTCAAAAAGTGATTCAGAAGATTGAGTGTTTTAGTGGAGAAAAAATAGGCATGATCTTGGGGAAGTGTGTGTCATAGGAGAGAGATGGCTATGTATCTCTAAACTTCTATTAAAATTAAAAAAAAAGGAATTATGTAATATTTATAAAAAGAAGGAAAAATTAGATAATACTAAACTTATAGTTGTGTATTTAAGTTATTTTTCCTTCTTGGCTAAAAAGATGAGTATAGTCCACCATTCGAGTAGTTTTTTCTTCGGCAAATTGCCCGAGGCCTATGCCTAGTTAATTCTTAGCTTTTCTCTACTATAAATTTGATCATTTTTTCTGTAATGAATTTTCTAATGCTCTTTTTATAGGACATAATATAGAATATCAAAAGATATAATGAGCATGACTATTAAAAGAGTATAGTCCACCTAGTTAATCCTTAGCTCTCTGTACATACAAATTTGATCATTTTTTCAGTAATAAAATTTTCTAATGCTCTATTTATAGGATATAATATAGAATATCAAAAGATATAACGAGCATGACTATTAGATGAGTATAGTCCACCTAGTTAATCCATAGCTCTCATGTACATATATATTTGATCATTTTTTTGTAACAAAATTTTCTAATGCCTCTATTTATAGGATATAATGTGGAATATCAAAATATATAATGAGCAGAGGCGGAGCCAGAATTTTCAACAAGGGGGTTCAAAATCTATAGAAATAGATAGCCGAAGGGGTTCGACATCTACTATATATGCATATAAATTTATTTTAATCATGTATAAATAATATAATTTTTCCGTCGAAGGGGTTCGATACAAGATAACTCTGCCCCTGATAATGAGCATGACTATTAGATGAGGATAGTCCACCTAGTTAATCCTTAGCTCTCCTGCAGTGGCGTAGCAACCTACTGTCAAGGGTTGGACACCCTTCGTCGGATAAAAATTAACATATATACAAGTAAAATGATATACGAAATGATTAAATAACTTATTTTGGACACCCTTAACATAACAAATTGTTATTTCTGGACACCCTTTAAGAAATTTCTGGCTCCGCCACTGCTCTTTAGTACATATAAATTTGATCATTAATTTTTTTGTAACAAAATTTTCTAATGCCATAGGATATAATATGGAATATCAAAAGATATAATGAACATGACTATTAGATGAGTATACTCCACCTAGTTAATCCTTAGCTCTCCTATACATATAAATTTGATGATTTCTTTTGTAATAAAATTTTCTAATGACTCTATTTGTAGGACATAATATGAAATATCAAAAGATATAATGATTAGTGAACATGACTATTAATAAGAACATGGGAGTAATGGAAATAAACACAATTAACGTTTTATATTAAAGAATATGAATAAATTGAGTAGTAATTGACACATTTATTTTTGTACAATAGTGAATATTTAAAAATGCAAAAAGAAATAAAATAAATAGAATCTTTGGCCAAAGAAAGTGTCACATCACTTTTCTTTTATCTAACTTTATAAAATAGATATAAATTAGCTATTGATATACGCTTTTTATTGTTTAGATTTTGTTAATTAGGTATGAAGATTTAGTATAGATTTGATATTAGATTGTGATTAGTAAAATATATCGACTGACCGACCGAAGAGTACTATTATTCGCTAAAAGAACTGTTTTGATTTGACGTTTCACCAAATATGCATCAGCTACAAAAAGTGAGCATTGGCAAGATATTGTGCAAATCTTGTTTGATGCTGACAGCACATTAATTTAATGTAAATGATGAGATACTAATTAATCTTGCAAATCCTCTTTTTTTATGTCCAACTTAGGGGAAAAAACTAGGAGTAACTAAAATTGCTAACGTCTTCCCCATCACTTCTCCCAAATTATCTCCTCCGATAAAAATTTGAATTAAAAATATTTAATAACTTTATCTCGTTTTAATGGGATTTTTATCTAATCTCAATTAAACGATCCACATTCATAAGAGTGACTTCAATACCATTTGCAACGGCCAATCCTGCTAGTAATATTGTCCGCTTTGGGCTAGACTGTAGAACTCGTCACATATTGATAAAATATATTACCAATATCTTTCCTTTATTTTTAACGATGTGAGACTTCTTGTCTTAATTAGTTGGAGCGTACCAACAGGGGCGAAGCAACAGTGTGTCGAGGGTGTCTAATTGGACTAACGGAAAATTTCTCTATTAGCTAGGGACCATGTCATTAAGAACAATGATTATTTTTTTTTACTTCAATTTATCTTCTAGATGTTTGGGCCACTAGACTATAGATTTGGCTTTCTTAGGAAGTGTTAGTGTTGGGCATTTTATTTTTGAGAAATAGAAAAGGCAAATATAGTATATTGACTTATTGGCCAAGTTTAGGATTTAGATTTTAAGAGGCCTTGCAATTTTTCTCATGCAAGGTATTAGTCCTCAAAATGTCAAGTATTTAATGTTGTGCAACGTGTATACTTGTTTTTAGAGTAGTAGCTATTTAATTAACCAAGTCTTTTCACGTGTTGTGGAAACAAATAAAAGTTTTCCTATACATAGATGTACAAGACTTTAAGAGCGATTGATAGGGAGGGGAAAAAACGGATTCAGCAATTTTGCTACATGTGTTCCTCAAATTAATAGACGATTTAACTTATTTGCTAAAACCAACCATTTAATCACAGTCAACATTATCTTCCTTCTCTCTCCACGGATTTCCAGTCCTCTTCTTTCCCTTTCAGATCTAAAAAATTGCACACTAAAAAATTCCATCAAGTCAAAACTCAAATCAGACTAGCAGGTACTTTTAATGGTATATCGGGTGAAATTTGAAGTATCTGGAGAGAAAAAAAATTGTGCTGAAATTGCTCTGATGACAGGCTAATAAGTATGGAAAAATGGATGTTAATTTCCTTTTATCACTTTATCATATGTTCAATTGAAACAGATTGTATGTAAGTAATTCAAGTATCTAAATAAATTATACAATAACAAACTTTAAGAGTACGTTAATTAAGAGAGCTGATGCATTTCACCATATATTTATTTTTTAAGGATTGAGTAGTTAGCTTCGTATTACCCTTGCTAAGCTAACCCTGTGGAAGCCTTAGTCAATAAAGTTTCGATAGAAAATAACAGATATCTAATAAAAAAATCTTTCTTGAAAAGAAATACATAAAAAAGATGGTAGACATTTATATCTGTTATTTTCTATAAATGTCTACTATCTTTTTTATGTATTTCTTTTCAAAAAAGATGTTTTTATTGGATATCTGTTATAGAAATACAGTTCTTTCTTGAAAAATATAAAGCATTTTAGAATAAGATTTTGTGGAAATAAATCTTGGTAGCAATTAATTTTGCAGTTATACTTGTTGAAATTACTAGCCACAAATGTGAAAATTGGTAGCCACCAATGTGAAAGTTGGTAGCCACATTTGTGGAAGTAGGTAGTCAAAGTTTGGTATTAGTTTGGTAGAGTTAGGCAGCCAATTTTTTTGTTGAAATTGGGTATCACATTATGTCATTAATGATGTAAACAAGTGTTCAAAAAACTCTATAAATAGAGTAGTAATTGAACACTTGAAGACACACCAAAATAGAGAAGCAATAGAGAGTAGAGAGAGTAATCCACAAACTACTTCTTAGTTTGTGAGAAAATAGTGTGCAAATAATATTATTGTAAGTTGTAAGAAATAAAAGAGTGTTGAGTAGTAGTCTTTTGACACTACCAAGTTTTTCATCAATATTATTGTATTACTTATTCGGGTATCATATTTACCCATTTTAATATTTGGTGTCGTTGTTACTCTCTTCCTATTGCTATTTAGTTTGGACATTATCCTGGGTGTGATTATCATTTTGTCCAACAACGTGGTATCAGAGCCATGACAAATAATAGTCCGTTGTCCTTTCAATACCCCCGTCTCACAAGAGAAAATTATGAAAAATGGTGTCTACGAATGAAAGCTATTCTTGGCTCTCAAGATGTTTGGGATATTGTAGACAAAGGATATACAAAACCCGCAAATGAGGAAACTTTGCCCTCAAATGAAAAGGAGGTCTTGTTAAAGACAAGAAAGAAAGATCAACAGGCCCTCACTCTTATCCATCAATGTTTGGATGATGGCATGTTTGAGAAGGTGGCTGATGCAACCACCTCAAAAGAGGCGTGGGAGATTTTACAAAATTCTCTCCAAAGAGTTGATAAAGTAAAGAAGATAAAACTTCAAACTCTAAGGGCTGAGTTTGAAGTTTTAAAAATGAAAGAATCCGAATCCATTTCAGATTTCTGCTCAAGATTGATTGCTGTTGTAAATCAACTAAGAAGATAGTAGATGATGTGCGTGTGGTAGAAAAGATCCTTCGTTCTTTAACACATAAATTTGATTATGTGGTGTGTGCTATTGAGGAGTCTAAAGATCTAGACTCTATGACGGTAGAACAATTGGAAGGTTCTTTACTAGCCCATGAAGAGAAAATGAAAAGGAGAAAAGAAGAGCCACTAGAGCAGCTTCTTAAAACTCATGCATCCTTCAAAGGATTTGAAGGTGAGAAAAGTTACAAAGGAAATGGACAATGGAGGCCGTGGAGGCCGTGGAGGTCGTGGAAGAGGAAGAAGTTACACCAATTATTTCAACAATGAAGATAAAGGTCACCAGTCAATCAGAGGTCGTGGTCGTGGTCAACGAGGAGGCAGAGGACGTGGAGCCTATCAAGGTACAAATGAAATCAGGTATGACAAATCTAAAATTGAGTGTTATAACTGTCATAAAATGGGACATTACTCTTGAGAATGTCGTAGTAATGTTGAAGAGAAAGTTAATCTTGTTGACAACAACAAAGATGAAGATGAGTCAACACTGTTATTAACACTCAAAGAAGAAGATAAAGATGATTGCAGCTCATGGTATCTTGACAATGGAGCAAGCAATCATATGTGTGGCCAGAAAGATAAATTTGTGGAGATAAAGAAGACCGTGAAAGGTAATGTGTCTTTTGGCGATACCTCAAAGATCCAAATTGAAGGGATAGGTACGATTCTGATATCCTGTAAAGATGGTGGTCATAAATTGATTACCAATGTTTATTATGTGCCAAAATTGAAAAGTAATATTTTGAGTTTGGGTCAACTTCTTGAAAAAGGATATGATATTCATATGAAAAATATGCATCTTTGGCTAAGAGATTCAAGTAACAACTTAATTGCTAAAGTTCATATGGCAAAGAATAGGTTGTTTCCTTTGAATCTTCAAACTATCTATGCAAAGTGTTTGAAGGCTAATGTGCAAGATGACTCATGGTGTTGGCATATGAGATTTGGGCACTTGAACTTTGAAGCGCTCAAATCAATGGGAGACAAGAACATGGTTGATGGGATACCGCCAATCAACCATCCAAATCAATTGTGTGAAGCTTGTCTTCTTGGAAAACATGCAAGGAGGAGTTTCCCAAAGGAGACTACATCAAGAACAAGTAAGCCACTCCAACTTGTTCACACCGATGTTTGTGGTCCAATCGATTCACCTTCTTTTGGTAAAAGAAAATATTTCTTGCTCTTTATTGATGATTTCAGTAGAAAGACTTGGGTATACTTCTTGAAGCAAAAATCTGAAGTTTTTGTTGCCTTTAAAAATTTCAAAGCACTTGTAGAAAAAGAAAGTGGCTATGAAATAAAAGCATTAAGGTCTGATAGAGGAGGCGAATTCACTTCAAAAGAATTTAATGACTTTTGTCAATCTCATGGAATTCGTCGCCCTCTAACGGTACCTTACTCGCCACAACAAAATGGAGTTGCAGAAAGAAAGAATAGAACAATTCTTAATATGGCTAGATGTATGTTGAAAGCTAAACATCTACCAAAAGAATTTTGGGCCGAGGCTGTTTCTTGTGCAGTTTATTTGAGCAACAGGTCTCCAACAAAAAATGTACGAGATCAAACACCTCAAGAAGCATGGAGCGGAAGAAAGCCAAGTGTTAAGCACTTGAGAATCTTTGGGAGCATAGCATATGCTCATGTTCCACATCAAGGGAGAGCTAAACTTGACGATCGGAGTGTCAAGTATGTGTTTGTTGGCTATGACGCAAGTTCAAAAGCTACAAATTGTACAATCCAAGCAATAACAAGGTGGTGGTGAGTCGTGATGTTGAATTTGATGAAGAAGCATCATGGAATTGGGAGGCTCCAGAAGAAAAAACATATGATTTTCTTCCAGACTTCGGAGATGAAGAAGAACAGGAGACCATGGCACAGGATGCAACCCCGCCTCCTTCACCAGCAAATATTGCATCTCCATCTTCTCAAGAGAGTTCAAGTGAAAGACCACATAGGATGAGGAACATTCAAGAACTCTATGATGACACAGAAGAAATTACTAATTTTGATTTTTTGTGTTGTCTTTTTGCTGATAGTGAACCAATGAATTTTGATGAAGCTGTTACTGACAAAAGGTGGAGAAAAGCCATGGAGGAAGAGATCCAATCAATAGAGAAGAACAACACTTGGGAGTTGACAACTCTTCCAAAGGACCATCGAGCAATTGGAGTCAAATGGGTATACAAGATGAAGAAAAATGCCCATGGAGAAGTAGAAAGATACAAGGCAAGACTTGTGGCTAAAGGCTACAAACAAAGGCATGGCATCGACTATGAAGAAGTTTATGCGCCTGTTGCCTGCATGGAGACAATCCGTCTATTGATCTCTTTAGCGGCGCAAATGAAGTGGAAGATCCATCAACTAGATGTCAAATCGGCATTCTTGAATAGATATCTTGAAGAAGAAGTCTATGTTGAGCAACCATTGGGGTTTGTGGTTAAAAATCATGAAGATAAGGTGTTGAGATTGAAGAAAGCCTTATATGGGTTGAAGCAAGCTCCACGAGCTTGGAATATTCGCATTGACAAATACTTTCAAGACAATGGGTTTACTCGTTGTCTCCATGAATATGCTCTTTATATTAAAGTTCATACTAATGGAGATATTCTGCTTGTTTGTCTTTATGTTGATGATCTCATTCTAACGGGTAACAACCCAGTTTTATTTGAAGCTTTCAAGAAAGTTATGTCCCTTGAGTTTGACATGACAGACATAGGGCTCATGTCATATTACTTGGGCCTAGAAGTCAAGCAAATGGAGGAAGGCATCTTCATATCTCAAGAAAGCTATACAAAGGAGATTTTGAAGAAGTTCAACATGTTTGATTGCAACCCTGTGAACACCCCAATGGAAAGTGGAACAAAATTGTCAAAATTTGATGATGGAGAAGAAGTGGATTCCACTTTATTCAAAAGTCTCGTAGGAAATCTGAGGTACTTGACATGTACGAGACCAGATATAGTCTTTGCAGTTGGAGTAGTAAGTCGATTCATGGAAGCTCCTACCTCCACTCACTTGAAGGTCGCTAAAAGAATTCTTCGCTACCTAAAAGGTACAATCGACCTTGGGCTATTTTATTCTTCTTCCGATAATTTTAATCTTGTGGGATATTGTGATAGTGATTATGCGGGAGATGTTGATGATAGAAAAAGCACATCTGGTTTTGTGTTTTTCTTGGGTGATTGTGTTATTTCTTGGAGTTCAAAGAAACAATCAATTGTTACTCTCTCGACTTGTGAAGCTGAATATGTGGCAGCGACATCATGTACATGTCATGCTATTTGGTTGAGACGGTTATTGAAGGAACTCAATTTGTCACAAATTGAAGCCACAATGATTTGTGTTGATAACAAATCTGCGCAAGCACTAGCAAAGAATCCAGTGTATCATGATCGAAGCAAGCACATAGACACAAGGTATCACTTTATCCGAGAATGCATTACCAAGAAAGAGGTAGAGCTCAAGTATGTGAAATCTCATGATCAAGTTGCGGATATTTTTACAAAGCCTCTCAAGTTTGAAGATTTTCAGAGATTGAGATCAAGCCTTGGAGTAAAGAAGAAAAATCAAAATTAAGGGAGAGATTTGTGGAAATAAATCTTGGCAGCAATTAATTTTGCAGCCATACTTGTTGAAATTACTAGCCACAAATGTGAAAATTGGTAGCCACCAATGTGAAAGTTGGTAGCCACATTTGTGGAAGTAGGTAGTCAAAGTTTGGTATAAGTTTGGTATTAGTTTGGTAGAGTTAGGCAGACAATTTTTTTGTTGAAATTGGCTATCACATTATGTCATTAATGATGTAAACAAGTGTTCAAAAAACTCTATAAATAGAGTAGTAATTGAACACTTGAAGACACACCAAAATAGAGAAGCAATAGAGAGTAGAGAGAGTAATCCACAAACTACTTCTTAGTTTGTGAGAAAATAGTGTGCAAATAATATTATTGTAAGTTGTAAGAAATAAAAGAGTGTTGAGTAGTAGTCTTTTGACACTACCAAGTTTTTCATCAATATTATTGTATTACTTATTCGGGTATCATATTTACCCATTTTAATATTTGGTGTCGTTGTTACTCTCTTCTTATTGCTATTTAGTTTGGACATTATCCTGGGTGTGATTATCATTTTGTCCAACAGATTTTATGGAAGTGAAGTTGTGATGGGCTCGTAAAATAATTGAGAGATGCGATTTTTTATGTGAGAATTTTGAATCCCAAAGCCATCTCCATGCTGGTAAATTGTCTGACCAGTTGTTGCAGCATTTACTACACATCCAATGAATGTTTCAGAAAATACGGAATTCTCCTTTTGAACTGCAGTGTTCATCAGTTTCCATGTATCCTTTATCAACAAATTGATGTGTTTTCTTGCTTCTTCTTCTGAAACACCCTTCTCATTCATGTAACACTGAATTGACTTTGGAACGTCACCTCTTTCCATTTCATCCTGAATTAATTAATTAAGATTACAAACATCATTGATCATCTCGAACCCAATATATAATTAGTAGTGTAGTTCATTAAGAGGAATTAATTATACCGAGGATGTCCCCAAATCATCTGTGAGACGAATAATAGTAGCAGAGCATCGAATAATGTCAGGATAATTGGTTAAGGAATCCAAGGCCTCTTTGGTAATTGGATTTGTGACAAGGAACAATGCATGAACTAATATCACTGGTGCTCCAACTGTGATCCATGCATTCTTCCAGACTTGGCTTATATCCACTGTGGTACCATCTTGCTTCTCGTAAGTACGATTCACACAAATCTGACCACTAATTTAATAACATGTTTCAAATAAGTATATAGAAATCTAGATAGAATATAATTCAAAGTATATAGAGAGAGGCCGTAATTAAGTATTTTTACTGATTTTGTAAGGTAGGGTATAACGTTGATCCCTTGCTCTTTGAGAACTTGATACGCAATTTCAGTGATAGAGTTGAAGAGTGCAAGGTAACATAGTTTCATATAATCTGGAAGATCTTCCATTGCTTTTACATCCATTCTGAAATAGGTAAGAATTTATATTTTGTATTAAGATCAATCATTGTGATTTCAGCTGAAAATAATTACTCTACTAACCTTTGAACAGCATGAGTGAAGATTTCCAATTCATCAAGAGTGCCATAAACATCATAAGTGTCATCTATAATTGTAACCATAGCAGTGACCTTTGTCAACATTGTTCGACGATATTCGTTCTTTTGAGGTTCAAATATCACACCAGCTATCCATAAGAAACATTCCACAATTCTATTCCTTGTAAAAGGCAATTTTTCTGCAAGCAATGACTTCTTCCACCACCTTATATTACATCAAAAATAACGCCTCACATATACTGTATGTTGTAACCGTATCCATCTCTCGTATTTAACTTTGTATAATTTAAAAATTGTATTTTCAAATGTATTCTTTTTCGACTTTAGTATCTACTATATATAACTTGATACACGATTATTTCATATTTACACTTTATTTACTCACCTTGATAGATTTTTTAAATCTTGTTGGTCTGTTGCTTGCAGAATGTTGAAATCCAATTTAGCAAGCTCCAGCATAAGGGGATTAGCATTTGGGATTTCTTCATAAATGTCGATGTACCACCTTGTCTCAACTCTCAACATCATGCAATGCAAAGGAAGTTCCAGGGCATGGCGCACTAGTTCCACTCTCCAATTCTCTTGATCATCACCACCATTTAAATTGTGCAAATAATTCTTTAGATATGTGACGTTGCAAATGTATTGGCGGACTCCAAGGTTTCAGATTCCGTAGAGAGAAATGAAGCTTCATATAATTGTAACAATCCTTTTGTATCTTCACAAAGACTTTGCTTGAAGTTACCTTGTTCATCCTTGAAATCGTTCAGTATATATGTAGGGGGAAAAACGAGCTAGTAGAGGTATTATTGGTTGAACGAAGAAACTATTACGTAATTGGAAAAAACAGAGAGCACCTTGAGAGAGATGAAAGCCATGTTGTCTCAAGAGCCTAAACTTCAAGGCCGTAGAGTATAATGAATTATCTCTACAACTAATTTGTTCATGTACAACACTGTTCAATATTTGCATAATTTCATCGTTAAAGTGGTAACTCACTCCAAGCCTTTGTAAATTATCAATCAACTCCAACTTAACATCTAATTCTTCTATTGATCCCTCAACCATTAGCATCAAAATATTCTTCTTTATTTCCTTCTTCAATTCTTCAAGCCGCTTCATATACATATCTCCCTATACAACACATTTACAAATGATACGTTACGTGAGAGAATAGTATAGTATAAAGAAAATATAGGTACGTACCGCAAATGGATTGTGTAGGGAGTGAATAAATTGAAAATCCCAGATAGAAGGCTTGTATTTCCCTGAACGCCTAAGTTCAACTTTTATGGCAGTGTCACAGTCAGCTAGTAATGGTGAGGAAATTTTAGGTATTGTCACCATTTTGTGTGGACAGATATATTTTTCTCAACTCCAACAAGTTACTATAAATAGATAACTCTCCCCAGAGTTGAAGTGGTTCTCCACTACTTTTCATAGTCAGGTAGGGGTGGGTAAGGTACGATATGTTATGATACGAGTATAGTAATTTTGGTATTCGGTTTTTAAAACTATTATATTATTATCATACTAATTTAATTCAGTATGGTTCAATATTATTTTGTATGATAAATCGGTAATCATAATTTGTTTGACTTCGACTAATATATACTGATATACTAGAGTATTATGACTTCGATCATTCAAAAACGAATCTCAATTGTATCATACTAACACATTACACATGTAGAAATATATATATATATTCAAAAGAAAGTACAAACAAAATACATTTCAATCAAAATAGAGTAGTCTAGGTTTTAACTTCTAAACATTTAATTTATACTAATACTAGATTGCATATTTGTTAGTATTTTAATAATAATAATTATATATATATATGGGGGCGTATGCTATTTATGCTTCGAGATGATTTTCGATATTTCGATATGTTGTTTCTAAAATATCAAATATATATCGAATATGAAAAAATAAATTAAAAAATGCATCCCATACATCATATATATCAAATATCATAATATCAAAATCACGATACCAAAAACTTTGATATAATATGATAATTCAATATATACCAATCATGCCCGCTCCTACTCATAGGTGAGGAAAAACAATTACAACATGTTGATGGGCTATTGGAAGTGGACATGGGTATTATCATTATCCTTACGTTACTAAACGTAGGGCTTAAAATACTTAAATAAGCTCTGATTCAATTGAGCTTTTTTTTTTTAAAAAAAAAAATGTCTAGGGTTTCAACTTCCAGGGGTGGTGTATTTGGTATAGACCTCTGGCTGACTGTTAATTATATAAGCAAAAGTACGATGGAGGGGACAAGACCCTATACCTCCATCTCCATGTCATTATATTTCAATTGAACACTTCAGTTGTTAACGAAATATTTTAATTAATATTTTTAATTTTATTTAAGATTATCTTTTGTACGCATATGTTCTCATTAGTCTACATTGATGGTCCATTGTAGGTGACCACGATCCCCAAGTGAGGAAGCTAATTATTCAAACTAGAATAGACAAAGTCAAGATTTCATTGGAGGGAAATCTTGATAAAGTCAGTTTTTGTGTTAAATATGGATGGGCAAAAAGGAGATCCAAAACGTATTTGTTAATTGTGGAAAAAGTACATGAATGAGTAAATATTAATAAATAATTATTGATTTTAATTATACTTTTTATTTATTACTCCTATTTATAGCAACACATAGCAAGATAGCAATACTATGATAAACTGCAATATGTATTAAAAGTGAATTATATATGCGATATATATGTATTATAACTGTTTTAAAATATATTATGATTGTTTGTTAAGAAATTAATACATTGTATTATAACTATACTGTATTAAAATGTTAGATAAATGTATTATCCATCAATAAAACTCATATTATATGTGTCTTATAAATTATTTTTATGTAAAATGTAATAAAATTATATTATAAATATATTAAAGTGATCAAATGAAAAAGAATCTTATTGCAACAAATGATAAATATTTATGTAAGTTTCCCAGTTAATCTTTGGCACACAATGTGCTCTCTAGATTCATTTTTACTTTGTCCATTTTAAACTTTTCGCGTCTAAAAAAAAACAATGATTAGTATGTTTTTGGTATCTTCTGATGTTTTCTCCTACTATTTTTTTTTTTACGAATATTGCCTTGGAGTTCAAACTCATGGTCCAAGTTGGAGAAGTTGACAAAAATGGCGTTTCACTCTTTAAGCATGGGATCAAATAGTCTCTTTTAAGTAATTACGTTTGGTATAAGTTGACAAAAACGATCTATTATATTATAAAGTACGTTTAAAATAATCTCTTTAAGTATGTAGTTAGCAATTGTGGTCCTATAAGTATAGCAAAAATTATCACTACAATTCTCCAACAAAATATTAATCGAACTTTATCTATAGTATTTGACATGAACTAAAAAACAGCATAGTTTACATTTCCGAATTGTTTGAACAGAACTTAATCCGTGGTTGGATCAAATACGAAATCAGAATTAAATTCTCCTATTTTCATCCATGTTTTTGAAGCCTTGGTCGTATTTGCTAAAAATTGCTAAAAGCTTATAACAATAATAATAAACCTCAAGACATTAGCAACGACAACAAATTTTGGGCATCTTGTCAATGAGCAAGCTGTTTATGAATTTATAGTTCTGTAGTTAGTTACAGTTTCTCGACAAACCTACCAATGAATCAGATTATGATCGTCAAAGGAAGAGAATATAGGTAGTAAATTGTTGTTAGTGTTGTGAGTTCCAATTTTTTCTTGTTTTGGAGGTTAAACGTTAAAACTGAGAAACTAAAGTTACTGTGACTGCACGCAATTCTCAACCACAAAGCAAGCTATGAGTACACACAAATAAGTAGCAATAATTTCTTCATCATCTACAATAAAAGGAGCTAGAGAAACATTACCAGGTAAAGCTTAAAATATGAGCAACACTATTGAAAGATAGAGAAAACAGAAATACCTGATTGATGTTCAACCATATAGTCTGTACTCTGTATATACACGTATTACCTCTGGACAGATGGTGCTGGACAAAAAAGATGGACAAATGAACAGTAATTGTTGAGACACAAGGTTTATTTACACTTGTACCTATTTCCTTCGGAATCCATTTCAAACAAAAAACGCTGTACATCAGGTCTCATGAAAGGTCTGTTCTGACTCTTTGTGGATGGCGAAACAAATGCCTCCGTTTCCCTACAAAGCGCTTCTTCTTTGATCCTGTTTCTGGTTTTAAATTAATTGCTTCAGGACAAAGCTTGGAGTTGACCTCCTCCGAATCCTGGACCAAACAGCTTGCAAGGTCCTCACTTGATGTTGAAGACAACACAATTTGGTTTATCCCTGTTCCAGAACTGCACACCTCTAAAACTTCAGGCACGTGCCTAGGTTTCTTTGCAGACTGCTCTACTAATTCTGAAGACGATATCATTTCATTTACTTTATAAACATAGATATCAGAGGAGTTAACCTCCCTATGGCACAAAGCAGAAGTATTGGGTAGGTTATTTTCCAGACCATTCCAATCATGGTTCTCGTTTTCCTCCTCAGAGTCCAAAATGATATAACCTGCAAGTTCCTCAGGTGAAGTTGCCGAGTTATTTTTTGCTGCATCAGGATCAGATACCTCCTCTACTTTAGCCCTAAGATCTTCCTCATCATGTATCTCTATAGAATTTGGATATCCACAGCCACTACTGCTTCGACAACCTGGATTCATCTTTTCAGTATCGAGGCTACTAGCATTTCTTCCAATAATCAGGGTCTCGGATCTCAAAATGCTGGAAGCATGTGCTGCTGCAAAATGTTCAACAGGCTGCCTCCTTGCTTTCATGGCTGGTGAAACGGTCATCTGCTCCTCAATTGTCTCTTCCTATTAAAAATATAAGAAACAAGACACCAAAAGTTAACCACTGGAGATGTGCTCGGATGTGCAAATATAAACTGGATGAGACAGGAACAATGTGAAGTGGTAACATTAGGTTAAATATAAAACCCTCTGAACATGAGATATTAAGACAACTTGAGATAGGAGACAAAATGAAACAACAAAATTGATTGCTTTGTCATAAATGTAGTTGCAAAGGCCTCTTTACCATTTTCTCTAACTTGTCCCGTACCACCCCAAACCTTCATCACCCAACATCCAAAGAAATGGTTTGATAACTAACATCTGGAAATAATGAAGTTCCCTAAATTATTGTCCTTGCTACTTACTTACTTCTATCGTGCAAATTTTATCACAGACAATTCCCTGGGAACACGAGCAATCACAAAAGAGAATTCGATGACTATCCATGCAACTATTCTATGGACTTTCATCCAGAAAGACATCATTTTGTCACAAAAAAAAAAAGAAGCAAATTTAAGCAAAAGAATGATAAGATTGATTACCTCTATAGGAGACATGACATTCCTAAATGGACTCAGTGAAGCCTTTTGCCCATAAAGCCGACAGCTGTCATAAGTAAGTGACTTTGTAGAAGCTGGTGGTCGAGACAAATCTCTAGAAACCACTTCTGATACTCCAGCGCTCTTGAAACCCCTAATAAGGTTGGCTACAGGAGATGAAGTAGGAAGTTCATCCTCACGTGACATCAAGTCATCAGCATGACTTGCTTCTCTTCCATTGCAAGTTTCTTGAAGTAAGCTCAAACTAGTATTTTCCTCTCCTAAGCAATTAAAAGACGAGTTGTCATCAAAATCAGCCGGAGAAACCTTCTGAGCGCTACTTCTGGTAATTTCACAGATCAATCTCTTGATATGTTCCCGCTTGCAATCAACCTCTTCAGTTGAGAACCAACTTTCAGAAAGCTGAAAAATAGAATATAACCAAACAATCAAATAAAGTTCCAGTAGAACATGAATAATCATTCAACACGAGAAACAATAGCAGCGCTCCAGTTGAAGTTGATCACATATGTAACTGTCGATATGGTTTTCCATCAACTCTAAGACTGTTAAATCCCTACAGGATTCACTAAAATCGTGCAATATTTAACTACAAACATCAAATTAATGAAGTAATGATTCACAGAAATGAGAGAGTTTAATAGACAATAACTTGAGAAAGCCACATAGTGCAACACCCTGCAGATCTTCTTTTTTTTCGAGACAAGTAACAAAACACCCTGCAAATCTTAACATTAGGCCACAAGTAACAAATGACAACAATGAATCATCATAACTCTTAGGCTCACCCCCACCCCTTTATTGAATTTCACAACTACAGGACAGGTACATTAAATTGCCTTAAGATTTTTTACCAAACTTTATTACTCCCATCACGAAGTGATACCAAGAAGTATGACAAAATGCAGACATGTAAGTTCTTAGAGTTAAAGTTGCATGACGTAGTTCAGATTCACCAACCTTAAAATTGCACCTCATCAAGGAAACAGTTAAATCTATGTAATATCGACTAAAATTGAAGAGTACCAACAATCCACATCCCATTCATTTCCGTAACATTATATGAAACCTTGTTATAAACAAAGTCAGGTTAATGAGAGATGACGATGAGTGAACTGCAAAAGCTTCTCCAAAGTCCAAGATATACTCGCTTCATGCCTCCCAACTTACATAAAATTATAATTCTCAGCTCAAATAAAAAATATATAACAAGGAAGAGACAGCTTACAAATTTGGAGGATGCACTTATTAGGGAGAGCTTGAAGTTGATTGGAGCCTGCTCCAGAAAAAGTTCCACATAATGGAGCAGAAAAAGGCCACAATCAAATGAGTTCTCCTGTTGTGGCAGCTGGAAGCAAAAGTAATAGGAGTGCGAGCGTAAGATGTTATAGAAGACTCTGTAGTAAAATACAGATTTGCTATGATGGTTTACTGCAATTTTAATTTTCCAAAAGTATTTTTCATGAAGTACGCATGCAAGCTGCAATCACCAAACTTAACCCAAGTCTCGGCAAATAGATGAATCATGAAAGAGACCAAATAGCAAATACGAAATAGAATTGATACTGCAGAAAACGTAAAAATGTATACATTTGATGAAAACACATTTGCAAGAGAATGTGGACGCCAAATCCCTTATTATATGCTAGCTATATGAGAACATTAAAGTAGTAATTTTTCCTGTAACACGTCATTTTTCACTGGAGTCTGCTCACCTCTTTCTACTCAACTGAATCCTCCTTGAAAAGTTGTGGAATTCTTTCTTCTTCCTTGCCCCCCCCCCCCCCCCCCCGCGCGTCTTTTCTTTTTTTCCCCTTTTTCGTATAATTTCAGGCAAGGTTGATTGGGAAAGTAGAGGGGAGCAGTTCCCAAATCGACCAAAAAGGGTCAATGGTACTGTTCAATATATAACACAAGCCCCAAATTTTGAGTGTTCCAGAGATAAATGATCAACATTTACACAGTATAAGTAGCGCAAGAGCTTTGTACTCAAGCAGACAATTAGCAAATGCTAAATTAGCAAATATAAATATGTGAGGAGCATGCAAAGTTCTCAACTGAAGGACTTGGCTGTTGAACTAATGCTATAAAGGCTAGTCAGAATTTTGCAGCTTAATTCAAAGAGCAGTATCATAGTTTAGAAAGAGATGATTGCTTATCCTAAAGTATGAGCATAAATCACCAGTTCACTACATAGGCCCAAGATTAAGGTTTTTTTTTCTCAAATGTACGTCGAAACAAAATCAATCTGTAGAACTGTAGCATTCAGCAGGCATGATTTGAAATTTGAAAAACCGCCACGTTCAAATGTAATAGATGCAAATTAGAAAAACCAGTTGTCTACATGAGCTGTACTTTACATGGCCACAGTACTCGCAATGGATTTTAAAGAAAAAAGTGCAGATAGATGATTACATTGGAGATGTAGAATAAGATTTTATTAAAAGAAGTTTAAAAGTACGTTACTTTAGAAAGAGTAGTTATCAAGGTAAAAGAGTAAGATACAGTACTTGTGACTCGTTTGGTTTGTGAACAAGTTCTCCCGGAATTATTCATCCCAGAATTGTTATCTCACCCCCTCGATGTGGAATAAGAATAATCTTACAATCCCAGAATAAATTATTCCACAATTTTATCCCAACCAAACATGGGATAAACTCATCTAAAATTAGTCCAGCGATTAGTTATCCCTCATACCAAGCAAGCCCTTAAGGAAGTTGGTCGAGTCTAGATAAAGTACTTAAGTAAGTTGGTCTAGTTCATTTTCCTCTCAATCTCTATTTTATTTTATTTTTTTTTTTTTTTTTTTTTTTTTTTGGGGGGGGGGGGGACCACACCTCAACTAATCCAGCACGTAGTATGTCCAATCCAAAAGTGCAGATGCTCAACAGCAAGTCGGGGTGCTTTGTCGTTGCAATTAGCATCTTACAAGTTCATAGTCTCTCATAATGTCAAATTTTTAGGAACTCAGATCTTCCCATGTTTTCTCAAAAAACCACCTCACTTCTTTCCATTGCAGTTCTAACCCTGTAGTTTAGACAATTACAAAAACCACACCTATGCAAAATATGAACTTTGAGTAACAAATATTTCTTCATATTTCTTTATACCAATATGATTTACTCAGATATTGATACATACTTTATCTTTTAAGTATGTCAACGAGATGGATATTGGGCTTAACTAAGAAACGTTTGGTAAGGTGTGTAAAAATAGTGATGAATAGGGTGTATTAGTAATGTTGAAATTAGGTATGCACTTCCGGTTTGGTGTAAAAATAACAAGCATTGCATAGTTTCTAAATAAACAAAAAACTTGCTTACAATCATACCCTCCACAAATATGGTGGAAAGGAAGTGGAAAAGGTTTTGAGGGGCCATTGTGTCTTTAACCATATATTAATAACTCATTCATTGTTAATACCATGACGTGCCATGTATTAATTTTATATAGCATAATACCAAATAGATTGTATTATGACATAGGTTGTATTAGTTTTATATAGATTGTATAATGACATAGGGTAATACCATGATGGTGACATGTATTAGTATATTATATAGCATAATACCAAATAGATTGTATTATGACATAGGTTGAAAGTGTACCAAACAAAGGTATTAGTAATACACAAAGTCAATGCATCCTACCACACGGCCCCATAGAGTTGGCCAATGAGGTAACGATCATCCAAACCCATATTAGACAACAACAGTTATTGACACACCGAACTGGACATTTGGAGTGTGAACTAGATGTCAAGTAACTAATAAATTCACTTGAATCACTTCCCCAAATTGTAATTACTATAGAGTAAATTAATTTAACAGAACCTCAGTAGATTATATTTATGATACAATAAAGTACACATGAGGTTGAAGATGATAATATAAGTGTTTTGTTAACCTATAAACAGCAACAGTGTTCATTATATATGTACAGTAACCAGATTTCTGAAAAGACAACCATTGTTTTTGTTTACAATAACCTTAAACATCCCTTTTTGTGGATTAAGGAATATTTCTTATTGAAGGAAAAGACATTTTCAATGCATGATAGAGAGATGGGAAATGAGTGATACCTCAAGACGGACAAATGGAAGACGAGAGAACTTCTTCGCAACATCCTCTCCTACTTCCTTGTGCCTCTCTTTCCACTCTTCCAATAAGTAACTGCACTCACATGACATGAAAATTTCTCTATTTCCATTATAATCCAGAAGTCATCTTAGTCTTTCATAGTGAAATCTCAAACGAATTTCACTAATATAGAGAGACTACCTTATAAAGAAGTCTCCAAAAAATCGTAGTAGTTTGCAATATGCTCAGTTTGGTGAATGACTAAATGCTACATAGTAAACTATTGATACGGATGTACGTATATATAATATACAAAACATGGTTAACTTGTTGTACATGATTGTGACTTAATTAATAACTACTCAACCTTGTGAGTCAAAGCAACCAAAAATGGATTATACCTTTGTATAAGATTCTTCAGGCCTTTGTGGGTACCCCGGATTGAGTCCATGTGCAAGATGCATGGAACCCTAGATGATTTCTCCATTTCTTCCTCTGCTAGAAACTTTCTCCAGTTAAAATAATCCTTTTAAATATAAACAGAAACATACAAGCCATGGAATATACCTATAAAGGTAACAACCTCGCCAGGGTGACAGATGACTATCAAACTCCAGTGGAGACTGTCACAAGAAAATAATGTTATAGTGGAGAGCAGCACTATAAAAGCCCTAACATATAAGATGGCTCTATAACTGCTTCTACCTGAAGTTTACTGGAATAAAAATGAAATCCTTTCTAAAAAGATTAACTTTTGTGGTCCATCTACGAACTCGCAGGAAAGCAGCTCTACCTTCACAAGCTTTAGAAGGATCTCTATCCAGATCAGCAAGCTTTCTAAAGAAAAAGCTATTGAAAAAATGGAACCTGTCTTTTTCCTCCAGATTCATTTTGTTCTTCAGATACCTGATAATTCATTTCATCAATTGAGTTTTCCATTTTCACTGTGTTTCGCAAACAGATAAGCAGGAGAAGAAAAATACAAGGAGATAAGAAGTAGAGAACTTCAGAATAACTGAATGAAACATCCATTTCCTCGTCTTAGGATGTTGAAATTTGTGGTTTCCAAGAACAATTTTGAATATCATTGTCAGAACAATAGTGCAGAACAGTGTAGTCATAGACCAGAAGAAAGAATTCAGGGTAGATCTCCATCTTTACTTCCATAGATGAATTGTTTGAATAAATTCTATAGCCGTAGTACATATATACACACAAAATTGGAAAAAAATAAAATTAAAAGGACTTTTGAAATGTTATACCCTTGGATGATGATTAGAGCCAGATAATAAGGTAATAAAAGTAACAAAGAATCCTCCATATAAGACTACCCTAGCATCACGCCATCACCAGCATTAGTTTGTTCTCAGGCACTGGGTACTCTACAACATGGTTAGGTGTTGAAACAAGCAGACCATTAAAATTCATCTTTGAGTGTGAGCCTTGAAAGAAACTCCTGTAATACTGTGAACAGCATGAACTGGGACTACAGAAGATCTGATAGTTATTTGCAATGGGGCCTATATTTTGCAAATGGAGGTGGTTGATTCATGTTGCCCATAAACAAACATCTATAACCAGGAGAAAGGAAGGGGTAGAGCAATGGAAATAAACAAATCTGGTAAAAGATGAACCTACTATGCGTTGAAATGATCACGCGTCAATCATGCAGTAAATTTTGACCTTTCCTGATAAAAAAGCTGAAACACAAAGTAGTAACATTTGACCTAAAAGTAACACAGATGCCAAGCCACTAAACGGTTCTTTTTATTTGGGGTCTAAAAAAAGTAGATCATACTTCCAGATGTTGATATCGAACAACATGTCAATGGTTTAAACTTATGAGAACAACTAAGATCAAATAGATGAATAACCAGTTCCAGAAAGATTATAAGAACAAAAAGCATTAACTAAATTTAATTCCAATCCAAGTTAGCAAGATTTGGTAAGTACCAACTGAAACACGTACATATAAACTCACATAATGTAAAAGTCAATGATGGTATCATTGACGAAAGTCTTAGGCTTTAATAGATCAACATCTCTCTTACTTATGGAAACAGCATCTGGATCCCCTTCTGGAAAAATAATTTCTTCAAAGTTATCCCTGGAACTGTACATAATGAAATAAGATTAAAACATCAAAAAATAAGATGGAAACATCAAACAATGTGAAATTACTAAAGATACACGGTAGTTGGAAGCATGCGTAATAGCAAGATTCAGAAGTGGACGACGTATACTTATGGAAAAACTTTCAAACTTAGCTCTTAATCTCTGTCCATTAACCCAATTCAAAGTTCAATATTCAACTATCTTACTCTTTTCGTTTTTGGTGTGATTTTAAATTCATTAGATTACTGTAAAGATTGAGCTTTTACAGTAAATAGTGCTAGAAACACATGGAAGAAAGAAAAGTCTGATACTACATGAACCCAAGATACGTAAAACTAGCAAACTAGTAGTCTTTCATCCTAGCTCTCCACCTCATAACTGCATTAAAGACCTTGTACAATAATTCATAAGTCAGAGACAAAGACAGAAGGACTGGGCATATGGTCAACACCAGTAACTGTTTAAATCGCCAATTGCAAATTGAAGAGCTGGTAATTCTCTCTTAGACCTTAATCAACTGGGCACCATCAGATGCACATTGAAAAGCAACACGGATAAGTATCTCTTACTTGGGATGATCATGCTCTTCAACTGAAATGCTTTTCCGTCCAAAAAATGGACTATAGCTCCTTGCGGGGTCAAGTCTGACAAAGGAATCATTATCATGATATAAACATATTAAGAAATCTATCAAACTGGGGAAAGGCAATTAACAGTGAAATATTAAAAGCTACTCATGGGAAAATCAATAACAAATTAAACCTTAATCATCCATTCCTGATACTACAATCATCTTTAGTAGTTTCACTCGATTCATACATCTCTTGTCCTCAGACAGTCAATCCCACAAAAATGAATTGTGTCATACAAGGCCAGGAGAATAAATTTAGAGAACTTCTTCAATCAAACAATTTCCAAATCCACAAATTCTAGTGAGAAAAAAACCATTCTGCTCCCACAGTCTATCAAAGAAGAAAACGCACTTTCTTCATCAAAAGGAAGAGCTTAAGCATTGTACACAGGAACACAAGTCTAACATTTAACTTAGCCAGACAAATCTGGGAAACAATAAAAGAGTATCTCAGTGGTGCCTGGGGGAGGACAAGGTGTTGAGACATTTGACTATAAAACACAGATAAAGAAGGAATAAAAAGTAAACTTCATCATTATCAAAAAAGAACTCAAGATCACTAAAGTATATATCTATAAAATAAGAGATGAGCCATCTATGCATTGTTCAATGAGGTATCTTACGCTGTAATGTCATTCCATTTATCTTTGTATCGCACATTCAGCATCTTAATTGCTTCTTGTATTTCGGACCAATCAGGGTCGAACAAAGCAAATGTTAACACAATAGCACCTGTAAATTTAGAGATAGTTTCATGTATACAAAGACTAATCATCAACATTGGGATCCCAGCTTAGAGAACTACCTATATTCTCCCCCAAGAGTAAATTACACAGAAAAATTAAAAGTTTCAATTTCCAAATCAAGTCTCAAATCCCTTCAAAAGCCATATATCCGATCCATCAAACAGTTACACTGAATGTAATCTCCAGTACATTTATGAGCAACAGTAATAAATTTTGATTTCTGGCAAAAATATAGCATTCTCTTCTCCAACCTAATTGTAACAATTAATCTAGCTCAAGCACAAAGCAAGATTTTCTTTTAGAGCATGACGGAGGTTCTTTAGAACAATACAGAGGATAGCATGACTTAGCTTCTTGCAATTGCAGTTTGAAACCATGAAATTGATCTTCAAATGTTGAGAAATGTAATTAAAAAAGGAAACCATCTAATTAACAATATCGACCATTATATGGGAAAGTATTCTATTGAACTCCTCTCAAACCTGAACTTTCATTATCAGTGTTATCTACATCTGAATCCTTGCATTTGAGGTACAATTCCACAAGAGCAGTTTCAACCTATCATTAGCAACAAAGAAGACTTGCAAGTTAGCAAAGCTCCACTTGCCCTGTTGGTGCGGGGGGGGGGGGGGGGGGGGGGGGGGGGGGGGGGGGGGAGAGGACGCACTATAACTCACACTTCTGCACCACGTTGAGTTAATAGTCATAATATCACAAAGTGTCCACTCAGATGTAAATGGTAACTTCATCCCGAAGGAGCCTTCAAGCTTTATAGAACTGCATGAAAAGGTCAAAATGGAACTTGTAGAATATGTATCTTCATACATGATGTGATCAGGTTTAACAACCACCGGAACTTTCTGCAAAAAAAGTAGCCAAATGGAAGGTGAAACATATGCAATAGTTTTCTGCAAGCTTTGAAGAAATTTCAATCACAACTTGCATCATTTTTGTTTTGATAAGGTAAAATTTTTTACTAACAATAGGGGAATCCCCGTATACAATACCAAAAGAAGAGAACCTACAACAAAATTTGTTTCTTAACTTTCATCATTATTTGTGTTTGATTCACTTTCTAAAATGGTTTAACCACTAATAGGGGAAATCCATGCTCATCTCTCCTTTCTCGCTTCTTCACAAGCTCTCCTGCTGCCCCTTCACCACTTCAAGCTTGGCAGTAAAGGAAAAAGCAGGAAGATTGATGCAACATCAGCAATATATCATATCCTGAAATCAACTAAACACATACCTAATAAAGGAACAGACATCACATTCTACCTTGCTGATTCACATTATGAGGTTTGAAGTGTAATGGAATGGAGAAGGAGTTGGGGTTTGTGTTGTCTGTACCGACATACAGCTTGAATCCACGACAAATGATTTTTAATTATTAACGTGTGACCTATGTTGCTCGGACTCTTCAAAAAATGCAAACGGGTGTGAATCCGAGACGGGTGCAGCATCAAAAGTGGAGAGTCCACACAACTAAGTGTGTGACTGATGTCTGGGTTCAATATGCTTTAGGTTAGAAGTGCATTAACTAACAAACTGAAGCCTACACTATGCCACATGAATCTTCCAAAAGTTCAACAACACCAAGTTGCCAACGGAGAAACTGAGGATAGCACATTGACTAGAAGTAAAATCCGAACTTCTGTTAGAAAGATTACTATTAGAAGTTCAAAGTTATGATGGAACAAACAAAGTACCCAGAGAGGCTCGCTCTTAGCAGATAACAAGAAGTAATATCATTTTTCTTATGTGGAACATTCAATTTCCAAAATTATTGAATTATAGCAAAGACTACAGAGAGCAGCAAGCTCACCGTATCACATTGATTAGGACTCTGCATCAATTCTTGTTGGTTTCCAGAACCTTACATGAAAAAACAGCACATCTTCATAAGCAAATAAATGGATTTATATGAGCAACCTTGGAAAATATGAAATGAATAATTTAAACAAACCCTTATTTTCTAGCAGACAACAAGCTGGCTTGGATGATTCGACTTCGATAGCATCATCTAAATCAAGAATAACTGGTTCATTCTGCAGAAATTTTTAGATGGCATAGTCATAAAGTATTTTTTTAATCAAGGGGATAGTCATAAAGATTTTTCAGCAGTATGGTAAGTTTGAAACATGAAAAAAACAAGAAAGTTGGGTACATCAGCAAAATCTCTCCGACCAAAATTTTCGCCGGCAGTGATAGAACATTCAGGTGTTTTCACTCTTGTTATATGGGATTTGGTTCCAGAAGTGTCACATTTCGACTCAAGATGACAAAGCCAATCATCTGTCGAAGGCTTCAAATTTGAGGACCTAGATGCCACAGTGGAACCTGACTCCAATATATTCTTTTCTGCAACATCATCACTATCATCAATGTGTAGGATTTCAATCACCGGATCATTTTGTGTACTACTTATTTCTCCTGCAACTAAGAAAAATTGTTAAATAGAATAACCAGTACTTCAATAGTCATAAGAAGAAAAAAGATAAACTAATAGATGGACAAAAACAGGATAAAAATTAGCAATGAATAAAGAAAATATCAAAAGGAATCAGCAAACAGAAATGGGTATCACAGAATATATTAACACCTATAGTTTGATCCAAAGTTGCAAATGACATTTTCACTTGTTTTTATAGATATGCCATTCATCTTCAATAAATCAAAAACCAAAAGCATGTAGACTATAAACAACATTGCTTCCTAAACGAAGCAGAAACTCTTTTGTTGTAAATTTTGAGCACAATCTGGTCACTGATCAGAAGAAACTGCAAGAATAAGCCAACTCACAAGCTTATGTTTCTTGATCCTTGTGTGTGTGTGTGTGTATATATATATATATATATATATATATATATATATATATTAGCTTATTCTTATGCCCAATAACTTCTGTTCAATGTGTCTATCACCCCCATATATTAGTGCATGACATCCTGAAACTGATTACATGTTATGTCCTCGTCCATTACCTTCATTCTTCTGTTACATCACTGTTATTCCTTTTCTTTTCAATCTCCTTATTTTCTTTCAACTTTTATACTTTTCCCCTATTCTTCAGAATATGCAAATTTTACTTTCTTGCAGTAGCGGAGTACCATGATAGACTAAAGCACAAATATATTCTAGTTCTTCCCATTCTAATTATGTGTTCAGTAAAGAGGAAGATAAGGGGGCTATATCAATATTCATGTGATAGACAGTTCAAACAAAGCCACTCAAATTCCAGTTTCTTGGAATAGTAGTTAGAAAACAATCCAAACCAAGAAAAGCAAGAAGAGAGCAAGAAAGCAATTGTGAAGTAAATTAGGGTTTTGCAGAAACATATAGCAACAGAGATTCTTTCAATTAACATGAATCCAGAAACTCTGTTATTGTAATTTTTTTTAAAAAAAAATGGTCAAACTGCAAGAATAAGTTAAATCATAAAATTAGGTTTCTTGATCCTTACATATATATTAGCTTATTCTTGGTCTCAATACTTTTGGTCGATGTGTCAATCACCCCCACCCCACCCCACCCCATGTATTAGTGCATGGCATCCTGAACCTGATTACATGTTCTGTCCTCGTTCATCACCTTCACTCTTCTGTTACATCACTGTTACTCCTCTTCTTTTCAATCTCCTCGTGAACTTTTCTACTTTCCCCCTTCTCTTAACTCCAACTCAGAATATGCAATTTTTACTTCCGACGAAAACGATGATAAACTAAAAGCATCAAATATATAAGATAATGAAGCTATATCCATATGGGACTCAGTTTCTTGGAATAATTGTTAAAAAGACAGAAGAGTATGTAAAGTAAATTAGGGTTTTGCAGAAACGTACAGCAACGGAGAAAGCAATACTTATCGACAGGAGAACGGAATTTGTTAGGTTTTTGAATTTTGAATGTTTGCAATAACTTTTTAGAGCGTTTCTCAATACGTTCATCTTCAGGGCTAAAATCGAAAACAGAGAGATCGTTATTCTTGCTAGGGTTTCGCCTGTTGCTTCTCGTCTTCGTCATTGTCGACGATGGATCGTCTGAGAAATTTAACACTATTTGAGGCCTATTTAAACATATAACAATCTTTTGTATCCCAACTTAAACGACGCGCTTCGGCATTTGGAAAGGTGCTGCCAAAACTTTTAAATATTTTTTGACTAATATTTTCTTTATTAATCAAATTCCTTTTTTCTTTTATAATCTTAAATTTTTTATATATTTTAAATTATTATACTCATTTCAAAAATATATATTACTTTTTCTATCTCAATTTATGTGGCTCTGTAAAATAAAATTTTTAAATATTTTAAGTTTTTAACAAGCATGAATTTTTATATAATTTTCAAGTATATAAAATATTAAAAAGAAAAATAAGAAATCAAATTATAACAAAGAAAGTAAAAAAAGAATTTCAAAATAGGCTTGGTCAAAAGCAAACATGTCTAACTAATAGTTGCCTGCTTCTGGCTGCTTCAACATAAACTTTTAAGTACATAACATATTTAAAATAAAAATAAGGAAAACAAATTAAAATAGAAAAAATATGAAAAAATCCAAAAATTCTCTTTATTAGAATTTAGAAGTAAGCATGTCGACAGAATTGCCTACTTATGATTGCTTTAAATAATAGTGGAATTAAAAATATATCGATTGTCCAATTTTTACATTTATATTGAGAAAAAAATTCATTAAATATATAAGAAATTTCTAATGAGGCCCATATAAAAAGTGTTTATTCATGCCCTCTCAAAAGCGGATCTATATTGATCTGTGAGGGTGCACGTGCACCCGATAACTTTTCGAAACAAATATATATATATATATATATATATATATATATATATATATGTATAACTTAAGTAAGGATCATATATATAATTGTACACTTTAATAACTATAAATTTATGCAAGTGAGTTGGTTAAAGCTTCAGTTATTTGCAGGCATGCATAGGGCAACATTATCTGAAATTGAATTTTAGCTAGTTTCATCATCATCCTTTTGACAAAATACAAATTATGAAATCCTTCCAAGATAAAATATGAAATCAGTACATAGTAATGGAAAGGATTTATAGAAACTATTCCTAAACCTTTCCAAAAGTTATATCATTAGAGAACTATAGGGACATGAAAAATACACATAAAGCAAGTTCTTGCCTCCAATAAGGTCCATTTTAGGAACCAACTAGCTAGGGAGTTAATAACTGAAAATATTCTTCAATACAAAATTGGCTTCTACTGACTTATTTTGCAGCATACATATGAAGTGGATACAATAAGCTTATTCTTCAGCAGTAGCACTTGCAGCACTCAGGTCCACTGACAAATCAATGACCTAGACAAAAATATATATGTCATTACACTCAGAATCATTCACATGAGGTCCAAAGAAAGAAGATATATTTGTCATACTGTAGAAGATGATAACTTCAATTAGAACCCCTTTTTTCACCAGTAACTTTGTGCTAGGCAGTTTCAATATTCAAACAGTAGTATGCTTGGCAGAGTGGTTGATATATATATTATGAAACTGCTGCGCATTGTCAAACTACAAGTCACCAGATAACTAAATTCCAACTGGACTCTTACCTTTCCCGTTATCTTGCTGTACATGTCTAGCACATCCATCACCGTGGACTCAAAGTGTGTTGTTGAATCATAGCTCTACAAGGAAGGATTAAACAGGATTATTAGATTAGATAACAAATTTTGACAATGAACTGCTGACCGATGTATAAGAGACGCATTGAACTTTAGAAGTTTGATTTATGTCGTAAGGACTATGCATATGTTAGACCATGTATGCAAGAGAAGGCATGCTAAGCTTGAAAGCCATTACTGTTATATTCTTTTCCAGCCTTAGTGGCATTACTAGATTATGAAGAACGGTTCCCTTGAGTAGCAGTAATCTCACATAATGTGGGGCAAGGTTCAGCATGTCAAAGAAGTAAAATCAAAGTGCCCCATCTGTTTTCAGTGATTCTTCTACAGAATTTTGGGAACATAAGCATAAAATGTCTTCTAATTAACAAGTAATAACACAGTCATATCTCTTTTGTGATATATTTGAGATGAAATTGTTGTAGAATAGAGTAGACACGACCAGCTAATTGGAACTTACTTTAGATATGAAACAATTATCAGCAGCAGAGTCATGTGAAGGTACGAATCTGTCATAAGTTTCATAAAATATCTCATCGACGGCCCCAAGTATGTCTACGCCAGGCTTCAGTTCGCTCTCGGGGTCATCGGTTTCAGCTTCTGTTGAGACAAAGGCAATATATTTCCCTTTTGGAGCGACATTGTGGGAGTAGGAACAACAGAACAGGTACCTGTAACCGCCATGTAGAATAAGTCACTTTGAATTACCTTTCAAGTTTCTCCCAACAGCACAACAGGTTTACTGAGCATGTAGTCTAGGACTAAATAAATAGTGACAGTCACTTCTCAACAATTGTTTGGAGAAAAGAGGACTTCAATTACTCGTCATTGACATATAAAAAGTAAGGTCAAATTTGTATGTTTATAATCTTATTTTTAGAGTAGAAAGCTTGCACCGTCAATGGTATCCCTTTATAACCACACAATAGGATATGATAATTCAGTAGACTATCTGGAACCCTAAACATACATGTCTGATTTGCGACCAAGTTGCTTCTGCGGTAGAATGACCTGGGCTGAATGAGAATCATTGGTGTTAGGGATGGGATGGCTCATTATACAAATTGCACGGGCAACTTTTCCAACCTTCTGGACCTGCATTATGTATTGGTATTAAATCATTTGTCAGTAGAAATTGTTAATCTGATCCTTTTTTCAGCTAGGCAGATGATTAAGCAATTTGCCAATAGTACCTTATCAGGTAAATATGAGGGATCACAAACAACTTTCTTGCATTTGGCAGTTTCTCCTTCAGAAGTCACACCAACAACTTTTCCACCGTCATCAAACTCCACCTGCAATACGGAAACTGAGTGTTCACATAAACTTCAATTTAATTCAATGTGTATGTAAGCCATGTGGAATTCTTCAGCATTTTAAGTAGAGCAGAGCTCAGTGCATTATTGTCTCGGTTTTCTTTGTAAGCTAATATGGCATACTTAAATGAACAACATGAGGATATCTGATCCAGATTACACTTAGAATTTCTTTTTCCACTGGGCAAAAAGAGGCCTACATGTTAGATTAGAAAGATTAGCGAGACACATTCTGGATGCTAAAACATTTGTAAAACTTTACCTTATATGGGGATCGTTAAGCATTGAAATGAGCTAGAGATGGTTGGGGTGATTACCTTACACTGTGGCTTGTTAAGCATGTAAGTTCCACCATAAACTGCACTCAGACGTGCAAATGCCTGACATCATGTACACCAATCAAATAACTGGAAAAAAATTTTTACCCAAACACGATCGACACAAAATACCCAGGGAAACAAACCTGTGGTAATTCACCCAGTCCGTACAATGGATAAATATAGGGGGATCCTGCTTGAAAGCGTGCTAAAGACTCTGCATAAAGCTTAAAAAAACAAGAGACAAAGTAGTCATTAAGTAATCCATTAAACAGATAATTATGATAGTAACAAATAAGTTTCAAACCTATTTTATCTCAAAAATAAGAAAGCATATCTTAGCTTATGTAATCGAAGAATTTGGTTTCTTATGAATTACGAAAAATAGTTCTATTCATATGAAAGGAAGAGGAGTTAACATCACACAGCACATGCATTTGGCATTTCAATTATAATCTTGATTGTGATAATTCGTTAATTGAAGACCTACCATGAAAGTATCAGTTGACAACTCATGAATTAATCATACTGTAGGACACATCTTAGATCATAGGATTATATCAACACTCTATTTTGCTTAACACTATTCAATTAGATTTAAAGGTCTTCAGTCCATGCCAAGCAAGTAGAAACACAAAAGAGAATAAATAAGGCTGATGTCTTGACATTGAAATCAAATCTAATCATAAATAAATAATAAAACTAAAAAGCTGCATTTTCTGATTTACAGTATCAGTAGGCAAGACCATATTGATTCCTTCTAGCTATCTGAAAATGTAAAAGATTTACTTCATCTAGTAATATGACATTACATTTACAGCCACAGGAGGTATACAATTAATAGCTAACCCAGAGTCTAATAAGCGAAGAGAGTTGGTGGTGGACATAAAAGACAATGCCATATAAATACTTTTAGCATGCGGAGTTTCTCTGATCACATGAATAAAATTCGTATGAGGCCCTACACTCCCTATATATATAACATGGAATATTTGTAACTTCCTAAATTTCTTCTTTTTTCCTCATGGTCATGGAATAACAGACGCCTATACAAGCTTTCAATCAGCTTTCGTAACTAGAATAAGTTACACCTAGCTCATCAGCAATCACAAACCAAAATTTTACACTGTCATGTCAATGTGAGTAAACTACGTTAGCGATAATATCATTATTAAACAATATACTTTTGGCAATACTAAATTGATAAAGTCAAACTCACCTTTACTCTCTTTATGAAATCCATAGCTGGTTGGGCCAAATAGTTATCATCTGTACAGAGTGCCAAGGCATGTCCAATAAAGTCAATGGTATCATCTTCGAGTTCATATTTCCTGCATAAACAACAGTTACCAAGGTGTGGAAGAAACTGTCTAACTATAATTCATTATGGATGCAGCCATCACCAATATGTTCAAGCAAGACTATAAAAGCACACGTGGAAAGAAAAATTACGCAATGAATTCTTTTGCAGTGATTTTGTTCAAATCCATCCCTTCATGAGTTTTCGGATCAGTCTCTTCAAAATCTTGCACATAAAGAAAAAACTTCCGAGCTCGACGTTTTTCAAATAGCCCCATCAATGGGGATTTCAGAGCTTCAACATCAGTTGCTGGAACTTTGTAGATCTAATGATATCAGTTTCACAAGAAATTTAAGTGAGAATCTTCTACCCAGAAAAAAAAAAGATCAGAAGGTACACGTCATAGTGCTTTAACAAACATACCTTCCCTTTATTGTACACAAAACTACCATCTACAGCCTTGAAGTTCAAGTACTTGGTAACATCAGTGTGGATAAGCACACGGACCAGAGTTCCATTTGCCATTGCAAACTACAGGACATCAGGAAAAGAAATAAATACAACATACTTGTAAAGCATTTCATATAGATCTAATAAGAAAGGTCAATACTTGTCAAGTTAACAACAGAACTCTTTCAAGCCCAATATCTTTACTTCTATATTTTCTGGTCCTTTGATGAAGTAATCTGTCATCAAGAGGAAGTAAAATATTTTACCAACTTACATAAAGAAGAGCCTACTCTCTAATAGCACCAGTGCATCTGGTTTTAATTCCTTAAATTATCATGCATGTTGTTGAATCTACATGCCTATTTAGATAATTTTTCACACATCATAAAGTCTCCAATATTGGCAACCTTCATAATTTTATGATCAGATGGAATGAGTCGATATACTCCTTAGATATCTAAGCATGCCATAAGTTGTCTCTCTTTGGTGGAAGCTATGCAGTAACCTAACTTATTCCTATCAGTCTATCACCTAGTCTAAATGAGATGGTTGTCAGTTGTTTCAGTAGTTGCTTCTGTCTCATCTTAAAGCCGAAATTTCTTTGAACTGGCTGTAATTTTAGAGCCCATGCTCTTCTGTGGACAGATATAAGACTTTTACTATCGAGCAGAACCTACAGTTATGTGAATAAGTTTATTTCATTCAATACCAGCTTAAATCTGCCTCGGGAAAGGGGAAGAAACAAGAATCAAAAGTCAAGAAATTGAGTGAGTAGTAAACTGGAAAATTTTAGGTAATGGAAAGATAAATAATACTATCAGAATTCACCTTTGGAATCATGTCAACATTGTATTCCTTGCTCGTACCTAACTCTTCTGGTGGCTGGTCATTTCCCCTAAACCGTTTCCAAAGCTACATAAAAACACATGATATGCTGAGATTAACTCCAGGTACCAAAATGAAACTAGCACTAACTTATGCTACACTTCCATTTACACCTCATTTTCCAGTCCTATCTCAGGATCGAGACTGAAGAGTGATGAGCTTTTCAAAGTTGTTTGTGCAATTACGTTCCATGCCATTAGTAAATACTAGATAGGTTACCTGAATTAAATTAAGTGAGCTTGACTCTCCTCCATAATAGTCATTTTTATCCATGTGTAGTACCTGAATACATTTAAGAGGTTAGATAGTGATCAATTTTAGAAACCACATGAAGATGTATGAGGAACTGAACTAGAATACATGTATAGTTGGGACAACCATAGGCAGACTATTTACTTATAAATAGTTCGATCGGTTGATGATCTAAACTCTGGTAGACATCACAAACTGTCGACCAAATTCAGTTACCAGAGTTGCCAATGTTAAAACAGGAGATCCTCTGAGAAAAAGAATTCACTTTCTTTTTCTTTAGCATGAATAGTTCTGCTCTTCTCAGAAGTAAACTTTGCTCAAACAATCCAATTATTAACACCTAGCTAGGTTTGGTCATAGATTTTGGATCAGAATTTGAAAATTTAAATATTTGTTGGCTCAGACAATTGTTTGAGTCAGAAATTTTCAAGTAACTGTTCAAACATAACTTCAAATTCCAAAAACCAGTAACTCAAATTTTCAAATTTCAAGTTTCAACTTAAAAAAGCAAGTTTCAAAATCACAAACATAGAAAGTTGAAATTCTAGCTTCTTCTCTAACTATTACAGAACTAAGAATTAGTATAATGATTGCTAATTAGATTAAAAAGGAAATGAAAAATAAAAATACTTTGAGGCCGTCGACGGAGAGAAGGCCGCTGAGAATGCATTCTTTGAGGCCGGTGCCGAGAACAATAACATCATATTCTTCATCCATAATTGATAATTAGTGTGTATATTTTGATGATCCGTTTGAATGAAATAAATCAAATAGAAATAAGAAGGAGAAATGGAAATATAGCAAAGAGGGCGGGAGAGTTAAAGGAGAGAGAGCCTGTCGCGCTTTTGGGTGGTGTGAACGGGTCTATACCCAGCGTCTTCCTCTAACTGAATTTCAACTTCTACTCTTTTTTTCTTCTTCTTCTTATAATTTCATACCAATTTCAAAAAGAAAAATATATTACTAAATTTTGAATTTGGTGAGGGGTTCCCCCCCCCCCTAAAATCATCTCTCAACTATGACTTAAATTTAATATACTAGTATATCTTTATATTATTTAAGTGACCAAAAACATCCTTACACTATCCAAAAAATAAAAGTAATCATCTTTCGGTCTATGTTTTTTAAGAAACTGGTTGAACCAATAATTTATTTTTTTAATTTGGTCATGTCTTAGCCACGATAAGAAGATCAAAGTTGTCTAAAATAAAAAGGATATGGATAAAAAATAAATTTTTCACTCATAATTTAAATTTTATATGTTATTAGTTTATAATTCTTTGCATCATCAAGTAAATTAACTTACAACAATGAAAATACAATTGGTTCTGATAGTTAAAAAAATTATATTAAAAAATTTAATTTTCAAAATATTACATCCATCAAGTTAGAGATTTTCTTTAATAAAATATTTTGTATGTATGTATTATATATACAATGCAATTCACATTTTATACAATATACAGAAATATTGGAAATTCAGTGAAATTACATTGGCGTTCCGTTATGAAAATAAAAAATAATCACTTTATTTTAAATTTTTGAAGGTAGAGTTGTATTTGGTCATGTTTTTACCAAGAATATTTATAATTCGAATATATTTTGTTTGGATATGATATAAATCGCAATTTCTAAAATTTAAAAAAACACCCAACTTCACTAGCTTAACCATGCATGCGTATAGTGGTGGCAAATGGGCGGGTTGAAAATGGGTAATCATTCAACCCGCTCATATTTGATATGGGTAAAATATGGGTAAACTAGTTGTTCTTTACTTAAGAATTCAATATGGAGAAAATATTATAGTCTTTTTTTTAGATGAAATCCTTTGAAAATGCTTCATTTAGTTTTGTTTTATTATAAAAGTAAAAAAAAAACTTAAAAAAAATTTCGGGATCGAGGGGGTGGCTGATAGGGGGCGGGAGGGGGGGGGGTCAGGGTAGGGTGAAAAAATTGAAGGTAAAAATATTTTTTAAACAAACTTAATATTTTTGAAGGGTGAGGGTTGATTGGGGTAAGGGGTGGGGGTGGGGGGACGATGGCTGGGGTGGGGTGGGTTCAGGTAGGGTGAAAAATTAAATATTTGAACTTGAAAATATTTCTTTAAAACAAACTTAATTTTTTTTTGTGTGGGAGTGGGGGTGGGGGTGATGGGGGACGATGGCAGGGATGAAAAAATTAAATTCAGAAGTTGAAAATATTTTTTAAAAATAAACTTAAATTTTTATTTTTTGGGGGGTGGGGGTAAGGGGGCTGGGGTGGGGGTGGGGTGGGGGAGGGTCGAGGGTAGGGGTGAAAAATGAAATTTTGAAGTTCAAAATATTTTTTTAAAATAGAGTTTAATTTTTTTTGGGAAGCGTGGGGTGGAGGTCGAGAGTTGAAATATTAATAGGGACCCATATATGAAATTTTTGAAAAATCCTTCTAAAACTTGATAACATAAGGTTTTTTGAAAATTTGGAGAAAACTTGCAATACCCATATTTGATCCGTAGTTTACCCATAATATACCCATATTTTAATGGGTAAAATATGGGTATAATCCCAAATATTATCCATATTTTAAATCACTCTTTCAATCCATATTTGATGGGCTATTTGGGCGGGTCAATGAAAAATGGGCTTAAATTGCCAGCACTACATGCGTACATGAATTTATTTCGACTTGGCACATTTTTTGTTGGTTGCCTGAGTTTCTTAAAAAATATAGACAGGATGATGAATCTTGCAACCATTTGGATAATACAAAGATTTTTTTTCCACTTATATAATACGAGGATATACATATGTTTAAGTCATACTTCAGGGATAATTTTAACAAAAAAAATCAAATTTGATAATAACCATTTGGTATGCCTAGAGGCTGGATGCTTGTACCAAGAAGATATTTATAATTATAAGTTACAAATTATATCTCAATTATCAATTGTTCTCCTTTTTACTAGAAAAAGGAAATAATAGTTGGTGTGTTTTGATAAATAATTAACGATAGTTCAAATTAAAAATTCAAATAACTGATAATTCAAATATGAAACTTGAAAAAAGTTGAGATATTTTAAATAATTTTGTTCAACCATTTAACTCTTTTTGAAAAAAAAAATAATAAGAAAATAGTGTCACATGTCATATGGGCATTGTGATACAATAAAAATTGGCAACTTTCACATATAGCAAATATAAAATTCAAATTTGTATGTTATAGCAAAATTTGCATAATTACGCTCCATAACAAATATATAAATATATAATTCGCTATACATATACAACTGAAAGTTATGCCCATTTCGCTATATTATGATTGATGCATAATAAATAGAAAATTACATACAATTCGAATATGTATAAAACGAGAAAGAGAGAAAGACAAAAGAGACTTGGGCAGGGAATATACAATTGACTCGAATTGTATGAAACGAGAAAGAGAGAAATTATAATCGAATTGTATAAAACGAGAAAGAGAGAACGTCAAAAGAGACTTGGGCAGAAAAATATTTGTATTGTATAATTATAAATGTATAAGACGGAGATATATGTATTTGCATGTGTATATATAATTTTCTCTCGCTTTATACAAACAGAAACACAATTTATGCAATTCAAATAGTTTGCTAAGAAACACAAATAAATCAAACTATTTGCTAAGAAACACAAATAAATCAAACGTTAGCTACTATATTTATTTTATATTATTAGTTTATTATTCTATACAATTATCCCATAAAAATTTCATGTCAAATAAAATAATGGATTAATCACCTATAATGGTTATATGACTCTGTGGGTTACATAAAAGAAAATTAATTTTTTTAAAGTGAAATATCAATAATTGAATAACTCATGAGTTATAAAAGAGAAAAGAAAAACTGTTACAGGAAACTTTTTTCTAGTTGACCATCTGACAAATTAACTATGTAGTTACACTTCAAAAATAGCTGTGCGTTAAGGTTAACGAAATACTTCCTAACTGTGAATATAAATGATTTTCCAGTCGTTCGATAAGAACTCTAATTAAACATTCGATAAATTTTGATGGTTCTTGAATACTCAAAGAAATTACTACTAATAAATAGATATATTTAAGTTGATTCTTTGAATAGATTGATACATAATACCTAGCTAAATATCACACGACTCTCTGATTAGACTGTTGACCTCTCGATTCTCGATAAACTCGATGGTCCCGATGTTTTTTCACGGGGCCTGGTCAACCAATCTAATCAATTTTATACATTTCACTATATTATGATTGATGCATAATAAATAGAAAATTACTCGCCCTTGTTTGCGTTATAACTATATTATCTCCCATTTTCATATGGATGGAGCTCACTAAGGAAAAGCCAAGCTGCAAAGATAAATGTGTTTAAATAACATATTAGACGTGAAGAATGTTGAGTTTCAGGATTTAGGGTTCGGAGTTTAGGATTTGGGTACGTACCATAACTTGAGACTAGTATCTGAGTCATTGACTAAGCTGCGATTGTTGGTGATGGAGTCTGCTGAATGTCCTTGCTCAATTACATTTTGCCCTTCTTCATTCAATCTTGCCTGCTCATGAATTAATGTGATTTAGGGAGTAATTAATTAGACAAATTATGCTAAAAAAACAATTAATTGCAGAATAATTTACTTGTGATTGCTTTTTCAACCGTGAATTCTCTTCCTGGAGTTGAGCTTCCTGCATATTAAGAGCTACTTATTGAAATATTATTATATATATCCTTTTCTAATGGTTGATCAAAATCATTTGAAAAATATTTTTAAATCACTTTAAACCCTAAGACAAAAATTGAAGGGTATTGACACATAAACATCACTTATCCAATGCTGAATCAATTAATCAATCACCATCTCCTTGACACACATGAATATAAAAGGTGCATGAAAATATTTTTAAAAAATGAGTTTGGAATAATAGAAACTTAGTTAAGTTTAGGTGTGCCACTGAAATTTCGATCACAATTTAGGAGTACTTGTGCATTGTCCCAAAAGTTTTCAACAACTTAATTCTCCATATTTTCTCATAATCTGGACATATATATCCCTATAATTGTTTTTCAAAAACCACACTCGAATTTCTGTCAACGACAGAATCAAATAGTATTTCCTAATTAAGAAAAAGAAAGTTGTATTGACAAATCAACATTCAATCAGTTAATGCATGACTTGCCTTTTTCTTGAGGGAAGTGATCTCTTTCATAAACTTGTCACCCTGAAAGACGCAAGTTAATTAATGGAATCAATGTATGTTGAAGGAACAATTATATAATCCTTCTGTCTCATATTAGTTGATCACTTTTCATTTTGCACAATATTTAAGAAATTATAAATAAGAAGATAAGTTTACTAATTCATCTTTTAAAAACTTTTTGAGAATTTTATACCCAAATATAAACACTTTTAAGAAAAGAATATATCTTTTTTTCAACAGAAAAGGCTGGATTGCAAGGATAATATAAGAAAAAATAATTAATGTTTTTTTGGTTTAGTAAGGTGATCAACTAATATAAGATAATTATTTTTAGTATAATGATGGACTAATATGGAAAGGAGGGAGTATTAATCACATAAGTGCAAAAGAGGAGGGAAATTAAGTAGAAGAAAACAACAACATATCGAGTGTAATTTCATAAGTGAGGTTTGAAAAGAGTAAAATATATGCAAATCTTACTTTTATCTTTGAGGGGTAGAGAAATTGTTTGTGATATAAACTCTCAGCTCAAAAGAAATATTTTTGAAGCATGATTCCAAGAAAATACGACAGCAAGATATAAAGCAAATACAAAAATATAAGTAGTAATACACATTGAAAAATAAGAAACGAAGACTACGCAGTTATTAAATAGGAGAAAGGGAATTAAAGTAAATAGGACCTTAATTTTGAGGACACGACTTATTCCTCCCTCGACTAATTTCTCCAATTTCATTAATTCATCCAAGCCAAGTCCTTGCAGCTCTTCTCCATGTAGTTGCCTAGCATAGTGTCATATAATTTGCAATTTGATTGTATTAATTACTATAATTAGGAAAACTTTTGCAGCACCAACATATATAATGAGATGCAACAATTAACAATCAAGGATATCTCTAATTGTAGAACATAAACAATAATGTATAATGTCATCTGTCCAACAATAGTTGCTCATTATCGATTTCACACATAGATTAAGAAGCATAAATGACAGAGGTATTTTTACCAAATCACCCTTACTAAATTTACGTCATCTAAATATCGAAAAACTGAATATAGTATTTAACAGCAAGGATAAAACAGACATAACTTGTTAAACTATTCATTGATTTTATAAACTGGACAAGTATTGTTGAATATTTCAAAATAATAGAATGGACTAATAAAGATGGATGGAGAAAGTATTTAATAGATTAAAAATGCATCTATAATTTGTCCAACAAAAAAAATTGGATACATCTTTCATTACAGACGTACATTAAATTATGAATCATACTCTAAATAAAACCAACAATTACCTTAACTCACGATTCTTCTCCACAAAGTCCCTGCTAAGCATTGCATGGGTTTTCTTCTCGCTCTGGAAAATGAAATATTTTCTTGTGTTTACTAAGTTAGATGGAAATTGAAATGATTATAGTATGTTCAGTCAATTTTTTATGAAAATACTTAGTTCTCTGTACGTAGCTCTTTTTTTTTTTTTTTTCCATGCTTGTTAGTTAGCAGAATTAGGTACTTCATTAGGATTAATAAGATAAGGTCTAGCCTTCCAGCTTACTTGTACTTATCCCTATTGATTTCCGGAAGCACTTTGAAACATCAAAAAGCACAAACTAAACTTTGATCTTGTTGGTGAAGGTTCAATTTCTCACCTTGTAATCCCCTTCCCATACCCTCAGTTTTCAAAAAATAAAAAAAAATTATACACTTCATGATCACATATTAACTATTCATAATATAATATCATTGCCATTAATTTATTTATGATGACCTCAGAGACTTAGCAATATAAGTATTATTTACCAGAAGGTTAGAAGAATGCAGTTGTTCTGGATTATCCATACTATCCCTTTCTGACTGCATCTTGTGCTTCTCAATCAGTTGCATCATACTGTGTAAGGATACATAAATATTAAAACAAACAAGCTTGAACATAAATAACACTCAGCCTTCATTGATCAATGATGTGCAAAAACTCATAGTATAATTATGTTGATAGCTAGTTTCCCTAACCAAAATTTACAAAATTACATAAAAATTGAATATAGGCATGTCTAGTTTTCTTGATCCTCAAAATTTTGTATTCCATTCATGTAGTTAATTAACTGGTTATAGCAGGTCATGTAATATATTTTCTAAAGTGCAATTGGTGTTAGATGACCTAATTATATACATTAATTAATTTCAGCACTATTATTCCACCTTCTTATAGTAATTAACTTATCTTCTTACTAATTATTGATCTTGACACAACTTATTTCGAAAATTAATAACCAAACAAGAAAAAAAAAGTACTAATTTTTTTATCGTGAAACTATCTATATTTATCCCTCATATCAAACAAGCCTAATATAATAATATAGAAATTTTTTACATGGTTATCCTCTTCACATTTTTCTGGTATTATTTTGAACTCAACTCTCACACCCCTTCCTTCTGTTGTAGAATTGTGTAAGCCGAATAATGTCACGGGATAGAGAGAATATGAATAGACAACTATTGAAAAAATATATTTTTAAAAAAGTACTATTTGTTTTGTTTTTGTCCTTAATTCAGCTCCTTTGAAGCATGTCAAATCTATATTTAAAAGTTTTTTTCATTCACTCTTTTAGTCAATTTAGTTATCTCGTACAATACTCCAATCAGCTTTTGCACATTAGCTTAACAGATCAATTATAAATTTCTAAAGAAACAAAAGTTTGAGTCTTAAAGTGGTGCTCAAACTGGAAGGACTATTAATCGGCACATTCAAAAATTGGAAGTAGCAAAATTGAGAATGTTGAGATAGAGTTGGGATATATTAGGAGAGATAGGATTAAAAACAAAGATATATGGAACAAGACGGGAGCTAGTGACTCTATGATGAACAAGATGAGAGAAGCAAGACTAAGATGGTTCAGACATGCATATGGAAAGGATCGGAGATGCATAAATGTCTCAGTGTGGAGGTGTGAGATGTTAGCAATAGTGAAAATGAAGAGAGGCAGAGGGAGCTCGAAGAAGTATTAAGGAGAGGTAGAGTTCAATGTCAAACGCTCCACCACCATGGAATTAAGTTGAAAATGTGTGTTATGAATTATGAGCCAATATTAATTATATGTATTTTTGGAATAAATATTTCCTTTACTTGATCAAATGGTTAGAATATATATCCATTTTTATCTTTGGAATTATTATTTTTTATGTCACGCAAAATATGGATAAGAGAAGAAAAGGAACACTATTATATTTGGAGGTACAGTGAAAAACACAAGAAACTTATTCCCAGACAGCAAATGACACTTCATATAGCTAGTTTTCAGTTGTGCAGCACCAAAATCGAATTTTCTGCTTTAGAGGACGCACTTCAAGGGATTTTTGGGTGGGGCTTGTAAATAGAATCTATCATACGCATTTGATCATAGATTTCAAATAAATAAAAGTTTATATTAAAGAGGAAAACATGTTTGGAGCATTTTTTCCAAATTAAATTTTATCAACGTTGATCCAAAGAAAAAAAAATGAATAATTTCATGGTGAGACGGGCGACACACCATGGAGGAAAAGAATAAGATGTGAAAAAAAACTTCACAAAAATCAAGATTTCTAGGAATAAATTAAAATCAAGATTTGGGGAGTCATTTTCTTCTAATATTTTACTTTCTCTTTGTTAAAAAAGTAGATTTAACTCCACTATATATATATAATATAGAGAGAGTAAAGTAAATTTTTCAGTTGTTGAATATATGATTTAATTCCTTCATATAACCTATTGTTAATTTAATTAATTTCTTTTTACAACAAAATTTGAACTTCCAATAACAAGGAGTCTTTTGAGATGCGTACATAACCTACAATAAAAATAATTTTTAGCGGCAATAAATATAAAAATCAATAAAGACTGTTAAAGTCTTTACGGACATTAGTTAATCAATGTCGCTAAAGGCTTTAGGCACATATACAAAGAGTGTTAATTGTCACTAACGATAATTAAGCTATTGCCGTTAATTAATTGTCACTAATAATATTTTTTTATGCAGTGCTAGCCGCTAGGTCTATTCTATATGTCAAAAGTATCAATTCACATCATTCTACATCTGGTTGCGGAGGTTAAGATTTATGTCCTCCTTTCTTATATTACTTCTATTTAGTATTAGTTTGCACATCATGGATCTTTATGATGTTCAACTTATTAATTATGAGTCACTAAAACTGAGGAAAGGGAAGAAAATGCTCAATAAGTCAAATATGAGCTTAATGTTTTAAGCTTCTTATTAAAAGTAGCATGTTTTCAAGTATTCTTTGAGCTAATTCTATTGTTTTTACGATATTACGCCAAGAATCACATTGTCATTAATTGGCATCCTTTTTAGTATCTTTGAGCTAATAAATACTATTGTTTTCGAATATTAAGCTAAGAAATACGGTTGTTTTGCTTATATGATTACAGGCATATAGCTCAGTGAAGATTTTAAGTATGAGTTAACTTAGTCTATGCTATGTATCAATAATTTTATTCTAATCAAATTGATAAAGATTCAATCAATTTGAAATGCTCAGTAAAAATTGTGGTAAGTCGAAGGGCAGCCATAACATAAATCCACTACTTTTACAGACAAGTCAAAATGTTACGAAGTGTCATCATTCCAAATCAAGCGATCCAAATGGATTAAACATGAATCACCCACTAAGAAAATTGTATTAAGACGGGCAAATCAAAGAGAGGAAATCAGTATTCATCAACACAAGATGCCTAACAAACCAAACATCCTTTTCAAATTGACATTAGGGAAATGATTTTCTTAAATGAAAGTACGAAAAATAAATTTTATAAATGACATTATATGTTATTGTATATCCTCCTCACTCACCCAATCCCCATCCCTTGACCATCCCACCCCTGACTTCCTTGAGGCCCCACTCCCCACCCCTACGAGGTTTTGCTAAATTATTTATAAATGCTTTTGAGATAACATTTAGAAAGAAGTAAAAAAAATGACTTATTTTTCAAGAAAACATTTCCCATAAAAAAAATATTGTCCTTCGTACCAAACACACAATATTGTCGGACACTTGAATCCTCTACATCAGGGGCGGACCCACATGGTGTCCGCCGGGTGCTCGAGCACCCATTAACTTCGTTACGAAATATATATATCTATGTAGAAATTGATAGGTATTTGTATAAAATTAACATAGAGCACCCAATGAATAAATGATATAGTTGGCCCAATGGTTCTTGGATGGGTAGTTAAGACTGTTTTAGTGTTGTTACCAAGATTCGAATCTCACTGCTAACACGTATTTTTTACATTTTCACTTCAGAGCACCTATAATCTTAAAATCCTAGATCCGCCACTGCTCTACATACAATGAATATTGTCGACACTTGAATCCTCTACATACAATGACACTAGTTAAAAACTTATCACCGTTCGTAGACAGGTAATCTAAGAGAAATTTTTTAGATTATGTCATACATTAATCACAACAATATTATGCTGCTTTTGCCGTTCTAATGACATATATATCTTATCAATTTAAGAAGTCATGAAAATCCAATCTATGATGATATGTGTTAAATAAAATTCAAGTACAAATTAAAGCTCTAAAAAATCTCGTACGGTAAAAATTACATAAAATCCAAGCATTATTTTCTTTTAAATAGTTTATAAAACAAATTGCTTTAGAACATACTCACATTTTATGAGAAACTTTATTTCTTTCTTTTATAGTAATAGCAAACACACCAAATATGGCATTATCAATCTTACTGTAGCTTTTCTTTTTTTTCCCAAATAATTTGGAACTCTCCAAGTATCTGACAGACAAGAAAAGTAATAGATTTTTCTGACACACAAGCCATGGGCTTTTTATAACTCCCAAATAAAAAAAAAATAACTTTTCATTAATTAGTGAAACAAACCCATAAAAAGAAACTAGACCATAATCATATGTACTACAAATTTCGTTTGTAAGTAGTTATTCATTTATTTTGTTATAATTTTATCAATAATTACTACTAGTCCTTGAAATTATACCAGAAATTGTATTGTAACCACGATAGATCGATTGAATTGATTTCTCATATGGTCGATTAAAAAAAAAAAGGAAAAAGATACCTGGAGCTTGAATACTCAAAAAGTTTTCCAGTAGCAGAGAAAACAATGAGTCCAATATCAGCATCACAAAGAGTTGAAAGCTCTTGAGCTTTTTTGAAAAGCCCTCTTCTTCTCTTTGAAAATGTCACTTGTCTTGCTGTCAAATTGTCTATCTTCTTGATCTGAATTTTTTGTCTCACCATTTTATTTCTTCAACCTATAGATAGATAAAGACTAATTAATATCATGTTCACACCGATCCGATTCAAATTAAAGTCAAATATTAATTACTTAAGCATAGATCTTCAACAAAAATAAAAATACACTACTGGGTAAAATTGACTATAATCAGGACAAGAATCTGTTCTTTTTTTTTTCTTTTTTTTATATTATCTTATTAAAAAATTTCAGAATGTTTGTAACTCTTCTATAAATGGATAAGGAGTTTTTTTTCTAAAAAAGAAAAAATTAAGAAACTTGTGAACTACTTAACAATTTATGTAGAAGAAGAAAAGAAGGTGTGTTAATTAATTAATTAACCCTAGAAAAATAAAAGAAAGATTTAAGGGAAAGAAACCTGAAATTTGCAAGAAATGGAGAAGAGATCTGAAGTTGTGAGCTTCTGAAGAAAGAAAAAAAGCTGTGTTTATTTTACAATAAAAAGAGTAAAAGTAGTAATTAGGGTATTTTGGTTACAGGAGTAATTGTACTACATATTATCTAGGAATAGTTAAACGAATAATATATGGAGAGAGAAACAACATCATAAAATTAGCCAATTAAATTTAAGTATGCTTTTTTCCTTGTCTTTTTTTTCAATATATATATATACACACTCCCTCCATCCCAATTTAGACTTAGTTTGACATGACACAAAACTTTAACAAATATCTACTATTGAAACTTGTGATTTACTCCCTTTATTTCAAAAAGGATGAATTAGTTTGACTTGGAACGGAATTTAAGAAAAGAAAGAAAGACTTTTTAATTTTATGGTTCTAAATTAAAGTTATGTCAAATTTACCAAAATACCCTTTATTCTTGTGTTCTTAAACATGCCACGTGGAAAGTTAAAGTTAAAATGTTGTCAAAAAAGGTTTTTTAAACAAACTAAAAATGAAATATGGACATTCTTTTTAAAACGAAGGAAGTAAGATATTTTAGGTGATAGATATTTGTATGGTTATAAATCATTCTATCAAAAATAAAATGGTCACTTTAAAATTATATTGTTACAAAACATAAAAATATGTTTTTTTTTTTCAAAACAGGCTTAAAACGAAAATGAGTTATACAAATTTAGACGTGGGTACTTCCTGTCGTCTTCTTTCTTTTCTTAGGATTTATTTTTCCTTTTTGCTTGACTTTGAGTTAGTGTGAGTCTTTTACGAAGATTCTTTTTATGGCCAAAAATACCAAACGAATTCCCATATATAGCCAAGCACACTGTAATTTTTCGTTTTCTTTCCTCTAATAGTAATTCATCAATAATAATAAATATAATTACATTCCCTCCATCATTTTCACTTCTTTGCTTTTTGTTTGGAATTAATTTTAAAAAAAAGGTGTGTAACATAAATTAGAATAAAGTGGTTATTTTTATTATATCTTTTCATTAAAGTACTTAACTATGATTTAAAACATGAAAATCACACAATATAAAAATACTCAAATACATTAAAATGGTAGCGAAAAGGGAATAATATGAAGGGTTGTTTACTTTCTTCATGTGAGTTTGGGTTGGAGCTTTTTAATTGAATATTTATTTGTTCCATATTTAAAAAATAGTAAAAATTGAGTAATACATTAGGAAGTTAGTATTTTCAAGTTTTTTTTGTTGTTGTTGGTTTACTCAAATTTTACTGATTTTGTGTTAGAATTGATAGATAAATCACTTTTAATATATACATAGTGCTCATTTTTAAAACCTGAACTTAAACATGTTCAAATATCAAAAAGAATTCACATATACTAGGTACAAAACCTTGATAATTTAACATGGTAAATATGTGAATTGAAGCAAATTACTACTTACGGTACTAATTTATGATTTAGTATCATATAAAAGATATCAGTGATACATATTCAATACGAACAATCCTTACCTCGACTTACATAGTATAGATTCCCAAATGTTTGACCTCCACAATTAATTGTTCATACTTTCGTATAAGCAAAAAGGGTCTGATGAACCCTTATACTTGTAAAAGTTTGTATTCTGAATCCTTCTATTTTATAAATATCGTGTCAAACCAAATACTCCCTCCGTTTCAAAAAGGATATCTCTATTTTTTTTTTTAGTTTGTTTCAAAAAGAATATCCCCTTTCCTTTTTTGGCAATACTTTAACTTTAACTTTCCACGTGGCATGTTTAAAACCACAAGATTAAAGGGCATTTTGGTACATTTGACATAAATTCAATTTAGAACCACAACATTAAAAAGTCTTCTTTCTTTTGTTAAACTTCATTTTAAATCAAAATAGATTATTTTTTTTGAAACGGAGGGAGTAATATATTTTGGTTATTAAAAAAAGAAATTAATTGAGTAGTAGAAAAGATGAGATAAATGTGCGTGTGAGGTAAGATAAGTGGGGAAACTTTACCGTACAGGTGACAGATGAGAGATGAGTAATTGAGTGGAGAAATTAATGACTTTATTGTACCCTCGTACCTGTCAATGCTCCCCACTCTCCTCCTTTAATCTTACACAACCCACGCACCTAAGGGCCCCTACATACAAATACGTGTAATTTTCTCACACCCACTTGCCCAAAATATTGTACGTAAACATCACATTCCAAAATCTATGGGAGTACTACTTTTATCTCTTCAATTTGAGATAACATTTTTCGTGTAATCGACCGAGTTTTAAAATGTTACATTTTAAAACTACTATTTTGCTTTTTGCAACTACATACTTTCCTGGAATAAGAAAGCCTGAAGGTGACTTAACTACTTTTTTTGGAAAAAATCGAGTCTTCCAGACGATCGAGTGCTCCATGAACAATTCTTTGTTTCATTTTTAATTTATGATATGATTAATGACTTAATGTATTTAATAATGATAGATGAAATAAATTTTCATTCGGTTTATTTCTTCTTGATGGAGGTGGGGGAGGGAGAAGGAGTGGGTGTGGAGGGGTGGAGGGGTGGGTTGGTGAGTGGTTGTAGTATAGGTACACGACACATTGTGATCAACTTGTTTTTTCTAATTTTATTAGAGAATTTATTTTAAATTATTTTCAAGTAGTTTTTTTAAAAGAAGATATTTTTCAAAAATTTTAAACAGAAAAAACACCCTAAGCTACCTTGTTGGCTGTATATTTGAATTTGAAATTTCAGTTTCAAATTTTAGATTTTTGAAATTTCAAGTTTTCGGTTGAACATGTATTTTATGTAGAATTTTTTGAACCTTTTTGAGTGAAAGAAAAATTTCTCCATTTAAAATCTGGGGAAAAGGCTCAAATATGACATTGCACTTTTAGAAAAGGTTCATTTATGTCATTACCGTTAAAGAAAAAGCTCATTCGTGCCATTATTTTTTAACGATGGTTTTGCAAACACGTGGCCAATTATAATTCGGCCACGTCATTAATTTTTTTAATTAAATTGGCCAATTTTTTTATAATTGGCCACGTGTCAAAAATGGTTTCACAAAACCACCGTTAAAAAATAATGGCACGAATGAGCTTTTTCTTTAACGATAATGACATAAATGAGCCAAATTTTTAACTGATGGCATGAATAAGCCTTTTCTGAAAGTTTGATGGCATATTTGAGACTTTTCCCTAAAATCTGATTCAAAATTCATAGATGAGTGATGAAAATAGCCCGTGAAAATATGATTTATTCAATTCATCTAATTTTGAGTCAAGTATGAACCTATCTATTTATTGACTCGACATAATTCGATCCAAGCCCATATAAAAATTAGTTTATATTGAATGCAAATTAGTCTATGAGAAATCTGATAAGAATATTTTTTTGAAATATTTTTGCTTGTTTGATATGTTCTCTCTCTATATATTGCATATCAAAACCTTCAATTTTTATTTTTTTTAAAAAAAAACTTAAAATTGATTAGGCCGGTCGAATAGATTTTTTTTAAAAATCATTGACACCTTTAATAAAACATTCACACAATATATAATACTAGACTTGGCTAGAAAAATTAGAAAAAATAATTCTACTTCATAACTTATGCAGTGTACGATTGATCGTACAACAAAGTAATTCATGCATAATTTTGTTTAGTGCTTGATTGGCATGAATATTTAGAGACTAGATAAGAATTATTTACATAACAAAAATTTTGTAGTTTTTGTGATTTTTAATTTGATTGGATTTATCTATTTTCCGTGAGCGGAAGTATATGCATATATCCATCAAAAGGGCAAATAGTATTTGTCAAAGTATATATTCGAATTTTAATAATTTATAATCGAAAATTTTGTTATCTGTGCCTGAGATTTTGTTTCTCCTTTATGAGGAGGGGACCATTTAGTACATACACCAAGATAATTATCTTAATAAGAAATTAATTTTTTTTGATACCAATTCATTGGTGCAAACTATCTGTCTATTTGGCCACTAGGGAAGTTAAAGAGAGTGCCGAAGGTTCAAACTTAATTTAATTGACTTTTTAATTTACATAATGGGCTACAAGATCTTCGAACGCAACGTCATCAAGCTATTTTTAATTACTTTTTTAGAGATTTTAGTTTAAGTTATGAAAATAATTTTTTTATATGAGTATCAGATATTAAATGAAAATATTCATCTATTCCAAATCCTTTAACCTGGAAAAAAAAGAAAAAAGGAAAGCATATGTTGAAGGACAAGAACTGGTGATATTGTCTACGTAATTTTTTTAATATAATGATCTTAAATTAATAATGTGTATAACATATGAAAAATATTACTATCGTTTAAGTTTTGTGATTTTAAACATGTCATGAATGTATTTGCTATAGGGATGTAAATGAATAATCTTATTGATCTTAAAAAATAATAATCTAGAATTCAATATTTAAAGTTTCAATCATATTTCTTAGCTTATGTTTGATTTTCTTTTTACTTCAGGAGAATCAATAGTTTTCTCATGTACCCTCTGAGTCGAACCATCAATTTATTGATTAACGGTGGAGGTGCGCAACTACTTGGGTAGGCATTACTGATTTATTTATGAATTCAAAATCTTATAGATATCAAAGTTTTATTAGTTTTCACATGTATATTTATGTTTCACAAGTATGCAAAAATGGAAACTTAGACTAGCTGAGCCTATATCTAATGATGGAGATGCGGAGAAAATAATCAAAATGGTCCTTCATGTATGAAGGTTGAATTATTTTGATTCTTAATATATACCACTTGATAGAAAATAGTCGTCAATGTATGCAAAATGGATATCACTTTGATCCCAACCCCTAAATTTAATATTTCTCTGTTAAAAACTAACGGCCCACCTCCCAAGTAATCTCTCTTCAGTTTGCTTGGCCCGCCCCTTTTCTGGTTCTTCTTCTTCCGTGTATGTTCTTCCTCTCATAGTCCACCGTATATATGTATCTGATTCATTTAAAAGGGATTATAAGTAGATTGTAGATTAATAATATTTAAATAATGGATAATTTTTTTGTGGATGTATCCATCCTTAAGCTTGGATCTACTACTGCTCTATGTGATTATCTTACTAATTTTATTCTATTAATCGTCCTCAAATGGATAACTCTTTTTTTCAAAATTCAATCAAAGTTTTTAAAAATATTGCCATTTCATACCCCTTATCAGAAAATGGAATTCATTATCATAAAACGAAACAAGTTGCTCTAATAAGTACCATTAAATTTCTCATCCAAGTATTCCAATGAGTGTTGAATTTAAATCTATTTTAGGAGAGGATGCAATTGAGAGATAAACAGAAAGAGGCAGAGCAAAGGCAGGGGTCGTTAGTTTTTGACAGAGGACAGTTAACTTTAGGGTTGAGGACCAAAACCATACCAATTTTGCATACATTAAGAACTATTTCTATCGAGTGATATATATTAAGGACCAAAATAATCCAACCTCCATACATGAAGGATCATTTTCTTTGGAAATGCGACCGGGCGGTGCGGAGTGGCGTGTGCTTAAGGCTATGCGGAGCGAGCATGGGTTTAAGGTTGTGCGGAAAGGGAGAGATGTGTGGCAGATTGTAGGTTGTTTTTAAGAAATTATTAAATCGGTGTAGGGCGGTGTTTGGTATATGTGATTTTATGTGGGTTCAAACTTAATTTTAAACTTTTTACATGTTATAAGAGTGATAAATAACATCATTTATTAAGAAAATTCTTTAAAGCTACTAATATATTTAAGATAGTAAAATAAAAAATAATACAATTTCTTATTTGTTTTCCAATTGACCTCTAAAAAATAAATTTCCAAGTCATTATCTATTAAATTAATACAACTTGATGAAAAAATAAATTTCTTTTTATGAATTTTGTTTTTAATATAAAACTTAACTAGAAAAACTATGAGGGGTTCATGCGGGATGGGTCTATACGGAACGGAGTGGGCGGATTCAAAATGAAAAAGGTTGTTATGCTAGGCGCGTATCCCCTATTTTAGGAATGGGCTTGGGTCCATGTGCTTTGGAGTCACAACTCAGAATATCTTTTAAGGCCCAATGCTTTGCAACAGCCGACAACAATTATTGTATGATATTTATCAAGACAAGAAAATGGAACATTTTGCAACTTCAAAATATTTCTGGAATATTGCATAAAAGGGTTTAAAAACAAAAACTCCAATACTTGGTGGCAGAATATATTCCCCACACACACCTTGTGCTAAATAGAAATAGAAACTAATTAAGCACACCATAATTAACCAACAAAAATAAGGGCTTGTTGACTAAAACTTTCTTCATAAAGCCATGGACTTGAATTTTACATGTAAAAAAGAAGACAAAGACTTGGATAGGTTGATAATGGATGATCAACTTGACAAGCTCTATCAAGCTTTTAATAATTATAAGAGAAAGAAGTCCATAGATGATGTAGATCCTAAAGACTTTATGGACAATTACTTTGTCCAAAATAATTATGATCATCTTCACTATGATGCACAATCCACTATTATGCAAATTTCTAGTGACTTTGAAGTTTTTGAAAGTAGAGAGTTGCCTTCAACAACCAAAACATCAATAGATTTCAATAATAATATCGATCAATTGGAAGAAAATGTTGACGAGTTTGAAAAGATGATGGAAGAAATAGACTCTAGCAATGTGCATCCATCTAACAGTGGCTTCTCAAATTATGAAGGATATGGCATGACAAGTGGCTTCTCAAATTACGATACACAATCAAGTACTACTATTATGCAAATTTCCAAGGATTTTGAAGCATTTGAAAGAACAAAACTCACTCGAGCAACAAAAACATCAATAAATTTCAATGACAATATTGATCAACTGGGAGAAGATGTAGTTGAGACTGAAAGGATGATTGACGAAATGGCCTCGCAAAAATACACAAGTATTAGCAATTCACATCCATCTTATAATGCAAATGATTCCTCGAGCCCTGTTATAAGGTACTTCTTCTGTGGCCAAACTAAAGCTAACAACCATCGCAGAAAGAGACAGAAAAGGAAATACAGAGGAGTCGTTATGAGTGAAGAACAAAGGCTTCTCAAAATGGCTAAACAAAAAATTAAAAACAGAGAGGTGGCTGCTAGAACACATGAGATGAGACTGGTATGCTTTCTTTTATTTAATTTGTATGATTTTCTATTATCCCAATAAATTTTGACACTCTCATTCGATCCTTTGTTTTTATTTTATGTCCATGATTATGTTTATAAGGCTCGTGAAGCATATTTGGAGTCTCAACATTTGGAGCTTCTCATGGAGAATGATTTCTTGAAAAAAATGGTTACGGTAAAATTTATTAACGATAATCATTCACTTCTTCACTATTTTTGTACAAATATGATAGTTAGACCTAATTCAACACTAAAACTAGTTCATGAGAGAGGATTGCTTAATTTTACATAAACAGACTATTAGTCCATTCCTAAACATTAACCCATTCTAACATCTCCTTCACACTTAGGCCCAATTAGAGCAAGGATCAGGCGTGAAGGGGATCTTAGAATGGATTAAAGTTTCATATTAGCTGAGTGATAGTCTGCTTATATGAACTTAGACAATTTTTTTCTCGTGAACTAGCTTTGGGGTTTGAATTAGATCCAAGCGTCATATCTTTACAATTTTCTTGAATTAATTATCAATTTCTTAAAGAACTTTGACATCACTTTTTCTTTGTTAACCAGTTTTTGCAAGATCGTCAGAGAGTAAATGTGCCGCCTGAACCATTGAGGAGGACCATCTCAGGACCAATGTTGATCCAATGATATTAGTGTACATGGAATTGAATGAAAAAAAAAAAGTTAGGTACATGAAGAACATTCAGGAAACTCAAACAAAAAAAAGTAACAAAAACCTATCTTTTGTTTGGACTTACTACTACTATTTAGTATCGCACAAATATTGATAACAAATATTTTTCATTTAATTACACGTTTCCTAGTTAGCAATTGATTTTAAGCTTAGTTGGGGACATGTTACGAAAGTGCATGATATATATGGTTAAAAATATTAATGGAAAAAGGCTAAAAATATATTTAATTTATTCATTTTTTAATGTCTAAAAATACTCTTTCATTCACCTTTTAAGTTCGTCTATATCTTTGAATTAACAACACTTTCTTTATTTTTTTTTAAATACTAGCACGTGTTATTTTCTTATGGGATGATCCACCTTTTTGGTTCACTTTCGTGCAAACTCATTACCCTTTTTTTAAAATAAAAAATGGAGACCGTAAGACTTTGGTTCAAAGTGACCGATTAATATTGGCACCACTAAGCTTCATCTGTCCAATTTTTTTCACACTTTTCAGTACACACGTGCTTTATGAATGTCATGAACCGAAAAGAGGCCATTCATAACAAATCGCCATATTTTGGGTGGTTTTAATTTTTGTGCTTCAATAGTTAAAGGAAAAAAAAAAGAGGTGGTCTAATAGATTCTTGACATCAAACTAGTGAATAATATTTTGTTCAGCATAAATTATATATTCATATCATAATATATCATAATTTATATCGTATTACATTACTTAATTTTCATAAAACTTATATCGAGCAGAGCAAACTTAGTTTCTACACAATAAAAATTTCTCTTAACTAATGCCAAGAGAATTTAATCATAGATAAAAGCACTTTGATCTATAAATTTTATTTAATAAGAAGCATAGACAAAAACTAAAAACCATCATATTTAAGAGCTAAATTTAAAGATGGGATAATTATTTATAATAGCAAACTAATAACCTAAAATAAATGGAGTAGCTACGGTTTGATTTGATTGTGCTCCATAACAAACGTTATGCCAAAGTTTGCCAGTCGCCTCTCTCCCAAAAATCTCGCTCGCCACTCTCCCATTCTCGCTCGCCACTCTCCCTTTGCTCGCTTCTCTCGCTTTATACACAGAAGTGTATAAATTGTGTTTTTGTTTTGTATAAAGCGAGAGAAAATTATATAAACACATGCAAAAACATATATCTTCGTGCTATACACTTAATTATACAATTTTACAAACATTTTACTTCGATTCAATTGTAGACAAATGCAAATTTTATACAAATATTGCAGTGAAAAAGGCCAACGAATTATACAATTGCGAATTATACAATTGCAGTGAAATATAATTTTCTCTCGCTTTATACAACAGAAGTGTATAAATTGTGTTTCTGTTTTTGTATGAAGCGAGAGAAAAACATATATCTTCTTCCTATACACTTATAATTATACAATATACAAACATTTTACTTCGATTCAATTGTATGCAAAGCAAATTTTATACAGATATTGCAGCGAAATAGGCAGCGAATTATACAATTGCAGTGAAATAGGCCAGCGAATTATACAATTTAGGCCAGCGAATCATACAATTGTATATGTATAGCGAGCCAGCGAATTATACAATTTAGGCCAGCGAATTATACAATTGTATATGTATAGCGAATTATACAATTATATGTTTGCTATGGAGCGCAATTATGCAAACTTTGCTATAACATACAAATATAAATTTTTTATTTGCTATATGTGAAAGTTGCCATTTAAAAATCACGAGAACACTTGAAAACAAGAATGGGCTTGGATCAATTTGTATTGGGCCTTGCATCATCTAAAGTGGGCCCAAACTTCAACTTCAAAATACGTACTTTACAATTGTAAGTTTGCACACTCATGTTTGATTGATGACATTATTGTATATACAATGAATACAATTTTGTACGTGTACACTATTTTTCTACTTATAACAACACATTTAAGATTTATTCTTAATTGGTTAACTGATAAGTTATACACAGACACTTCACTAAAAGGTTTCATTTCATTTCTCATGTATCTCAGGCTGAATAGTCAATTCTATAAAGTTTGTTCCCAATGGTACAAACAAGGAGCAACTTCACATATCACAATCAGAATTTGACAGTGGATTATTAAGTCGTTAAAGATCAAAAATTGATATTTTAATGGTTTATAATAGTTTAATATATCTACGAATTAATAATCAATAAGATCAACCGGTAACATTTAAAATCGAATTAAACCACACGATTAACATTCATACATCTAAAAGTTGGACAAATATGTAACCAAATAGATCGGTGAAATTTTTTATCAAAATATATTTCAAAACAATATTCAATAATAACCATAACGAAAAAGATTAAAAAATATCCCTAAACTATTGGAAACAACTCATATTTACCATACTATATTTTGACTCAAATCTACCCTTCAAACTATTGGGTCAAAGTTATCTTTTTATTAACGGAAGTTGTTAAATGCCATGTGGATGCCACATTGCATGCCACATAAGGCCTAAACATTTCCCACTTCCATATCTAATTTTCCCCTCAATACGATTTCACCCATTCCCCCTAATTTTCCCCTCATTTCTCCTTTTCCCTTAGAAACGATTTCACCTCACCCCTTTCCCCTCATTTCACGGTTAGGGTAAGAAATGATTTCACAAATTTCTTGATTTCGAAATAATGTCATCATTACATAATTGTTCACCGTCAACCATCTAATATGAAGATCATCAAATGAAAGAAAGTAGTATAATATAGTAATAAAGATGTACTTGCCAAAATGGCACCAATACAATGTCTGAATAAAACAGGAAAGAAACGCTAGTGGAACATGCTCCACTAGCTCAACTCTAAAACTAAGCTAGAATATGAATGGCAGCATCCTCGAAAGCTTGAGGGCCTACCAAGTCCGGATGAATGCTCGACGTCCGGATAGCTTCAGCGTCAACCTGTAGAATGTCAGAAGATTCATTGTTGTCTCAATGCTTTAAATTTGACGGCTTGGATTATTTGAAATCGTTTACAAGGGAAATGGAGAAACGAGGGGAAAATTAGGGGAAATAGATGAAATCGTGTCTGGAAAGAAATGAGGGAAAAATTAGATATTAGAGATTTTATTAGTCTACATGGCTGTGGAACCCTATTGGGGCTTATGTGGCATGCGATGTGGCATCCACATGGCATTTAACAACTTCCGTTAATAAGAATGTACTTTTGACCCAATAGTTTGACGGGAAGGGTAGATTTAAGCCGAAATATAGTTTAAGGATATAAATAAGTTATTTCGGATAGTTTAAGGGTATTTTTTTATCCTTTTTCGGTAACCACGATAAAGATCACAAAAATTATATTAGATAGTTATACATATTATAAAAATTTAAACCCGGTAATTAATAAACGTGTTTGAATCATTAAACATTTTTTAGCCAATTTTAATTCAAATAACTGTTAAGCAATGCAATAACTTATTCATTTTAAATTCGTTCAAATTAAATTTAATCCGTCTTTTTTTGACACTCCTAATTGTTATGGTTGCTAAATGGTACTCTCTCTGTCCACTTTAAATTGTAATGTTACATTTTCTGAAAGTCAATTTGACTAATTTTTAAAGTTAAATTAGACAATATTAATTTGATATTTTAACCAAAAAATTGAAATATTAAAAAATTATGTGAAAAATATTATAATTTTTATTTTTTGCATATTCATATAATAAAAAAACACATTATAAAATATTAATTAAAATTATTATTATCTAATTCTAAAAATGAAAATATGACAGTTGAACGTAAACGAAGAAAAATAAAATTAGGACGACTAAAAGTGAACGAAGGTAATATACAAGTTTGGTTACTTTTCTCGAATTGGAAGATAGTCAACCATACAACACTTTTCTTTTTCTTTTTAGAGGAGCTATATATTACCACACTATACAATTAGGGAAAAGAAAAAAGAAGAATATTGTAAATTATTTTCTACTATTATTAAACTTTCATTCCACTATAAATTCTTATGCTGCCACGTGTGAGTCGTTCATTGTTCAACTGTGTGTATATGCAATAAATTCAACTCCTATATACTGCTAAATATCAATTAAATATTTTGAATATAGATATCTAATTTTAACTTAAGTTGATAACTTAATTTAACTCACTTTGAATTTAGTATAGTTTTTACTTTCATGAATCATAGTTCTAACAGATTTTCTATGATCTTATTGAAACAAATCACAACTGATAGTAATTAATCAATGTTTTACCACAGTAAACATTTCTAATTTTACCTTTTTATCCTTTTATCTGAGGATATTTTCATGGTTATAAAGTCTACAAACACGTGGCCTTTATGTCATTTTGTATCTAATAACTTGTGTCCTCCTTCATAGCAGTTAATATAGTACTACTACTGGTGCTACACTTAATTTCTCTCTCTTTTCTTTCTTTCTTCACTTCAATTTCTTTCATTTCTTGGAACTGAAGTTGAAAAACTCAAAAATGGAACATCCATTCTTCATGAACGGCGCTGGAAATACGTCGAGAGCGGAGGCGATACGGTGGTTATCAATTGCCGAGAAGCTATTGACTAACCGTGACCTAGTTGGAAGCAAATCGTTTGCGACCCGTGCCCATGAATCCGACCCGACCCTTTTGCCTGCCGACCAAATTCTTGCAATCGTTGACACCCTAATCGCCGGCGACAAGCGGATCAACAACCAGCATCTTGATTACTACTCTATTCTTCAAATTCCTTCCAACCAAACCCATGATTCTGAACTTATCGCTAATCAGTACCGACGTCTTGCACTCCTATTGAACCCTCAGAAGAACAATTTCCCTTTCTCTGACCATGCTTTTCATCTTGTTGTTGATGCTTGGTCTGTTCTTTCAAACGCTTTTAGGAGAAGTGTTTATGATAAAGAAATTGGGTTTTTTCTTAACCTTAACCCTGTGTCGTCTCCTCCACCTCCGACTAATAACCCAGTTGGTTTCATGCAACAAAGTTCTATGATTTTTCAGAGTCAACCACAGTCGCATCCAGTGAGTTCTGTTCCGAGTTCTTCAAGCAGAGAGCGGCAGACTGTAACATTTCTTCAAGACCCACAACCCCAGCCAATGACTTCTGTGACTAGCTTGACTAGAGAGCAGCAACCGGTAACATTTCTGAGCAGAAATCAAACACAGCCAGTAAGCTCTACTATGCTAAGTCCGGACAGAGAACAACACCCGTTTACCTTTGGGTCAAGTACCACAAGAGGGCAACAGCAAGTAGCTTTTGCAGAATCAACAAGAGGGCAGCAACAAGTTGCTTTTGCAGAGTCGACCAGAGGGCCACAACAAACAGCTTTTGCAGAGTCGACAAGAGGGCCACAGCAAGTAGCTTTTGTAGAGTCGACAAGAGGGCAACAGCAAGTAGCTTCTGTAGACTCGAGAAGAGGGCAACATCGAGTAGCGTCTATGGAGTCGAGAAGAGAGCAACAAGAAGTAGTTTCTGTACATCAGCAAGGTAATAAGCAGGCACCACAAAGAAACGAGGGCTTGTTGGAGAACCATCAAAATTTCTCTGCTAGTACTAGTAGAAATGTGAACAATGAGGGTTTGTTTGGGAACAATCAAAATCACTCTGGTAAAAATGTGGACAATGCTGGTTTGTTTGGGAACAATCAGAATCACTCTGCTAGTATTAGTAAAAATGCGAACAATGCGGGTTTGTTTGGAAACAATCAGAATCACTCTGCTAGTATTAGTAAAAATGTGAACAATGAGGGTTTGTTTGGGAACAATCAAAATCAGTCTGCTAGTACCAATAGAAATGTGAACAATGAGGATTTGTTTGGGAGCAATCAAAATCAGTCTGCTAATACTAGTCACAACAATGTTAACAATGAGGTTTTTTTTGGGAACAATCAAAATCATTCTGTTAGTAGTAGTAACAACAATGTCAGGGGAAAAGAGAGGGGTGCAGATGCATCAAGTCATGCTGTTCCTAGTTTCTGGACTGCATGTCCTTATTGTTATCTGATGTATGAGTATCCTTTAGAGTACGTGGATTGTACTTTGAGGTGTCAAAAGTGCAAGAGGGCATTTCAGGCTGTAAAGATTGCCTCGCCACCGCCAATTATAGAGGGACAAGAAGCTTATTTCTGTTGTTGGGGATTTATGCCTTTAGGATTTTCCTTGGAGATTTTTAAGAAATACAAAGGCAATATTTCGAGCTGGACTCCGTTTGCACCCATGTTTAATAAACATGGAGGTGTAAGAAAGCCATCTGCTCCGAGAGTTTATATTGATGATTATGAGGATGTGTTTCTGGGATTATCAGAGTCGAGTGAGGAGTCAGATGAGGATTGGAAGGGTGATAATAAGATGAAGAAGGCAAAGAGTGGGAAACGAAAAAGTAAAAGGTTTAGGAGAAAGAAGGCCAAGATACAGAAATCTGACAAGGGAAAGAATGTTGTAGGGAATGCTGGTGATGATGTGCAAGATGTTTCAGTGACTCAAGGGGGTGTAGAAGTGCCCAATGTTACAACAGCTCAATCAAGCAAGAGAGCTGGTAATGCAAGAAGGCAAGCTGGAAGGGTTACCAAAGATGTTGGGAAATTGGATTTGAACGTGGAATTCAGTAATGAGGTTGAAGAGCCCCCTGCACCTGGGGTGGGCCAAGGCAATGGAGCTGGAACAGGGGAGGATGGGAACATTGAAGGGATTGAGTTTTTTGAAGGTCTTGATGAATTCCTAAGCAGTCTTCCTATACTCAATGCTGTGGGTGATGATAAGGTTAAGGCTGCCTAGCGAAGTAAGGCATTTCTTTTGTTCTAGTTGTAGCTTCCTTTTGTCTTTTGTATGTTTTAGTAAGGGATGAAAAGCTACTCAGGCATTGGCCTTGATGTTTTCATTGTAATGCTAATGTATTGCTAGTTTGCATTGAAGTAATTGCAATAATCAGCTTTTAGCTCTAATCTCCATACTGCTCAGTAATCTTGGTTTTCTTATTGTATAGCTTAAATCATTTATCCTCAGTGTCTTATGTTTCTATCTTTTATAAGATCAAATAGGTTCTCAGAGGGCCTTGTTTGCCTGTTCTTATTTTCCCTTCATTTGTGCCACATAAGTTTTAACTTTATCTTGAACTCTGTTTTCTTGAAACTAAGTCTTTTATCTACTTATCTCAGGCAATTGGTTGCTTTTATGTATCCTTGTTGCTTGTTTGGAGCTAACTGCTAAGAGTCCAGGATCTTAACCCTTGCAACTTGCAAGTAATAGATTCATATAATTTTTATTTTTTTCCCTTGTGAGAAATGACGTCAACATTTTTGAATCTGTTAGGATAAATTTTTGATATATGCTAAGCTTCCATTTAACTAAAAGGGACTCGACTACCGCATACAATGTTACAAGTTTTTGCCCCATTTCTCTTTATACATGATTATAAGTCTTGGTTTTGGATCTTTTAAAAGCTTTGACAACAAAATGTTCAAGGAAAAAATTGGCCATGGAGACAGATCTGGAAAAACTAAGGCTCCATTCGAAGTGCAATGTCTCTTGTTTGGCAGCAAATGAGGTTTGTTTGAGACGTGACAATTTACAAGGAAGAGCTTCACATCACCAATAGGTGCCATTTTTTTTTTTTTTGTGTAAGGTAATCAAATCATATTAGAAAAGCATTACAAGAGAGCAAAAGAAGCTGCTTCAAACAAAACGTGATCAAACTTAGGCCTAAACCTGTAAAACAGCCAAAGAATGTCCTGAATATTCTACTAAGCTAAAGACATGGAGCTAACAAAATCTGAAAAGTTATCCCCATTGTTAACTGGGGAAAGAAAGTGCGAAACTGAATAAACATTCTAAACATCTAGCCATGACTGTGCTAGTAGGAGTTGAGATTCCATCAAAGCATCTGCTATTTCTCTCGTTCCAGGGACATCAAAAAACAACTGTTGGGATTATTCTCCAGATTCTTTTGATGGTTTTATCTACTCTCCACAGTGACCAACTTACATAGGCATCTTTCATGGTGAAGGGCATTACTCGTTGGAGCCCAGATAAAGGGTAAAACAAATTCCATAAGCCAACTGCTTGCAGCGCAGTGCAAAAAGAGATGGTTTACAGTTTCATTGTCCTGCTTGCACATGAAACATCTGCTAATGAGAATTATTCCTTTTCTCCTGAGATTGTCTTGTGTTAGGCAAGCCTCTCTAAGGGCAGTCCAAGTGTAACAAGTGACTTTAAGAGGGAAGTAAATCTTGCATATTCCCAAGAAGCAAAGGTAACTTTTCTTCTGCAGCTGTTATATATTTTCTTGTTACACATAGTCAGTAATTCACTTTAATTTCATAGCTTAGTGCTGAAGTTTCAACGTATAATTTGAAGGGAAGTTTGTCATGCTTGTTTGTGTGGACTCTCGCATGTGACCGTCAACTATGGAAGGTTTCCAACCAGGTGAAGCCTCTGCAATTCACAGTGTGGCAAGTCCAGTGCCTCCTTAGTCCTTATGAAGAACAACTAGCTGTTCCTAATATTTGCCTTTGTTCCTTGTTGATAATCATGTTTTGTATTGCCGAGGATGTATACATTCTGTGTTGCATTCTCAGTACATATATTTTGGTTCCTTTCTTTTGGTGCCAAAATGGTCCGTTGATGGCAAATTCAGATAGTCATTTTGGTGTTAATTCTTTTAAAGTGAGTAAGTCTTGCCCCCATTAATCTTCCGACATGGTACTTTCTAGAGCTTCCCTTTCTTTTTTTTTTCCGATTCTGCGTTCCTGTCACCTTCATACAGTAACAATGTGCAGATCTTATATTCTTTAATTGTTTAGGAGAACGGAATTTGGTGCAACATGTAATCTGTCAATCAGTATTTAGCATGATGTTGCTACTAGACTATTTGGAGATCTATAAATGAATTATGGATTGGAATTCGTTGATATCCAAAATCATGGTAGGAACTTGTGAAATGGATTTACATCAGAAATTGGAAATTTTGTGACGATAATTGAACTTTTATTCATTAACAATGAGGTTGCATGAGGTTCCTATTCAAATTCTCTTTATATATGCTTTCTTCTCTTTACTTTCCTCATTTCTTTGTCTGAGCTCTTATTTTGGAGATGGTGGTCGGGGAGTGAATTGTAGTGTTTGGTTCATTTTTTCATCTAAAATGATGGTGAACGGATTTTCGACTTTGCTTTCATTTCTATGCAGGTAGAGAACACACTTGTCATTGGTCGCAGGAGCTGTGTAGGCATTTATGACTTAAATGAGCACGGTAGATGATGCAATTTGAAGGTTGGCTAGATTCTCTCTTCTATTTATGTGTTTGCAAGTGACCTCCCCACAATGATTGTGTGCAAAGTCAGATATAAACTCAGTTTTGTTCTGATAAGTTCTTATATTACTTCCAACTTGGTTCAGTTGAAGTTGGTGTAATGGGAAAGTCTAAAGTTACTAAAGTCTGTGTTTCCAGCCTCAATTTTAACCTGCGATACAACCTCTATGAGAAGTTATAATCTGCTTTTCATTCCATTTATGTTGCAGTGATGCTGAATCCACTTTTTCTTTTTCTAATAACAAAGAAATTCCGGAGGGTCGGTTTAAACTGAATGCACACAAGGAATAACCACCAAAATCTCAGGTGGAGATAAAAGCAGTTCTTTTCCAGTAGGACCATAAAATTCACAAGGATGTTTATGGACTTTGATTGGTTAAAACTTCAAAATGATATGGCTGCCGTTCTTTCATATGTCCAGGGTTAAGTAGCAAGTATTTCTTTTCTCTGTTTGGTTTTACTTTGAAAAGAAAATTGTAAGTGGCTATGGTTAGTTTCAGAATAACATATTCTATTCTATGTAGGGCCAATATGGTTTAAATGGAAGATGCTGGTATAAGTGTCATGGACAAATGCAGTTGTAGTAAACAGGATTGAACATTTTGTGTTGCATGCTTTAATGTGGTTTGGTAGTTGAAATGACTGCATGGAATAGGCACATGAGGATTCTAGTTGAGAAAGAATATGAGTATTCGACCAAAAAGTTTAAGCTGATGGGTGGAGTGGTCTAGGACATTATAAACATTTCTGTAAATCCTTACACATCCAATGAGTGACAAGTATATTTAACACAATCCTGCGTGTGTAGCCTGGTTATATGGTTTACCAGTGGACTGATTTGTATTTTATTTTTTGCTGCAATTTGTACATAATTTTTTCCACGAAGGCTGAAGAGTGGATATGAAGCAGAGTGAAGGAATAGAGAAGCATAGAGTGGCATGGCGTGATGATGGTCCGTAGAAGGATATTTGTCCAAAGCATAGAATAGATAGAGAGAAACAGTTGTGAAGACTGATTTACCAAAAGTTTGAATATGGACACCATATGAGTGAATATGTCTCCAACCCTAAACTTTTAAGGCAATGGACGGAGAGGCGCAAGGCATGAAACACTTTTATCTATTTAATTATATCAACAGTTCTTTTATATGAATTTGATATGATATTCTTTCAGCTATTGACTTCATTTCATTTCTTGGAGGATGGTATATACTGTTCAAAATGTTTCACTTGCAGTACTCCTCCATTATTATGTACTATGTAGAATAGAATAGCAGGGGATTATGTGTTCCAAGTTAAAGCCATTATCATTAGTTTATGATCTGTAAACTCAGACAATTTTTAGTTTTAGATTCAGTAGACTTGAAGGGTCACTCGTTTGCCTATGATCGAGAAAGGAAGTTATTTTTTGTTACAATTCTGATAACTAGTTTAGAGATGAAATCACATATGCTAAGAATTCTTATGAGGTTGCCAGCCTAACCTATATGCCTGTGACAGGTTTACACTATTATTCAATTTAGGTCATCTACATTGACTTTTGACGTACCGTACCAAACTATGAGCTAATTAGTTTGATGAGAAATTCAACTACTCAGATCACAAAATCCTAAAAGTCCTAGTAATTGTATTCTTAAAAACCTATATAAAGCAACAGAGTTGAAGCCAATGCCACATACACTCTTATACACATTATTCTTTAAGCGTCTACCATCTGCTGAAAAATGGCTCAACATTACCACCTATCCTCTCTCTTATTGCTTGCATTTCTCAATATATTCTTCATTCATGGCAACATAAGTGGTGCAACTGCACGCCACCTCCTAGAGACACCCGTTCCTGAGATACCTAAACCACAACTCCCAAAAGTTCCAGCCTTGCCAAAGCTTGAAATCCCAACTGTGCCGAAGCCTGAGCTTCCAACCATACCAAAGCCTGAGCTACCAACTCTACCGAAGCCCCAGTTACCAACTTTGCCAAAGCCTAAGATGCCTGAGATGCCAAAACCTGAGCTTCCTACTACGCCAAAGCCCGAGATTCCTTCAATGCCAAAACTAGAGTTTCTTCCCTTGAAAAAGTCAAAAATCCCAGCAGTGCCCAAGACTGAGGTTCCTCCGGCTATGAAAAAGCCTGAAGTTCCAACTCTACCAAAGCCTGAGCTACCGAGTCTGAAAAAGCCAGAAATTCCAGAACTACCAAAGCCAAAAGTCCCAACTATGCCAAAACCGGAAATCCCAGAACTACCAAAGACAAAAGTCCCAGAGCATCCAAAGCCTGAAGTACCTACTATGCCAAAGCCTGAAATCCCAGAACTACCAAAGCCAAAAGTCCCAGAGGTTCCTAAGCCTGAAATACCAACTACGCCAAAGCCTGAAATACCAGAACTACCAAAGACAAAAGTTCCAGAACTTCCAAAGCCTGAAGTACCAACTATGCCAAAGCCAGAAATCCCACAACTAACAAAGCCAAAAGCCCTAGAGCTTCCAAAGCTAAAAGTCCCAACTACGCCAAAGCCTGAAATCCCAGAACTACCAAAGCCAAAAGTTCCAGAGCTTTCAAAGCCTGAAGTACCAACTATGCCAAAGCCTGAAATTCCGGAACTACCAAAGCCAAGAGTTCCGGAGCTTCCAAAGCCTGAAGTACCAACTACGCCAAAGCCTGAAATCCCTGAACTACCAAAGCCAAAAAACCCAGAGCTTCCAAAGCTAAAAATTCCAACAATGCCAAAACCTGAAATCCCAGAACTACCAAAGCCTAAAGTCCCAGAGCTTCCAAAGCCTGAAATCCCAAAACTTCCCAAGCTAGAAGTACCAACTATGCCCAAGCTTGAAATCCCAGAACTACCAAAGCCAAAAATCTCAGATCTTCCAAAGCTTAAAGTCCCAACTATGTCAAAGCCTGAAATTCCAGAACTTCCTAAACCAACTCTTCCTTCACTTTCTCCACCATACAAACCCACTACTCCTTGAGTAAATTATATGCTACTTTCACTCTATTAGGAAGTACCCAACTGATATTTTGCGATTTCCATCTGAGTCTATGAAGCTTGCGACCTGAGCTGTGACATGGAGATAGTATTGGATACTTTCTGCTTGGAGTAGAAATTGTCATTCTTTATAGTAGTATTTGAATTGGATGTACCATGTTTGATGTGTCATTATACTATGAGTATCTTTTTACTTTCTATATATATATATATAACTTTGATCTATGTTACTTTTGTTTAGTTCGGGTTAATATTTCAAAAGGTTACTCAAAGTTAGAAATTTATTTAGTAAAATTATAAAACTTTGTTTTATTTTAGTAAAATCACTCAAATTTATGTTGGGTATTAATAAAAGGGCAACTTTCACATATAGCAAATAAAAAATTCATATTTGTATGCTATAGCAAAGTTTGCATAATTGCGCTCCATAGCAAACATAGAAACTGTATAATTCGCTATACATATACAGTTGAAGCGAAGTGTATAAAATAAAGTGTATAAAACGAGAAAGAGAAAGACACTTGGGCAGAAACTTGTATAAAAACGAAGTGTATAAAACGAATTGTATGATTATAAGTATATAGAACGATTATATACAATTTGAATTTGTATAAAATTAGAAAGAGAGAAAGACAAAAGAGACTTGACAGGGAATATACAATTGAATCCAATTGTATAAAACGAGAAAGAGAGAAATTAGATACAATTTGAAATTTGTATAAAACGAGAAAGAGAGAAAGGCAAAAGAAATCGGGCAAGGGAGTAATTTTATTGTATAATTATAAGTGTATAGGACGAAAATATATGTACTTGCATGTGTATATACAATTTTCTCATGCTTTATACAAACAGAACGCAATTTATACATTTCGTTTCTGTTTGTATAAGTGAGAAAGGCGAGGGTGGCGAGCGAGATCTGGAAGAGGGGAGAGAGGGGAACAAAAATATATGTATTTATACAATTTCCTCTGCTTTATACAATTCGAAACAATTTTTATACACTTGTGTTTGTATAAACAGTGAGGAAGCGAGGGAGAGATTGGAGGAGAGTGGCGAGTGAGATATTGGGAGAGAGGCGCCTGGCAATTTTTTGCAAACGTTTGCTATGGAGCACAATTAAATCAAAACGTAGCTACTCCATTTATTTTAGATTATTAATTTGCTATTATATACAATTATCCCTTAATAAAATCACTCCACTAAAGTTATTACTATAAATTATCGCAATTTTCCCCATTAACTCAATTAAAAAACTATTGTTACTTGACAAACTATGCATTCCAAATGGTTCGTGAGCATGGGCCAATGGCCATGGGATCAAACCTCTTTAGTGGGCAAGTTTATTAGCTACTGCCAATGCAGATTGTTGCTTGTTATCTTTCTTTGGATCCTATCGATCCCCACTCTCTATCAGGCTATAAACGATAAACATCAAAACAGAGACAAGTTAACGATTAGAGTCCTGTCAATCTAGCGAGCACGATGTGTTGGTTTTTTTTTCATTGGGTAGAATTGTGAATGAATTTATTTCTAATTGCATATGGATCAATTAAAACTATATTTAATTGTGTGATTTTATTGATACAAACACCTAAAGTTAAGTAATTGCTAGATAAGTTTTCAAAATTGAGTAACTTTTTGAGTTATTAACTCGTTTGTCTCGATTTTTCTTTCCTAATTTGTACTACCTCCGTCTCATTATTTTTATTTTTAGAGTCGAACTATAAGAACTTTGATTAATAGTTTAAGATGTATTTTTTCATCATATTGAAATGGAAAAAATAATAATTTATAGTACTTTTCGTACAGTTTTTAAATATTTAAATTTCTTGTTGAAAATATCGAATTAATGTAATCTAATTTCAAACATAATAGTATTGGTTTTCAAAACTTAAAAATCAAACCTAACCAAATCAAACCAAATATCATTTTTTTAATCGATTTGGTTCGAATTGCAGTTCGATTTAATTTTTTAACCATAATCATGAACAACCATATGACTATAACTTTGCTCTTATATATATATATATACATACAATATTTTTATTTTTTTTATATTTCATTTTCATAATTCTTAAAAATATTTAAATCATATTAAAAAATTATACATATAATAATAAGGACATAATTAAGAAGCTCAGAAGTTTTTTTTTTTTTTAAAAAAAGAAAGAAATAAGAATTTGTATAGAGACCAAGGACTACTAAGATTTACTTCGCTACCATTAGTGTTGTTCTACGTATTAATAATTTGTATTTAAGAAAATACAAATAAATAAATAAATATATTTTGTATGTCAAAAAAAGATGAAAAATTAAAAAAATTATAAAAAAGAAAAAGTAAAAGTGTAGCAGCACAAAACACAATTTCACTAGTTTATATCAGGTTGACAACATGATACAAGCTATTCCAATTGCATCTAACACAATTTCACTAGTTTATATCAGGTAGACATGATTCAAGCTAATCCATCTTATAAATAGAGTTTCACAATGATTAGTCTCGTCTCTAAACTCTCACGTCAAATTTTTCCCTCCGCTATTTATAACTATTAAGTCTTTCATTACTTTTCTTCTTCAATCAAGAACGGTTGTATATATCTATTTTTTAAAATAAAATCCATTCTACTGATTGTATATATATATTTTTTAAAACAAAATCAATTCTACTGGTTACTAGTAGAATTTGAAAAACATGCTAATACTATTAATTCATGTTTTTTTGGTTAATGAACCATGTGAATAAAACTTAGTATTAAGTCCATTGTTCATGAATTCCAATATAACATGGGGCAACTCAATAGATTAGGTGGGCTAAAGTCAAATTTAAAAAAGAGATATATTTATTTAATATTTTTTATATATTTTATTCTCATAAATTTTAAAAAAGTAATTATAATTTAATAATTAATTTTTCTTTTTCAGTTGACAGTATTACATTTAATATTTTGTAAGAAAATAATAATAACTATATACAAATTATGTTACTTGCATAACCACACAAATGCTTAAATTACTTTTATGGATTATAATTTTGAAAACTTTTTCAATAGAATCAATTATTATATAAACTATAAAGATTAGTTTAAAAGTATTTAAAATAAAATTAAGATTTCACTTCATTGAATATGTCAATTAGACTATTAGTTTTTACTTATATAATATTTCATAATACTTTAGAATGCAAAGCCCAATATTATAGTGATTGTTACCTTTAGAACACATTCAAAGTTAAAGACAATATTTTTTAAAATTTAATTATTTGATAATCTAATTAGTTTGAATTTAAAATGTTTAATAGAACACATATCAAGAATTTAAGACAATCTTATAAAGTCAATATTAAAACATGATTGATTGAATTCAAATTGAAGTGAATTAGAGAAATTAAGATATAAAAAGTAGCTATAAATTTAATTGTGTAGGATTTTTAATTATAATTACATCAATAATAAAATTTAAAAAATATTATGTGCATAATAATTAGTAAGAGATGTTTCAGGAAAATGTAAAGGAAGCAGCAGTATGCCCAGAAGACACTTGTGAGGGCTATCTGTAACAAGGAAGAGAGAAGAAGTTAATACCATTATATCAATGTTGGTGTCATCGAGTTATTATGTACACACCCAAATGAAGATTTGCGGTAAAAATATGAATACTTTTTTTCTTTTCAAATAAATAAATGAGCTTCCAGCATAACCTATATGCTTGTGATAGGTTCAGACTATTATGTAATTTAGGTCATCTACATTGACTTTTAAGTAGCAGACTATAAGCTGTAATTTAGTTTGATGAGAAATTCAACTACTAAGGTCCCTGTCTAACAAACAAAATCCTAAAAGTCCATATTGCATGCATTCTTAAAAAACTATATAAAGCAACAGACTTGAAGCCAATGCCACACATTCTTTAATCTTCTAAGATTTGCAGAAAAATGGCTCAGTATTACCACTTATCCTCTCTTTTACTACTTGCATTTCTCAATTTATTCTTCATTTATGGCAACATAACTGGTGCGGCTGCACGCCACCTCTTAGAGACACCCGTCCCTGAGATACCTAAACCAGAACTACCGAAAGGTTCAGCCTTGCCAAAGCTTGAAATCCCAACTCTGCCGAAGCCTGAGCTTCCAACAATTCCAAAGCCTGAGATCCCTGCTGTTCCAAAGCCTGAGCTACCAACTTTCGCGGAGCCCCAGTTACCAACTTTGCCAAAGCCAAAGATGCCTGAGATTCCCGCAATGCCAACACTAGAGTTTCCTCCCTTGAAAAAGTCAGAAATTCCAGCAGTGCCAAAGACTGAGGTTCCTCCAGCTATGAAAAAGCCTGAAGTTCCAACTTTACCAAAGCCTGAGCTACCGAATGTGCCAAAGCCAGAAATCCCAGAACTACCAAAGCCAAAGGTCCCAGAACTTCCAAAGCCAGAAGTACCAACTATGCCAAAGCCAGAAATCCCAGAACTACCAAAGCCAAAGGTCCCAGAACTTCCAAAGCCAGAAGTACCAACTATTCCAAAGCCTGAAGTCCCAACTCTACCAAAGCCAAAAGCCACAGAGCTTCCAAAGCTAAAAGTCCCAACAATTCCAAAGCCTGAAGTACCAACTCTACCAAAGCCAGAAACCCCAGAACTACCAAAGCCAGAAATCCCAGAACTTCCAAAGCCAAAAGTACCAACTATGCCAAAGCTCGAAGCACCAGCTATGCCAAAAACTGAAGTCCCAGAACTACCAAAGCCGAAAGTCCCAGAGCTTCCAAAGCTAAAAGTCCCAGCAATGCCAAAGCCAGAAATCCCAGAACTACCAAAACCAAAATTCCCAGAACTTCCAAAGCCAGAAGTACCAAAAATGCCAAAGCTTGAAATCCCAGAACTACCAAAGCCAAAAGTCCCAGAACTTCCAAAGCCAGAAGTACCAACTATTCCAAAGCCTGAAGTCCCAACTCTACCAAAGCCAAAAGCCACAGAGCTTCCAAAGCTAAAAGTCCCAACAATTCCAAAGCCTGAAGTACCAACTCTACCAAAGCCAGAAACCCCAGAACTACCAAAGCCAGAAATCCCAGAACTTCCAAAGCCAAAAGTACCAACTATGCCAAAGCTCGAAGCACCAGCTATGCCAAAAACTGAAGTCCCAGAACTACCAAAGCCGAAAGTCCCAGAGCTTCCAAAGCTAAAAGTCCCAGCAATGCCAAAGCCAGAAATCCCAGAACTACCAAAACCAAAATTCCCAGAACTTCCAAAGCCAGAAGTACCAAAAATGCCAAAGCTTGAAATCCCAGAACTACCAAAGCCAAAACTCCCAGAACTTCCAAAGCCAGAAGTACCAACTATCCCAAAGCCTGAAATCCCCGAACTACCAAAGCCAAAAGTCCCAGAGCTTCCAAAGCTAAAAGTCCCAACTATGCCAAAGCCTGAAATTCCAGAACTACCTAAACCAACTCTTCCTTCACTTTCTCCACCATACAAACCCACTACTCCTTGAGTAAATTATATGCTACTTTCACTCTATTTGAAAGTACCCAACTGATGTTTTGAGATTTCCATCTCACTCTATGAAGTTTGCCACAGGAGCTGCGACATGGAGATAATATTGGATACTTTCTGCTAGGAGTAGAAATTTTAATTCTTTTATAGTAGTATTTGAATTGGATGTACTGAGTTTGTTGTGTTATTATACTATATGGATGTTTTATGTATTTCTATACATACCGTGTAAGAAAGCTTTGATATATGTTACTTTGGTTTAGTTCCTACCATTGGCCATCTCTGTTTTTGCCTCGATATTGTTTGTCCATTCTTTCCCTCACCGTTTTCCTTCCTAATTTCTAGTAACCAATTTCTTCCATTACATTTCAAGAGTATGGAATAAAGGATGAATTAGTATATGTAAGTGCCACAGAATGGAGTTGACTCACATTTTTAGTGTAGAACCAAACTGGTGATTTAACTAATTTGCTTTTTGTTTCATTTATCCTAATTAATGCACATTAAATGGATTTCACCTTCTCCGAAAGAATGATAAAAACAACTTATGCTTCATGCATGATCAGTTAGCTGGTGCAACTACACGAGCCACCTTCAGGGGACGCTATTCCCTGAGATTCCTACACCAGAATCCCCAAATATTCCAGCCTTACCAAAGCCTGAAAAATCCTATATTATTCCGATACCTCAAGTACTATATATTTCCAGCGTTCCAAAGCTATATGAATTCGTGGTGTAAGGAAACATTCTTTTAAGCAGCGTCCATATTTAAAGGAGCAAACAAAGAGTAAATATTGTAGCGACATTAGTTTGTTACTATAATTTGCTTCAAGGAGTTTTCATTTTTAAAATGTATTCATGACAGTACAAATATTTTTTTAATCTTAACAATCGCATTAAAAATAGTGTCTTACGGTGAAAACCCCATCAACTACTTAAAAGATCATTATTCATTTGATTTTACAATTCAGTCTTAATCAACTTCATAACCGAGAAAGCAATACGCCAAGTCTCAAGTAAATGGACAGAGTAGTTTTCAAAATTAGGATTTTACAAGTGGTGAAATAATTGAATCCAAGTAGCGTTTATAGTTATTTATTGTCCCTCTCATACACAAAAGTTGATGTGTTCAAGCGGTAAAACTCAAAAAATTTAATTGCAGTACTGAGTAACTGTCGAAGTTAGGTGCTTTGCCAGCGAACCAATCACAGGTAATCTTTGGGAAGTGGTGTCATTCGTTTTTATTAATCCTAAAGCTCAAAAGAAACTCTAAAGTAATCACCTTCTGTTTTGATTTTTGGTAGTTTTTGTCGATATCATTGAGTAATTATGTACACACCACACCAGAATGAATACTTTTTCTCTTTTCAAAGAAATGAAATCAGCTAAGCTAAGAATTTTTATCAGGTTACCAGCATAACCTATATGCAAGTGACAGGTTTAGACTATTTTAAGTAATTTAGGTCATCTAAATTGACTTTTGAAATACCAGGCTGGAAGCTAATTAGTTTGATGAGAAATTCAACTACTCAGGTCCGTGGCTAACAAACAGAATCCTGAAAGTCCTTGTAATTGCATTTTTAAAAACTATATAAAGCAACAGACATAAAGCCAATGCCACATCCTAAACACATTGAGTCTTACACATTATTCTTCTTTTCGCTTCTACAATCTGCATAAGATGGGTCAGCATTACCACGTATCCTCCCTCTTACTACTTGCATTTCTTAATTTATTCTTCGTTCATGGCAACATAACTGGTGCGGCTGCACGCCACCTCTTAGAGACACCCGTCCCTGAGATACCTAAACCAGAACTACCGAAAGTTCCAGCCTTGCCAAAGCTTGAAATCCCGACTCTGCCGAAGCCTGAGCTTCCAACCATACCAAAGCCTGAGATCCCCGCTGTTCCAAAGCCCAAGCTACCAACTGTCCCGAAGCCTGAGTTACCAACTTTGCCAAAGCCTGAATTACCGACTTTGCAAAAGCCTGAGATTCCAGTTGTGCCAAAACCCGAGCTTCCTTCTATGCCAAAGCTTGAGATTCCAACAATGCCAAAACTAGAGTTTCCTTCCTTGAAAAAGCCAGAAGTTCCAGCAATGCCAAAGACTGATCAGGTTTTTCCAGCTATGAAGAAAGCAGAGATCCCAACTATACCAAATCCTGAATTTCCAACTTCGCCAAAGCCTGAGATCCCAGCTATACCAAAACCCGAGATTCCTACTGTGCCGAAGCCTGAGATTCCAAAAATACCAAAACCCGAGTTTCCTCCCTTGAAAAAGCCAGAAATCCCAGCAGCGCCAAAGACTGAGCTTCCTCCAGCTATGCCAAAGCCTGAAATCCCAGAACTACCAATGCCAAAAGTTCCCGAGCTTCCAAAGCTAAAAGTCCCAACTATGCCAAAGCCTGAAATCCCAGAACTTCCTAAACCAACTCTTCCTTCACTTTCTCCACCATACAAACCTGCTACTCCATGAGTAATCATGTGCTACTTTCACTCTATTAGAAAGTACCCAACTGATGTTTTGCGATTTCTATTTCAAGCTATGAAGCTTGCGACATGAACCATGTTTGAATTGGATGTACCATGTTTGACGTGTCATTATACTGTATGAGTGTTTTATGTAATTGTTATAAATAAGCTATGATCTATGTTATTTCGATTTAGTTTGTATCATTGGTAAGCTCTGTTTTTGCCCATTCCTTATCTATACACTCTTTCCCTCTAGTTCTTTTCTTTCTTAATTTATAGTAACCAATTTCTTCCATTACATTTCAAGAGTATGGAACAAGGATGGATTAGCATATTATAGTACTAAATTGATGATTTAGCTATTTTCTCCTTTTATTTCGTTTATCCTAATGCATATTAAATGGACTCAGTTACCTCTATCTCGTCTGCTCTAAAAGAAATATGAGAACAACTTATGCTTCATGCTTGGCCTGTTAGCTGGTGCAACTACAGCTTCTACTAGAGAGGCCATTCCCTGAGATTCCTAAACCAGACAGAATTCCCAAATATTTCGGCCTTATACTATACTCAATTTTTTTAGCGGTTTCTATATTTAAAGGAGTAAGCAAAGAACAAATATGGTAGAGACGTCATATTAAAAGATATTAGTTTATTACCATAATTCTCTTCAGCAAGTTTTCGTTTTGTTTTTTAAAGATGTATTCATAATAGTATTATTGTTTTTCAAGGTAAAAACATCAAATAACCATTCAAAAACTTAATTATCATTCATTCGATTTCACAAATAATCTTAATCTAACATCGTACGTAATACGCAAGTCCAAGTAATTGTAGCCAATAGTTTCCAGAGTTCAGGTTTTACATGTGGTGATCAAATAATTGAATCTGAATAGCGTTTAAAGTTATTTGTTGTCCCTTCGTACAACAAAAGTTTTTGTGGCTAGATGATTTAGTTTAATTTTTCCTAAGAAAGTCATATCCATTCAACCAGGCATCACTTTTTTATTAGCAGTAAAACTCTAACCGTGTGAAGTTTGCTCGCAAAGTTAGGGGCTTTGCCGGAACCAAAACAGGCTACGGGAAGTGGTTTCATTTGTTTTTATTTATAATGAAATACTTTATTTTGCATATTTGTCTGATGTCGGAAATCCTTCATCCTACCTATATCCGCCCCTGTATGCTAGTCTTTCAGTATTAACTTTTTTTTATATGAATCTGATATACTATTTTTTCAGTATTAACTTTTTTTTTTTTTTTCATTTCTTGGAGAATCGTATTGACATTTGTGGTATAATGTGAATCCAGGACTATTCTCTTTTCAAGAAAATGAAATAAGCTACTCTACCCTGGTCCAAAATAATGTCATTAGCTAATTTCACCATTTAAATATTGACAAATTACCATTTAATTAATGTCAATAGCTAATTTTAGTGGTGTAACACCCCAAAAAATTCATTTATTTTTGGACCGGAGGGAGTAATAAAGAAAGGATTTCTATCAGGTTACCAACATAACCTATGTGTTTGTGACAAGTTTACACTATTTTGTAATTAGGTCATCCAGATTGACTTTTGAGGTACCAACTAGAAGCTAAGTGGATGAGAAGTTCAACTACACAGATCCTTATTTAACAAACAAATACAGAAGTCCATTTTGCATGCGTTTTAAAACCTATATATAGCAACAGATTTAAAGCCAATGCCACATTCGAATCACATTGAGTCTATACACACTCTTCTTTAGCGTTCTAAGATTTGCAGAAAAATGGTTCAGCATTACCACCTATCCTCTCTCTTACTGCTTGCATTTCTCAATATATTCTTCATTCATGGCAAAATAAGTGGTGCGACTGCACGCCACCTCCTAGAGACGCCCGTTCCTGAGATACCTACACCACAACTCCCAAAAGTTCCAGCCTTGCCAAAGCTTGAAATCCCGACTGTTCCAAAACCCGAGCTACCAACTTTCCCGAAACCTGATTTACCAACTTTGCCAAAGCCTAAGATGCCTGAGATTCCTGCAATGCCAAAACTAGAGTTTCCTCCCTTGAAAAAGTCAGAAATCCCAGCAGTGCCAAAGACTGAGGTTCCTCCTGCTATGAAAAAGCCTGAAGTTCCTGCTGTGCCAAAGCCTGAGCTCCCAACTATGCCAAAACCTGAATTACCGACTTTGCCAAAGCTTGAGATCCCCACTGTGCCAAAACCCGAGCTTCCTCCCCTGAAAAAGCCAGAAATTCCAGCAGTGACAAAGCCAGAAATCCCAAAACTACCAAAGCCTCAAGTCCCAGCCATTCCAAAGCCTGAAATCCCAAAAATGACTAAACCAAATTTTCCTTAAGTAGCCAACCGATGTTTTTTTTGATTTCCATATCAGTCTATGAAGTTCTCGACATGGAGATAGTATTGGATACTTTCTGCTAGGAGTAGAAATTGTAATTCTATTATAGTACTTGAATTCGATGTACCATGATTTACGTGTCATTATAATATACAAGTGATATACGCAATTTTTACAGTGTAATATATGATTGATCTAGTTTACTCTGGCTTAGTTCCTATATATCATTGGCCGGCCATTATCTCTGTTTCTTCTCAATCATTGTTAATGACTGAACCATTTTTCCCCATCACATTTCGAAAGCACGGAAAAGGCTCTATTTGGTTGCTCCTTCTCAAATTTTGCCTTTGAATCTACAGTATTTTGTGTTGCATTTGGCCCTTCCTGCTTTGTCACCTGGAAACTCATGATTTGTGCCACCAAAGGTGACTCCATCCCGAATCTCAAATTTAAGAGTCTGATTAAAAATTAATAAATGTTTACTCTCTCCGCATCTTTACCAGAACGATTGATGATATCTTTGTAGTAGCTACTCTTTCTATCACTATTGTAGATGTTGATCACAACTTTTAAGCATTCATATAATGTAATGTTTTCTTCATCAAATTAAATTATCAATAATTATTTAAATATTTTTATTGATAATATAAATACTTATATCAAGTTAACATTAAGATGCGATATTCAGTCAAACAATGCTTTATAATATAAGACTGAGGGAGTTTATATTTTGATTTTAAAAACATTTAGTTCAAGTGTAATGCATTTTTTTGTAAAGAAGAACAACATTCTCATCATTATCGTGATAGAGAGATATGCATGTCAAATTAAACTATATTTGATTAAGATATGTTGTTTCTCTCTTACACCCACTTTTTAATTTAATTTGATTTAAAGAGACAAACAACAATAAAGAAAGGACATAAAATACATTGTAATTGAAAATTTAAAGGTTATTATAAATATTTAACAAAAGTTTGATTCCTTAATAATCTCATATAAGCTACTAAATCTGAGTATTCCTTTATTTTAGCGATATTTAAGATACTATGATATTGCTATTACAAGACAAATTCTATATAATATAATATTGACAGATAAATAGATCAACTAACGTATCAAATATTGAAATCCTCGTTTTTATATGCTTGAAAAATATCTATATATAGCTAAATGAAAAACTATTGGAATATCAAAACTTCATTTGCTCTTAGCATATGTTACTCTGAGCTTCTTGCATCGGCTGAAAAAATGGCTCAACATTATTACAAATTGTCCTCCATCTTATTGCTTGCATTTATCTACTTTATACATGATCACATGATTACTACTACAACAACACGTCGCATTCTACAAACTCCTAGTTTCTCAACGCCCACTACCCCCAGTTTCTCCAATTCCCCCGGTCTTTTAAGGCCTGCTAGTCCAAGTTTCTCCAATTCACCCAGTCTTTCGAAGCCCGAGATTCCTAGTTTCTCAAAGCCCGAAACTCCTAGTATCTCAAAGCCAGAAACTCCTAGTTTCTCAAAATCCGGAACTCCTAGTTTCTCAAAGCCTGAGATACCTAATTTCTCAAAGCCCAAAACTCCTAATTTCTTAAAACCCGAAACTCTCGAAACTCCTAATTTATCAAAACCCAAAACCCCAAGTTTCTCTAAGCCCAAAACTCCTAGTTTCTCAAATCCAGAAACACCTAGTTTCTCAAAGCCAGAAACTCCTAGTTTCTCAAAGCCCAAAACTCCTAGTTTCTCAAAATTTGAGACTCCTAGTTTCTCAAAACAACAGACCCCTAGTTTCTCGAAGTCCGAAACTCCTAGTTTCTCAAAACCTGAGACTCCTAGTTTCTCTAAGCCCGAAACTCTTAGTTTCTCAAAACCCGAAACTCCTAGTTTCTCAAAGCCTGAGACACCTAGTTTCTCAAAATAACAGAACCCTAGTTTCTCGAAGTCCGAAACTCCTAGTTTCTCAAAACCCGAGACTCCTAATTTTTTTAAGCCCAAAACTTCTAGTTTCTCAAAGCCCGAAACTCTTAGTTTCTCAAAACCCGAAACCCCTAGTTTCCCAAAACCTGACACTCCTACTTTTTCAAAGCCTAAAACTCTTATTTTCTCAAAACCCAAGACCCCTTGTTCCCAAAAGCCTAAGACTCCTACTATTTCAAAGCCTAAAACTCCTATTTTCGCAAAACCCAAAACCCCTAGTTCCAAAAGCCTAAGACTTCAAAGCCTAAAACTCCTATTTTCGCACATATTAAAATCCCTAGTTCCCAAAAGCCTAAGACTCCTACTATTTCAAAGCCCGAAGCCCCTACTTTCTCAAAACCCGAGACCCCTAGTTTCTCAAAGCTTGAGACTCCTACTTCACCAAAGCCTGAAACTACTACTTTTTCAAAGCCCGAAACCCGTAGTTTCTCAAAGCCCGAGACCCCTACTTTCTCAAAATCAGAAACCCCTGGTTTCTCAAAGCCTGAGACTCCTACTTTTTCAAAGCCCAAAACCCCTATTTTCTCAAAATCGGAGACCCCTAGTTTCTCAAAGCCTGAGACTCCTACTTCACCAAAGCCCGAAACTCCTACTTTCTCAAAGTCCGATATCCCAAGTTTTTCAAAGACAAAGACCGCTAGTTTCTCTAAACCTAAGACTCCTACTTTCTCAAAATCTGAGACTCCTAGTTCTCCAAAGCCCGAGACTCCTGATTCTCCAAATCTCGAGACCCCTAGTTTTTCAAAGCCTGAAAACCCTAGTTTCTCAAAACCCGAGATTTCAACTTTCTAAAGGCCTGAGACTCCGAGTTCCCCAAAGTCTAAGACCCCAACTTTCCCAAAATCTTGAGTTCTCCAAAGCTCGAGACCCCAAATTCTCCAAAGCCTGAGACCCCTAGCTTCTCGAAGCCTGAAACCCTAGTTTCTCAAAGTCAGAGATGCCAAGTTCCCCAAAACCTAAGACTCCGAGTTCCCTAAAGTCCGAGATCCCTACTTTCTCAAGGCCTGAAAACCCCAATTCTCCAAATCTCGAGACCACAAGTTCCCCTAAGTATGTAATCCCTAGCTTTTCAAAGCCCGAGACCCCAAGTTTCTCTAAGCCCGAGACTCCAAGTTTCTCAAAGCCTAAGACTCCAAGTTCCTCGAAGCTCGAGGCACCAAGTTTCTTAAAGCCCGAGGTGCCAAGTTCTTCAACGCTCGAGACGCCAAGTTTCACAAAACCCGAGACTCCTAGTTTCTCAAAGCCTGAGACTCCAAATTTTCCAAATCCTGAGACCCCGAGTTTCTCAAAGCCCGACACCCCTACTTTTTCAAAACCCGAGACCCCCAGTTCTCCAAAGCCTGAGACTCCAGTTCTCCAAAGTACGAGACCCCTAGTTTCTCAAAGTCTGAGATTCCTAATTTCTCAAAGCCCGAGATGTCAAGTTCCTCAAAACTTGAGATCCCAAGTTCTCCAAAGCCCGAGACACCTACTTTCTTCAAAAGTCTAAGATCCCAAGTTCTTCAAAACCCGAGACCCAAGTTTCTTATCAAAGCCCGAGACACCAAGCTCACCAAAGATCGAGACACTAAGTTTTCCAAAGTTTGAGACTCCTAGTTCCTAAAAGCCCGAGAATCCGAGTTCACCAAAGATTGAGACTCCAAATTTTCCAAAGCTTGAGACCCCGAGTTCTCAAAGCCCAATACACCTAGTTTTTCAGAGCAAGAGACCTCAAGTTCTGAGACCCTAAGTTTTCCGAAACCCGAAACTCCTAGTTCCCAAAAGCCCGAGATATCAAATTCCCCAAAGCTTGAGACACCAAGTTCACCTAAGTTTGAGACCCCAAGTTCTCCATATTCCTAGATTCTCAAAACCCGAGACCTCTAATTCCTCTACGCCCGAGATTTCAACAGCCCCAGAACTCGAGACTCCTAGTGTCTCTATGCTTGAAATACCAAGTGTGACAAAGCGTGAGCTACCAACTACCCCAAAACCTGAGATCCCAACTTTCACAAAGCCTGAATTACCAGTTGTTTCAAATCTTGAGATTCCTAGTGTGATAAAGACATAAAATCCAAAACTTTCTAAACCAACAATGTCAACTTCTCCATGAGTAATTATGGTGTTATTCATGTGTCATGACTTGTGCTGGCTAACAAACAAATTAGATCGCATATGAATGAGTTCACAATGGTTTAGATGCAAATGGATAAAATATTCGACTAGACGGTATTTTATGTGAATAAAAATGGATTGAATGATGGATGATATTATAATATCCACTTATTATCTACTCATAAATTGTACAAAATTGAAATTATCAAATAAAGTGAAGCACTTTCTTTTTCTTTAATTTTTTATTTTGATAAGCCAACTTACATTGCTTTTCACTTTGTAAGATATTTCTCTTTTCTTATATATATATATATATATATATATATATATATATATAGAAGCTGTAGTTTCTAACTTTTGGTACAAAGTTTTTGTATGTTAAAACGGTAGATGCTAAAACTAGAGATCGTTGAATTAAACTACAAAAGGGTACTTCGTGTATACTTTTATAATTTGGTATTCAGTTACTTTGAAAAAAAAATAGTACGCACATCGTGGCAACAAAAAACTAGAGGGAATTTTGAGTTATATATACATCTATTAGGTAATTTCCCACATGATGACTTTATTAAGCTTTATGATTAATTCTCAAATCTCAACTAATATCAGAAATAATAGAAATAACTGAAAGATGGTTGCAATATTTTTGAACATAAATTCAAAGATTCTACATTATCACATATCTCAAAAAGCTATGATGAAATGATTGCAAATATTGTACTTTTTGATAAATTTTATCTTCTAATGCACGTGTGTTTTCTGATGGTAACATTTTTTCCCTTTGATTTATATAATGTTTTCTCAATATTGCATGATCTATTATAAAATAATTGTGCATCAATTTTTTTCTATTCTTGTGTACACAAATTAAAGAATGTCTTCACAGCATACACTGTACTATTATGTAAAATGATTAAAGATTTGTTAACATTTCAGCAGTGTAATTGTCATGACATTATTAAAGCACATTTCACTGTAAATTTTTGATGTAATCATTTACTATGTTTATAAGAAGAAGTTTCTAACATGTAATTTTGTTAGAGTACACCACTTCAATAACTAAAACAAATGTTAACACATTATTTGGCTACTCTTCCTTCTCAGTTTTCTTTAATAATTTATAGTAATAGTAACCACTTTCTTCCATCTCATTTCAAGAGTATGATATAAAGGATAAATTAGCATATTTCAAAGTGGGGAACAGGGTCTGAAAAAATACTTTAATTTTGGTCGAAATTGTTGTTACGATACCAAACTTTATTGAGGACCTTCTACCCCCTGAACTATATAATAGTGTATTTTAATGGTATGTATTTGCACACATGGACGCATTAGTATTTATAATTATGCAATATTTTTTATGTCTACGTAGGCACATATATACCTTAAAATACACTATTAAATCGTGCAGGGATAAAGGTCCTTTCTAAAGATTAGTATCGTAACAGAAATTTCGATCAAAGTTCATATATATTTCAGACATTTTTTCCTTTTAAAGTGCACGTTGAACATTTTGTTCCATAAATATTTCTCAATAGAGTGTTGTGATTGTTAACTGATTGATATCATTTTTTTCAACTCTCTAAAAATGTGATAAATATTTCAAGTGTAGATATATCTTTCTTATGCCATTTCTGTGGATTGTAATAGTCTTTTTTTCTCATCAAGTGTCGGATATCTATTTTTAGAGATTGATCTAGGATTTATATTTTGTTGGTTCAGTTTTTAAAATTCTTAATACTAAACCTATTTGATTTGTAAACTAGAAGTATGAGTTCAAACTTATTATTTATTGAGATTTTAGTGATCTTTTTACCCATAAACTTCACAATAAAATTACTAAGTTCACATGAATCTAATTTTTCGTGTTGAATTTGCCCTTGCCTGCTTTGTCACCCTTCAACTCATGATTTGTGCCACAAATGGTGACTCCATTCTCGAAGCTCGAATTTAAGAAATCTGATTAAGGATTAATAAATATTTATTCCCCTCCATGTCTCTACAACAATGATATATTGATGATCGATATCATTTTGGTAACTAGTCTTTCTGTCACTATCGTTTCATACAAAGCCTAATTTTGTTCCGAGCTATAGTCAACTTTTTATTTTTTTTAAACTGGGACATCTCAATGCTCCCAAACGTTATCATAATTTACTAAAATATGGAGTATTATTTTGTTGATAGTTGATTATAACTTTTAAGTATTTTCATATAATGTAATGTTTTCTCCATCAAATTAAATTATCAATAATTATTTTAATATTTTTAATAATAATATAAATATTTAAATCAAGTTAACATTCAGACGCGGTATTCAATCAAATGATGCCTTATAAAATAAGAGACTAAGGAAGTTTATATGTTTATTTTTAAAGATATTTAGTGAAAATTGTAATGATTTTAGTTATTACAAGAAGAAATCAACGTTGTCATTCTTATCGTGATAGAGTGATATGCATGTTAAGTTCAATTACGTTTGATTAAGATATGATGTGTCTATTTTATACCCACTTTTATTTTAATTTTATCCTAAGAGAAAAGCTAAAAATAAAGAAAGGACATAATTAAAAGACATAGTGATTGATAATTTGAAGGTAACTAGTAAATAGTTTAACAAATGTTTGCTTCCTTAATAATCTCATTTAAGCTAGAAAATCTGAGCATTCCTTTATTCTAGCGATATTCAAGATACTATAATATTGCTATCATAATACAAATTCTAGATACTATAATATTGGCAGAAAAATAGGGCAACTAACCTATCAAGTATTGAAATCCTCCCTTTTACATGCCTTTAAAAATCTATATATAGCTAAATGGAAAACAATTAAAAATATCAAAATTTTATTTTCTCTTACCACATTTTTCTCTAAGTTTCTTGCATCAGCGAAATAATGGCTTGGCATTACAACTTGTCCTCCATCTTATTGTTTGTTTTTATCTACTTTATGCATGACGGCATGATAACTACTATAACAGCACGTCGCCTTCTTCAGACCCCTAGTGTTTCAGCACCCTCTACTCCTAGTTTTTCAACGTCCGTTGTCCCAAGTTTCTCGACGCCCACTACCCCCAGTTTCCCAATGCCTGCCACCCCAAGTTTCTCCAATTCCCCCGGTCTTTCAAAGCCTGAGAACCCTAGTTTCTCTAAACCTGAAACACCTAGTTTCTCAAAGCCCCAGACTCCTAGTTTCTCAAAGCCTGAGACACCTAGTTTCTCAAAGCCCAAAATTTCTAGTTTTTCAAAACCCGAGACCCCTAGTTTCTCAACGCCAACTACCCCAAGTTTCTCCAATTCACCTAGTATTTTAAAGCCTGAGACCCCTAGTCTTGCAAAGCCTGACATCCCTAGTTTCTCAAAACCTGAAACACCTAGTTTCTCAAAGCCCGAAACTCCTAGTTTCTCAAAACCTAAGACACCTAGTTTTTCAAAGTCTGAAATCCCTACTTTCTCAAAACCAGATACCCCTACTTTTTCAAAGCCCGAGACTCCTAGTTTCTCTAAACCTGAGGCTCCTAGTTTCTCAAAGTCAGAAACTCCTAGTTTTTCAAAGTCTGAGACACCTAGTATCTCAAAGCCTGAGACACCTAGTTTTTCAAAACCTGAAACCCCTAGTTTCTTAAAACCTGAGGCTCCTAGTTTCTCAAAGCCTGAGACACCTAGTTTCTCAAAGCCAGAGACACCTAGTTTTTCAAAGCCTGAAACCCCTAGTTTCTCAAAACCTGAGACCCCTACTTTTTCTAAGCCCGAGACCCCTAGTTTATCAAAACATGAGACTCCTAGTTTCTCAAAGCCCGAGACTCCTAGTTTTTCAAAACCTGATACCCCTAGTTCTCCAAAGCTTGAGACTCCTACTTTTTTCAAGCCTGAAACTCCTACTTTCTCAAAGCCCAAGACTTCAAGTGTCTCCGAGCCCAAGACCCCTGGTTCACCAAAGTCTGAAAATCCTACCTTCTCAAAGCCTGAGACCCCTAGTTTTTCAATGGCCGAGACTCCTACATCCACAAATCGTGTTACTCCTACTTCCCCAAAGCTCGAGACCCCTACTTTATCGGAGCCTAAGACTCCTACTTTCTCAAAGCCTGAGATCTCAAGTTTTACAAAGCCTGAGACCCCCAGCTCTATAAAACCCGCGATTCCTAGTTTTTCAATGTTTGAGACTCCTAATTCCCCAAAGCCAGAGACCCCTAATTCTCAAAAGCTCGAGACCCCTAGTTTTTCAAAGCCTGAAACCCCTAGTTTCTCAAAACCTGAGACTCCTATTTTCTCAAAGCCTGAGACTTCGAGTTCTCCAAAGTTAGAGATTCCTACTTTCTCAAAGCCTGAAATTCCAAGTTCTCCGAAGCCTGAGACCCCTAGTTTCTCAAAGCCCGAGACACCTAGCTTACCAAAGCTCGAGACTCCTAGTTTCTCAAAGCCTGAGACGTCAAGTTCCTCAAAATCTGAGACTCCCAGTTTTTCAAAATCTGAGACTCCAAGTTCCACAAAATCTGAGACCCCTACTTTCACAAAGCCTGAAATGACAAGTTCTCCAAGCCCAAAAACACAAAATTCCCCAAAGCCTGAGACCCCTAGTTTCTCAAAGCCTGAGACACCTAGCTTTTCAAAGCCTGAGACTCCTAGTTTCTCAAAATCTAATACTCCAAGTTCCTCAAAGCCTGAGGCACCAAGTTCTCCAACGCCCGAGATTCCAAGTTTCTCAAAGCCCGAGGCTCCTAGTTTCTCAAAGCCTGAGACTCCAAGTTCTCCAAGTCCCTCGAGTTCCCTAAAGCCTGAAACTCCTAGTTTTTCAAAGCCCGAAACTCCAAGTTCCCCGAAGCCTGAGACCCCTAGCTTCTCGAAGCCCGAGACTCCTAGTTTTTCAAAGCCCGAGATTTCTAGTTTCTCAAAGACCGAGACTCCAAGTTCCCTAAATCCCAAGACTCCTACTTTTTCAAAACCTGAGACCCCAAGTTCTCCACAGTCTGAAACTCCTAGTTTCTCAAAGCCCGATACACCAAGTTCCCCAAAGACCGAGAGGCCAAGCTCCCCAAAGCCCGAGACACCAAGTTCCCCAGATCTCGAGATGCCAAGCTTTCAAGAGCCCGAGACGCCAAGCTCCCCAAAGCCCGAGACGCCAAGTTCCAAAAAGCCCGAGATGCCAAGCTCCCCAAAGCCCACGGCCCCAAGTTCCACAAAGCCCGAGATGTCAAGCTCCCCAAAGCCTGAAACCCCAAGTTCCCCAAAGCCCAAGATGCCAAGATTCCCAAAGCTCGAGACGCCAAGCTCCCTAAAGCCCGAGACGCCAAGTTCCGCAAAACCCGAGATGCCAAGCTTCCCAAAGCTCGAGACCCCAAGTTCTACAAAGTCCGAGACGCCAAGCTCCCCAAAGCCTGACACCCCAAGTTTCGAGACTCCAAGTTTTCCAAAACCCAAAAGTCCTAGTTCTCAAAAGCCAAGTTCCCCAAAGTCCAAGACACCAAGTTTGCCGAAGCATGAGACCCCAAGTTTTCCCATTTTTGAGATTCCTAGTTTCTCAAACCCAGAGATACCTAGTTTCTTAAAACCCGAAACCTCTAATTCTTCAAAGTCTGATATTCTAGAAGCCCCAGCAGCAGCCCTAAAACCTGAGACTCCAAGTGTTTCTAGGCCAGAAATACTAAGTGCACCAAACCGTGAGCTACCAACTACCCCAAAATAGGAGATCCCAACATTCACAAAGCCTGAATTACCCATTATTTCAAATCCTGAGATTTCAAGTGTATTAAAGACAGATTTACCAAAACCTTCTAAACAAACATTTTCAACTTCTCCTTGAGTAACTGTGGTGTTATTCATGTGTCATGACTTGTGTTGGCTAGCTAACAGAGGATTAGATCGCATATGAATGAGTTGAAAATGGGTTAGATGCGAATGGATAAATATATGACTTGTCATGTGAATAAAAATGAGTTGAATGATGGATGATTTTAGTATCCACATATTATTTACTCATAAATTGTACAAAAATGAAATTTGCTATCAAATAAAGTGAAGCACTTTCTTTCTGTAATTTATCTTTTGATAAGCCAACTTACATTGTTTTTCACTATGTCGTTAGATGTTTGTTTTTTCTTAATCAACATATCTAGAACCTATGATTGATCTATTTTATTAAATATTATTAGCCAGACATGAACTCTATTTCTGCTAAATCAACGTTGTTTATCGACTGAGCCATTTTTTCCCATCAGATTTTGAAAGCATGGACATGATTAATTAAGTGTGTGCTACGTTGGTTGCATAATGTATATGTTTCACTTTCACTCTTATGTGTTAAATATCAAGTATTATTATAGTTTACTCTAGTTTGTCGCATCATTTTAAGAAAACTGGAAGTGCCTATGAAGCTCCTACAATTGCTTTAGTTGTTGCAGTTTCTCAAATATTACCTTTCAAGTTAGTGTTAGTTATTTTTAATGCTTTTAAACTTGCACTTTTTTCTTAAAAATGCTTTAATTTGGACTATGATAAAAATTGCAAAGAATGTTCTTCATTACAACATTCACAAATCATAAGTTTAAAAATATCATCTCATTTCAAGAGTATGATATAAAGGATAAATTAGCATATTTCAAAGTGGGGAACTGGGTCTGAAAAAATACTTTAATTTTGGTCGAAATTGTTGTTACGATAGCAAACTTTATTGAGGACCTTCTACCCCCTGAACTATATAATAGTGTATTTTAATGGTATGTATTTGCACACATGGATACATTAGTATTTATAATTATGCAATATTTTTTATGTCCACGTAGGCACATATATACCTTAAAATACACTATTAAATCGTGCAGGGATAAAGGTCCTTTCTAAAGATTAGTATCGTAACAGAAATTTCGATCAAAGTTCATATATATTTCAGACATTTTTCCTTTTAAAGTGCATGTTGAACATTTTGTTCCATAAATATTTCTCAATAGAGTGTTGTGATTGTTAACTGATTGATATCATTTTTTTCAACTCTCTAAAAATGTGATAAATATTTCAAGTGTAGTTATATCTTTCTTATGCCATTTCTGTGGATTGTAATAGTCTTTTTTTCTCATCAAGTGTCAGATATTTACTTTTAGAGATGGATCTAGGAATTGTTGGTTCAGTTTTTAAAATTCTTAATACTAAACCTATTTGATTTGTAAACTAGAAGTATGAGTTCAAACTTATTATTTATTGAGATTTTAGTGATCTTTTTACCCATAAACTTCACAATAAAATTACTAAGTTCACATGAATCTAATTTTCGTGTTGAATTTGCCCTTGCCTGCTTTGTCACCCTTCAACTCATGATTTGTGCCACAAATGGTGACTCCATTCTCGAAGCTCGAATTTAAGAAATCTGATTAAGGATTAATAAATATTTATTCCCCTCCATGTCTCTACAACAATGATATATTGATGATCGATATCATTTTGGTAACTAGTCTTTCTGTCACTATCGTTTCATACAAAGCCTAATTTTGTTCCGAGCTATAGTCAAATTTTTTATTTTTTTAAACTGGGACATCTCAATGCTCCCAAACGTTATCATATTTTACTAAAATATGGAGTATTATTTTGTTGATAGTTGATTATAACTTTTAAGTATTTTCATATAATGTAATGTTTTCTCCATCAAATTAAATTATCAATAATTATTTTAATATTTTTAATAATAATATAAATATTTAAATCAAGTTAACATTCAGACGCGGTATTCAATCAAATGATGCCTTATAAAATAAGAGACTAAGGAAGTTTATATGTTTATTTTTAAAGATATTTAGTGAAAGTTGTAATGATTTTAGTTATTACAAGAAGAAATCAACGTTGTCATTCTTATCGTGATAGAGTGATATGCATGTTAAGTTCAATTACGTTTGATTAAGATATGATGTGTCTATTTTATACCCACTTTTATTTTAATTTTATCCTAAGAGAAAAGCTAAAAATAAAGAAAGGACATAATTAAAAGACATAGTGATTGATAATTTGAAGGTAATTAGTAAATAGTTTAACAATTGTTTGCTTCCTTAATAATCTCATTTAAGCTAGAAAATCTGAGCATTCCTTTATTCTAGCGATATTCAAGATACTATAATATTGCTATCATAATACAAATTCTAGATACTATAATATTGGCAGAAAAATAGGGCAACTAACCTATCAAGTATTGAAATCCTCCCTTTTATATGCCTTTAAAAATCTATATATAGCTAAATGGAAAACAATTAAAAATATCAAAATTTTATTTTCTCTTACCACATTTTTCTCTAAGTTTCTTGCATCAGCAAAAAAATGGCTTGGCATTACAACTTGTCCTCCATCTTATTGTTTGTTTTTATCTACTTTATGCATGACGGCATGATAACTACTATAACAGCACGTCGCCTTCTTCAGACCCCTAGTGTTTCAGCACCCTCTACTCCTAGTTTTTCAACGTCCGCTGTCCCAAGTTTCTCGACGCCCACTACCCCCAGTTTCTCAATGCCTGCCACCCCAAGTTTCTCCAATTCCCCCGGTCTTTCAAAGCCTGAGAACCCTAGTTTCTCTAAACCTGAAACACCTAGTTTCTCAAAGCCCCAGACTCCTAGTTTCTCAAAACCTGAGACACCTAGTTTCTCAAAGCCCAAAATTTCTAGTTTTTCAAAACCCGAGACCCCTAGTTTCTCAACGCCAACTACCCCAAGTTTCTCCAATTCACCTAGTATTTTAAAGCCTGGGACCCCTAGTCTTGCAAAGCCTGACATCCCTAGTTTCTCAAAACCTGAAACACCTAGTTTCTCAAAGCCCGAAACTCCTAGTTTCTCAAAACCTAAGACACCTAGTTTTTCAAAGTCTGAAATCCCTACTTTCTCAAAACCAGATACCCCTACTTTTTCAAAGCCCGAGACTCCTAGTTTCTCTAAACGTGAGGCTCCTAGTTTCTCAAAGTCAGAAACTCCTAGTTTTTCAAAGTCTGAGACACCTAGTATCTCAAAGCCTGAGACACCTAGTTTTTCAAAACCTGAAACCCCTAGTTTCTCAAAACCTGAGGCTCCTAGTTTCTCAAAGCCTGAGACACCTAGTTTCTCAAAGCCAGAGACACCTAGTTTTTCAAAGCCTGAAACCCCTAGTTTCTCCAAACCTGAGACCCCTACTTTTTCTAAGCCCGAGACCCCTAGTTTATCAAAACCTGAGACTCCTAGTTTCTCAAAGCCCGAGACTCCTAGTTTTTCAAAACCTGATACCCCTAGTTCTCCAAAGCTTGAGACTCCTACTTTTTCAAAGCCTGAAACTCCTACTTTCTCAAAGCCCAAGACTTCAAGTTTCTCCGAGCCCAAGACCCCTGGTTCACCAAAGTCTGAAAATCCTACCTTCTCAAAGCCTGAGACCCCTAGTTTTTCAATGCCTGAGACTCCTACATCCACAAATCGTGTTACTACTACTTTTCCAAAGCCCGAGACCCCTACTTTATCGGAGCCTGAGACTCCTACTTTCTCAAAGCCTGAGATCCCAAGTTTTATAAAGCCTGAGACCCCCAGCTCTACAAAACCCGCGATTCCTAGTTTTTCAATGTCTGAGACTCCTAATTCCCCAAAGCCAGAGACCCTTAATTCTCAAAAGCTCGAGACCCCTAGTTTTTCAAAGACTGAAACCCCTAGTTTCTCAAAACCTGAGACTCCTATTTTCTCAAAGCCTGAGACTTCGAGTTCCCCAAAGTTAGAGATTCCTACTTTCTCAAAGCCTGAAATTCCAAGTTCTCCGAAGCCTGAGACCCCTAGTTTCTCAAAGCCCGAGACACCTAGCTTACCAAAGCTCGAGACTCCTAGTTTCTCAAAGTCTGAGACGTCAAGTTCCCCAAAATCTAAGACTCCCAGTTTTTCAAAATCCGAGACTCCAAGTTCCACAAAATCTGAGACCCCTACTTTCACAAAGCCTGAAATGCCAAGTTCTCCAAGCCCCAAAACACAAAATTCCCCAAAGCCTGAGACCCCTAGTTTCTCAAAGCCTGAGACACCTAGCTTTTCAAAGCCTGAGACTCCTAGTTTCTCAAAGTCTGATACTCCAAGTTCCTCGAAGCCTGAGGCACCAAGTTCTCCAACGCCCGAGATGCCAAGTTTCTCAAAGCCCGAGGCTCCTAGTTTCTCAAAGCCTGAGACTCCAAGTTCTTCAAGTCCCTCGAGTTCCCTAAAGCCTGAAACTCCTAGTTTTTCAAAGCCCGAGACTCCAAGTTCCCCGAAGCTTGAGACCCCTAACTTCTCGAAGCCCGAGACTCCTAGTTTTTCAAAGCCCGAGATTCCTAGTTTCTCAAAGACCGAGACTCCAAGTTCCCCAAATCCCAAGACTCCTACTTTTTCAAAACCTGAGACCCCAAGTTCTCCACAGTCTAAAACTCCTAGTTTCTCAAAGCCCGATACACCAAGTTCCCCAAAGACCGAGAGGCCAAGCTCCCCAAAGCCCGAGACACCAAGTTCCCCAGATCTCGAGATGCCAAGCTTTTCAGAGCCCGAGACGCCAAGTTCCACAAAGCCCGAGATGCCAAGCTCCCCAAAGCCCGCGGCCCCAAGTTCCACAAAGCCCGAGATGTCAAGCTCCCCAAAGCCTGAGACCCCAAGTTCCCCAAAGCCTGAGATGCCAAGTTTTCCAAAGCCCGAGACGCCAAGCTCCCCAAAGCCCGAGACGCCAAGTTCCGCAAAACCCGAGATGCCAAGCTTCCCAAAGCTCGAGACCCCAAGTTCCACAAAGTCCGAGACGCCAAGCTCCCCAAAGCCTGACACCCCAAGTTTTGAGACTCCAAGTTTTCCAAAACCCAAAACTCCTAGTTCTCAAAAGCCCGACACACCAAGTTCCCCAAAGTCCAAGACACCAAGTTTGCCGAAGCATGAGACACCAAGTTTTCCCATTTTTGAGACTCCTAGTTTCTCAAACCCAGAGATACCTAGTTTTTTAAAACCCGAAACCTTTAATTCTTCAAAGTATGATATTCTAGAAGCCCCAGCAGCAGCCCTAAAACCTGAGACTCCAAGTGTTTCTAGGCCAGAAATACTAAGTGCACCAAACCGTGAGCTACCAACTACCCCAAAATAGGAGATCCCAACATTCACAAAGCCTGAATTACCCATTATTTCAAATCCTGAGATTCCAAGTGTATTAAAGAAAGATTTACCAAAACCTTCTAAACAAACATTTTCAACTTCTCCTTGAGTAACTGTGGTGTTATTCATGTGTCATGACTTGTGTTGGCTAGCTAACAGAGGATTAGATCGCATATGAATGAGTTGAAAATGGGTTAGATGGGAATGGATAAATATTTGACTTGTCATGCGAATAAAAATGAGTTGAATGATGGATGGTTTTAGTATCCACATATTATTTACTCATAAATTGTACAAAAATGAAATTTGCTATCAAATAAAGTGAAGCACTTTCTTTCTGTAATTTATTTTTTGATATTGTTTTTCACTATGTCGTTAGATGTTTTTTTTTTCTTAATCAACATACCTAGAACCTATGATTGATTTATTTTATTAAATATTATTAGCCAGACATGAACTCTATTTCTGCTAAATCAACGTTGTTTATCGACTGAGCCATATTTTCCCATCAGATTTTGAAAGCATGGACATGATTAATTAAGTGTGTGCTACGTTGGTTGCATAATGTATATGTTTCACTTTCACTCTTATGTGTTAAATATCAAGTATTATTATAGTTTACTCTAGTTTGTCGCATCATTTTAAGAAAACTGGAAGTGCCTATGAAGCTCCTGCAATTGCTTTAGTTGTTGCAATTTCTCAAATATTGCCTTTCAAGTTAGTGTTAGTTATTTTTAATGCTTTTAAACTTGCACTTTTTTCTTAAAAATGCTTTAATTTGGACTATGATAAAAATTGCAAAGAATGTTCTTCATTACAACATTCACAAATCATAAGTTTAAAAATATCATCTCATTTCAAGAGTATGATATAAAGGATAAATTAGCATATTTCAAAGTGGTGAACAGGGTCTGAAAAAATACTTTAATTTTGGTCGAAATTGTTGTTACGATAGCAAACTTTATTGAGGACCTTTTACCCCCTGAACTATATAATAGTGTATTTTAATGGTATGTATTTGCACACGTGGATACATTAGTATTTATAATTACGCAATATTTTTTATGTCCACGTAGGCACATATATACCTTAAAATACACTATTAAATCGTGCAGGGATAAAGGTCCTTTCTAAAGATTAGTATCGTAACAGAAATTTCGATCAAAGTTCATATATATTTCAGACATTTTTCCTTTTAAAGTGCATGTTGAACATTTTGTTCCATAAATATTTCTCAATAGAGTGTTGTGATTGTTAACTGATTGATATCATTTTTTTCAACTCTCTAAAAATGTGATAAATATTTCAAGTGTAGTTATATCTTTCTTATGCCATTTCTGTGGATTGTAATAGTCTTTTTTTCTCATCAAGTGTCAGATATTTACTTTTAGAGATGGATCTAGGAATTGTTGGTTCAGTTTTTAAATTTCTTAATACTAAACCTATTTGATTTGTAAACTAGAAGTATGAGTTCAAACTTATTATTTATTGAGATTTTAGTGATCTTTTTACCCATAAACTTCACAATAAAATTACTAAGTTCACATTAATCTAATTTTTCGTGTTGAATTTGCCCTTGCCTGCTTTGTCACCCTTCAACTCATGATTTGTGCCACAAATGGTGACTCCATTCTCGAAGCTCGAATTTAAGAAATCTGATTAAGGATTAATAAATATTTATTCCCCTCCATGTCTCTACAACAATGATATATTGATGATCGATATCATTTTGGTAACTAGTCTTTCTGTCACTATCGTTTCATACAAAGCCTAATTTTGTTCCGAGCTATAGTCAAATTTTTTATTTTTTTAAACTGGGACATCTCAATGCTCCCAAACGTTATCATATTTTACTAAAATATGGAGTATTATTTTGTTGATAGTTGATTATAACTTTTAAGTATTTTCATATAATGTAATGTTTTCTCCATCAAATTAAATTATCAATAATTATTTTAATATTTTTAATAATAATATAAATATTTAAATCAAGTTAACATTCAGACGCGGTATTCAATCAAATGATGCCTTATAAAATAAGAGACTAAGGAAGTTTATATGTTTATTTTTAAAGATATTTAGTGAAAGTTGTAATGATTTTAGTTATTACAAGAAGAAATCAACGTTGTCATTCTTATCGTGATAGAGTGATATGCATGTTAAGTTCAATTACGTTTGATTAAGATATGATGTGTCTATTTTATACCCACTTTTATTTTAATTTTATCCTAAGAGAAAAGCTAAAAATAAAGAAAGGACATAATTAAAAGACATAGTGATTGATAATTTGAAGGTAATTAGTAAATAGTTTAACAATTGTTTGCTTCCTTAATAATCTCATTTAAGCTAGAAAATCTGAGCATTCCTTTATTCTAGCGATATTCAAGATACTATAATATTGCTATCATAATACAAATTCTAGATACTATAATATTGGCAGAAAAATAGGGCAACTAACCTATCAAGTATTGAAATCCTCCCTTTTATATGCCTTTAAAAATCTATATATAGCTAAATGGAAAACAATTAAAAATATCAAAATTTTATTTTCTCTTACCACATTTTTCTCTAAGTTTCTTGCATCAGCAAAAAAATGGCTTGGCATTACAACTTGTCCTCCATCTTATTGTTTGTTTTTATCTACTTTATGCATGACGGCATGATAACTACTATAACAGCACGTCGCCTTCTTCAGACCCCTAGTGTTTCAGCACCCTCTACTCTTAGTTTTTCAACGTCCGCTGTCCCAAGTTTCTCGACGCCCACTACCCCCAGTTTCTCAATGCCTGCCACCCCAAGTTTCTCCAATTCCCCCGGTCTTTCAAAGCCTGAGAACCCTAGTTTCTCTAAACCTGAAACACCTAGTTTCTCAAAGCCCCAGACTCCTAGTTTCTCAAAACCTGAGACACCTAGTTTCTCAAAGCCCAAAATTTCTAGTTTTTCAAAACCCGAGACCCCTAGTTTCTCAACGCCAACTACCCCAAGTTTCTCCAATTCACCTAGTATTTTAAAGCCTGAGACCCCTAGTCTTGCAAAGCCTGACATCCCTAGTTTCTCAAAACCTGAAACACCTAGTTTCTCAAAGCCCGAAACTCCTAGTTTCTCAAAACCTAAGACACCTAGTTTTTCAAAGTCTGAAATCCCTACTTTCTCAAAACCAGATACCCCTACTTTTTCAAAGCCCGAGACTCCTAGTTTCTCTAAACCTGAGGCTCCTAGTTTCTCAAAGTCAGAAACTCCTAGTTTTTCAAAGTCTGAGACACCTAGTATCTCAAAGCCTGAGACACCTAGTTTTTCAAAAACTGAAACCCCTAGTTTCTCAAAACCTGAGGCTCCTAGTTTCTCAAAGCCTGAGACACCTAGTTTCTCAAAGCCAGAGACACCTAGTTTTTCAAAGCCTGAAACCCCTAGTTTCTCCAAACCTGAGACCCCTACTTTTTCTAAGCCCGAGACCCCTAGTTTATCAAAACCTGAGACTCCTAGTTTCTCAAAGCCCGAGACTCCAAGTTCCCTGAAGCCTGAGACCCCTAGCTTCTCGAAGCCCGAGACTCCTAGTTTTTCAAAGCCCGACATTCCTAGTTTCTCAAAGACCGAGACTCCAAGTTCCCCAAATCCTAAGACTCCTACTTTTTCAAAACCTGAGACCCCAAGTTCTCCACAGTCTGAAACTCCTAGTTTCTCAAAGCCCGATTGATGTACCGTGGTTTCACGGTATTTCTAATACTTTTTCCTTAAGTTTAGTGTGTGTCGAGAGCCTTTTCGTGTTGATTTTGATATAAGTTTATCTTTGTTTGCAGAAAATCTGTCTAAGGAAGAACGCGGGAGTTTTTGAGAAAGAATTGCAGAAGAGACCACCTACGGAGCCTATGACGGTCCGTCGCGGCTGTGACGGTCCGTAGGTGGCATCGTAGTGAAGGAAGAAGTTGCTGAAGGAAATTTGGGAAAGTCTGACCAAGTGTGGGATTACGGAAGTTCGTGACGGACCGTCACAGATACGACGGTCCGTCCTGCATGTTCGTCGTAATTATCAGAGAGTAATCCCAGTACCCAAAATTCCAAAGTTCAAGTGTATTGGAACGAAGACCCTCGACGGGCCGTCATCCTTGCGACGGTCCGTCATACCTGTCCGTCGGGGGGAATGAAGAAAGCAACGTGAGAGATGTGAAGTATGGGACGACGGAGGCTATGACGGTCCGTCGTGTCCATGACGGTCCGTCACGTGGTCCATCGACCCAGACGCGTTTGGACAGATTTTTAGTAAATAGAATCCTTATTTGATTAGGTTTTTATTTTTCTTATAAATAGTTGGAAAAACCTCGTTTTTGAGGTTAGACTTTCTGGATAATTTTTAGTTATAGTTCTTCGATTATATTAGTAAACTCTTGATTTTGGAAATTAAGATATTTTCCGGGAATTGATTGTTGTGGATTTCGGTGATTAATCAAGTTGAATTCTGGGAAATTATTCGTTTTCATAAAAGTAAGTGCATGAACTTTTCCATTAACAATATGAATTGTGTAATTACGAACATGGGTAACTAAACCTCATAGCTAGGGTTGTGGGAACCATGGGTGAATAACAAGGTAGAAATCTAACTTCAATAACAATTTCTAGAGTGGTGTCTTGCATGTATTGATAATTCTTTCGTTTAGAATTCTTTTTAACGGTGGCCAACGTTAGAACTCGCCTTAATGCTACTTGCCGGACCAAGGAGGTAGATAATAGGAAAAGAATTATCAACATAGATTTAGTGTAGACTATATAATAGACTAGTATTGGTTGGTACGAGTTAATAGCTTAGTCAAATACCGAATACGATGTTTAATATGAGGTAAAGATAAGGGTTAGTATAGCAACACACGTAGCCGGACCAAGGTGCGGAGTGAAATTCTCTAGATGCCGGACCAAGGATTTAGAGATACATAACTTATCACTTTGCGTGCAAGATATCAGGATAGAGCTGTTATAGTTAGATTTACCAAGTTAGGAACCTGTGGGGAACACAAAAACCCTAGTTACTTTTATAATTTGATTAAACTCTGAAAGTTAAATTTGTTAGTTGTTCATTCTTATTTAGTTAATTATTTTCATTAATTTTGAAATAAAACCCCTTTTTTTTGTCTTTTGGTTTATTGGAAAACAGTTGGCTAAATAATAGTAATAATAAAATAAAGTTAAGTCTGAACTATTTTCCTTGTGGGATCGATCCCAACCTCATTAGTTGGGTTCTTTACTTGATACGACCGCTTTACTTCTTATTTGAGAAGTAAGTTTGAGCGTATCAGTGGGAAGTAGAATGGAGAAAAGAAAAGGTTCAGTGAGCGTATCAAATTTTGGCGCCGCTGCCGGGGAAAGTAGCTTTTAGATTAACTTTAATTTATTACTAAAATTTAGTTAATATTTTCCTGATTTTACTTTTTCTGTTGTTTTTGATTTTTTTTAGGTTTGACGTCCTTGTATGCCAAATACACGGAGCAGAAGAGAACCTTGTTTCCCTACGATCACGAGTTAGAGCGTACACTACGAAGAATGAATCGAAACTTGGGTATAAATGATGATGATCCAAACCTGAACAACCCAGCTCCGGTTGATGCTCATGGTCGATTATTACCTGATAATCCTAATCCAGGTGCACAAAGGGGACAAAATCCCGCACCACGTCCTCAAGAATACTACAGAGGCTATGACAATATTGCAGATTCTGATGGGCCACTTGTACTGCCCCCTCTACCTGAAGGTCACACCTTTGTAGTCACTAGTAGTCTAATGCAAATGCTCACTGCTAGAGGTTTGTTTTTCGGACTACCGTCCGAGGATCCACATGCTCATATAGCTAAGGTGAGGGCAGTGTGTAAAAGCTGTGTAGGGAGGCCTGATTTGAATTTGGATGTAATAGGGCTAAGAGTATTTCCTCTTTCACTGACGAGAGAGGCTGCCATTTGGTTCACTGAGCTTCCTTATAACTCAATCTTCACTTGGAACCAATTAAGGGACGTTTTCTTAGCACGTTACTACCCGGTCTCCAAGAAACTAAATCACAAAGATAGAGTTAACAACTTTGTGGCACTACCAGGAGAATCAGTTAGTAGTTCTTGGGATAGGTTCACTTCATTTCTGAGAAGTGTCCCCAATCACCGCATAGATGATGAGTCACTCAAAGAATACTTCTACCCGGGACAGGATGATAATAATAAAGCGGTATTGGATACTATAGCAGGTGGTTCTTATGGGGAGTGTCCTTATGCTGAAATTGCCGAAAAATTAGAGAAAATTTCCCGAAATAATAAAGCATGGAGTACTAGAAAGACAGATACTGGGAGAAATACTTTTGCAGTGCAATCCACACACAACCCAGCCACAGATGAGATTCGTGAAGAGATGGCACAGATGAGAACTGAGCTTGGGTTAGTGTTAAAACATGTCACTGGGGGTGCAGAAAAGATAAACGCAGTGAACTACTTGTCTAAACCACCACCACCAACTGATGAATATTATTATGAGAAAGATTCTTATGCAGTAAATGATCAGACGGGGGGTTTCCGACCAAATGCCCAAGGCTCCAATCAGGAGAATTGGCGCCAAGGTCAAGGAAATCAAGGTCGGAACTATGGTAACTACAACCGCGAGGGTAATTATGTTCGTGATGGAAATTACAACCGCGACAACAACTTCAACAAGGGTAACTATGGTAACAGAAATGAGAGGAGTGGGCCCTATGTTTCTCCTCAAAATCGTGAAGTTGCTCCTAGGGATGGTGGAGGTAGTATGGCGCGAGTTGAGGATATGTTGCACAAGATGATGAGGAGGTTCGATGCTAGTGATGAGCACACCAAAGAGTTAAGGAGTGATGTAGCAGGTATTGGACAGAAAGTTGATACACATGCTATATCAATCAAGCAGCTTGAATTGCAAATGGCTCAATTATCTGCAACTGTGAACACACAGCAACCGGGCACTCTTCCTAGCAACACTGTCCAAAATCCGAAAAATGATGGACACTGCATGGCAATTACTACTCGTGGTGGTAAACAAACTATTGACCCACCTATGCCGTCTATTGTGGAAAAGGTGATGAAAGACAATGATGAATTGGTAGAGGTTAGTGATGAAGTAGAAGATAACACTGAGGAAGTTGCTGAAGTGCCTAAAAAGGTAACTCTCATGCCTAGACCTCCACCCCCCTTTCCTCAAAGATTAGTGAAAAAGACCGAAGATGGCAAATATCGGTGTTTTATAACAATGTTGAAGCAACTTTCTATCAATGTTCCTTTGGTAGAAGCTCTTGAACAAATGCCCGGTTATGCCAAGTTTATGAAAGATTTGGTTACAAAGAAAAGATCGGTCACTTTTGAGGATGATGACAGAATGCAGCATTGTAGTGCTATTGCTACAAGGTCGTTAGTGCAAAAGAAAGAAGATCCGGGTGCATTTACTATTCCTTGTACAATCGGGTTATTACATTTTGAGAAAGCATTATGTGATCTGGGGGCAAGCATAAATCTCATGCCCCTCTCGATTTATAAGAAGTTGGGTTTGGATGACCCAAAGCCCACTGCGATGCGGCTACTGATGGCCGATCGAACAGTAAAAAGGCCTATAGGGATACTCCATGATGTGCTAGTAAAAGTGGAGTCGTTCATATTTCCAGCAGATTTTGTCATTCTTGATTGTGAAGTCGATTTTGAGGTGCCTATTATTCTTGGGAGGCCATTCCTTGCTACGGGTAGAGCTTTAGTTGATATGGAAAAAGGGCAGATGAAATTTCGGTTGAACAATGGAGAAGTGACTTTCAACATTTGTAGGTCCATGCGGCAGAGTGGTGAGCTCCAATCGGTATCTGCCATATCCTACAAAATTGGTGAATCATCCAAGACTCAAATAGAAGAACGACTAGGTGTAGAAGCACTGGCGGCAGTGATAATGAATCTTGATAATGAAGGCATTGAAGAATATATGTCATTAGTTGCTGCCCTTGATCGTGGTAATGTCCGGTTTAAACCGAAGAAATATGAGCTAGACATGAAGAATCGCGAGTCTCCACCCGCTAAACCATCCATNTTAAGCTTCATTATTTTGGTCACCAACTAGTTCAACAACAATAATATATTAGTGTTATCTCATAAACAAATTTGATGATCAAAGAGTCTCAATAAAATTATTGGCTTAAGACAAAATTCTAATAAGAGACCTCAGATATGTATACATAGTTATTATTTTTAGTTATAAATAGTATTTTCTTCACTCAAAAATCTTGATGAACATCAATACACTAAATTTTTTTTGCAATAAGTGTTATTGACAAACATCAATACACCCCAAGAAAATTATTAATATAAAAATAGTTGTAAAGATTATGAAAACTTACTACTTCAAGAGGAAAAAATTGGTGTTTGATTGAGAAAAGAGAGAAAGAAAGTTTTTAGTTGTGAGAGCAAAAGTCATGCAAAGACCGAGAGAGATGATACAATTTTATTTTATAACTTATTAAATAAGGTTGAATGGTGTTAAGACTCTCCTACAGATCTGATCCATTCTGACCTTTCCAGGTCCATTAAGAGACTTTTTGTAAAAAGAAACAAACGAACTTAATGAGCTGAATATGAATCATTCAGATTCAGACCTAAAAAACAATTACACTTAATGGATTTAATCTGAATGATTAAGATTCAGACCTCTATTAAGTGCAAACAAATGAGGCCTTAGACTTATCAAAGATTTGAAGAAAAAGAGCGAAAAAAGAGTTTTAAAATAAATAACTAATGTGAATGTTAGCAAAGAAGTTTAATAAGACAAAATAATATTTTCTTGATTTCTTCTATTTTAGTGGGGTTAAGTATATATATATATATATATACACACACATACATTTTTTATTATAAATAATAAATTTTTTATTAAAAAAATAACACATAAAAAAATGGTCAGCAATAACTTTTCCTCTTGAGGTTATGACTGTAAATGATGGATACCATTTAAGTACAATTATTCTCTTAGATACTAATACTTGAATTTAATATGTGCATGACAGTAAGAACGATTGTCATAAATATTTTAATATTTTATCTTTAAACGTGATACATTTTTTGCAAAATATTATTATTCAATTAATATATGAGTAAGGCTATGGTATAGATGTAATTTTACAAATAAAAGTGTACTTATATAATGAATGTCAATAATTTTATAAGTAGAATGTTAGAATGTTATAGAGAAAAATATATCAAGTCAATAATTAGTTGTAAAGAAAATTATTATATATTTTGCTGCATACATATCATATAGATGTTGTCTAAGAAGAGTATCTAGTATCTTATAAATATTCTTTCGTGCTATAAAAAATTAAACTTTTTCAATTACAAAAAAAATAGATGCATAAAATTTAAAGTATTATTCATAGAATTTTTAATTTTATTTAAGATCATTTTATGATCAATCACTGTTTCTTATCATATTTATATAGCTAGCAAAGAGTTGTCTTGTGACATACATTTTCTTAGATTAAAATGAACACAAAATAACATGAAATTCATACTTAAAAAATTCATACTCAACATAAATATAAAAAAGTAAAAATATGTGGATCAATTAATAGCCAATGAAGAAGGAAGATGAAAATATATGTTCATGATATATTCACCCTAGTGTTTAATTTGATTGAAATCCCTTGCCACCAACACTTTATTTTCTCCGTTCTTTGTTACTTACATATCTATTTATTTTTTTATTATCATAGTTATATTATTATATTATAAGTAAAAGTGAAAATCTATAGTAGACTTTATATCAAAACTACTAATTCAATCAGCTACGCTAATGCACGATGTTTTAGAAAAAATAGGAAGAAACTCCTTCATCTGAGGTTAAAAGAATCAGAATGTAAATACAAAGAAGAACTATCTTACCCCAATCATGTTTCTTTTTTGTATTTGTTTATTAATATTGTTTCTACCACATCTTTATCTATTTATTTTATTGAAAAAAATAATCCACAATATGTGTATTTAATTTCTCTCTCGAATGAAAACACAAAAGAAATTATTCAAGAAACAAAATGAGAAAAATAAATGAAAATTTCTGCGCACTATATATAGAAGATTTTTGTGTGAAGCAATGTTCATAGATAATTGCATATTTCTTTGTTCTCTTCTTTTCTTCTTTAATAGAAAATCAGTACCTACATTCCAATGCTAAGAACTTCGACGAAACATAACAATGAATTGGGGATGAATCATTTATAAATTTTTTAAATGATCTCAAATTGTCACAGGAAAGAGATCCCAAAATTTTATGAGGAGTGAATGGTTGTTATATATGACCGAATAAACATGAAGGTAGAAGTTGTTATGACTATTCATAAGAAATTAGTATTTTTTAATGAATAAAACATGTAGTTTAATTAACGTATTAATATTCTAAAATAATATAAATAATATTGATGTATGTATGTGATGAAAATCGTTAGAGGAAAATATGAGTGTGAATTGATGAATGATTTGCTACAATTTGTTCATCAACTCTTTCTTATGTGGTACATCAAATTTCATTAGGTTTCGAACTTAATCAACTATTGCGAATAACAATTGAGACTTTTTAAGAAGAAGAGGAGTATAAAACCTTTGAAAATTGTAGTTTAAAAAGCGAGAGAAAATCCCTCTATTTATACCTAACAAATAGTAGTATGAATATGTTCTGATTGTGCCTTATCAGATAAGACACAACCCTTCAAAAAAGTCCTTGCTCATCGGAAAAGAAATCCATTTAAAAATTCACAACTCATCGGATAATGCACAATCCTTTGGTAAATCACAATTCTTTGAAAAAATCACAACTCATCGAAAATGTTGCACCCCGTAAAAAAAGTCACAACCGTTTGAAAAAGTCACAACTCATTGCAAAAGTCACAATTCATTAATATTAAAAAGTATCAACTTTTAATATAACATAATTAAATAAATTGACTATTTTTAATTGGAGTATTAAGTAATTCAATATTCATGTTTGGGAGCTTATGATTTTAAGGTTGTTTGTGCGTGCGTCTTAAGCTTAGAAGAGGTGATGCAATATGACTCCAAAGTGAACAAATTTATCTATCTTGTATCTTCTTTTTTTTGTACATTCTTTCCTTTCTGTTGTTATTTTTAATTTATTATGTCTATTTCTCAATCATATTTATCCATGTATTAATATCACAAATTGTCATGTGGTATTTGTTATATATTTCATACTACTGAAAATTCTATCCTAACTCTACCCCAATAACGGGTTTGGTTGGACCGGCTCCATGAGCTAAGTTCATCTTGACGGCTTTACATAAAATCGTAGACAAAATAAACGCTAATAATAGACAAAGTATGCAAGAGGATCAAAAGTGCACCAATATAGCAAACATGAGGGACTATTAGTGATACATGTGAAAATTCAATGATAACTTAAGTATTAACCCAAGATAAGAGACTATTTGAATTGTTTTTGAGTTTATTTGCATTGATTTTAAATTACTTGTCAAAAGGAAATTAAGTTACTCACTTTCCTAAGTAGTCATGCAAGATAAGATTTTGTTACCTTACTCAATCTTTAATATAATTTCCTTAATTAGTTGAAAGACATAAATGATATTTGATTTTGTAAAATTCAAATTTATCTAATGTAATATTTTACTATTTCTCCCTCAACCAGATGACTTTGTTTACCTATAATACATTGCTAAAAGTGACAATTAAAATCAATAATATCAATCACATATATAGTTAATTATTCTTGTGCTACCACAAAACTTAGAAGAGAAAATGGAGAAGGTAACATTCCTTAAGGTTTTCTTGATCTCGTTTTTGCTTATGTTGTTTGGTAAGCAATTTAATTATCTATTTCAACTTATACTCTAGACTAGATATATATGATAATTCATTCGTTTGTTCACTTTTTCAATAACGATATTGTTTATGAAAAATCTTGTGTTTATTACTGACTTGTTCAACAATATCGTCGATTTTGATAGGCTTGAACAAGAAAATTGTGGTAGTTCTTTCATTTGTTCACTTTTTCAAATGTTGATGTTGTTTATGAAAAATCTTATGAACGTCAATGACTTGTTCAATAATGTTGTCTATGTTGGTAGGACAAGAAAATTATGATAATTCATTTGTTTGTTCACTTTTTCAAATGTTGATGTTGCTTATGTAAAATTTGGTGTACGTCACTGATTTGTTCAACAATGTTGTCCATGTTGGTAGGACAAGGAAGTCATGTGCAAGGAATGTACTAACGATGCCGATTGTGCTAAGGTTATGAAATGCATAGAAGCACAACCCAAATGTGACTTGACAAGCCATCAATGTGTCTGTCCACGAGCTCCACCAGCTAATTATGGAACAAGAAACATTTACAAGACTCACCAAAATTGATTTTATTATGTATTTCAATTTCATAAGATTCAATAAAGATCTCTTGTTTTATATTAATCATGTTTAAAAATGATGTTATTTGCGCGATATATTGTATCTTAAAAGTAATTTCTTCGATCCATTTATGTTTGAGAATTTTAAATAATCAAGAATGTTGAAGAACCCCTAAAAATGGTCTTAGGACAAATTATTTAGTGTTAAATAATAAGTCGGAATGCATATAGAATTTTCAATAATCAATAAGTCATAAAATGTCAAATAAGTTTTAATTGAAGTCGATGCGTATAATCAAAGTAGATGACATAATTTTGCTAAATTCATATACCTTGATGTACATTGTACAACGTTGAAGCATACAAATAATTCACACGAACCAAGTAGCTCTTAAGTAAATGCCTATTTTATAGTGTCAAATTCCAATAAGTGGACTTATGACTGAGATAAACCTGCAATTTCCTAAAGTGGCTTCCACTCTTCTGTACATGACATGAATAAAATAGTCATATAAAAGGAAATGATATGGTAGCGCAGGCATCTTGCGCCCATGCAAGGTGCAGGAAAGGGTCGTAGCTCAAGGGGATGTAAACAAAATAGTCATGCATACATATATTCAAAAATAAACATGACCTTGCACCTCTTGAATGCAAAAATAAAGTGGTTTAATTCTCAAAAAGATGAACAACAAGAACAATTTTGAAGTGTTTGAATTGACTTATTTTAGGTGCTTTTAAGACAAAATAGCTTTTAAATAGTTTTGAAGTGTTTGGGTAAAGTTAAAAAGTACTTATAAGCACTTATTTTAAAGCCAAAATAACAAAAATAAGCCAAAAGCCATAAGTTAGAAATCCTAACTTATGACTTTTGACTTATAAGTCATAAGCCAAAAGTCAATCCTAACAGACCCTAAGAATGATGATAAAGTACGTAGCATTGACCATAGAAGGCTAAACAGAAGTAAATCCAGGTAGCTTTTGCCTACAATATTATTTTAACCATAATGAAAAGATCCTAAAGTTTCCTTATTTACAAGAGAGTTGATTGATAAACAAGAGAAATGAAGATGAAAAGGGGAATCTTACCAGTTACCACATTCTGCAATGATCCTCACGTTAGGACGAAGTGTCGGAAGTAAAGCAAGAAACTGCAGTTCTGCCTTTGTGTTATTTGTAGTTTTGATGATTTGACAAACTCAGGGACCTTATGAAGGAACTTGGTTCTTGGCTCATTATACTTTTCACTGCCAGCTGGAGAAAGTACAAAAAGTTGGTGCACAGTCTCCAACAGTGACAAAAGTGGCAGACGCGCCAGAAACCTCAGCCAATGGGATTGTTTTACGTTTTGTGACCTTTCTACATAAACAAAACATCCCTATACTCACAATCAATTTTTGTAACTTGAAAAGACATCTCAAGAACTCTTGCAAAGGCTTACAAAGGAGTGAAGAAGCATCCTCAAGATCAACTCAAATCTGAAAGAGCTGGAAAAAAAGCTTAGTTGTCTTAGAATTATTTCTTCTGCACGTAAATTGTAAATCTGTTCCTCCATCTATAAAGGAATCAGATAGTTGTTTAGTGTGAAAATCCTAAATCAGTTGAGTCCAACTGATTTAGTGGGCAGCCTTGTGTGTTGCTTAGCAAAAATACTAAGTCATTAGGAGCGTGGCGATTTAGTGGGCAACCTGCGTGTTGCTTAGTTGAATCCTAAGTTGTCTAGAGGTGATAGCTTAATGGGCATAGTGAAATCTACTTAGGCTCTTCAAGCAATAGAGTTATTGCTTGGTTGTGAGATTAATAGCTTTTTCTCACGTTGTTGTAATCGGGTTTCACTTTTGCTTGTGAAGATTAGTGAAAACGGTTGAAAATCCTGTGTGACAAGTCGTGGTTTTACTCCCTTGAGCGAGGAGGTTTCCACGTAAACTGTTTGTGCTGTTTTCTGTTGTTACTTACTCTTTGTTCTTACTTCAAGCTGTGTCAAGGGACCTGGTCCGTTGACTGATAGTAGACGCACGTATTCTAACAAGTGGTATCAGAGAAGGTACTCTCTAGCTGGTTAATGATGTACCGTGGTTTCACGGTATTTCTAATACTTTTTCCTTAAGTTTAGTGTGTGTCGAGAGCCTTTTTGTGTTGATTTTGATATAAGTTTATCTTTGTTTGCAGAAAATCTGTCTAAGGAAGAACGCGGGAGTTTTTGAGAAAGAATTGCAGAAGAGACCACCTACGGAGCCTATGACGGTCCGTCGCGGCTGTGACGGTCCGTAGGTGGCATCGTAGTGAAGGAAGAAGTTGCTGAAGGAAATTTGGGGAAGTCTGACCAAGTGTGGGATTACGGAAGTTCGTGACAGACCGTCACATATACGACGGTCCGTCCTGCATGTTCGTCGTAATTATCAGAGAGTAATCCCAGTACCCAAAATTCCAAAGTTCAAGTGTATTGGAACGAAGACCCTCGACGGGACGTCATGCTCGCGACGGTCCGTCATACCTGTCCGTGGGGGGAATGAAGAAAGCAATGTGAGAAGATGTGAAGTATGGGACGACGGAGGCTATGACGGTCCGTCGTGTCCATGACGGTCCGTCACGTGGTCCGTCGACCCAGACGCGTTTGGACAGATTTTTAGTAAATAGAATCCTTATTTGATTAGGTTTTTATTTTTCTTATAAATAGTTGGAAAAACCTCGTTTTTGAGGTGAGACTTTCTGGATAATTTTTAGTATATAGTTCTTCGATTATATTAGTAAACTCTTGATTTTGGAAATTAAGATATTTTCCGGGAATTGATTGTTGTGGATTTCGGTGATTAATCAAGTTGAATTCTGGGAAATTATTCGTTTTCATAAAAGTAAGTGCATGAACTTTTCCATTAACGATATGAATTGTGTAATTACGAACATGGGTAACTAAACCTCATAGCTAGGGTTGTGGGAACCATGGGTGAATAACAAAGTAGAAATCTAACTTCAATAACAATTTCTAGAGTGGTGTCTTGCATGTATTGATAATTCTTTCGTTTAGAATTCTTTTTAACGGTGGCCAACGTTAGAACTCGCCTTAATGCTACTTGCCGGACCAAGGAGGTAGATAATAGGAAAAGAATTATCAACATAGATTTAGTGTAGACTATCTAATAGACTAGTATTGGTTGGTACGAGTTAATAGCTTAGTCAAATACCGAATACGATGTTTAATATGAGGTAAAGATAAGGGTTAGTATAGCAACACACGTAGCCGGACCAAGGTGCGGAGTGAAATTCTCTAGATGCCGGACCAAGGATTTCGAGATACATAACTTATCAACTTTACATGCAAGATATCAGGATAGAGATGTTATAGTTAGATTTACCAAGTTAGGAACCTTTGGGGAACACTAAAGCCCTAGTTAATTTTACAATTTGATTAAAACTCCGAAAGTTAAAATTGTTAGTTGTTCATTCTTATTTAGTTAATTATTTTCATTAATTTAGAAATAAAACCCCCCTTTTTTGTCTTTTGGTTTATTGGAAAACAGTTGGCTAAATAATAGTAATAATAAAATAAAGTTAAGTCTTAACTATTTTCCTTGTGGGATCGATCCCAACCTCATTAGTTGGGTTCTTTACTTGATACGACCGCTTTACTTCTTATTTGAGAAGTAAGTTTGAGCGTATCAAATTTTGGCGCCGCTGCCGGGGAAAGTAGCTTTTAGATTAACTTTAATTTATTACTAAAATTTAGTTAATATTTTCCTGATTTTACTTTTTCTGTTGTTTTTGATTTTTTTTTTTAGGTTTGACGTCCTTGTATGCCAAATACACGGAGCGGAAGAGAACCCTTGTGTCCCTACGATCACGAGTTAGAGCTAAAGTCTAAATGGACTGGACCGTACTTGATCACCAAATTATTCCCTCATGGAGCTGTTGAGTTGGAAAACAAGGAAGGTGTGCGGTTTAAGGTGAACGGACAACGTCTCAAAATCTATATTGGTCATGCGGAATCGGCGAATGAGGTGGTTGAGGCATATTATCTTGATGAAATCTGAGTAATCAAGTGTCCTCAGTCGTGCCGCGACGTTAAATCAGGCGCTGGTTGGGAGGCAACCCAATAGTTATCATCTAATCACGTTTATAGTTTTTGTGTTTTTCCCTTTCTAGTAACAGTAGCATTTTCTATTTATGGGTTGTAAATTTTCAGGTAGCACATCTACAGGAAGTACTGCAGACAAGTTACTCTACATCAGTCACTGACGGATACATCGACGGACCGTCACACCTGTGACGGACCGTCGCATGCTTCCGTCGTGCCAGGTACGCTCTCTTGTAATTTTGAAAAACTAGGGCACAGGCGACGGACCATGTGACGGACCGTCACAACTGCGATGAACCGTCATCGGGGTTTCGTCACGCCATTACCCGGCTACCCGACCCGACCCAGCTTCAGAATTTTAAAAGTTTAAAACGTTTTAAACCCCCCCACCCCTTCATTATCAGTTTTCACTTAATCTTCCCTCCATTTTCTCCCCTTCCAACTTCACTCTCTTCCCAAATTCCCCATCTTCTCCCATTGTTCATCCCAAAAATTTTCCCTCTTGGTCGGAATTTGCTGCAGTGATTCTTAACCTTCTAACTTGAGTGCCATCATTTGTGCATTATTGTCTCCTCTTCCAAGGTATGTATTCCTGAAACTCTACCCTTTACTATTTTTTTTTGGTTGTTTTACTGTTTTTCCCTATTGATTGCATATGGGTTTCTGCTTTTGCCTAGATATTATCTAACTTAGGTCTGTAATTCCACAAACTGCCTGGACAATACTAGAGAAATTAGGGCTTTAAAACTTACCAATTTGGGTTGTCATTCTGACTCACATGGGGTAAAACTTGTCACCCCTCAGTTCTGTCTCTGTTTCACAGCACGACAACCCGATGACGGACCGTCATACCAACGACGGTCCGTCCTGCACAACCGTCGTGACGGTCAGAGACCCCTGTCCTAGGGGTCTCAACACTTTTTCTAAGTGTCCACTGACGGACACATGTGACGGACCGTCGTATCCATGACGGTACGTCCTGCACAACCGTCGTGACGGTCAGAGACCCCTGTCCTAGGGGTCTCAACACTTTTTCTAAGTGTCCACTGACGGACACATGTGACGGACCGTCGTAGCCATGACGGTCCGTCCTGCACAACCGTCGTGACGGTCAGAGACCCCTGTCCTAGGGGTCTCAACACTTTTTCTAAGTGTCCACTGACGGACACATGTGACGGACCGTCGTAGCCTTGACGGTCCGTCCTGCACAACCGTCGTGACGGTCAGAGACCCCTGTCCTATGGGTCTGAACACTTGTTCTAAGTGTCCACTGACGGACACATGTGACGGACCGTCATATCCATGACGGTCCGGCCTGCACAACCGTCGTGACGGTCAGAGACCCCTGTCCTAGGGGTCTGAACACTTTTTCTAAGTGTCCACTGACGGACACATGTGACGGACCGTCATATCCATGACGGTCCGTCCTGCACAACCGTCGTGACGGTCAGAGACCCCTATCCTAGGGGTCTCAACACTTTTTTTTAAGTGTCCACTGACGGACACATGTGACGGTCCGTCATACCCATGACGGTCCGTCCTGCACAACCGTCGTGACGGTCAGAGACCCCTGTCCTATGGGTCTCAACACTTTTTCCAAGTGTCCACTGACGGACACTTGTGACTGACCGTCACACCCACGACGGTCCGTCCTGCATAACCATTGTGACGGTCAGAGACCCCTGTCCTGTGGGTCTCAATACTTTTTCCAAGTGTCCACTGACGGACATATGTGACAGACCGTCACACCCATGACGGTCCGTCCTGCACAACCGTCGTGACGGTCAGAGACCCCTGTCCTATGGGTCTCAACACGTTTTCCAAGTGTCCTCTGACGGACACTTGCGACGGACCATCATACCCATGACGGTCCGTCCTGCTTAACCGTCGTATCGGTCTGAGACTTTCCCTCTGATATTTTATGTTGCCAAGTATTATATGACGGACTGCATGACGGTCCGTCATACGCACTACGGTCCGTCGTGACCTACTGCTACTTCAGGGCTGTTATCACTGGTTTGAGTGTCTGAGTATTATTGTCTCAAATGTTTATTTCTTTTGTGTCATGCTTCATCCTTCAAGTACTAATGATGATTCGTTACAGGTACTACCTATCATGGCACCTAAACAAGATCGCGTTTACGCACGTGGGCGTTCAAAATCTGTCGCCCCGTCTGCCCGATTGGTGATAGGCTCTGATGATGAGCATGCTCCAGAATACGTGCCCCCTACTGCTACTCCAGCACGAGCTCCACGTGTACCGCGAGTCACGCCCAAGAAGGTGGCGCCCGGCGTAGTCACTGCCTCCCAGTCTGATGAGGAGCGCACACTGACCGGCACTCCTTCTGGGTCAACTGCCCAAGACGAAGGAGCATCTGGCTCCTTAAGAGTTTCGTGGTCAGAGGAAGCCTCTGGGTCTGCAGACGCCTCTGCTCCTGCCACAGCTACACAGTCTGCTTCAGATGATGAGGCTGACAGCACCGACTCCACCCCTGGCTCACCAACAGGAGTCCCTGCCCCGGTTGCCAATCAGCCCAACCGGTGGTGTGTTGACGGGCAATACAAGGTATACTTAGACGCCAAGGTTCTCAATGACAAAGGCATCATGACACGGACTCTTACACTGGAGAGGCGGGTCCTCACGGGAAGTCTCCCCACCATGCCAGATATTCACACCCTCTTCACCAGACACCGGCTAGAGTGGACGGCTCGTTCTTTGGGTCGCTACAGTGAGGAGCTAGTCCGCGAGTTCTATGCCTCTTATGTGGCTACTCTTCGCTCGCAGATCGATAGGCGGTCTGCCCCCGCCAAACAGGCCCTACTTGAGCACGTCCGAGTACGAGGCATCCAGGTTGACATCTCCCTACCAGCCATCCGCCGATATCTGTACGGCACGGATTCTGACTCCACCAGCACACCTCTCACCGCCGAGTTTAATTACCGGTGGCAAATTGTTAAAGAGGGCCGGTTCTTACGTGAGCCTTCACTGAGAGAGACCACCAAGAGGTGGATGGCACTGCACCTATCTATTGATGGAGAGGCTGCGGATTGGGTGATGGAGCCGAAGGGGGCCATCAGGAAGGCCAACTTGACCTTTACGGCCAAATTTCTCTGGTTGATCGTCCGCCATTGTCTCTCCCCCACTGCTGCGGATAACATAGTCACCTGGGATCGTGCAGTGCTGATGGCTGCTATGATGGCAGGGTTCGAGGTCGATTTCGTTTGGCTTCTCCAAGCGGTCATGCACGAGAGGGCCTTCAAGGTCACCACAACTTACCCTTTCCCTTGCATGATTTTCTCTTTGTGCAGATCAGCAGGTGTGCCCATTTGGCACATTGACCAGCTCAAGACCCCGCCAGGAAATGTTGACATCGGCCTCATCAGGGATGAGGCCAATGAGTTGGCCCCACGCAGAGGGCCCCGTCCAGAGGTGGCCCCATTTAGTGAGAACCTGGCCGACACCGTAGAGCATGCTCATGATGCTTCCCGTGCTGCTTCTGCACACATTGACACTACTCCGGTCGAGTCTATCCCGGGTAGTAGCACTGCCCCGAGCTCTTCTCGCTGGGCTCCTTCTGCCACTCTGGTCCCACTAGCTCGGGTTCAGAAACTTGAGGCACAGATGGCTACTCTTCTGCATCACATTCAGCCGTGGATGCAGAAGACTATTGCTGAGGCAGAGGAGCGCATGGAGCGTAAGATGATACAGCATACAGAGAGGCAGATCGCCGGGGTACACCAGCGCTTAGACGCATTTGAATTACGAGTACTAGCCCGACCAGCCCCTTCGGTGGACATGTCGACTCTCCAGGCTGCGGTTGAGAGTCTGCGGGCGGATCTTGATATGATTTTAGAGGCGAGGGTGCCTGAGTCTGAGGCCCCTTCTGCGGAGCCTGCCGATGACACCGTGATGGCCGCCCTGTTTACCACTTCTGATGTTCCACCACCTCCCCCACAAGAGCATGTCAAGAGACGCAGGGGTCGAGAGGAGGATGAGGCTAGGGCAAGGAAGAAGGAGCGCCGTGAGATGGAATCTGCGAGGAGAGCCTCGATTGCCGATGAGGAGGCCCGTAGATTGAGGGCTGTAGAAGTAGCTGCCGGGGCGTCTAGCTCCAAAATTCTAGATTCTGTGGGAGGCGCTACTGATGGTGCTGTGGATGCTGCGGACATTACTGAGGATGTCCAGACTACGCAGGGAGCAGGTTCCGGGGAACCGGACCCACCAGCTTGCTGATCACCGGCGCTTAGCGCCTCAGGTTTGCTTCACTTACCCTTTTATGTAGTTTAACTTTTCTATGCATTGGGGACAATTGCATATTTTTTTTGTAGGGGGTGGGGTAAATGGAAAGTGAACACTTGGGTGAATTCTGAGTAGCCCAAGTTCACGATCCTCTTTTGGGGTTTTCTTGCCTGTGTTCTTTTTCCCCAAAAGACTGATTACTTTTACTGTTGAACCGGCATGTCATATCTTATGTACACAGTATAAATCTGAAGCATGATGGCTAATATAAATATGATATCTCGATAATCATTTGCATGACTAGGCATAGTAAGTGATAATTGTGTGGTTTGAAACATGAAACAAGGATACACTTCTGCATGATCCTGAATCTAAGATTTGAACTAGGTGTCTAATACTCTGGGAATGCAAGGAATGTCATGTGAGTGTGAGGTAAAGTCGAATGACCACCATTAATACTGAGCTAGAACTTGCCTGGTTAGTACTACTGAAAGTGAGTCAAAACAATCACTTAGGAAAGGATCATAGGCCCTTGTTCGAAATAGTCAATCTTGAGCCTAAAAAAATAACAGAAAACCAAATGAAGTTAATCCCTTTTTGATCCAAATGAATTGAGCCTAAACTAGATTTTTTTTTTTTACCCCAAATGATCTTCTCTGGGAGCAATGTGTTGGCCCTGGTCCCTCCTAGGACATGTGCACCTCAGCTTATGCCAAAAGCATAAGTTGAGGGTGGCTAATGCAGAAAGCAACCTTGTTTTGGCCCTGACCCAACCATGGGTATTGTGAACCTTGACTCATGGCAAAATCATGAGTTGAGGGTGGCTGCTATAAGGAAAACCACGGAAAGTGGGGTTGAAAGAATGAAGAGAAAGAAAGAATAAAACAGAAGTGACTAAAAAAAAAAAAAAATTAATAATAACCAAAAGCAAAATAAACACAAGAAAAGAGAAAAGTCACTTACACATAAGGATAAGAAAGGGAAAACAGCAAAGTGAAAAGAAAATTGAGTAATAGGGCGAAATAAGAATGATATGTCAAGGAGGGCAACAAGTCACTAAATTATATCTAAATACACCCTACCTGACCCTGAGCCTATGTTACAATCTAAAAAAGTCCTATTGTGATCCTAAGTGCGTATGAGGAATTTGAAGTAGTGAAAATAAGGGCAAGCCTATGGCAATATGTATAAATGAGTGGTGAATTTGTTCTGAGAGTGAGTGTCGAAACGTGATCCTTATACTCAAACTAAAATCATTGTGTGAAAAAATGAGGATGTTATTTGAAGTAAGGACAGGAGTTGTAATACCAGAAATATTAGCATCTCGGTGAGAAATTGAAGAGGATAGGCATCATTGCGTAGTAAATCTGGGTTATGGTTTGATTCTACAAAAATCAATGCCTAATAGTGAGACCATGCATGAACATAATGAGAATAATCGAGGTTGATAGCCAAATGATTGCGGAAATTAAAATATGGATACTTTTGTACAAAGAATTTGTAGTGAGTCATAGTGCGTCGCTTGAGGACAAACAACGAATTTAAGTTGAGGGTGTTGATGTACCGTGGTTTCACGGTATTTCTAATACTTTTTCCTTAAGTTTAGTGTGTGTCGAGAGCCTTTTTGTGTTGATTTTGATATAAGTTTATCTTTGTTTGCAGAAAATCTGTCTAAGGAAGAACGCGGGAGTTTTTGAGAAAGAAATTGCAGAAGAGACCACCTACGGAGCCTATGACGGTCCGTCGAGGCTGTGACGGTCCGTAGGTGGCATCGTAGTGAAGGAAGAAGTTGCTGAAGGAAATTTGGGGAAGTCTGACCGTGTGGGATTACGGAAGTTCGTGACGGACCGTCACATATACGACGGTCCGTCCTGCATGTTCGTCGTAATTATCAGAGAGTAATCCCAGTACCCAAAATTCCAAAGTTCAAGTGTATTGGAACGAAGACCCTCGACGGGCCGTCATGCTCGCGACGGTCCGTCATACCTGTCCGTCGGGGGGAATGAAGAAAGCAACGTGAGCAGATGTGAAGTATGGGACGACGGAGGCTATGACGGTCCGTCGTGTCCATGACGGTCCGTCACGTGGTCCGTCGACCCAGACGCGTTTGGACAGATTTTTAGTAAATAGAATCCTTATTTGATTAGGTTTTTATTTTTTCTTATAAATAGTTGGAAAAACCTCGTTTTTGAGGTTAGACTTTCTGGATAATTTTTAGTTTATAGTTCTTCGATTATATTAGAAAACTCTTGATTTTGGAAATTAAGATATTTTCCGGGAATTGATTGTTGTGGATTTCGGTGATTAATCAAGTTGAATTCTGGGAAATTATTCGTTTTCATAAAAGTAAGTGCATGAACTTTTCCATTAACGATATGAATTGTGTAATTACGAACATGGGTAACTAAACCTCATAGCTAGGGTTGTGGAACCATGGGTGAATAACAAGGTAGAAATCTAACTTCAATAACAATTTCTAGAGTGGTGTCTTGCATGTATTGATAATTCTTTCGTTTAGAATTCTTTTTAACGGTGGCCAACGTTAGAACTCGCCTTAATGCTACTTGCCGGACCAAGGAGGTAGATAATAGGAAAAGAATTATCAACATAGATTTAGTGTAGACTATCTAATAGACTAGTATTGGTTGGTACGAGTTAATAGCTTAGTCAAATACCGAATACGATGTTTAATATGAGGTAAAGATAAGGGTTAGTATAGCAACACACGTAGCCGAACCAAGGTGCGGAGTGAAATTCTCTAGATGCCGGACCAAAGATTTAGAGATACATAACTTATCACTTTACATGCAAGATATCAGGATAGAGATGTTATAGTTAGATTTACCAAGTTAGGAACCTTTGGGGAACACTAAAGCCCTAGTTAATTTTACAATTTGATTAAAACTCCGAAAGTTAAAATTGTTAGTTGTTCATTCTTATTTAGTTAATTATTTTCATTAATTTAGAAATAAAACCCCCCTTTTTGTCTTTTGGTTTATTGGAAAACAGTTGGCTAAATAATAGTAATAATAAAATAAAGTTAAGTCTGAACTATTTTCCTTGTGGGATCGATCCCAACCTCATTAGTTGGGTTCTTTACTTGATACGACCGCTTTACTTCTTATTTGAGAAGTAAGTTTGAGCGTATCATATGCGTCAGTACTTGAAAGGTACTGAGCATGTAGGATGAAATAAAGTTGAAACAAAACATAACTGAACAATCACAAAAGCAAGTATAATAATCTGAACATGATATAGGGAATTCTGAGCTAACTGAATGCAGTGACCAATTTATAACATGCTGAAACTGAATACTGAATATACTGATAAATGGTCAATGCAATAGAGTCTGACTGAACTGTGGTAGCTACTAATAACCGATAATAAAACCACATGAGTTTAATGTGGAGTCTGATGTATACGCCCCATCGAGAGAACCCAATATACCCTGCCAAAGGTATAAAGGCATGCTGGCGTGATCACTAAACTGATTGCCCACAGAGGGGACTTACAACCTACTTGGCTAGTAGTTCTGGGACTAATTGGGTACGTTGAACCCTAGTCCAACTCGGTATTATGCTACTCTCATTGATTTATGTAGTTAACTGATTATGTCTGAATTTCTGTAAAATACTAGATAGCTCAAAACTGAACATGCAAACTAAGAATGCAACATATAATCTGATAATGATGCATTAAAACTAAGGCATGTATAACTGAATAACTGATATATCTGACCTAGCATATGTAATTCGAAAGAAATACAATGATAGGGTTCTGAAATTCATGCGATAATCTGAATAATAACTTTACAATCTGATTTGGAACATATACTTAAAAAAATCATGAAGTTCTATCAAAGTTCTAGAAACCCTAGGTTTGATCATAATAAGAGAATCAAGAAGTGACAGAAAATTAGGGACCCAATGGGTGAAACGAACCCACTAGTGAAATGCCACATACCTGGTGATGAAATTCACGGAAAAATACTTAGATTTCGTGGCTGGAACTGCTGGAAACTTGTTGCGTTCTTGACTAGGGTTCTTGACCTTTTTTTCCTTTCTTGCTTCTAATTTTCTACTTTTGATTAATGATTTTACTTAGGTAAGTTTTGGTTATGTTTCTAGGCTTAAACTCACTAAAATATGATGATTTAGGGTCAAAATGATATATCTTAGAGTTTAAACAAAGTGGAAAAATACCAAAAGACCCCTGGGTGAGTTGTTGTCGGACCAAACGACGACCTGGATAGACTGTCCGTCATTTGGGTCCGTAGGTTGGGTCTGTTTGACAGGCCTTTACTAAAACGGGCATAACATTTTACTCGAAGCTTTTATTTTATCAAGGTCGGTGTCTATGGAAAGCTAATTCAATTAACTATCTTTTGATATGTAATGATACACCTAATGCATTTTGTGCTAAGAGTTATGATCATTTGAAGTTGAACCTACTGCATTTCCCCCTAACTGGATGCTAGTTCCCACCTACGGTCAGACCTACAGACCGTGAGTCTACTTACGGACCATGCTGGTCACCCGTGGTCCTTGTCAGAGAGTGGCTGAAGGGGGTCTCGATCGACAGTCACGGACTACGGACCATCGTCTGACCTACGGACCGTAGGTCCGTCCGTCGATCAAGACTTAGCCAATTTTTCCGGGGTGAATTTTTGGGAGTCTCTGATCCCATCGACGGTTGTGCAGGACGGACCGTGGGTCAGGCTACGATCTGTCGTTGGTCACATCGGCTGCACCTGTAGATTTTTCTGAAAAACTGATTCTTGGTCTGTTTTGGCTACGGGGTGTACAGGTTCTGTAACAGGGTATATGATCAAAGTGGGAAGTTCTCTAGTGTCATGGAAAGCCAAGAAACAAACCACAGTGTCAAAGAGCACAGCAGAAGCTGAATACAGAATCTTGCCTTTATTGTATCTGAACTAGTCTATTCACTTGGAGTATTAAAGGAAGTAGGTGATGAAGTACAACTACCAGTTCAAATGTATTGTGACAGCAACGCTGCTATATAAATTGTTGCAAATCCAGTGTACCACGAGAGGACTAAACATATTGAGATTGCTATCATTTTATAAGGAAAATGTTGCAACAAGGATTGATCAAAGTAAACTACCTACCTACCAAAGAATAAGCTGTTGATATGTTAACTAAAGATCTATCTAGACTACAGTTAGGAATGTTAAATGTCTTTGCACTACCTAGCTTGAAGGGGAGTACTGTGATGTGAAGAAATAAATGATAGTTAGGTAACACTGTTAGGATCAGTTAAGGGAAATATAGTGTTTTCATGAGTTAGTTATAACTATCCTCTAGTTGTTAGTTACAGGAAGATTAGTTACTAACAGTGAAGTCATGTATAAATAGTTCCTCTACTCATAGTAATCTGTAAATTTTAATCAATGAAAGAATATTCTTCCTCCTTAGATATTTTTCTCCCTAAGTTCTAGATTCTTCTTTTACGATCAAAAGTATTGGGGGAAATTTAATGTGTGGAGTAGGACAAGTGCGGGAAAGAGAAAATCATAACATAGTTAAATCTTATTGATGATAACAGAGAGTGATGGGAACTCTTTGAAGCCTTGTCAAGCATCCAGAAAATTTTAATGTGACGAGATGATAATTTTAATCAAAGGGGACCATGATAAAGTCTTAAGCTATATTTTGAATAGGTATATAAAGAACTCAATGTATGAATTTCCTCCGTTTGTATGGTATATTGGTCGAAGCACGACATGTTATGAGTTGAGTGTACGATTCGAGTTTGAATCCTATCACAAAAAGGGTTGCTAGAGAAAGATCCCAAAAGTCTCTAACCATGTGTCATTTGTCCTCACGAATTTATCTACTATTTTAAAAAATAAGTATATAAACATAAAAAAAAAAACTTAGAAGTTTTTATCACATATTTTATTGTTTGGTCAAGGGTAAAGTTGATAAGCGAGAGAGGAGGAAGTCACTCAGTCAAATGATATGACCTATTTTTTTCTTATACTATTTTTTAGTTGTAGCCTTATTAAGTATCAAATTTCATCATTAGTAAGGAAAATCTACATTATAAGTTATAGGTTCATTAGTACCTCAGTAAGTTTAATTCAATCTCTATATTTGTGTCAAAAACCCACCTAACAATTAAAATATGATGTCCTCAATCGATTTTAAAATCCAGAACCTAAAAAATTTAACACCTTGAATCTGACTTTGACCCAAATATTTTATTTTCCCTATCGTGAAATGCTATAAGCATACCAAAAAAAATTGTTTTACTCCATATTAACATAAAATTGTTTTACGAATAAAATGTAATTGTTCTCCACATGTTCATATGACATCAAAATATATTAAGAGGATTACACGTGCACAACACATATGGATCCACTTACGGACTGTTCTGGTCACCCGTGGTCCTATTAAGAGAGTGGATGAAGGGGGTATCGATCGACGGTCACGGACTACGGACCGTCGTCTGACCTATGGACCGTAGGTCCATCCGTAGATCAAGACTTAGCCAATTTTTCCCGGCTGAGTTTTTGGGAGTCATTGATCCCATCGACGATTGTGTAGGATGGACCGTGGGTCAGGCTACAGTCCGTCGATGGTCACGTCGGCTGCACCTGCAGATTTTTCTGAAAACTGATTTTTGGTCTTTTTTGGCTATGGGGTGTTACATTATCTCCCCCTTGGGAACATTCGTCCTCGAATGAACACTAAACTAGCTGAAATAGAGTGAGAGAGATGCAAACCCTACTACTAAACACTAAGAACTGAGTTTCTGACTAAATTGAGTTCCGAGAACATGCAATTACGCTGAAAATGCAAGTACAAACTGAGGGAACATGATTCTAAGACTGAATTCATGCATGAATGACTGGAAAACTGAAAAGGAACTATTACCTCAAGCTGGAGTAGAATCGTAAGGAAAGAGGTGAGGATACTCTGCTTTCATGGCTGCTTCTGCTTCCCAAGTAGCTTTCTCTACGGACTGACTCCTCCACAAAACCTTGACTGAAGCGATTTCATTGTTTCTCAACCTTCTAACCTGACGGTCAAGAATCTCAACTGGTACATCCTCATAAGAAAGACTATATTTCACTGCCACACTCTCTAATGGCACTATAGAGGCTGGGTCACCCACACACTTCTTCAAGAGTGAGATGTGGAAAACCGGATGCACTGCTGCTAAGTCTGTTGGTAACTCTAACTCATATGCCACCTTGCCAACCCTTTTCAAGATCTTGTAAGGGCCTACATATCTAGGACTGAGCTTCCCTTTCTTGCCAAATCTCATCACCCCTTTTATAGGTGAGACTTTCAGAAAAACTCAATCATCAACTTAGAACTCTAGTTCCCTTCTCCTTACATCTGCATAAGATTTCTGACGACTCTAGGCTTTCTTAAGTCTATCTCTAATGAGTTGCACTTTCTTCATAGCATGAAGGTCTGAATCTGGCCCTATCAAAGCTGCTTTACCTACTTCAAACCAACCAACAGGAGATCTACATCTACGCCCATACAAAGCCTCGTAAGGGGCCATCTGAATGCTGGAATGGTAGCTATTGTTGTAGGTAAACTCAATCAGAGGAAGGCGATCATCCCAACTACCTTTGAAATCGATCACACAAGCTCTCAACATATCCTCTAGGGTTTAAATAGTATGTTCTGCCTGTCCATCCGTCTGCGGATGAAATGTTTTGCTAAGGTTAACTTGAGTACCAAGACCCTTCTGAAATGACTTCCAGAAATGAGAGGTAAACGGAGGACCTCTATCTGAGATGATAGACAAAGGAACCCCATGCAACCTCACAATTTCATTAATGTAAAGCTTAGCATAGTCCTCTGCCAAATCTGTAGTCTGGACCGCCAAAAAGCGAGAAGACTTAGTCATCCTATCAACTATCACCCAAATGGAGTCATGTTGTCTGCGAGTACGCGGTAACCCTGTGATGAAATCCATATTGATCACTTCCTACTTCAAAGTATGAATGTCGATCTCTTGAGTCATACCCTCTGATTTATGATGTTCTACCTTGACTTGCTGACAATTGGGGCACTTACTCACAAAATCTGCTATATCCCTCTTCATGCCATTCTACCAATAAACTTCCCGCAGATCGCGGTACATCTTTGTGGCACCTGGGTGAATAGAATATCTGGAGTTATGGGCTTCTGCAAGAATATGTTGTCTCAACTCGCCCACATCAGGAACACACAATCTACCCTGGTAGCGAAGTACACCATCTCCCCCTTGGGAGAACTCAATGTATGAATTTCCTCCGTTTGTATGGTATATTGGTCGGAGCACGACATGTTATGAGTTGAGTGCAAGATTCGAGTTTGAACCCTATCACAAAAAGGGTTGCTTGGGAAAGATCCCAAAAGTCTCTAACCATGTGTCATTAGTCCTCGCGAATTTATCTACTATTTAAAAATATAAGTATATAAACATAAAAAAAAAAAACTTAGAAGTTTTGATCACATATTTTATTGTTTGGTCAAGGGTAAAGTTGATAAGCGAGAGAGGAGGAAGTCACTCAGTCAAATGATATGACCTATTTTTTTTCTTATACTATTTTTTAGTTGTAGCCTTATTAAGTATCAAATTTCATCATTAGTAAGGAAAATCTACATTATAAGTTATAGGTTCACTAGTACCTCAGTAGGTTTTATTCAATCTCTATATTTGTGTCAAAAACCCACCTAACAATTAAAATATGCTGGCCTCAATCGATTTTAAAATCCAGAACCTAATTTTAACATCTTGAATCTGACTTTGACCCAAATATTTTAGTTTCCCTATCGTGAAATGCTATAAGCATACTAAAAGAAATAGTTTTACTCCATATTAACATAAAATTGTTTTACGAATAAAATACAATTGTTCTCCACATGTTCATATGACATCTAAATAGATTAAGAGGATTACACGTGCACAACACAAATGGTTAGATCACAAGAAAAATACACAACAAATATCGTCTAAGGTAATATTAATGAGATACAACTAATTACATAATTAAACCTCATCAAAATAAAATAAATATATACATTATTGCATTTAACTAATAAAATTTATCATTGACCATCTTCATAGGTTTGTGTGAATAAGAGATATATATGATGATTCACATTGAACATTCACAAAAGAATCTGCAATATTATTTTGTGCAAAACTTATTATTCAAGTTTTTGCTTAAATTTTTTGAATTGATAATCACTTGCAACATACGTGTTGAAAAACAAATAGTTTATAAATATATAACTTTCATTTAAAAAATTGAAAATTTCATGGATAAATTCTCGATCAAACTTTAACTTGACTCCCAAAAAATAAAAAAATGTGAAAGAAGGAGCGTAGGAGTAATTGCTATTTTACACTGAACAATTGTAGGAGTGAAACAAAGAGTGTGCCCGCCCACAGTTTTTTTGTTCATATTGACTGCTCTAACTTAAAAATGGCATGTTATGATTGCATTAAATTCTTTGACCTATTTTTTTCCTTTTTATTTTGTGTTTGATCTATATATTTCTCAGTTCATTGAAGAACAACGTAACATTGCATCTAACTTCCAATTCATCATTTTATTTTATGGGTCGCAATAAGGTTGTAATGAAGAAAATTGAGGATCTAGAATCGCGTAAACAGTTCTACTCAAAGCGTAAGGATAGCCTTGTTAAGAAGTCAAATGAGTTGGGAATTGTATGTGACACAAATATTGCACTGTTAATGTTTTCTCCAACTGGTGATGTGATGACCTATTCTAGCGGAAAAAGGTTAATCAAATTTCTATAATGATTTTTTTATGTTTGAAATGATACAAAATTTGATTTAATTTTTTTTATTGCTCAGTTTTAAGGGTATCATGATCAATGAAATTAACCAGCCTGATGAACTGAATCGACGGTATGTTTATTTTAATATGTCAAAATTCATGAATTAGACTTAGCCAATTTCATTCAACTGACTAACTCAAATGTTTTTTTTAATTGTTGTCAAAAACCCACTCCAAATCCAGAGGAAGAGGTACTAAATTTTACACATCTTTTACTAATCTTTAGGGTTTCATCTGCCCTTAACACGACACTTTTATGTTGCAGCATTTGATGTAGAGTCTCGCGCAATCAAATGATGAAAGAGGAATGATAGAAAAGATTTCTATGTATATGACACTCTACTTTTCTCGACTTCTTTTTCTTTTGATTTATTTCGTTGTTGTGTGGTACTTTTCTACGTGATTGAATAATTCTTGTTATTTTTGTTGGATATTTTTACAATGCTGATAATTGGACAACGTGCTTTAGTGTTGAGGTAAGGTTTGATGTTTCTACACTAGTGTTGATTGTGTGTACTTAAACTCGTAACTTGATATATTTTTAATGTATTTTCATAACAGGCTCATAAGGAGAAGCTTAATGAGCTCCAAAAAACACTAACTGGAGCACAGGAGAAAAGAAGGTTGAAGAGTACTTCTTCACTCTGTTTTTAGATATTCTAAAAATGTCACTCATTTATAACGATTTGTTCCCTTGGATTTGACAGTTCTTATGAACCACGAGTGGAGAATATCAACACAGTTGAAGAAGTTGATGCATATAAGGAGTATCTTCTGGGTGCTATGGAACGGATTCAACAATCCAAAGTGAGCATACCTCAAAGTTAATGCATTTTTTATTTCTATTTCTTAAAGCTAGAGTTGTATACTTAAAGCTCATGTTGTATATCTTCTTACCAGGCTAACCTCTTGGCTAACCAAGAATTTCTCAAGAGAAATGAAAATGTCGCGGTAAGAAAATTTTTCTTATTGTGTCATATTTGAAAGAATACTCAATTGATTTTCAAACATCTAGTATGGAAAGTAACTATTAACATTATGATTTCTAGATGACTTGGGCCAACGCAGAGGATATGGATGTTGCAGGTAACGATTAATATCGTCGAATGGTATATATATTAATAAATCTATACAATAACTTATTGACCTAAGTTTCAAACAAGTTGATTAATGTTGTTTCTCTAAATTGTAGGAAGTAGTAGGGGATGGAAGATTTGAGGAAACAGATTGGATCACAGTGGAGAGGTAGTTGCAGGTGTCCAACAGCTGCAACATGAATTAGTTTATATATTAAAAACTTAGTAGAATGAATAACTTGCATCAAGAAAGAAAGCAGAAATGCAATTAATGTTGCATATGCCTATTATTAATGCAACTTTAATAGTTATTGACATCAAAGCATAGATATTGTGTTTTGAAATAGAAAACAATTTGGTTTGTTTGATTTGGTTTTTATTTTAATTTGGTAACTTTTGCATCCTCTGTGAGTTATAAATTTTTTGTTAATTTTCTAAATCTTTAAATTAGATGCTAGATATAAGAGATCTGAAAAATTATTTTTTTATTCATTTTGTAAGTTGTCAAGAATTTAAATTTCACTGCTTAAAAATTAAAAGTGGACATGTTAATTATTTGAGGATCAGAAGTTTTCTGTCAAATTCTTCTAACTTTTTAAAATAACTAGTTTTGGGGCATGCATTTTGCGCGTGTATGTTAAATATATAAGTGTAATATTTGTAAAAATCACATATATGACTCCCTTCATTTCAAAAATAGTAAATTGTTGAGGTAATACACACTAGAAATAAATTGAACACTATTTTTCACTTTTGCCGTTTTAGTTATTCTCAAACACTTCTTGAAATTTGTATGGTTTAAGTCCAAACAAGGTAAATTCAAAGTAAAATCAATAAATATGAATAATTAACTCTCTTGAAATTATCAATCAGAAAGTGTTAATGAGGGGTGAAAATGAAAAAAAAATTCCAACAACTCTTTTGTACTTTGAACAATTCACCTATTTTGAAATATAAAAAAGAAGGCTCAACAATTCACTTATTTTGAAATGAAAGGAGTAGTAAGCAATGTATTTGAGATGTAAAATAAAAATAAAAAGCAATGTATTTGAGATGTATAATATATCATATACAAACTCTATTATAAAGTTTTTAGTATGTATCAATACTTTATCTTTGAGGATTCTCATATAAACTTTAGTTAAAGACCTAAAGAATCATTATAACTTACTTTTATGTTAATGTGAACCCAAAAATTCACGTTTAAGTCGATAATAATTTGAAGTTTCACTGTTCATCAATTGAAGCTTTATTTGAAGATATAAGTTCGCTTCAAAAAGCATAAACACATAAAATTTGTGGATATGAAAATGCTAAATAATGATGAAGTATTCCATCAAACAATCATGACTTGCGCTCAATACGAGAAAATATATTATAATTGAATATAAAAATATATTAATCGAGTTCTCCCTCCTTTCAATTTCTTGAAATTAGAAACAGAGGACTAACCAATATTCAAGCCACATCAACATATCTAATTCCAGATAACTTTTTACTCCTAACTCGAAAATTAGGATATGTGAACTTATTCATATGAAGTAGACCTTACACTTGTTTTGGTAGCTCTCGGAAGTCATGAAAAATGATTTCATTCTGAATTTCATGACTTAGAGAAGCAAGTTTATCCGCTACTTGATTAACTTCTCTATAATAAATTTACCATTGCAATCTCTAATAGTTATAATGCACAAAAATGAAATTTGGTGCAAATTGTAAAAGAAAAAAGTGGTTGGACTATTTTTTCTCTCTACTAAATGGAATTGAATCACTTCTTCATTTAGTATAGGAAAAAATAAAGGGCATGAATTTTTTAAAAAAAAAACTCCCAATAAAGACAAAAATAATCATAAATGAATATCAGCAAACGTTTTAAAAGGCAAAATAAGAGGGGAAAAAGGAAAAAAAACATCATAAATATTAATGTAAGGGCATTTTAGTAGTTAAATTATTAACTTTGAGGTTTTCAACTTTTAATAATATTAGTTCTTGAATACGTGTATTTTACATGTATCTCGAACTAATTAGTAGTATTAATATTTAAAATGATATAAATAATATGAAGTATGTATGTGATAGAAATCGTAGGAGGAATGTGATTCGACGAATAAACAAAATACTTAATATAAAAATAATACGGTATTTGGGGGGGAGGGGGGGGTTATTAGCATTCGATCTCTTGAAAACATACCAAAAATTGCAGATAAAGTTAACTTAGGGTGTGTTTGGCATGAAGGAAAATATAGAAAATATTTTCCTAGAAAACAAATAGATTTTGGAATTATTTTCTCATGTTTGGTTGGTGAGTAGAAAATATTTTCCAGAAATTATTTTTAGTGTTTGATTTATGAATGAAAAATATTTTTTGAGAAACATCTTTTATTTTTACTAGAATAGAAAATAATTTATGAAGTTGAAGATATCTTTTAGAAACAATTTTTTTGGGGGGGTGGGGTAGGGTGGGGGACTGGTAGGGGGGTTGGGGGGGCTGGGTTAGGTGAAAAAATAAAAATTTGAAGTTGAAAATACTTTTTAAAAATAAAATTAATTTTTTTGGGGAGGGGGGGGGGGCTGGTAGGGGGTGGGTAGGGGGGCTGGCGGGGGGGGAGGGAGGGAGGTAGGAGTTTTAAAATAAAAATATTTTTAAAAACGAACTCAATTTTTTTTGAGAGGGGTGGGGGTGGGGTGGGGGTTGGCCAGTGGTGGGTGGGTGGGTGGAGTGGGGGCTCAAGGATCGGGTGAAAAATAAAATTTGAAATTGAAAATATTTTAAAAATTGATGTTTTTGCCGGAAAAAAAAAATGTAATTTTGAAGTTGGAGAAGAGTTTTAGAAAATGTTTTCCTTAATTTTTGAAGAGAGTCATTTTCCTTAATTTTGAGGAAAATGAGTTGATTTGGAAAATATTTTCCAACACTTTTGTCCCAACCAAACACACCCTTAGTTCTTATCTTCAACTTTTTAATATATAAAATTAAATAACACTTCATGATTATGATCTTCGGATTTACTAATTTTTTTACTATGTTTGCAGCCCAGTGTACGTAATGAATATGATTGCTACCATTCATGTGTTTGGGTTTCAATTTGCAAGTTTTGGGTTTTAAGGATTAATAATTTTACAAGTTATAAAGATACTAAAATGTAGTAAACTTTGATTAATGAAAGTTAGTTCTGTTTGTACTGGCTCTTGGAATTTTTTGAATATGAGTTTTTTTTTTTTAACAAAACCCAAAGAAAGCTTTCTTTTATCAGAACTAATTTCACTCTGAAGATTTTCACAACAATATTATTTAGAGAATAGTGAGTGCAACAGAATTTGATAGATTAGAGGCAAACCAAACTATTAATTTCTTTGTTACATTTCATTATTAGCAAAAAGCAAAAAGAGTTGTTGAGAATCAACCTATTTGGACTCGATAGTACCCTTAGTAAACTCTACCAAAACCTCCTTCTCCAAGAAGATAATCACCTCGAAAAAAAATTGTTGCAACTGCTAAATTACGAAATATACAAGTCTTTGGCTGCAATTTGGTTGGAGCTTGTCTCCTTATTAACTTCCTTAATGTGTAATGACCTCTTTGCTTTCAACTTATTTGAAGACAAGAAAAAAAAAAAAGTAAACAAAAGCATGGCACTGAAGTAAGACAACTAGTATTCATAAATAAAAAAGATGATTGGCAATCAGGGAAAATGATATCAAATTTTTTTTTATTTGTTCAACTTACGGATGTGTGAGGTTGTTTGAAGTCTGAACTATGAAGTGTTATTAACGATAAAAGAGGGCTTGAAATTTGAACTAAGAATACATTAGAATTTTTAATATGGCATACGTTACCAAAAACAATAAGACTTGCTCACGAATATTTTTTGGGTTTTATTTTTATGAAAATGATGAAATGTGGGAAAATGGTGAAATAAGAGCTCTTAAAACGTCTATGTGGAGCTAGGTGAGGTGGGTGTGTACATGTGGAGGTCTATGTGGCATATTAATACACACATGGAATGCCACATAACTCTTTCATTAAACAAAAGGGTAAGTTTGGTCTAATAGTAAAATAGGAAGGGCACTTCTGAGCTGAAAAATAGTTTAAAGAAATATTTAATCTATTTCGAATAGTTGAAGGACAGTTTTGACCTTCTTTCGTTTTTTTATAAAAGGTTTTTTTTCTCTTTTCGGATGATAAATCTTTCTCAGAACATGGAGTGTGAATCAAACTCATGTTTGAATTGAAATTGAGATACTGATGCAAGCTCTTCCCTTCTGAATCAGATAGATTCATATCTGAAAGAGGTTGACAATAAGTTCTTTCAAAATTGACTATTTGCCCCTCTATTAGAGGTATTCCAGGAATGTCTGCGATCGATTAAATAGCTCTACGAACGAATGGATCGGATCGACTTGAATGGAAAGATTTGTACAAGATATATGTTTCGTCACCACTTTATAAAAAATCGTTAAATATTATTGTGCATATTTATTACCGATATACATTTGAATTTTTATTTTTTTTTGCTACTTTCCTCTTTAAACTTCAGTAACCAATCTGAAGCATAAGAAAATTACACGCTATAGTATGGTAGGTTATCTTTAATTGTGACTATGGTTTATAGGTGACTTCTTTTTTATTTTAATATTATATATATATATATATTAATGTGTAATGGACTGAGGGAAGTTGCACTCTGGTGATGTTTTAGGAGAATGTAATGTTCGAGGGCAATTTTCCTCCCTTATCAACTAGTCATAAAGATATTTATGATTCAAAAAATAGACGAAATACATATTTTTGAAATCAAAAATAAATAAAAAGTAAATATAAGCTATTTCGAATTAATTTGAGAATATTTGTTTATCCTTTTCTGTTATTTATATACTAGTAAATTTAGTCGCGCTACGCGCGGTGTATAAAAGTTTTTTTTTTAATTTTCAAATTCAAATAGATTAGCTAATAAATTTTATCATTTAAATTTGTAATTTCAACTCAATTCATGAATTGATTTTATCAAAAAATAAATATCCTTAAACTAGCAGTACGGTCAAATACCTATACTTTTTTTTTGGTTGAATAGTACCTATTCTTTTATGTTAGTTATAATATATAATTAAGAATTTATGACTTTATTATCCATTTGAATGAGTTCTCAAAATTAAATATGGTCAACTTTGATATTTTTTCAAAATTTAAAGTGAGATTTTTAGTCTTTTAAGTTTTTTTAACAATATCAAACGAATTAAAATAGTAACAAATCCAAAAACCAGTATTAGAAATATGAAAAATTATTTGTAATAGATAAGCTACCTATAATTTGAAGACTTAAAAAAGTACTTCAATATTTGTATATTAAAATTTAAAGTTTTCTCTATATGTTGATTATTTAAAAGGAAATGGGTGATACATGATTTTAGTTCGGTGAAATGATTTTTAGTGATATAAATTTAACATACAAAATAATATATTGTTGTTAAAATATATAATAAAATAAGTAGTAAATGAACAATTATAAATGAATAATAAAAGATTTTATGTTAAGATTAAAAAAATATCTTTATAATATCTAATAAAAACTTATAATGAGACTCTTGAATTTTTTCTAAATAAGGTAAATATAAAAAAATTGTTCACAAATAATATGAATGTTTATAATTATTAACGATAAATAATATTTTCCTATAATTAAAGTGTAGGAAAAAAAGTTAAGTAAATTTTTAGAATCGTTATAATGGAGGATGAATGGTTAGGTAATAAGTATATTTGAAGTAATTATCTGTATTAATTTTTTCCTTGATAAATTTTCTTCTATAATTCTACATTTTTTTAAAATTTATTTCAACGCTATTTTATTAGTCTTCCTTTTTTCTTATTTTATTTTTCATTTTTTTAGTCTTTGCTTATTTAATTTCATTAAGAAAACACTAACAATTAGCATCGTAATTAAGAGAATCAAGTTTGCTCGTCTTTAGTATTTTTACTAATTTATATTTTTTTAAAACAGTACAATTAGCATCTTATTTTAACATAATCAAGTTAGCTTGTCTTTAGATTTTTATTAATTTAATCAAAATGTTTAAAATGAATTCTCTTAATTAATTTTTATTATATTTTTCATGATTTATATTTTATTGAAAAATTTAAAATAACTTCATAATAATTTTGATTATCTCCCGCCGCTAGGCGTATCTACAAATACATTTTAATGTTTTCATGAATTGTTTTTAGTCTGACTTTATTAATGATCTTGATCTTATAATTTCATGCAAAAAAAAATAAATTAATTATTCTTTTTTATATATCTTATTTTGTATCATTCTTATTAGAAGTATAATTACACAAAGCAGTCTTTGTCGATAGGTTTTGCATTACAAGATTAAAGTAGAGGACAATTAAGATAAACATAAATATATTTGATTAGAAATATCTTTTTGATATGCTTTTAAGATGTCACAAATTTAAAGCATTAAGTAATTGGGGGTTATAAGGTATAAAGTTGGAAGTTATAGGTATTACTAATAAATATTAATTAAGTATAGAGGTTATGAAAGATGAAGAGGTGTGAGTTTATGATAAAAATTAAATTAAAATAAATATATAAAAATAAGAGAAAAAAGTAAAAAAAAAGTTACATATCATATTATATATAATATTATATAGAAGAGTGAAGTGGGAGGACGACCAAGGGCGGCGAAAATGTAATTTCACGCTAACCAAAATCTACGAAGAAAGATAATTAATAACTCTAGAAATATCTTTCTATATATGAAGTGAATAATGATCAAGGGCAAAAATATAATTTCACGCTAACAAAAATCTATCAAGAATGATAACAAAAAAAATAAATAATTCTAGAAACATCTTAAGTTATTGTTATTACCATTAACTTATATTTTGTTATTACTTCACTTTCTCTCCTTTTGTGAGTTATTGTGATATCTATTTTATTATTACTCTATTTTACTATTACTTTAATTTAATTCTTAATATTTTTTTCTATTTATTATGCTTATAAAAATGCCTACTTTTTATATAAAAGTTTATCATGAACTAATTATTTCCATCTTTATTTTGGCTCTAATAATATACTTAAGTGTGATAAAATTAATAATACGTATTTGATTGAAATTAAAGAAAAAGATGTTGAAAAGTAACTTTACAAATAAACATGAATAGGATGATACATTTGTATTAAAGACGACTAAGAATAAAAATGTAATTTCATCCTAACAAAAATCTATCAAGAATAAATAATTCTAGAAACATCTTTTTATATATGAAGTGAATGATGTTCAAAGGTAAAAATGTAATCATGCAAGCAAAAATCACGAATGATAAAATATAAATTTAATAGTTCTAGAAACATATTTAGGGTGTGTTTGGTATGGAGGAAAATGTTTTCTATGGTAAATGTTTTCCTAGAAAATGTTTTCCTGGAAAACAAGTAGATTTTGGACTTATTTTCTCATTTTTGGTTAGTGAGTAGAAAATATTTTTCGGAAATAATATTTAGTGTTTGATTTATGAATGAAAAATGTTTTTGAGAGACATCTTTTATTTTTACTAGAGTAAAAAGTAATTTATGAAATTGAAAATATTTTTTAAAAATAACATTATTATTGTTTTGGGATGGTGGTGGTGGTGGTGGAGGTAGTGGGTGGGGGGAGGAGGTAAGAGTGAAAAAATAAAAATTTGAAGTTGATAGTATTTTTAAAAAATAAAGTTAATTTTTTGGGGGGTTGGGGGGGGTAGGAGTTTAAAAATAAAAATTTGAAGTTGAATATTTTTAAAAAGCAAAATTATTTTTTTGGGAAGGGGGTGGGGGTTTTTTTTTGGGGGGGGGGGGGCTGGCCGGTAGGGTCAGGTATTGGGTGAAAAAATAAAATTTTGAAATTGAAAATATTTTTTTAAAATTGATGTTTTTCCAAAAAAAAAATGTAATTTGAAATTGGAGGAGAGTTTTGGAAAATATTTTCCTTAATTTTTTAAGGGAAGTCATTTTACTTAATTTTGAGGAAAATGAGTTGATTTGGAAAATATTTTCCAAAACTTTTGTCCCAACCAAACACACTCTTAGTTATTAGTAGTAGTATTACCTCATTTTTGTATTATTTTTTTTCATTTTTTATGAGTTATTGTGATATTTGTTTGTTATATGAAAGTAAATAAATAACGATTACGCTTGTCTCTCAATAATTATATATCAACTATAGTATTAGGTGGAATCAATCAAAATTAAAAATAAAATTTATATGTATATGTAAATTTTGTGTATTGAAATATTTTTTAATTTTCTGATTTTAAATGTGCTATATAAAAAAATTAAAATTCAGAAGTTAATTTTCTTTTTGAAACAAAATAAAAAATAAGTTCATGTAAATCGAAAGGAGGGATTCATATATTAAAAATGAAATATATATGTGTTATTATTAAAATGAGCTTTCATATATTTATTTTTTTAAAATCGTTTGGCTTCCTTCTATTAATTTGTGCATATATGTGGAGTTTTAAAGATTTGAACATTTTAATATAGAAATATAATAATTTGAAAACATTAATTATTCGTTTTAATTTCTAATTTGTTACATATTTGAAAATTACATATAAAAAAAAAACTTAAAAACACAATGTAACAATTTAAGATATTTTTAGAAAAACATAGTTCAAAAACATAATGAAATTTGGTTGACTCCCTTATTTTTATTGAAACAAAAAAAAAAGTTTCATATATTGTTTGAAAATAATGTAAGAACTAAAAAATACTATGAATCACAGTAAAATGATAACTAAAAATATGTGAGAATCATATAAGAAATTTCGTTGACTTTCCTAAAATCACTTGTATCACATAAAATAAAATAGGTGTAGTAACATATATTATTCAAAAATGACACAAAAGGTACATAAATTAATAATTTCAAATATTTTTTAAAAAAACATGTAAAAAATTTAGTTCACTTTTTCAAATTTCATTTGTATCACATAAATTGAAAGAAAAAAAACTAACATACGTTGGGTCTGTGCTAGCGCGGGCACCTGATACCTAGTATACATATGAAAGAGAACCTTAGGCCCGCCTACGTGGCTTCATCAAAAACAAGGACTCCCCTTTAAATTTATCTATTACCAAAACTAGCCTTCCCCTTTTAATGAAAATTGTGACCTTTATGAAAAGTTGTGATTTTATGAAAAATTGCGACTTTTATGAAAAGTTGCGACCTTTAGGGAGTGTTACGACTTTTATGAAGAGTTGCTACTTCTATGAAAAGTTGTGACTTTTATGAAAAGTTGTGAATTTTATGAAAAGTTGCGATTTTTATGTAAGGTTGTGACCTTTACGAAGGGTTGTAACTTTTCCAAAGGGTTGTGACCTACATTTCGTTTAATATAAATAGTGAGATTTTCTACCACTATTATTTGTAGGTTTTTTTTCGTTAGAGGGTAGTCGAATTCAAATACATTAATTATGCTTCTTATGAAGTTTGTTTCATTCCTTAACTATATTAAAAATTTCAGCAAGGATGATTGAAAATCGATCTTTTCTTTCATCCCTTCCCACAGGTTTCTTCATATAAACAAAGAAAAATGGTTTTAATCGCAATTTGACATTACTACTCTTGAACCTCTTAGTATATAACTCATAAAACTGTTGAAATGGTTCAATTCATTATATTTGGTTCTTTAATAACAAAACATTTATTTTTGCCACTATTATTTTTAGTTTTTTTCTCTACAGGGGAATTTAATTTAAATACATTAATTACGATTCCTATGAAGTGTATCTCATTCCTCAAAGTTTTCTTCCTCATATCTAATGAAGCTTAATCTTTTACTGTAAGTCATAGTAAATTCATGTATCTATTGCAATTTATTTTTTCTATTTTTATGTCTTTTTTTTTAACTCAATTAAATTTTCAGTGAGGATGATTAAAAAATTATCTTCTATTTTGTCTCTTTTTATAGTTTTATTCTTATATTTTTTGGGAAAATTTCTTATGGATTGTGCTATATTTGATAGCACAGAACAATAAATGTGATAACTAATACGGAACCAATGTTGATATTTGTTAAAAGAACCAAACAAATTGCTTTCTTCTTTGCCACAGTTAATATATTATTTTGATTGATCATTCTTAGATACAAACATTTATATGCCATCGCACCCTTTCTAAAATATTGGTATAGAGACAATTAGTTCACTTCTTTTATCGCAAGTTAACTAATTTGTCATATTTTTTCGTCTCTTCTTTTTAGGCATAATAAGAGATCAAATTTTCTTGAAACTAATAAATGTCAAAAATACACTAAAACAAAAATATTTTTTATTCGCAATGAATATGCAAAGTAACGAAGAGTGCTAGAGTCTTTTCCTACATTAAGTAATTGTCAATAGATTCAATTTTGCTGTGGACTTTTTCTAGGGACATTTATAATTGTCGCTAAATTTCATTTTTGCCGTAGTGATACCTCTTTGTGTTAATAAAGTTCTTTTTTTTTGCTTTTTTGATAAAGAAGTAATAACTCTTTCTTATGGCTTCTTTCAATTAAATTATTGAACTGTAAACTGGATACAGACTGACAAATTATTTTTCTGAAAAATATGTTAAGCAACATGCATTTTTCTTCTTGATTGTTAGGAAAGTAAGGTTGTCTTTATTATTATTTATGGATATTTGTGAATTCAAGCACTCAGAAAATTATGCTTTGAAATTTTAATATGTTATGTGTAAAAATATTTGTTTAGAATATCCAGTTATGAATGATGTCGCCTATTGCTTGATTAATAATTACATTCATTCTTTGTAATTGCATAGTATAACCATAACAATTACTATGGTTTAATTCCAAGTATGTTGGGCTGGTGATATGAAACCTAAGCAATAGTAATGACTATTCTGAGACGATGAGGAAAATCATTTATGATACTAACAATTTTAGGGTCATAAGAAAGGAGTAGAAGGTTCTCTATTTAAATTAGTTAATCACGTTCTTGTATGGACGTGATGTTCCACTTCACTTGGGAGCGTTGTTGTTCGAGGAGTTTTGGTCTCTTCCTTAACTTCTGATATTGTTCTTTATAAGTTCTTGGAATTTAGAAAATTTCATTACTTCTGACCAACTATTTTCGTGGAGATTTCTTAGACTTCTTTCATATACTTTAAATATCTCTATGACTCATAATTTTTGCTAAAAAAATAAAAAATAAAACAAATATAACACTTTAAGGTTTTGGATTGTCTTAAGATAAAATAATCTTTACAATGTAGTGTATATATCAAAAATCCGAATGAGCAATGTGAGCTTATTAACATAATTCAATTCCGTGCGAAGCACGGATAATTTATCTAGTTTTTTTTATAAACAAAATTATGTTTAAGTAAACTCCTCCACCATTTTTATGGTTTAATTTTATTATATGACATATTTTCTTTTTACCTCATTTTAGAAATTTCAAATTAATTAAAAGTCTCTAAATATGCTTCTAATAAACATTATTTTTAGTAACTACTATTATTTTGAACAATATATACTTTTTCTCTTATTTTATATTATAGGAGAGAAATTTATTAAGAGAGAAATTAATTAAAAACAAATTTAAAAAGGGACATAGAATTAAAAAGTTAATCAAAAGGAATAGAAAAAATTTAAAATTGTCAAAAAAATGTAATCCTACGATGTTTTAAAATAAAATTAAAAAATACTTAATTTTTTGTTGATTAAATTCTCAAAATTGTGAAACAACTCTTTTGCATATAAATAATTTCTATATACAAAAAATATAATATAATAAATAATGCAACGTTAAAATTATGTATTTTTACCATATCATTGTTATGTGATTGTGAGTACGAAATTGTAAGAGGAATCGATTTATTTGATTCTTAGCTACATAACATGTTTGTATTTAATATTTAGTGTTTTATTTACTTTATATTGAGATGTGATATTTTTTTTTTTATTACTTATATTTATCATATATTTGTATAACATTTTTATAGCTAGTGAGGAGGAAGATATTGTTAGACGAAATTAAAAATAAGATATATTGACGTTTTTTCAATTAACTAATGAAGCTGATAAGGAACCAATCAGCTCTTATTGCATTGGAGGTTTAACCGAGAACTATAAACAATCCTTACAATAATAACAACAAAAAGACATAAAATTATAGTTAACTAATCAAGCAAAAATATTAAAAATATTTAGTTATGTATGATTTGAAGAGGAAAGAAGGATCATGTTCTCAACATAACATAATTCAATTCTTCAAAATTTACAAAGTGAATAAAAATAATCAATTTCTTTAGAAACTACAAGAATAAGAAAAAAAAATATCAAAAAACTACACAGAGAAGCAAAAGAGAAAATGAACAAATTATTTTTTCTATAAAAAATCATGATTTGTAATATCACTAACATCCAAACTAATAATATCAAATGTATAATTACAATAGAACAAAAGTGATAATGATAATTAGACATGTCAATTTATTTTACCTCACAAAATCAAACTATCCAAAATATCTAACATTTTTCATTGTACATCCCTCTCCTGCAAAAATCAGATCAAAGAAGACAAAAAAATTAACAAATCAAAGAAACAAAAAAAATAAGAATACATGTCTCAAAGTGGATTTTTATAGGTGCAATATTTAGTAGTTATAGTTTTTTATATCAAATAATTTGATGGTTATGAATATGAAAGGTTAGGAGTTATATATATTTTATTAAATTAAAAGGTTAGAAATTATATATATTATTAAAAGTTTAGGAGATGTAATGCTCATTAAGTAACTTATTAATAGCAATATATATATACACATAATATTATTGTGTAAATTTTAAAAAGCTCCAATTTCTTTTTGAAAATAAATATTTTTCTGATTATTGAGGCATGCCACATAGGTGGAATGAAGATCCTCATTTATATTGATATATTGATTGATTGATTGATTGATTGATAGCTTTGTTTAATTTATTTATTATAATTCATTTTAGTTATATCTGGAGTTCGGAACTAAAATATGGCTTTGTTTAGTTTATTTATTGCAGTTCATTTTAATTATTATATCTAAGAGTTCAAAACCGTCAAGCTCATGCTATAGCCTAAAACAGATGAACATATAGCTAGCCTTTATTATTTTACATTATTTCTAGAAGATGTCTAAATTCATTTCATTTAAAGAGTGAAGGAAAATTATGTGAAAATTAATTAATGAGACATTCATTCATCTCTTATAGTCTTAAAAAAAATTTACCAACTTTGACGTTACTATTTTTTTAATCCTTCAACTCCTTGTTTATTAAATGTACTCATAAATTAATTAACCATTTCATCTCAATTCCATTCCAATATTTCTCAAAGACATCAATATGACAAAGTTGATAAGACTTGTAGATGATGTTCTTGAAATTGTTGCATTAATTTTTCTTATTGTGACACCAATAGGACTAGCCATCGAAGATTCATATGGTTTAGACATATATGACGATATCAACGATTATGCTAAAGAATTACTTAATACTCCACTATATACAAATCCTGACTATAAACCAACATTATCACCTGAGTCACACCCTGAATTTCACGTAGAAGTGAAGGAATGTTTGCAAAATATTTCAGATGATTGTGGGGTGATCATATTCAACAAGATCTTCGATAATGGTAAGTACACCGATGTGGACGAGTGTTGTGGCCAACTTTTGACATTGGGGAAGAAATGCCATCACACTATCGTTGAGTCTACTATTCATAGTCCTGAGATGGAGGGAGTGAACAAAACTGCGGTCTGGATAAATAGTGAAAATCTTTGGAAAAATTGTGTTATTGTTTCCCGTTAATTAATTTTGTCTCTCGAGTTTATCAATAACCTTATAAGTTGATGATTCAAATAAATTAAATTGTTAAAAGTATAATATATTCGTAACAATTTTGTAGTTGTTGTTGAGATAATATATGCATGTAGTAACACATGACAGTAATTGTTTTGGCATGTACGTATATCTAGTTTCTAACCACTACACTGAATAATTCAATATCAAACGGTAACCAAAATAATTTAAGTTATGTTATATCACGGAAGACGTACATATTTTAAGGCGGATTCAGGAATTTAAGGTTGTAGGTGCTTCAAGAAGAGTTGGTCTGCAAAATTTAAAAAATGACCATGCGATACAATGTACAACTTTGAGCACCCACAAACAATCACTACACCAAGCAACTGCTTATTACCCGGATGCTCACTGTTTAATTTTATACTCCGTATTATTCACTTAAATTTTTATATAAATATATATTTGATACGAGATTAATGGGTGTTTTGAACATATAAAATCATCCATGTGGCTCCGCCAAATTCATGGAGTGGATTCGCAGCGATGATTAACGAAAATATCAACTAAAAATATTTCTTAAACTCAAATAAGGTGTCAGTCTCATATTATCGTTAATGGAAAGGTATCATATGAGGAAAGTTGAGTTGGAACATAATCATGGTCCATATATTGCCATCTTATAAGAGTGTTTTATATTCTTCAAAATAATTACTTCTAAAGAATTATTTTTGTTCCGAACTTCTAAACTATTCCCTCCGTTTTAAAAAGAATGTTTCTATTTTTTTTTAGTTTGTTTAAAAAAGAATGACATCTTTCCTTTTTTGGCAACACTTTAATTTTAACTTTCTACGTGACATGTTTAAGATCACAAGATTAAAGGTATTTTAGTACATTGACATAACTTTTATTTAGAACCACAAGATTAAAAAATCTTCTTTTTCTTTTTTTAAATTTCGTTCTAAGTCAAACTAAATTATCTTTTTTTGAAACGGAGAGAGTAATAAATAATTTGAAATAATAATTTATAGAAACTACCATGTTATTTTTAGTGTTGTTCTTGTAGGCGAACCCACACAGAGATTGTCGCGTGATCGACTACCCATTAGTCTCGTCTCATAAAACATATAATTGGTTTATTGGTTTTTTGGTGGGTCTTTTTATATTTTTGATTCCGCATTTTTAGAGCATCCGCAACTTTAAAATTTTAGATCCGTTATTGTATATATATTTTTGATTCCGCTACTTTCAGAACACTCATAACTTTAAAATTTTAGATCCGTCCACTACAATAAATTAGAAATTTAGTGGCAATTATTTAACGGCAATAATATAATTGCCGCTAAATCATGTTTTAAAGTCAATTATTAATGACATTTGTCCTTTCGCCGGTAATAGTTTAGCCTTTTAACGACAATTAATCTGACCTTTAATGAAAATTACTGGAAAAGTGTAATACACAACCAAAATTCCTTTCAATTTAATAAAATTCCCAAATATTCTCTAACCCAAATTCAATTTCATTCCCCAAATTATACGGCTCGTCACTCTTTTCCATTCCATCTGAAGCGGTAGCCTTGAGATTCACCAGATTGATCGGAGCTGAAGCAATTTCTCTGAAGCACCAGCAAGCCTCCTTCCGTGGCTACGGACGACGTATTCAGACTGAAGCACCGACAGTTTTCATTCTTTCAGTCTACTCGCTCTTATACTTCCAACCAGTAGTATCTCTCTTTAATTTTCTTCTGAATTTCAGCAACCTACTGATGTATCTCGATCTGATCTTTTTTAATTTGATCTCTCTTTCTCGCTGGTAATGTATACATGCATGTGCTATCAGCCTATAAGCTAATAGATATGCCTTTCATCTTTAATTTTCTTATAATTTGGTTTAAAGTCGTTTATAAGATTAGGAATGTTACTAGATCCACAAAGTGTTCGACAAAATATCTAGAGAAAATTTGACCTACTGCTCAATCAATTTTTATTTTTTTTGTTGCGATGTTGGCATTTTCTATCAACGTTACTTAGACAACTTTTGAGAATTTCACTTTTCAAAAACTTGAGTTTATTTGATTAGCGTAGTATAGCTTTGGCGAAAACATAGCTCCAAAAATACAGACGAGAAAGATTTCTCTTCTCATTAGAAAGGTAAGTCATTAACTAATTCTTAAGAATCTCTCTTGTTTCTAGATAAATTTCGGCCATAATTTGATTCTATATAGGCAAAAATTAGCAAGGAACATCACATTTTGGAGATTGGATTTGGTTGAGGAGGATTTGCGGAGGAAGTTCTCAAGAAAACAGGATGTCAATATATTGGTATAACTCTTTCCGAGCAGCAGCTGGAGTATGTAAAGTTGAAAGTTGAGCGAGCAGGCCTTCAGGTATACCACTTGCATTGTCTATTGAAGTTCAAAGTTTCTATGTGACTAAGATATATAATTTCTATATGCTGAGGCAAGTGATAAAAGTACCACTTGCATTGTCTATTGAAGTTCAAAGTTTCTATGTGACTAAGATATATAATTTCTATATGCTGAGGCAAGTGATAAAAGCAATTAGGAAATTCCACTTCATGAACTTAAACCTTCTATAACTAAAATGATTCGTTTATTGATCGTGGTGTCTAAGCCAACTTAGGCACAACTTAGTACTTCTTTGTACTTCCTATTGACATGGAAACATGATCTGTTTTTTATTTGCAAGCGAAAGCCGAGTTGTCTGTAATATTCAATAGATGTCAAGCCAATGTTACAGGATAAATATGACAGGATTATATCAGTGTATGCTTTTATCCATCTATATATTGACATATTGTTTGTAGTACTTAAAAGATGTCAAGCCAATGTTACAATTGTACTAATTATCATTTTCATCGAGGTGTTGGAACATATTGGTCATGATTTTATAGGGGAATTCTGTAGTTGTTGCGAGTCTACATTGGCAGAAGATGGGCTTCTAGTTATGCAGGTAATGAACATATTTAACGCGACCCTTCAACACATTCCATTTTTTCTTTTTTACCTTTTTCTCAATTCTCTTGAATCACAAGTGTTTGCTTTCCTCAAATTTAGTTCAATGGCAGATGTGAGGTATGCTGAACGCATACAAAGCTCAGACTTCATGAAAGAGTATATATTCCCAGGTAGTAGCTTGATTGCACTAAGTCAAGTAACATCAGTCATGACTTCTGCATCCAGCCTATGGTAACAAAGATTTTATTTTGTGATTTTGCACTAGTGTGCTTAGCTTGTCAATCTTACAAAAACATTTCTTTTTGAAAGAATTTGATAATTAAATTATACAAGTGCAGTGTAGTGTACCTGGAAGATATAGGATGTATTAAGTTTGATTGTTCTTTTTATCGCAACTACGGAAAGACCTTGAAGAAGCCACGAAGGCCTTACGAGAAGGTGCGATTGGATGCAGAATTGAAGTTTGTAGGAGAGTATGGACTAAGGTGGAAGAGGGAGCTTGAAGAGTTCAGTATGCTTTGAGCCGTATCAGGAATGCTGGTAGAATGCTTCTGACATTGGATGAGAAGGATCCACGTTGTATTTTTGAAGGTGAAGCTCTCTTGAGGAGGATGAACATGTATGGATTGTTGGATGAGAGCCAAAACAAGCTCGATTATGTCTTGGCACTCATTGTGGAGAACTTTCTTGAGCGTCGTCTCCAAACACTTATGTTCAAGACTGGCATGGCTAAGTCAATTTATCATGCCAGAGTGCTGATCATCAGGCAAAGGCATATCAGAGTTGGGAGGAAGGTGGTGAATGTTGCTTCTTTTAGGGTGAGAGTAGACTCCCAAAAGCACATTGACTTCTCTATCACTAGTTTGTATGGCGGTGGACGTCCTGGAAGAGTGAAGCGAAAGAATCAAAAGTCTGCTGCCAAGAAGGCGGCTGGTGGTGATGGTGATGATGATGATGAAGAGGATGAAGAATGATCAACTATCTAAGTGTTTTGGTCTATTTGGCTTGTAGTACTGGCCTATCTTATTTTTCTGCTATTTGTGGTTTATCTTTATATAGTAGTAAAGAAATATTAAACAGAAGTTTCCAATCTTAAATTTTTCACTGTTTTAAGATTTGAATAAAAAAAGTTTGATTGTTCTTGAATGACGTGGTTTGAGTTTGTTCTTCTATTACTATATTTGTATTGATTTCTCAGGTTATACATATGAATTAAGGTTAATTCATGGTCAATTATAATTTCCACTAAAATAAGGTCTCATTTATGGGCAATTATAATTTATGAATATGGAAGCTTTACCGGCAATAGTTATTGCCGCTAAAAGTATTTACTTTTAGCGGCAATTTACAGGTCTTTATTGGCACTCTAAATAAATGTCGCTAAAGGCTTTATTGACACTAGATGTAATGGCAATAGATTAAATGCCGCTAAATATTTTTGTGGCAATAAAAATTGTCGCTAAAAGAAAAACTAAATGCCATTAAAAGTCTCTTTTGTTGTAGTGGTCATATCTTAAAATTCTAGATCCATCATTGTATATGCAGTGAACTTTTTAATATTCTTTATTCCGCCACTTTTAAATCACCCACAATATTTAAATCCGTCACCATATATGCAGTGAGCTTTTTTATATTTTTAATTCCGTCACTTTTAAAGCACTCACAACTTTAAAATTCTAAATCCGCCACGTTATATGTCATGAGAGATCGTGCAGGCCACAAGCTTAAAAAATTATACAGGGACCATAGCTTGTGTCTCTTCAGTTTCTGAAAAGCATCCACTCCTTTACTTATTTTGTTTAGTACACTTGTCCTTAACAAACGTATAATTCTATTTCACTTGCTATAATAATTTAAAGAAGGAAAGCCATAGCCATTCATGAATATTTACAGATTTTGATAATTAAAGAGAAAATTTTATTCTATCCTTAGTTATTTAAATTGGCCTTATAACAAGGATATAATTAACAAACTTCAAATATTTTATATAAAAGAAAACTTATTAACTTTCGAGTATTCTTTATTTCTAGGGGAGTAAAAAAATAATTCAAACACAGGTAATCTGTTTAATTCGTCCAAAATTTTAAGAGGTTGGCTCATGATTCAATCTCAATTCATTTAAGTCTAACCCAATATAAGAGAATCCTCAATTGAGCTCAATTCAATCTTCAATTTCATTTCGTTTAAAAATTATTTACTAAGATATGTTTCTCCTATATTAAAGGTATGAATTAGTATCTGTTTTAATATTTTAGTACTTGTCTATTCATTTGTTATTTTTTTTTAGAAAAAATCTTTAGCAAAAATTTGAATTGTGATTATAAAAATTAAATATCATTATGTTAAAATTATTGAAATTAATCGGGTCAAATTGAATGGATCAAGACTCAACCCATTTTTTTAGCTCATTTTAATCCAAAGTAAACTTGGACGGATCAAATCTCAACCCAATTTTTATAACAACCAATTTTAATATCTTTAGTTTCAACTCAATCCGTCTATTTGACACCCCTAACTATCTCTAATAAGATTGGTTAAAGTCATGTACTACATAGAATAGAGTGTGTACTACACACTTGGTAGTACCAGAATGAAATAGCAGTCGCAGTCGCAGTCACAATGCAAACAGCCAACAATTACATCAACAAAGGTCTAGAAAACTCCACACTCTGATTATTTCTCCATCTTTCTGTAACCCTTTTTACACAAATCATAAGGATAACTCATGGCCGCCACTGCCTCTGCTAATTCACTCACATCTGCTTTTCTTCCTCCTCAAGGTTAACTTTTTTACTCTACTAGTTTTTTTTTTCTTTTTCATTTTTTTGGGACACAAAATTACCTCTTTTGAATAATATTACAGGACTTAATGGATCATCTAAGAAGTTACAATGGAGAACCCAAAAGGTATTTTCTGCCTTCTTTTTTTTAATTTTTATGTTTTAAATTAGGTATCATTGTCTGTTGTAGCTTTGTCTGATTTTTATGTATTAGTTGCAGAAACAATTTGGAAGAAAAGCTGGCTCTGCTACAATAACAGCTAAATTTGACCTCAACCCTCCTCCTTATCCAATGGTAATTTTCATATGTATTTTTTAAGTCTGGATCTGTTTTCGCGCGCCTCAACTAATTTTATTTTGCCGATACGTATCACCTCTCGCCGCAATAACTCTATCCAACAAGGTTAAGATAGGTGAAAAGAATCACCTTGTGTTTTTTTTTGACGTCGTTGTGTTTTGACTCAATTGTTTGAAAAATTGAATGAAAATTGGATACAAAAAAAAATTGATATAAAGATTGACTCTTGAATAGTTTAGGGATTGAAATTTGAAGCATAGTAGTAGTAGTTGTCGTAGTTATAATTGGTTTTTTGTCTTGAACTAATCATGTCATTACTAGTATATGATTTGTAGAAGGATGAAAAAATTCTGCAAATTAATTAGTCTAATGTAAACTCCCCAGAGTCCTTTTTTCTCCCTCAGACTCTTTTCTTTTATATTTGATTTGAACTCGGAATATGTTATAGGATGCTTTGGAGCCTCATATGAGTAGTAGAACTTTTGAATTCCACTGGGGGAAGCATCACAGGGCGTATGTCGACAACTTAAACAAGCAAATTGACGAAACAGAATTAGATGGAAAGACGCTAGAAGATGTAATACTTGTCACATATAACAAAGGTGCTCCCCTTCCAGCATTCAATAATGCTGCTCAGGTGAAGTACTTAACTTTTGATTGTTTTTGTTGTTATAATGTTAAATACGCGTTTTTAAGTTATCTCAGTGAATTGTCATCTCATGGTTTTATGTACTTTTAGCTATTTTGATCTGTGTAATGCTGAGTTCTTTCGCATTTCAGGCCTGGAATCATCAGTTCTTCTGGGAATCTATGAAGCCCAATGGAGGAGGAGAGCCATCTGGTGAATTATTAGAACTAATAAATAGAGACTTTGGTTCCTATGATACATTTGTTAAAGAATTTAAGGCAGCTGCAGCAACACAATTTGGCTCCGGTTGGGCCTGGCTAGCATGTGAGAAATTCTTTGCCTTATTCTGTTCAAACATTTCTTTATAATTGAGCGAAATGATTGAAAAATGATTTCATTATTTACTTCGTAGACAAACCTGAAGACAAAAAGCTTGCTCTGGTGAAAACTCCTAATGCTGAAAACCCTCTTGTCTTGGGCTACACAGTGAGTAAAACACATGCTTCTCTATTTCATTTATTCATGGGATTTCATCTTGCATTGCATAGAAGTTTATACTGTAATAGAAATCTCACAACTGTGGTTTCCGTTGCAGCCACTCCTCACCATCGACGTTTGGGAGGTAAGCAGAACACACTTGTTATAAATCTGTCTGAATTCGTTCTTTTTTCCCTCTCTTCTTTCGGAACAAAAGTCTTATTCTTTTACTTTTGTGTTTGATACTGCAGCATGCTTACTATCTGGACTTTCAGGTAAGCTAGCCTGATGAAACTACTTAAATACTTTCTTTGATGTATAAAATGTTGGAAGTCTCTTAATGGTAGCATGACTATCTTTTTGCTTGGTAGAATCGGCGACCTGACTACATATCTATCTTCATGGAGAAGTTGGTGTCATGGGAAGCAGTCAGTTGTAGGCTTAAAGCAGCAACAGCTTGAGCTGCTTAGCAAGAAAACAGAAAGGTTGAAGAGGCAAATATAATGTACACTGAGTACATATTTGAGGCAGAATGCTTTTTGTCAAAAGAGACATTATGTTGATGTTGTTTACGTTCTTATGTAGTTGATGGACAGGAAAAATAAATGATGCAGCAAATCAAGTTTGACTAAAGAAATTTATTGCACTTTGATTCTCTCATAGTATCATAACATTAGTCATGAATTATGTGATAAAAAAATTTCTTCTAAATTTTTCTAAAACACTATAATAATTTAAGACGAAAGGAGTAATATCGAACATGAATATCATTTTCAATTATCGTGTGCAGTGAGATTGTGCAGGCCACAAGGTCAAAAAATTATCCATAGCCCGTGTCTCTTGCGTTCGTGAACAAAAATGTCATTTGTGTATACTTAAAACCTATAATCCCTCCATTTAAAAAAGAAAAGAGTGGTCTGGTTTGTTTTGGCACGAAATTTTAGAGAATAAAGAAATTTTTGAATCTTGTGGTTCTAAATTAAATTGTGTCTACTAAATTGTTCTTAATCTTCTGGCTTTAAAAATGTCATGTGGCAAGATGAAATTAAAATGTTATCAAAAAGAAAATAGATCATTATTTTTGCAAGGGAAAATTACGCGGCTAAGCAAACATATACTATTTAATTACTCATCATAGCTATAATTTGCTATAATTACCATTGACGACTAACATTATACATTAATTACGTGGGCTGACTTCGAGTTTGTATAATTAGTCATATTTGTATATGTATAATTCACCAAGATATACAAATACATATGTATAATATATAATTTATTAACCTATAGACATATACAATTCACCTCTCTCCCACTCTCTGCCCTCTCTCGCTCGCCTCTCTCCTTCCTCTCTCAATATCGCTCGCCTCTCTCCTCCCTCTCCCAATCTCGCTTGCCATTTATACAAATGTATATGTATAATATACAGTTATATACAATTATATACATATATAATTCACCTCTCTCCCACTCTCTGTCCTCTCTATCGCCTCTCTCGATCTCGCTCGCCTCTCTCCTCTCTCTCCCAGTCTCCCTCGCCTCTCTCCTCCCTCTCCCAATCTCTCTTGCCATATATACAAATATATATGTATAATATACAATTATCTAACCAATATACATATACAATTCACCTTTCTCCCACTCTTTTTCCCCTCTCTCTCGCCTCTCTCCTATATCTCCCAGTCTCGCTCGCCTCTCTCCTCCATATAACATGTAGCTACAAATTGTAATTATCAAACTATAGCTATAGAGAGTAATTAATTATTTTTAAATGGCTATATGTGAAAGTTTCCCTTTTTGCAATAACTAAAAAGAAATAATTTCATTTTTTTTTAAACGAAAGAAGTAATATTTATGGTCAAAAAAGTCCTTGGCTCCTTCATGTTAATAGTTTAGTTCAAAAATACATTATTACTAAATGGACCAAAATTGCCTTTTTTCTAATAATTTTTTTTTCCTTTTAAACATATCTTGTTTCTAATAAAAATATTACTTTTAAGAAATTTTATTCTTGTTTTATTTCTTTAAAAATCATTTTACATTATAAAAGTGTAGGAAATATTTTTTTTCTTCTTAACATCATGTTATCAATTAAAATAGAATGAACTTAATCTACTCTTTTAACGAATAATACATGTCATATATATAAGATCATAGTAAACTCATCATTGATTTTCATTAATAAAAAAATTAATTATAATAAAACAAGAAAGATATTAATACTTCCATTTTTTTCCAAATTAAAGTAGGATAAATATTTGGTAATAAAAAATATTTCTAGGAAAAGAGTGATATATATATTGAAGGCAACGATATTTTTAAACCAAAATATAAATAGAAAAATATGTTTATTCATTTCACATAATTTATTTTTGACTCTAAAGAAACTAATAATATTTCACTTATTTACTTATATTAGAAAAGGCTTGTTTCAACATGTCTGTGTCATCACATCTAAGGGTATTTTTGTCTTTTAATATTCAAATATAGCTAGGTGCCTTGCTCCTGTTTCTTCAATGTACACCTCATTGTTTAATGAAAAAAGGCTCAAATATGTCATCGAACTTTCAGAAAAGGCTCATTTATGTTATCCGTTAAAAGTTTGGCTCATTTATGCCATTACTGTTAAAGAAAAGGTTCATTCATGCCATTATTTTTTAACGGTGGTTTTGCAAAACCATTTTTGACACGTGTCCAATTATAATTTGGCCACATCATCAATTTTTTAAATAAAAAAAAATCATAATTCTGAAGAAGAAAAATTAATTGATTTATTTTTATTTTTTTATTAAATAAATTGATGACGTGGCCGAATTATAATTGGCCACGTCATCAATTTTTTAATAAAAAAAATCAAAATTCTGAATAAAAAGAATCTTTTTTTTATTAAAAAAATTGATGATGTGGCCGAATCATAATTGGTCACGTGTCAAAAATGGTTTTGCAAAACCACCGTTAAAAACTAATGGCATGAATGAGCCTTTTCTTTAACGGTAATGGCATAAATGAGCCAAACTTTTAACGAATGGTATAAATGAGCCTTTTCTAAAAGTTCGATGACATATTTAAGCCTTTTCCCTTGTTTAATTGTCTTGTTTCATCTTTCAAGATTTTACTTCATTGCTCACACAATTTCTCTCCATTCTCAAGCATTCATTCTAGGTAATCTTCTCTATATTGTTTTTATTTTTTATTTTTTGCATCTCTTTGTTCTACTCAAATAGAAATTGCATTAAAAATATTCCCCAATTTTATCTTTGATTGACCAAATTTGATATGGGTGTGTTAAGATTTCCTTCTTTTTTCATTTGGATTTGTTATTAATGTTCAATTTTTCTTGTACTTTTCAATAATTTCAATCATTGTGCCTTCAGTTTTTGCATTGTTCTTGTGTTTTTCCTGTTCTATTTTCGATTTTGAGGGCACAATATACTAGATTATCTCTGTTTCAGATTTTCGTTTTGTTTTCTAACATGCAGTAACTAATTTGGTTTTCTTTCATCATAATTCTTTTGAACTAACTCTATTCAAATTTATAAATGAATTTTCAGTTGGAACTTGGAATCAACTTTCTAGATTTTTTTCATAACTTTCTCTTTTCCGTCTAATCAACTCTCTGGGATTCTTCATTTTTGTCTTATATTGTTGTAGGTTTGGCTTCGAGTTTCTTCACCTCATTCATTATGAAATTATTTTCACTTGCAGTGTCAAGTTAAGGATCTGCAATTGCTTATATTAAAATTTGAGTTACGGGTTTGTCCATTGATGCTTACTTACTTTTTCGATTTTTGTTGTACATTAAATTTGTCTATGATTTTGTGAAACTGTGAATGCCCTGTTTTTGACGGTGAACTAACTTGTTATTTATATGTTCAAAGTTTTGTAAAGCTTAGCTCTCTTCTATAGCTGGCCCTAAATACTTTTACTATCGTGGAGTAGTCGACTGATGAATATAGTAATAAAATTGTATATTTTCGAAGTCGAAACTGAACTTCTCAAATGGTTCGAGCCAACATGGTCTTCTTTCTTACTACTGCCACCATGGTAACTATGGTAATGAAGTATTGGATTTTTGGTATGTGCGTCTTATGTTTTAATAGTTATGCATTTGTTTAATCTAACTTGATACGTGTGCGTAGAATTTTTTGATTATATGTTATTAAGGTTATGAAATAAGTACTTGATATGTTATAGCTATGCCATATAGCTGGAATGTTCTGTACCAACTTCTATAGTTACATGTCTACACTTTCGTACAAAGAAAAATCTTTTACATAGGGGTATAGTAGTGGTTAGCCTATAAGATCATTTCTATGAGGAATGACTTTCTTGTTTATGTTGTTTGATTTACTTTGTTTAACCTTCAAATGAATGTCAGTGTTTTCATAATTTCTTTGCTTTAAGCCACCAAGATTAAGCATCTTACTTTAATGATATTCATTCTGTAGGTGGTATAAAAATTTATGTAATTGTCTAGATTAATCTGTTGATTTTTTCTTGAGCGTGTTCAGTCTCCTCGACTTTTGTAAGTGTAACTCTTTAAGACACTTTAATTGTCATTGTGTGGCTTCTTTGATTTGTATGTCTCTTTATTAGGTAGTTTTTTTTTGTTTTTGCTTTTAAAAACTACATGTTGATCATTCGTTTAGGTAGCTTTCAGCTGTGATATGTTTTGTAAAGTTAAAAGTTGTAGCAATTTCATAGAAGAGCTAACTATACAAATTATCATATATAAATACCAATAAAAAAACTAGGTGGCCAGAGTTATATAAGTTGATGGCACTCGAAAAAGGGAGGCCTCCTTAGCTCCGCAACTAGGAAACAAAGATGAACTAAAAAGGCGTCGTCGAGCTGACAGTACAAATCTGTCACCTTCTGAAGGGACTGGTCTCTTTCCCGTTGCAATCCTGAGATTCAAAAGTGAGAAGGAACTTTATGTGTGCTATATCGTCACCACTAACCATATCCTTCATCTTTGCATTTCTTGAGCGGTCGCTCAAGCACCTATCCATTTTGTTCGTCTTCATATCTCTCTCTATAAATGTCTTCGCTATATTTTTCTTTTTCGTGGATCGATTGACTTATTTTCAGCTGTGTGAGATTGATTATCTTTTTGAACCTAAATCATTAGATTTGTTATATTTGTGATGATTGTATGGTTCCTTATTTATATTGACCCGTGTTCTTAATTCTGTTTACATGTTTATTTGGAAAAAACGACGTCGCTAGGCTTTGATTTTAGTAGCCAGATTATCAAGTTCCTTCTATGTTTTGTGTATTGGTCAAATTTGTATAGAAGATGAAACTGTGAAAATTTGAATTGTTTTCTATCTTAGGTCAAACAGAGATTGTATTGTCTTTAGCTGTTTTGTTTATCCGGTCATGAAAGTTGAAAGTGACTATTACTACTCTTTTGGTTAGTTGTATAAGAAAAGATCTCTTCCATAAAACTCTTGCATAGCTAGGTCGTGTATACTTCGAGGATATTTTAGGCCTTTTTTTCATATTCCTAATAAAAGATATTAAGTCCATCTGGCACCAAGTTATAGCTCGACGGATATAACTCAAATATTTCTTGAAGGAACTATCTATTACCTAAGTAAGTGCTTATAGTGAACAAATACGAAAGGCTAAATGTAAGCGCAATTGATATGTTTATTGATAATGCAAAAGGGACAAATGACTCATTTGTAGTTCTTCTCCAAGTTGATTGCATGTTTCCCTTATAATTTTTACTTTGACTAAAGTTCTAGATCAACTGATATCATTGCAAGCAGGAGAAAAATAATTTCTCTCGCATGAAGGATGCCAATCATTATGGTTTATGAATCTCTCTATTATTATCAGGTTTGATCATTGGTTAGATGGTTTGATCAGCCACAAAATACAATTCCTTTATTAGCAGGTGCATTGTGCAAGGAGATCTTGAGATTGATAGTCTTGGGAACGTTGATATCAAGTCGGGCCTCCCTGCAACAACGAGTACCAAGAGATTAGATCTTCTTGATGATGAAGATCCTGGATCACAGACATAGGGTATTAAACAATTTTCTCTTGTTTGGTTCTTTATTTTATCAATTATTTTTCAGTTATTTCTCCGTGTTAATCCGAATCTGAATTTGGACGGTCAGGGAGCTTTATAGCGATTTGTTTGAGCTTTCTTCTATAATCAGTCTATCTGATCTAAAGATACATAAATTCGTCATAATTTGTATTTGCCGTTTGTGAATTCTCTTTTTGTTTGATTTGGAGTATATTTCCTTTGTTTGATATTGCCTCTTCCTCGACTTTGTTAGTAATATTGCTGCTTTTCTTTCAACGGGAGGGACTTATGTTGGTTGGTTGTAGTACAACTTAGAATGAATTTTATGACCCTCAATAATATTTTAAAACATGTTGCCCCAATAATTGGTGGAGGAATTAATGTTTGAATGACTACTAAATCCAGGATGAATCTATATTGATGAATCTATAGTGTTGGTTGCGGGTTCTAAACAGACTTGTAAACTTTAGCTCTTACATTGTTGTTAATTGGTTAATTGCTGCAGGAATCAATCTATCTCACCATGAAATTTAGTGTTGTATATGGGTTTTGAATTAATAAGCGTCAAATCTTGAATCAATCAATATGTTTTATTATAAATATATGATTTTATGACCTCCTCTCAACACTCTTCTTGTTATCCTTAACACAGTATGCATTTTAAATGAAATGGTTACACAATACGTACTGATTCTAATATTAAATCTATATTATTATGTTTTTCCTGTCTTTGTTTTACTATTTGCCAATCCATTCATCCTTCTGCATGATTTAGAGTGGTGGAGGATTTTCTTATTACTATGAAAAAATTGCTTTGCACAGAGGGATTTGTGGGGATGCAAATGGTGTACATAGTATGAGCTTTCTTTATTGAACAACGGTTACAAGCGACTATCGCAACTCTGTTCATGTTCATATGCAGAGGCTTTCTTGGATATGCTAAGCAAATGCCATTATATAAGAGTAAGCAAAACTAACAAATATATAAAAATTTCTCATTTCCTTTTTATTCTTTAACAAGAAGTGCATTCACGTAAAAGCAATTATACCCAATGTTTTAAGTATGTATTATATTTATGTATTCAGTATAATCTTCTATTTACTTATTTATATACACGATGCATTGCTCGAAGTAGAAAACTTGCACAATAAACATTAGATGCCAAACACACTGATTGTTTTCCGAATTTGTGGATGTAGAATTTCTTTGGGTCAGGGGCCGATTTTTCAGTAGGAAATGTGTCGTGTTTTTTGTTCTATTTGAGGCATGTTGCAGCTTTTGTCATTGTAGAGATGAAAATTGTCTTATTTATTTGACACATTGACCGTAATACAAATGGTGAGATTGTTGAGTAATGAGTACCAAGGATCACTGCTCTATTGATTTGGCTGGTGGAGTTGGTGCTGAAATTTTATTTGATTCTCTGGCAGAAAAGTATGAGGAGCAAAAAAAAAGAATTGCTTGTTGATAGTCTTGATGGCATCACCAACTGTAGGTGTATTATGACAATTGATTTCAGTCTCTTCTACGGTAAAGAAATCTTTGGTATAGTGTTAGAATGCAATAAATTTCAATTTCACCAGGAAAATGTTCAATTGTGAACGATGTGTGCATCATAAGTGTATTTCAGAAGCTTGCTATAATCACCATTTAAAAGTTGCTTAACAAATATGAATCCACAAGTTGCAAACTGTTTACCCAAACATTCTACTACCTACTACCCTGAGAATACATAGACAAATAAATTATCATTGTTGGGCCCGTGCTTGCACGGGCTACCTCTTCCTAGTAATTATAGAAGATAAACCATAGCCATTCATTCACTTTATGGTTTGAAAATTTACAGGTCTTTGACGATTAAAAAAAAAGAATTTACAGAAAATTTTATTCTATGTAAATTGACCTTGTGGCAATTGTATAATCACATATCTATATTCGCGATCGTTTGTGTATATTGATATTGATAATGAGTTCTTCAAAACACTTATATGACCAAGAAACCACTCTTTCTTTTTAAAATATATATTTCTTATTCTTATACTACTTATTAGATAGTGAAAAAGAATATTTCAATTATCATTAATACACTACTCACAAAATTTTGTTATTTTAAAAAAATAAAGAGTATTTTTTTAATTAATAGGGTTGGTTAAAGTGTACTGCATAGAATAGAGTGTGTACTACAAACTTGTAGTACCACAATGAAATAGCATAAAGGCAATCAACTAGTGTAGAGAAGTCCATTGTTTTGGTTATTTCTCATACTTTGAGTAAATTAGAGTAAATTAAACACAAGTTAGAAGTGATAATGGAGGCTGAAGGATTTCATGCTAAGATTGAACTCCAACCTCCTCCTTATCCCATGGTAAGTTTTTCAAACTAGCCCTCCTTTTTGTTTCCAATGGTTTATATAGAGCTACGATTATGAGTTTATGTGTTCTGAATTCTAAAAATACAATAGCTTTTGTACATATTATGTACCTGTGCGTTGCGTAGATATATTTATTTATGACATATCAACATTCTAAATTTTTGTAGGAATTAAAGGTATATCTAACCTTTTAATGATGTAAAATATTTGACTCTATCCATTTAAGATCATTTTTTGGGATTTAAGGTCCTGGAAAGGAAGATGATTTTAGTTGTGGCCTAAATGATGCTAGTTTGTTACCTGGCCTATATATCCAGCATGGAACTTCCCTATCGTATGGTTTCACTATTAGTATAGCAAGTTTGAACAAGTTCATAATTTTCCTTAAACACTAAGATGAATATTTATATCACTTATTGTTTATTAATATTTCATAAAGTCATCATTTCAACTAATGTTGTCACTGAGATATGCATATAATAAGTCTTCTTAGGATTCATATTTAGGGATGTCGTAATTCTATTAAAATTTAATCTACTATTTTTTATATCCAGTCAATTGATAATCGAGTAGATTCAGTCGGTTGATAACGAGAAAGCTTGCACACAATTGTTAGTCCTTTGAATTTAAACAATTATAAATCACAAAAAATATTAAAGAGAATAGAATATAATATCAGAGCATAAAAACAAATGACATCAATAATTTGAGTTAAGTTGAGCCTGTGTAAGATTTATAATGATTGAATCAAATTTACTTGTCATAATAAATTCTTCTTGATTCTGTTGTTATTTCATCTGTCTCATTTTATATGACATCAATAATTTCAAAAATCAATCAAATTTTTATTATATCTTTTAAATAATTTTAATTTTTAATTATTAATTATTACTCTTTTCGTCTCAATTTATGTGACACTTTTTAATTTCGAGATTCAAACAGGTCTATCTTAGCTTTGATCGTAAATTTTTTATTTATATTTTGAATTGTCAATCATTGTGACTTATAGTATTTTTTTTAATGTAGTTTACAAATATATAAATTTCATTTCAAAAAAATTGAAGATTTCATGTGTATATTCTCGATTAAACTTAAATTTTTTGACTCTCGAAAATGAAAAGTGTCACATACTTTGAAACTGAGTAAATATAATTTATAATACTAAAAAAAAAAATTAAAACAAAAAATGTATAAAACTTGTAGCCGCTTGAAAAATGTCCGTGATAATTATTAATTAGAGCCTAGAGAAAGCAATAAAGCAATAGGGTTACCATGACAAAGCAAGAGAAAATCATTGATTTCTACTCCCATCAGTCCATAAGAATCTTTGGCGAGTTCATTCAATAAGTTTGATCACCTATGCTGGCATATAATTTAGGGATAATTATATATAATAGCAAACTAATAATATAAAATAAATATAATAGCTATCCTTTGATTTAATTGTGCTCCATAGCAAATTATACAATTGCAGCGAATTATACAATTGCAGCGAATTATACAATTTAGGCCAGTGAATTATACAATTGTATATGTATGGTGATGCCAGCGAATTATACAATTTAGGCCAGAGAATCATACAATTGTATATGTATAGCAAATTATACAGTTATATGTTTGCTATGGAGCGCAATTATGCAAACTTTGCTATAACATACAAATATGAATTTTTTATTTGCTATATGTGAAAGTTGCCCTATAATTTATCTCTATTATTTTAAAAGAAGATTTTTAGAATTGTCGATTGAATTTATATTAACTATCAAATTATGTGAGAAGAACTGTAAAAATTAACGTTATGAATTGTAAAGCATAAAGAGTTTTGGACAAGAGAGAATAATTTAGAACCGAAAAAGGTATCTTTCTATTTTCTACAATTTTGATTTTGAATAAAAATTTCATGTCACAAATTTTAATTTAGAAAATTAAATAGGTTGGGTGTGTTTGTAGGTAAAATATATATAGTTGAGCGATTTTGAGGTTATAAAAAAAGTTATAATTTTCTATGAGAAACAATTAGTTGAGTGACTTTGATGTTTCAAAAGAAAATGAGTACCTTTCTATGAGAAAAATTGCTAGTTGGGTGACCATCGGAGATATTATCTCTCATATATCTTCACTACAATAAAAATAACTTTTAGCGACAATAAACATGCACACTAACAAAGAGTGTTAAAATCTTTTATTGACATTAGTTAATTGTTATTAAATCCAATATCACTATAGGCAATTACAAAGAGCGCTAAAATTTAATTTTCTCAACCGCTAAAGATCATTTTTAGTGTAGTGCTCGTAGCTGCCTAATTTGTAAAAAAAAAATGGCAAATTTTGCAATTTATTCATAATGTAAACTTCCCCTTCCTTCCTTCTATGCCAGTTTCTCTGTTAATTTCAGTGTTTCTTCTCATGTGCTTATACATTTGACCTTTAAATATGACATAGGATGGTTTGGAGCCTCATATGAGTAGTAGAACATTGGAATTCCACTGGGGAAAGCATCACAGGTCATATGTCGATAACTTAAACAAGCAAATAGATGAAACAGAACTACATGGAAAGACACTACAAGACATAATACTCGTTACCTATAACAATGGTTCTCCCCTCCCAGCATTCAACAATGCTGCTCAGGTAAACTAACATTTTACGCTTTTTTGTTCTGTGTAATGCTGAATCCTTTTATATCTTCTTTCGCATTACAGGCTTGGAATCATCAGTTCTTCTGGGAATCTATGAAGCCCAACGGAGGAGGAGAGCCATCTGGTGAATTATTACAACTAATCAACAGAGACTTTGGTTCCTGTGATACATTTGTTAAAGAATTTAAGGCAGCTGCAGCAACGCAGTTTGGCTCTGGTTGGGCCTGGCTTGCATGTGAGAAGTTCTTTGCCTCTTATCTGTTGTCCATCCGTCTGTCTAACCCTTTAGTTATAATTGAGCCAAATAGCTGAAAAATGATTCATTTGTTACTTCGTAGACAAACCTGAAGACAAAAAACTTGCTCTGGTGAAAACTCCTAACGCTGAAAATCCTCTGGTTTTGGGTTACACAGTGAGTAAAACACATGCTTCTCTATTTCTTGTATTCATGGGATTTCATCTTACATAGCATAGCAGTTTATATCGTAATAGAAATCTCACAACTGTGGTTTTGGTTTCAGCCGCTGCTCACCATAGATGTTTGGGAAGTAAGCAGAACACACTCACTTGTCACAACTCTGTCTGAATTTGTTTTTTTTTTCCTCTATTCTTTCGGAACAAAAATGATTTAGGAAGCCAAGTCTTACTCTTTTACTTTTGTGTTTGATACCGCAGCATGCCTACTATCTGGACTTTCAGGTAAACCTAGCCTGATGAAACTACTTAAATACTTTCTTTGATGTTCAGTCTTTGCCCGAGACATATTTGAACACTCTTAATGGTAGCACTACTATCTTTTGCTTGTAGAATCGCCGACCTGACTACATATCTGTCTTTATGGAGAAGCTCATATCATGGGAAGCAGTCAGTTCTAGGCTCAAAGCAGCAACAGCTTGAGCTGCTTAGCAGAAAAACAGAAAGGATGAAGAGGCAAATCAAGGAGGCACTGAAGGGAGAACGATGTATGCTGGGAGTTACATATTTGAGGCAGAATGATTTTTGTCAAAACTATGTTCAATCCTGCTATCCTTCGTTTTCATTAAGAATTATAGATGTCTTAACTGAGAATTTGAGATGTTTTATTTTGTGCACTTTGCAAGAGTGACAAGTGATTTTCTGAATTCGGATGACAATATTGTTTATGTTCTCAAGTAGTTGATGGCTGGGAAAATAATACAGACAATCAAGTTTGAGTTATGGAACAACAATGTACAAGGACATGAATAAAGATATTTATTGCACTTTGATGCTCTAATATCAGAATGATTCTATGATTAGAAAAACAAAAGAAAACTTGTAAGGCAAAATAAGGCTCTTACTTCAGAATTGCTATATTTGACCAAGGGCATCCTACCAATTGAAGACTTGACCCGATATTCCCTCTTTTCAAGTTGAAAATGTTTCACATTGCATCAAAGTCATGCCAGCGTATTTTTCCTTTTCCTAGTTGCATCACATTTAGAGGTCACAAGTAGTCCATGAAAACATTATCTGCCCAACCGCTCAAGTTTGGGCGATTATTGACTAGCTAAATGCTTCTAAAAGCACTCACTAATAAAGGAGGCTACTAAATGAGGCACGCGACAAGGAGGTTAGCTTAAAACAGCTATTTTTGAAGAGTTGGACCTTGAATGAATAGTTCACTGATTAAGTGATTTGGGCTGAATATGAACAGGAGTTACAGGACTATCTATCCAAGTTATCAAAGCTGTGAAGAGTTAAATTACATTTGCACGAATATCTTAATTCTTTATCCGTTTTTTGTAGTAATAAGTGATTTGGGCTGAATATGAACAGGAGTTACAGGACTATCTATCCAAGTTATCAAAGCTGTGGAGAGTTAAATTACATTTGCACGAATATCTTAATTCTTTATCCGTTCTTTCTAGTAAGATACTTTGAAAAATAATAATTAGAAATAGAAAATATATATCAAAAAAGGTATAACTGTTCGAATCATTCTCCCAATTGCTATTTGATACATTTAATTCATTATCATTAGTAAATTATGTAAAAAATTCCAGTGCGTCATTCAAGTTTAGTCATAGATGAAATAAAGGAACCCTGTACTTCCGTCTTCACCTTTCCCTAGTGTTTATTTTAGCCCATATCTATCGACTGCTTTATTGGTCAGTGTAGGAATACTACATGCCTAAAACTCATTTATGAGAGAAATTGCTGCCACAAGGATATGTGAGATGTGAGTCGATGAAGATCTTATCTAATTCAAGCCTATGAAACATATAAGTTGGAGTTGGAGTCTTTTGTAGTTGGTGATTATGGAAGTGAATGTAAGTCCAAAGATTTGAATAGATACAGAAAGAGAACATTTATTGGGCTTTAGATTTATTAAGTAGTAAAAGATTCTATGTTTCAGAAAGATCTTTCGAGATATTAAGGTCTTTAATCCGTGAGGAAGTAGCCCATTTTTCGTCTACCAAAGATGAATTAACACAAGTATGATGTCAAGAGAACTGGGAACCAAATCAAAAAAGATATCTCAAGCTGAAACGTGAAATGAACAATTTCTTTTGAATAAATCTATTTCTCAAAAATGCTGTTTAGAAGTACAGCCAACATGGCAATCAACCAACAACGTATATGGAAGGAAATCTTATCTAAGGAATGTTTATTCAAGCGATGCAGGGGTTAAAACAGGTAGCGACATACCTCTTCCTGGTAAAATTGTTGAAAGCAGCTTTATATAAAAGGGTGGCGACTACAATCAAGCAGGCACAGAGAAGGAGAAAGTATGCTGAATAAGGACTAACATAAAGCTCCACATGTTTAACTAGTAAGTGCAGCATTAAGCGTACTATGTACATCAACGCCAATCTGGGTTTCAGCTTTCTCTACATCAGTTGATGCAGTGTTCAACTTCTGTGTAAAGTCAGTCAGGCCCTTTTGAACCAAATTGGGATCGATGCGGTTAAGTGGTACAGCTTCAACAGCAATTATATCTGCAAAAGAATTTGCATGAACATATGCAAACCCACCACTCACAAAATACTTTGAGACGTTGTTGCCTTCATGAACTCATAAGATACCGGGCTTGAGCTCAGCAATTGTTGCCACATGCCCAGGCAAGACACCCATCTGTCCCGTAGTTGCGGGGATTATAACCATGTCAACCTGGAATATAATGCAATAATTAAGGATGAATTGTCAAGCTTGAATTCATAATTTTGCAGATAATGTGTATATAGGCACATAAGCAAACATTAATTCTGACACAAGGCTTCTCACATCACTTGACACATGTTGAGACATTGAACCACAAAGGTTACCCTGATAAGGTTGGTTCCAGTATGCAACCTAAAACTTAATAGGTACTACAGTCAATTCCTCCAATATGTTAACTGATAATCTGTGACAATAACCACCCTAGCAAAAGCTGCCTAATTACAAAAAGAAGTAAATCATGGCACGAAATTTCCAAGCTGATGGACTATGGTGGAGTTCAATACAAGAGCTACGAAAGAGATGTCGTTGAGAAGCTCCTCTTAAGTCATGAATGAACTTAACAATCAGAGGTTGATTTGGTGGTTCATTATAAAATAATAAGTAGAATAAGTCACCAAATTTGTAGAGATGAATACTCCAAGGAATCAAAAAGACAGAAAGGCAAATCCAAATTATACGAATGAAAATGTAGATGCTCAGTTATTTTACCCAAAAACATATGATTTCCAACAACCTTTACCCTTCTTGCTTTAGTTGCTTATCTTTCTTTCTTTTTTTGGGATGATGTATACTAAGATGATTTTGATAAATATAATGATTGCAAGCACGCATTGTTGTGCACCCTAGGAATCTAACCTCAACTTATACAATATGGAATTTCCTATCTACACAATACGCAAATGGAAAGAAAGAGAATTTATGCATGACCAACCTTAGACAAGTATTAATATACCATGACGTTGAACTTTAAACGCATTAAATATCATGAGCGATGAAAAGTTTAATTAGATGTGAGATATGTTTAACAGAGACCAAAGAAGCAGTCAACTAGATTATGGAACAGAACGCACACTCCAAGCTTCTCCAAATTTTGTCACAGACTGCAAGCTATTGTTGGTGAAAGAATGGACAGAGTGAAAGGGAGGAGAAATATTGCTAAAATCAACTCAATGAACAACTACGCAGCTGAAAAAACGAAGAAGAGGAGGTATGCTCAGTGTACTTAACATCCGACTCTATGATGATAGTGATTTATCTTTAGCTGATAGATTTCAATAAGTCAGCAAAATTTCCTGGCCTGTATTTCCGGATCAGCCAATTCACCAAATGTGATGTTTGAATCAATTCATAGTTGTGTAACGAAAACAAAACTTATCTATCCCGGGTGTTCTCAGATGAATTTTCGGATCTTCTTATTCCAACCATTTCAAGCTTTTCTAAGGATGATTGACCTAGTGTGACACCTCTAAACCATTAGCTACTGGATCTTCTATGTGGGTGATTATTTCTTAATTCCATTTTAAGTGCAGAAGAATGAATAAGTATGTAAATTAAGATATTAATTTGACCTACATACTATAGAACTGATAGTAGGAAAATATTAAAATATCAGTTGAAGAGGTACAAGTTCTATGCATTGAAATTACGACATGAATGCCAATGAAACTCAGTCATCAGCCTATAAAACAATAACTCAAATGTATATAAAATTACAGATAGAACACATCATCAATATCGATCACACCAAATGTCATACATATCTGTCATCTAACTTGATTAAAAAGTATATATCTTGAATTTTGCATGCAAATAGACCTAATATATATGTAGAAACCATGGAGCGTGAAATTTATAATAAAAAATGTTACAATTGCTATTTATGTAATTACTGTATCTGCTACATAAAAGGCAAAGGCAAATCAAAAACCAAAATCATGTGTATTCATTACCCTCTCTCTTCCTCCAATTTCAATTTTATTCGATACTAACTAATTCGTCTTTCAATGTAAAAGAGGAATGGGAACTAATAATTTGGAAATTTAAAAGGAAATGAGTTTTTATCTATATATATACCTCTTTGCCAGAGAGTTCAGAAGAGTAAGGAAGGACAAAATTGACAGTGAGCTTGGAGGGAATGGATGATGGAGTTGTGGGCCTTGTAGCCATGAACGCCGAGGGAGTGCTTGGTGGTTCAACGGTGGGAATTGCTTTCCTCCATGCCTCCACAAAGTTGGAATCTTTAGAGGCTTCCACAGGCAGGTCGGTCGAAAATGGGCGGCGCCACCTCATCGTAGAGGCCCGAGAAAGGAATCGTGAACCGTGTCGGAACATTGTCGTCGGACTTGTAAACGGAGATCAGAGCCGATTGCAGAATCCGATCAGGGATTGGGGAAACTGGTAGTGGAGTTAACCGGTGTTAGCTGCTACTTTGAAATGGGGCAGTATCATGGGCATGGCTTATTCTGAAATCTGGATCATATCACCCAGTCCAATACATTTTTATTTGGGTAAATTATATATAACGACAAACTATTAAATCAAATTAAATGCTATAATTATACTTTAATTTAATTGTATCCTATAGCAAATTATTTGTCAGTTACCTCTCTCCCTCAAACTCTCACTTGCCACTCTCCCTCTCTCGTTCCATCTCTCGCTCGCTCCCTCTCATTGCTATACAAACACAAGTGTATAAAATGTGTTTCTATTTGCATAAAGCGGGAAAAAATTATATATATACATATATTTTTGTTCTCCTCTCTCCCCTCTCCCAGATCTCGCTCGCCACCCTCGCCTCTATCGCTTATACAAACAGAAACGAAATGTATAAAGTGTGTTTCTATTTGTATAAAGTGAGAGAAAATTATATATACACTTGCAAATACATATATTTTCATTTTATACACTTATAATTATACAATACAAGTATTCTCCTACCCAATTTTCTTTTGTCTTTCTCTCTTTCTCGTTTTATATATACACAAATTATACAATTGATTTGTATACAACTGCTTTCTTTTGTATATGTATAGCAAATTATACAATTGGTTTCTTTGTATATGTATAGCGAATTATACATATTTATGTTTGTTATGGAGCGTAGTTATGCAAACTTTGCTATAACATACAAAAATAAATTTTGGGTTTGCTATATGTGAAAGTTGATCTTTTTATTTAGAATAGTTTTTGAATTGAAGAACTTACCAAAAATGACTATATTCTGGGCTTAATTAGATAGAGTTTTTGGCTAAAAACATCCCTCAAATATGACTCTAATGTACGTTCTTATATTATTTGAGTGGACAAAGAACATTCATATACTATCCAAACAATAACAAGAACCATCATTCACCCTATTTTTTTTTTATGAAGAAACTGATTGGACCAATAAAAAAATATTTTTTTTTAATTTGGTTTTGTCTTAGCCACGGCAACAAGATCAAAATTAACTAAAATGAATAAGGTTATGGATAGGAAATGAATCTTTCATTACAGAATTTAATTTTTATGTGTTGTTAGTCTACATGTTTATTGCATTATCAAGTAAATTTACTTGCAACAATACATAAGTCTTGAAATTCATATAGGAGGTTTGATGATTATGTAAAGAAATTCATTTTAAAAATATTACGCCCAATTAATTCGATTTTTTGAATAAAATATTTAGTACGTATGGATCTTATGTACAATGCAATTCACATTTTATACAATGTACATAAATGCTGAAAGTGAAACTACATGGCATTTTGTTATGAAAATAAACAAATAATTACTTTATTTGAAATTTTTGAAGTTCGAGTTTGTATTTGGCTAATGTACTTTTACAAAGAATATTTAGAATTTAAATATCTTTTCTCTGAATATGATTTAAACCCTCAATTTCTAAATTTTTTTTAAAAAAATCAACTAGACTAGCTTAACCATGCGTACATTTTTTAATTCAACTTGACACATTTTTCTTTTTTGTTAGTGGCGTGAGTCTTAAAAAATTAGACAGAAGGATGAAACTTGCAACTTTTTGGATAGTGCAAGGATGTTTTTTGTTCACTTACATAATACAAGGATGTACTTTAGGTTTATGTCGTTACTTCAGGGATGATTTTAGTCAAAAACTCTTATAAATATCTATAGTTATAGTTTGCTTAATTACAATCATAGCTACATGTTTGAAGGAAGAGAGAGGTGAGCAAGACTAGGAAAGGGAGGAGAGATATGAGTGAGATCTGAGAGAGACGTTGAATACATGTTGTATTTGTTGTATCAAATTGTATCATGAATACAATTTATACGGATTACAAATACAGTTGATACTTGATACAAACATAAAAGGGAAGATTACATATAATAGCAAACTATTAATTCAAATTAAATGTTATAAATATACTTTGATTTAATGTACCCTATAGCAAACTATTGTTATTTTCGCCTCTCTCCCTGGTGGAATCTCGCTTGCCATTCTCGTTTGGTGGCAGTTTCGCTCGCCTCTCTCGCTTTTATACAAACACAAATGTATAAAATCCATTTGTGTTTGTATAAAGCGGGATTAAATTGTATATATACATATATTTTCGTTCCCCTCTCTCCCCTCTCCCAGATCTTGCTCGCCTCTCTCGCTTATGCAAACAGAAATGAAATGCATAAATTGTGTTTCTGTTTGAATAAAGCGAGAGAAAATTATATATATACATGCAAATACATATATCTTCGTCGTATACACTTATAATTATACAATACAAACATTCCCCTACCCAGTTTTCTTTTGTCTTTCTGTCTTTCTCATTTTATACATACATAGATTATACAATTGAGCTTTTGTATACAATTGTTTTCTTTTGTATATGTATAGCGAATTATCCACCTGCTTTCTTTGTATATGTATATCAAATTATACAACTCCTTTTTTGTATATGTATAGCGAAATATACATATTTATGTTTGCTATGGAACACAATTATGCAAACTATAGTTATAACATACAAATATGATTTTTATGTTTGCTATATGTAAAAGTTACTCAACATAAAATAGTTACTTATATTTGTTGAAATACAATTGATACAAAATACATTATAGAGCGGATGAATGCATATTGTATTCGTTGTATCAAGTTTTATCACATTACAATTGCTTTGTATCATATATCAAATATAATTGTAATAACGAATTATCTCAACCCATTTTAAGAGAATCCTCAATTAAGCTCAATTCAATCTCCAATTTCAACCCGTTTTAAAACTATTTACTAAGATATGTTCCTATATTAAAGGTATTAGTTATTATCTATTTAACATTCTTATGATTTATCTATCCCTTTGTTACTTTAAAAAAAAATCTTGAGCGAAAATTCGAATTGTGATTATAAAAGTTAAATATCACTGTGTTAAAATTATTGAGATTAATCGGGTCAAATTGGATTGGGTTAGCTCATTCTAACCCAACCCATTTGAGCCCAAAGTAAACTTGGGCGGGTCAAGACCCAATCCAATTTTTATCTCAACTCATTTTAATATCTCTAATTTTAACCGAACCCACCCATTTGACACCCCCATTTGAAACCCATTTTTTTTTAAATTTCTGGTTGTTCAGAACTTAGTGATGATAATTGAAAATTGAGGGATGAAGAAACTAATACATTCTTGGGGTCTATTTACAAAATAAGATTTCGACGTTATGTGAAGAAATTTTTCACATGACTCCAAAGGAAATGAAAAAACTAATCTACAAGTGATTGGCTAATAAGAATTTAAGAATACATTGGGTCTTCTTGTTGTTTTTGTTATGTTATACATGTGAAATTATTTTGTTTGATGTTAGTGACACATTAAAAAATTATTGTTGGTAATATAAGAACTTCTCGCTATAATAATTAGGGAAAAGGGTATGATATACCCCTCAATTTTGTCATTTGGAGCTGATATATTCCTCATTATGAAAGTGGCTCATATATACCCTTACCGTTATACAAACGGCTCACATATATCCTTGCCGTTATAAAATGAGCTCACATATACCCTTCATTTAACGGAAGTTAAAAAGTTAGTTTTAAATTTATATTTTTTACTTTTAATTTTTTAAAAAAATTATTTAGGGGTATATGATTCTTCTATCAAAGTTCAAGGTATATTTTTAATTTTTTTATACATAAATTATTTTTTGACTTTTTTTGTTATATTTATTTGAGTTTATTATTCTTATTTTTTTTTCTTTCATTCCTTAGTTTAAAGAAAAAAAAATTTAACTTATTTTTTTTTGTCTATATTATAATTTGATTTTTGTATTCGAAGAAAAAAATTGGTCATCTACAATAAGTTTTACAAGAATATTATTGAAACATAAATAAATTTGATTATCAAAATAATAATTCTAAATTAGTCATTAAAACAAAAAAAAGTCAAAAAAAAAAATATGTTTGACGAGGATTAAATTTACTCATATATGAGATTATATTTTCTAGAAAAAAATAATTAAAAAATTAGATTAAAATTATTATTTTTTCATTCCGTTAGAGGAAAAGGGTATATGTGAGCCATTTGTTTATAAGTAGGAGTATATATGAGTCACTTTCATAACAAGAGGTATATCAGCTCTAAATCACAAAGTTGAGGGATATAAGACCCTTTTCCCTAATAATTATCATCTATAAACATTTTAGATAAATAATCAATAGTTCTTTTGAAAACTATTTTTTATGTTAGTTATATAATATATAATATGTTATTTTGTAATAATATTTGAACAAATGACATTTATCAGTTTAGTTTCATTTATCAACAATTCCAACACAATCTAGAAAATCATGAAGATGCACTTACATTTCTTGCCTTTTTATTTTATAGTAGCTTGTAATTCATCCCAAAGATATGTATAGAAAATCATGAAGATGCACTTATATTTCTTGCCTTTTTATTTTATAGTAGCTTGTAATTCATCCCAAAGATATGTCTTTTTTTCCAATTTTTGGAAAGTAAATTTAATTAATCTATAAAATCAAATTAGATAAAATTAACTTAATAAAATTAAAAGAGTTAGAAAAGTGAAAATAATAAATAATTAGTGATTGAGGAGTAGTTTAATAATAAGTTGTGAAATAAGAAAAAATATGTGTGCATCATCAACAACATATTTAATATAATTCAAAAAAAGAAGAAACGTATATTATGAAAATATATTATCACAATATATTGTGTTATATTATACAACAAAGTATTACATAAATAACCATACATATATATGAACTGAATGTCGTTTTATTCATGCGATTTTTATAGCAAAGTTTAGAGTAGCAAGACTATTACTATATTATACATCTTGCCACTACATACAACGGTTTTATAATATTACATGATATGTTGTGAGGCAATTGGCAAAGCACTTATTCATGGCCACCATTTGGAGGGTTATATACACCACTTGGAGGGTTATATACACCACTTGGAGGTTTGTATTCGTCATTAGGGGAGTTATATTTGTTATGTGAGGGGTTATATTTATCATCTGGAGATTTATATTCATCACTAGGGGGTTTATATTTGTCATGTGGAGGGTTATATTTGTCACCTGGAGGTTTGTATTCGTTACTAGGGGATTTATATTTGTCATGTGAGGAGTTATACTTGTCACTTGGAGGTTTGTATTCATCACTAGGGGGTTTGTATTCGTTACTAGGGGGTTTATATTTATCATGTGGAGAGTTATATTTGTCACCTGGAGGTTTATATTCATAACTAGGAGGTTTATATTTGTCACGTGGAGGGTTATATTTGCCACCTGGAGGTTTGTATTTGTCACTAGGGGATTTGTATTTATCATGTGGGGGGTTATATTTGTCACTTGGAGATTTGTACTCATCACTAGGGGGTTTATATTTATCATGTGGGGGGTTATACTTGTCACCTGGAGGTTTGTATTCGTTACTAGGGGGTTTATATTCGTCACTGGGAGGTTTGTATTCGTCACTAGGGGATTTATATTTATCATCATGTGGGAGGTTATATTTGTCACCTGGAGGTTTGTATTCATCACTAGGAGATTTATATTTGTCACGTGAAGGGTGATATTTGCCACTTGGAGGTTTGTACTCGTTACTAGGAGGTTTATATTTATCATGTGGGGGAATATATTCACCACTAGGAGGTTTGTATTCGCCACGTGGAGGCTTATATTTGTCATGAGGAGAATTGTATTCGTCACTTGGAGGGTTGTATCCCTCGTGTTGAGGTTTATTTCTACCACCTTGAGGCTTATATCCATTATTATATTCACCATGTCCATCACCAGAATATCCACCAATACTATTATATCCATCGTGGTGTTCATCATTTTTGTCATCCGATTTCATTACTACAAATATCAAATGTGAAATTTTTAAATTAGCATAACATTTCATATATGTCAAATAATTATATAAGAAATCCAATATTTCAAAGAGATAACTAATAAAAGAAAAAAAAAATGAACTTACAGGTCTCAGAGCTTATCATTGCAAAAATAGCCAAAAAAATGCCAAGAAAAAGAAAAGCCTTGGAACCCATCATTTTTTTCTTTCTTTGAAGCTTAGTTATATTAGTTGAAGGATGAAGAAATTGAAGCAACATTGGGTTATATTTATACTAAGGAGCCTTTTGGTTATTGTATAAGAAACATCATATACATGTATTAAAAGTTACATTAGTTTTACTATGTTTGGTAGAAGTTTTGTGTTAGGTATAAAAGTTAACATAACTTATACCATGTTTGGTTGGTAAGAATTTAAATGTTGTATAAAAGTTATTCATGTATTAATTTATACGGTGTTTGGTTGCATTTTTGTAGTCCTACATAATTAATACCAACATAACTTATGAGGGAATCTATGTATAAAGTTATGCAGGGTAGAAGGTGGAATAAGTTATGTGGGTATTAGTTATACATGTATTAAAATGGTAAATTACAGATTTACCCTATAAATTTATTTTATTTTTTTTAATTGGCAACTTTACTGTTTTCCTATATATGTTTTTTATTTCTTTTTATATATAGACCATTTTCATTTCTTTTAAAAAAAAATTAATTGAAAACTTTACTGTTTTCCTATTATATATAGACTATTTTCATTTCTTTTTATATACTTACCATTTTTATTTATTTATGTAAATATAAATATTTTTTAATATTAAAAATTTGATTGTATATTTTTTGACGGTACATATGTTAATCAAATATTAGCATTATATATTATTAGCATGTATTATTATTTTGTAAATAATATATATTAATAATTTACAACAAGTTTAGTATTCAATAGTTAATAATTCATGTATTATAATCTCTACATAGCAAAATAATACCTAGATAACTAATATTCGCATAGCTAATACCCGCATAATTAAACTCAACATAACTAAACCCTGCATAACTAAATCCTGCATAACTAATACCTACATAACTAATACCTACATAACTAAACCCTGCATAACTAATACTTGCATAACTTAAACCTACATAACTAATACCTGCATAACTTAACCCTGCATAACTAATACCTGCATAACTTAACCCTGCATAACTAATACCTGCATAACTCTAACCAGTAACCAAACGACCCCTAAGAATAAGAATTCAATGTATTAGAAATTGATAAAGGGTCACTTATCACTTTTCTTGCTCAACTGTCACGTCATGTAATTAATTATATTTCCTTCGTTTGATTTATTTTTTTTAAAAAAAAATAATTTGTTTAAGAAAGGAACATAGTATAAGACCACCAACACTGGTTGTGATGCATTGGTCAGAGTACTTCACCCTTAATCAGAGATCTCGGGTTCGAGCCTTGTGTATGGGGAAAATCCTGTTGGGATCGCCACCCTCCGAATGGGACCTACAGTGCGCTATATCCGCATTTAGTCGGAGCTCCAATGTTCGGCTCTGAACACAGGGAACCAAAAAAAGAGCAACTTTCACATATAGCAAACATAAAAATCATGTTTGTATGTTATAGCTATAGTTTGCATAACTGTGTTTGCTATGGAGCTTTTGATTTGTATAATTCGCAAGATACATCTAATTTTATACAAATTGTTCAGTTTTGTAAAAATTCATTTATATATTGTAATTTGTATGATAAGATCTGTATTTGTATAATTATAAGTGTATAGGACAAAAGTATGTATATTTGTGTATACATTTTTCTTTATTTGTACAAACACAAATGCGTTTTATACATTTTATACATTTGTATACCGAATGGGTAATTGCATATCGAAAATGGCTAATTATATACCCAATCAAATGGCAAAAAAAAGATATTTTCTGCGAATTACAAATAAAATAAGCTATGGCTATAACATTTAATTTAATTAATAGTTTGTTATTTCATACCATTTCCCAAAAGAGTTTAAGACCACAATATTTATCTGCATTTGTGATGTACACTAAATAAAACAATTTTATTATAGTTAAAATATAAAAAAACATATAACTATTGTTTAATTATTATTAAAAATAAATATTTTAATAAGCACATATTATGTGTTATCTTGTGATGGGAGTAAGACCTCATTTGTTTGCACTTAAGGAAGTCTAAATCTTAATTATTAAATCCATTAAGTACGTTTGGTTTTTAGTTCTGAATCTGAATCATTCAGATTCAGCCCATTAAGTTCATTTGTTTCATTTAAAAAAAAAACTCTTAATAGGTTTGAACTTTGAACTCTGAACGAATCAAATCTATAGGATACTATTAACAACATAAACTTATTTGATAAGTTATCACATAATAAATCATCGTTTCTCTATTGGTCATGCTTTTTTATCTCATAACTAAAAACTTTAATTCTCTCTTTTCTCAATCAAACACCATTTTTTCTCTCTTGAATTGGTAAGTTTTCATAAATCCTTTAAAGTATTTTTTTTATATTAATAATTTTCTTGTATTGACGTGTGTCAAGAACACTGGTTGCAATAATATTTTTGGTGTATTGTTGTTTATCAAGGTTTTTGAATGAAAAAATAGTACTCCAAATCATGATTATTAAAACTTTAAAAGTTCTTTTTTTTTAATCAAAAGTGATATATTTTGTTGAAATGAAAATGTTCAATTCCACTTGCACATTCAGATATTGAAAAAAAAAACATTAATTATTAAGTATTCAGATTTAGAAACCACATCTTAATATTTTGATGTATATTCAAATCAAAACACTCGGATCTTAATGTAAATCTTAATATTCAGATATGTATTTAGATTCAAACCTCTTAATCTTGATGGAACAAATGAGGCCTAAATCTCAAACAAAAGATGAAATGTTTTTGTTAAATATAATTTTAATACTTATTTAAAATCTGTAAGAGTAATAAATAACTAAAAAATATTAGTATCATATTTATCATAATGCAAATTCGTACATATTTTTACGTAATTTATTTTTCTTAAGCTCTTTTTTTTTGGGGGGTGGGGAGTGGGGGTGGGGTGGGGATGGGGGAGGGGAGGGGGGATTTGAATAAACACAAACTACTTGTCTTATTACTAATAAAAGAGTTCCTCAAGTCTTACTTAAACACAAATTGCTTTAACCATTCGAAGAACTTTTCAAAAACACGTTTGGAAAATTAAAATACGTAATTAAAAGTTTTCCCAAAATAGGTTTTAATTGCTCAGAAAATCTTTATTGTTTAGTTTTCTACTTCATATATTTGAAGTATTGACATCATTTTTTGTTGTGGTAGGTGATTGATAAGTACTATCTATATTTAATTATACATTTTTAAATTTAAAATATTTGAGATAAAGTTTTTGATAGGGAACTCTTTTAATCCTAAAGTGAAACATTTCTTTTAGAGGCAAAAGTATAGTTAAAGACGTCAGATTTATCTGAGCTGTATCAATAAATTTTATAAATATTAATTTATTTAAATTGTAACAAACGATATATCTGAATTCATAACTTTAAAAATACAATTAGCTCTGTTTTATCAAAAATGATATTTTTTAAAGTTTTCGTAAATTTTTCGACTTTTTAGAGTCGCCACTTAATTTTTGAGAAAAATCAAGAAAACTATGTTTTCAAAAGACTTAAACAGATAAAATCATTTGAAAAACCTTTAAAGGATTCGGGGATTCAAATTAATGTTTTAGGAAGGTGTTAGGCACCTAGAACATCCGTCTAAAACGGTTTTCCAGCAACTAACATAGTTTGGCTAAAAATTCGTTTTTAACTTGACTTGAAAAATATTTAGAATTAGAGAGTTAAAATTCTAACTTATTTTTTAGGTCATTTCTTTTGCAAAATTATTTTAATTTTAAGTCGCTAAAAAAACACTTACGGCATTTACGGGGATTCGGATTTTTCTTAACTTAAAACTAACTAACACATAAAGCAAGTAAATAAACAAGAAATAAGAGAGGGAAAGAGATTTGGGTCCAAATCAGGGTTCTGTTCGCCTTGACCGATTTTCGGACCCACTTGTTTTGGGTTTTTGACCCATTTATTTTGGGCCTTTGGCCCACTTCACCTGTACCTGTCCTAAATTCTAAGTATACAATAAATAATTGCATAGGCTTAGGCCCAACAACAACAAAAATACAAAAGAAACTACACAAATAAATAAATTGGGGCCTCTTTAGCCCACATCTTCAACTTCTTGATTTTTCAAATCCTTCCAACTCGAGATCTGTGTGTCGGTTATAGTGAATGATTGACTCGGGAAGACATAGTTGAGCTTTTGTGGATCAACAAGAAATGCGAGGAGTGGGAATGGAATCCAAGTGGACTTGAGAGGAGTTTTCACATGCACAAAAAAAGAAATAAAAAAAAAATTACATTAGTCAAGGAGGATTTGATATAAAAAATAAGCAAATGGAGGCGCAAATAGAGAAACAATGTTTGCCTGCTTGTTGGATTCTTTCAAAAAAAAAAAAAAAAAAACATATAGACACCATACTACCCTAAGCTTAGAACACTGTAAGCATATAAGATAAGGAAATAATAATCTTGGCAAATATTTAAATAAATTAAAGAAACACGACTTTAAAGCTCCACTTTAAATAAATTGTCAGGTCATTTAAATTGTCACTTCTGTTTATGATAAAGCATACAAAGAGATTGGAAACCCAAATATCATATATTGACCTTGGAAGCACTTAAATCCTTTAGGAGGTAAATTCAAGAAACACAATGGTCTTAACAAAAAGCAAAAGTTTCGAAATCACACCATAGAGAGTACATGGCTAAAAAATGAATTTCTAGTTCTCCATGATTAAGTAAAACATCGAATAGCCGTAAAAATTAGTAAATATTAAGCTAACAATGATTAGATGGAGAGACTTAGGCATACTTACTCGGATAAATAATGATACGGAATCCATTATTGATAATAAAAAAAAACCATTAAAATGCAATGCGAAACTTAGCAGATGTGATAATAAATTCTCATGGATAAACTTAAGCTTATTGAACATAGCAAACAGTGGATAAAATAGGCAGAATATGTCTTACAGCTTCACTGGAAAAAAAAAAGAAAAAGAAAAAGAAAAAGAAAAGAGGAAACATGATCCTTTAGCAAACAAGATAGAATTTTCAATATATAACTATCGAGACTACGACCAGCTTGTCACCAAATTGCAAGAATACAGAGAACGATAAAGAGCATATGGTTGAGAGCTAAGAAAGAAAAAATAACTAAATAAATTAAATGAGACCATAAGTGTCATTAAGAGGGGCGGGAGTGATGAACAATACTATATAAATTCACATTCTGAAGATTCCAAATGAAGAGGAAAAGTAGATTGAACTATCGGACAATGAACTAACAGACAAAATTTGTCACTAAATCGCAGCTAACGACATCTATTCTCAAACCTCGAAAGGGTAAGCAAAGGCAATACCTCTTAGTTAAGCATGGAAAACATGTAATAGTTGGAAACATGTAAAATAGGCAGGGATAGGAGTTTGCTAACACAAGGAAGACTCTGCTACTTTAACATGAACATCTATATTGATATGGAAAATATGATTAAGATAGGCTAAAAAAAGAAGAGCAAAACGATGCGGTATTTTGATATGATCAGAACATTTAACAGGGAGTGAACCTGAGCATAAATAAAAAAGATCAAATAATGAAAGGGCAACACGGACTTAATACGAGTATGATTGTTTGAAAAATTGAAAGAATGCAGCCATGAAAACTTGGAAAATAAAGAAGGAAATAACGATTTTAAAGCTAGAAAACAGTTTTGAGATGCACACTGCCCACACTTTCATATTTCAACCATATTCTCAAACAAACAACTCTGTAAAGCTAAATGGCAATACTCGAAATCTTTACAAACCCAAAACTCAACAGTAGACAGGTAGCATTTGATCCTTATTAAGCGAAATCAACAACAAAAAAAAAAAAAAAAAATGTGTTCTAATCGCAATCTTCATAGATGTTTGAAGGCGAATCTCTCACATGAAAAACATACTTCGTACCTTAATCAAACAAAATACTCTACCCAAAACCAAACGATAGTTCATCAGATGATCAACAATTAGTCACAGAAGACAGAAATGGATGAAAAAGAAGAAGACAAATCAACAGAATACTTCCGCTTGACCAAACAAGAAGTAGTCGACAAGATGAGTAAAACTAAAAAAGGGATTTCACCTTTTCCGGGGCAGCAAAATGGGATGGGACGAGCTGGAACTACGATCTTCCAACCACACGCTCGAGCCTCAAACGCAACTTAAAGGGACCAACCCAAAATGGAACGAAAATGTGATACTTCACTCGCAACTAAGACCTTCTCCTTTTCGACCGTATTAATATATTTCTTAACTAATATTTTCTTGAAGCAACTTTAGTTTTCTTTTGCTCAAGAGCTATCAGACTCAAAAGAGAATTCCCCCCCACATCAATATTTCCCCTGTTCTTTTCCAAACCTAAAAGAAAACCTCAAACGAAAATCTCTCCCAACTTTCTCTTAACTCTCTTGGATTTATTTACTAAGTGAAGACCCCCAATAATTTCCACAGAAGAGATATTATATAGGAGAAAGTTAGGGTTTACCAAAATGGGGAAAAAGGATCGAAAATCGGATCGGATCTTTGGCCCATGACTTTGAAACTTCAAGAATCTTTCACCAAACGGGAGGGGAAAACCTTTTTTCTGAATTTTCTGCCTTATTCCCAAAGAGGAAAAAGGAGAAATCGATGGTTCGATCTCCTCGCCCTTCCTTGATAGAGCTACGTGGCGTAATCTCGGCATCTCAAGGACGATTCGCGTGTTGTCGTACCTGCCATAGCTGCTGGAAATGCAGGTAGTCGTACGAGAAAGAGAAAAACGCCAGACTGGAGAAGGCGCGTACATGGTCTGGTTTACTGTTCACGCGCGAGGCTCCTCCGGTTTTTGGATTATTACTCAGCGCTGCTTTTCTCTGCTAAAATGGGACAAAAGGGCGAGTGGGCCGGGTCGAATTTTCTAAGGTTGGGCTAATATGGGAAAGGTATGGGATTTGGGCTCAATTGGATGATTAAAATAAAAGGTCTGGGAGGGATTTAAAAATTTGATGGGCTGGATTTGGGAATCAGCCAATAAATGGCCCAAAATTGTAAAGCCATTTTAGTTGAAGGATCACTTAAAATATAGCTAGAACAAACTACCCTCTGCACCAACATAAAATTAGTCGTCGAGTTAGCTGTCATCGAACAAGGAAAATTTATAAAAATTAATTAAGGAGCATCTTAATTTTAACGAAACAAAATAAAGGACGTAGTCAAAGTAAATTATTATATCCTAAGCTAACTAGTATAGATACTTAAAATGAAATCTTTTGAGAGGATTTTTGGAATGTTTACATAATATGCCGATTAAGTACGAAATTAAATAAAACATATGCCACTAAAATATTAAAAACGCCAAACTTACTAAAATAATTAGTAAACTTTATATTCTCTTTATAATTTTATAAAACTAATTATTTTTGCTCGTTTGAAATTCAAGAAGCTCGAGAATTAATTATTATCTGGAGGGACAAAATTGGGTGTCAACAATTGTCCCTCATTTTACTCGAATTGATTCAAGAAATGCGAGGAAAATGAAATTGACGAAGCCAATTTTGATCGACCACATCATTCATCTCTTTGAGAAAGGAATTTGGTAAGGACTTAGGAATTATGTCCGAACCTAGAAAATGGGTTTCCTACATGTCTCAGGCTATATGAGAATTCAGGTCACTTGTAGTTCGATACGCTAGATTTAACGCATGATTTTGAAAGAAAATCAAAAGTCATCTCGATACCGGATTATGAAGGTACCGAAATGCTCGGGAATGAGATTTAAGTGCGAATGTTGGAATACAGCCGAGTTTTCAACATTGAGCTCGCCTACATATCCTTATACCTCGGGAATCAGGCTGCTTGTAGTTAGACTCGATCGGTTGAAAAGGAAATCTATTATGTTAGACAACCTTTGGTTCTGGATAAGTGACAAATAAATCGAGTATGAAAAGGAGGTTGTAACCTCTTAGCCATGAATGTGGTGCACTTCATATTCATAATTAAGAACTCACACGGACATAATTTCCAAGGCTCTTGGCGCATTGTCACTCAGATTGGAAACTTGCTTCCGGCAGCTACCAAAAATCCGGACGCAAAACCGAAACTGACAAAACCCAAGGAAAAACCCACATGCCGTATGATAGGGGTGTGGTTTGATTGTGGTGGAAGTCATTCCTCTGCTCGCGTCCTAAGAGTTTGACACTCCTCTTTGGACTATGTCCCAGTTCGCTGCTAAGAAAAAGTTCCACGTTGTGCTGCATCCTTTTTGATGTCGTCCGCACCTGTGGTATGTTTTGGAGAATTCATCCTTTCGGATGCTCTCGACAAAGACCGAGATAAAACTCGTCAGCATAAAAATGCAATTTAAATGGGAGACAGTGTCTTTTACCGTGTTGACACTTAATTGTTCTCCTCAACATTTGACGTCAACTCGATCGGTTTGACGTAAAGCAAATGAAGCTTATGTCTTGTGTTTGCAACGTAATCTTCAATATACTCTTGATTTGATAAATAATTGTTGATGCAGTGTTGATATTTTCTTTGTTATTTTCGATAATTTTCTTGGCATTCACTCTTGTCAAATAAAGATGTAGTTGATGTTGAGGGGTACATATTTCTTTTGTGATGCACGCTTCTACCCTGGTAGTGCATGATTTCTTGTGGGGTATGCATATCTTCTCGTGATGTATAAATTCCGCAAGGTATGAAATTTTTTTGTGATGTATAAACTTTTGCGAGGGATGGAATCTTCTCGCGATGCATAAATTCTTGCGAGAGATGAAATATTCTTGCGATGCATAAATTCTGCAAGGTATGAAATCTTCTTGCGATGTATAAACTTTTGCGAGGGATGGAGTCTTTTCGCGATGCATAAATTCCGCAAGGTATGAAATCTTCTTGCGATGTATAAATTTCTGCGAGGGATGAAGTCTTCTCGCGATGCATAAATTCCGCAAGGTATGAAATCTTCTTGCGATGTATAAACTTTTGCAAGGCATGAAATCTTCTCGCGATGCATAAATTCCGCAAGGTATGAAATCTTCTTGCGATGCTTGGATATTGACTCGCGATGCATGAGTATTAACTCGCGATGCATGATCTTTCGCGATGCATGAGTATTGACTTGCGATGCATGATCTTTCGCAATGCATGAATATTGACTGGCGATGCATAATCTTCCACGATGCATGAATATTGACTCGCGATGCGTGTTCTTCCGCGATGCATGGATATTGACTCGCGATGCATGTTCCTCTGCGATGCATGAATATTGACTCGCGATGCATGTTCTTCCGCGATGCATGAATATTGACTCGCGATGCATGTTCTTCTGCGATGCATGAATATTGACTCGCGATGCATGATCTTTCGCGATGCATGGATATTGACTCGCGATGCATGATCTTCCGTAATGCATGAATAATGGTAAAATGATTTTCCAAATAATGCATCGTCTTGATCGATAATAAAATAAATGACCCCTTCGGGTAGTGTATTATATTGATTGACAAAATAAATGATCCCTCCGGGTAATGCATAGTATCATATCTGACATTATGATGCAAATGACGTCCTTCACGGAAACCATAAACTCTTCCTTGAGATTTTTGCTTGATTCACCTTCGAATTTAATCGGACGTTCCTTACAAACATCATGTTGTTGGAAATTGACTGAAATAAACAAATCATATTCCCAAATCTCCGCCATACGCGATATAACATGATTCCTGCAATCCAGGAAAACTATTGATTTTGGAAGAGTTTCCTCCTCCCTTGACTTCTCCATATTTATCGATCGGAGGAATCTGCTGATTTTTGAACAATATCATAAGCCTGCATCCACAAAAAAAATCGTTAGTTTTTAAAACGGACTGATCTGTGTCGATTCTTCAGTTGTCTGCTCCTTGTCCTGTTATCTCCAATTGATCTTCCTGATCTCCCAACTCTTGATAGATAAGGCGAATATTTCGTGCCAAAACAAATGAAACATACAAGGAAATATTTTAGAAAAATAAATTTTCGAGAAGTAATGTTTTGAAAAGGGGCACTGCCAAATGTCATGTCACGTCAGGCTTAGCGAACTTCTTTGAGTTTGATGATTGGGAGGTATATCTGATTATGCGATGGGGAGTATTCAGAGTCACTCTAAAGTGTCGATAAACCCATGTTGAAATTTTGAGGTCATCCTCAAAATTTCTGTCCCAGTTATAAATTTTGGTTTGTCTACGACCATCGGTATGTAAATCTTGGAACTTTTGAGATCCTCTCGAAAATTCTGTCCCAGTTACAAATCTTGAAGTATCTTCGGTCTCGACTTGTTGAGGAAAAATCTTCTTCTTGAGAATTTTTGAGTCCCTCTCGAAAATTCTGTCCCAGTTTCTATTGCGAAGGGGAGTAGAAATCTTACGGGAGTATGACCGAACCCTTGTGGCGCCTACGTATCCCGTTGAGGCAGGAATCAGGTCAAACGTAGTTCCCCTCAAAGCTAACATCAATAAGAAAATTACAAAGAAACCGACCGAGGCCGACATAAGCCGCCTACGTATCTCATTCTTGAGAATTCAGGTCGAACGTAGTTCAAATACAAAGAAATATTTAAAGGGGATAAAGGGGTGACCGAGGCCGACATAGGCCGCCTACGTATCTCATTTTGAGAATTCAGGTCAGACGTAGTTCATTACAAGAGGGATAAAATTTAAATAAAGCAAATACAATCAAAATAGAACAATTACAAGTAAATGACAGAAAACACAAACTGCACTTTACACATAGTATCTCTTGACAGAATCTGAGTTGATCAGTTTTGGCCAAGCGGTACCATCCATCTCCGACAGGACCAAAGCACCCCCAGATAATACTTTGCGAACCATATAGGGCCTTGCCAATTTGGTGCGAATTTTCCTTTGTACTCTTCTTGATGAGGAAAAATGCGCTTAAGGACCAACTGACCAATTTCAAAAATTCTAGCACTGACCCTCTTGTGGAAAGCCCGAATCATTCTCTGTCGATATAGTTGACCATGACAAACGGCAATCATTCTCTTTTCGTCAATCAAATTTAATTGATCGATTCTATTACTAACCCATTCAGCATTACTCAACTCAGCTTCTTGGATAATTCTCAAGGAGGGTATCTCAACTTCGGCAGGTATGACTGCTTCTGTTCCATACACTAGCAAATATGGAGTAGCTCCAGTCGACGTTCTGACAGTCGTTCGATAACCCAACAAAGCATATGGCAGCATCTCGTGCCAACCTCTGTGATTATCAATCATTTTCCTCAGAATCTTCTTGATATTCTTATTTGCAGCCTCTACAGCTTCATTCATTTGAGGACGATAAGCGGTCGAGTTTCGGTGAGTAATCTTAAATTGCTCACATATCTCTCTCATCAAGTGACTGTTGAGATTTGCACCGTTGTCAGTAATAACGGATTCTGGTACTCCAAACCTGCATATCAAATTGTTGCGAACGAAATCAGCTACGACTTTCTTGGTCACGGACTTGTATGAAGCTGCTTCCACCCACTTGGTGAAGTAATCAATAGCAACCAAGATAAATCTATGTCCATTGGAAGCGGCTGGCTCTATCGGACCGATGACATCTATACCCCAAGCTACAAACGGCCAAGGTGAACTCATAGCATTAAGTTCGTGAGGCGGCACTCGTATCAAATCACCGTGCACATGACATTTATGACACTTCTGCACAAACTTGCAACAATCATTCCCCATAGTCATCCAAAACTAACCGTCTCGAAGGATTTTTCATGCCAAAGTGAGCCCATTCATATGCGTTCCACACACTCCAGCATGTATTTGTTCAATAAGCTTCGCGGCTTCAGCAGCATCAACGCATCTTTGAAGACTCAAATCTGGAGTTCTCTTATAAAGGACTTCTCCGCTTAGAAAGAAGTTGAGAGCCATGCGATGTATCGACTTCTTTTGGTTGGATGTAGCATCTTCAGGATAACTTCCGGACTCCAAATACTTTTTATATCAAAATACCATGGTAAACCGTCTGGTTCTGCTTCAACATGTGAACAATGGACTGGATGTTCTTTCAACTCTATATCCAAAGGATCAATATAATCAGTATCTGGATATTTGATCATTGACGCAATGGTGGCAAGAGCATCGGCCAACTCATTCTGTATCCTAGGAGTATGTCTGAATTCGATCTTACCAAATCTTTTGCATAACTTCTGTACATACTGTATGTAAGGTATGATCTTCGGGTTCTTCACAGCCCATTCTCCTTGAACTTAATGAATCAAAAGATCTGAGTCTCCAATAACCAATAACTCGTAGACGTTCATGTCAATGGCCATTTTCAAGCCCAGAACACAAGCTTCATATTCGGCCATGTTGTTCGTGCAATTAAATCGGAGCTTAGCTGCCATGGGATAGTGCTGACCAGATTCTGACACTAGAACTGCCCCAATACCTTTTCCCTGGTGATTTGCTGCTCCATCAAAGAATAATCTCCAACCAGGATATGCTTCAAAAATATCTTTACCCACAAATGACACTTCTTCATCATGAAAATAAGTCTTGAGCGGTTCATACTCTTCATCAACAGGATTTTCTGCAAGATGATCAGCCAAGGCCTGTGCCTTTATTGCCTTCTGAGTCATATACACAATATCAAATTCACTCAACAACATTTGCCATTTAGCTAACTTTCCGGTCGGCATTGCTTTCTGGAAAATATACTTCAACGGGTCCATTCTGGAAATGAGGTATGTAGTATAAGAAGACAAGTAATGCCTCAACTTCTAAGCAAGCCAAGTCAAAGCACAGCATGTTCTCTCCAACAGAGTGTAACGAGACTCATATGGAGTAAACTTCTTGCTTATGTAATAGATAGCTCTTTCCTTCTTCCCTGTCGCGTCGTGTTGACCGAGCACGCATCCGAATGCACTATCTGATACGGACAAATATAGCAACAAAGGACTCCCTTCTCGCGGAGGAACCAATACTGGCGGATTTGACAAATAGTTCTTGATAGCATCAAAAGCAGTCTGAGACTCTTCAGTCCACTTTGTCGGAGCGTCTTTCTTCAACAGCTTGAAGATAGGCTCACACACCACGGTTGATTGAGCTATGAATCGACTGATGTAGTTCAACCTCACTAAGAAACTCATCACCTCTTTTCTCGTCTTCGGTGGAGGTCATTCTTGAATTGCTTTAATCTTTGAGGGATCGAGCTCAATACCCCTTCTGCTGACTATAAATCCCAACAACTTGCCGGCTGGCACCCCAAAAGCACATTTGGCGGGATTTAACTTCAAGTTGTAACGACGCAAACGATCAAAGAACTTCTTCAAATGCATCAAGTGGTCCGAACTCTCGCGGGACTTGATTATGACATCATCCACATATACCTCAATCTCCTTATGAATCATGTCATGAAATATGGTAGTCATAGCCCTCATATAGGTAGCACCAGCATTCTTGAGGCCAAATGGCATCACCCTATAATGATATACACCCCAAGGTGTAACAAAAGCTGTCTTTTCTGCATCTTCCTCATCCATCAGAATTTGATGATAACCTGCGTAACAATCCAAAAATGACTGCATTTCATGCTTAGCACAGTTATCGATCAGAATATGAATGTTTGGCAATGGAAAATTATCCTTAGGGCTAGCTTTGTTGAGATCTCTGTAGTCGACACAAATCCTGATTTTCTCATCTTTTTTGGCGACCGGAATAACATTCGCCAACCAAGTCGGGTATTGTGTCACCTCTACCAATCGAGACTCAATATGCTTGGTGATCTCTTCTTTAATATTTAAACTCAACTCAGGCTTGAACTTCTGAGTTTTTTGCTTTATCGGCTCGAACCCTGGATTAATCGGTAATTTGTGAGACACAACATCGGTGCTCAGTCCCTGCATGTCACTGACTTCCCAAACGAACACATCAATGTACTCATCAAGCAAGTGAATCAGACCTTTCCTTTGATCCTCACTCAAGTGAATACTGATTTTAACCTCTTTGACACACTCTTGGTCGCCCAAGTTTACCGTTTCAGTTTCCTCTAAATTTGGTTTATACTGATTTTCAAACTGACGAAATTCCTTGGTAACATACTCTGGTTCCTCACTTTCTTCTTCATAATCATCAACCTCGTCATCACCTGCCTCATTTTGTTCATTCAGCTCGTGACACGACATGACATTGGCATGTTTAAAACTTACCTTACTGAAACCATAAATAAACGAAGTTAGAAAATCAACGCATGACAGATGATTAAATAAACAAATTTAAAAATAAAAGACGCTTTCATAAAAAGGAAAAATGATGCAAACTTTGGCCATGGCAGAACCATATTGCCTTTTTAAACATCACGACGGAAATTTAAAGTTCAAACAGTTAAAAAGAAAAATGCAAAATGGTGGGTCTCGGGCCTCTTTCGGACTACCACCGATTAAAACATGCGTAAAACGATGCCCTTCTACCAAGGAGTTCGGGAGACCAGGATGGGAGTGGAGGTCCAGTTCTGCAACGTCTCTCCGGGCTCAGCATCACGGAATCCTATCAGCTCGACCTCTTCTTCAATAATAGCATCTATCTCTTCAAAAAGGCCACAGATTCCTTCCCCAGGTCCTCCTCCTTGGCATGCTCACGAACTGGAAAGGATTGATACAGATGAGGGATTGGCTTGGCCAGTGCTTGATCATTCTTCTTCTTACTCTTCTCGTCGCCATCAGTGGGGACATACACCAATCCATATTTCGCCCCCTTGGCAGGAACTTGAATGGGCTCGACAATTCCTTGGGAATTCCTTCCCAACCCAAAACCTCGCGATACTTCATCAATGATTGTGCTTGTCTGCCGGAGTGACTCCCTTCACCATGAATAACCAACTCTTCGGTTTTCCAAACGAGCTTCATCATCTGATGCAAAGTCGAAGGCACAGCTCCAGCCATATGAATGAAAGGCCTTCCCAGGAGAAGGTTGTATCTTGTATCAATGTCCAAGACTTGTAACTGTGTGCTGAACTCTGCCGGACCCATTAGGATGATCAGATTTACCGCTCCCAAGGTATCTCTTTGGACCCCATCAAAAGCCCTTACGTTGACTTGGTTTTGCTCCAACTTCCCCAAGTCAAAATGTAACTGCTTCAGTGTTGACAATGGACAAATATTCAAACCGGACCCATCATCCACCAAGACGCGATTTATGACCTTTTCACGACAGACCACAGTGATGTGCAACGCCTTGTTATGCGACTTCCCTTCAAAAGGCAATTCATCATCACAGAAGCTGATGCGATGTCCTCGAATAACCTGGTGGATCATGGCGGCCACATTATCACTGCTTGCGCCCGCGGACACATATGTATCATCGAGTGCTTCCATCAGAGCTTGCCTATGTGATTGAGAACTCATCAACAGGGACCAAACAGAAATCTGGGCAGGAGTCTTCTCCAAATGTTTGACAATAGAATAAAACTTCGGCTGCATTCTCCTCCAAAACTCCTCTGCTTCTCCTTCACTTATTGGCCTTTTAGTCTGTTCCTTCTTTTGACCTCCGAGAGCAAGCTCGTCAGGAGTGTAACATCTTTCAGATCTGGTCATGCCTTGAGCAGCAGCAGTTTCAATAACGAACCTTGGCTTGATAAAAGATTTCGATGGCACCAAGGCAACAGCCTTTGCGGGTGTCAATATAACAAACTCTTTTTTCTCTTTGATAGTTAATGAAGCCACAGACCTTTCCAACTCGTGAGGGACCATTGGAGTTATTACCTTTGTCACACACCCATCGTCGTCTGTCTCTATCATACTCACGTTGCCGCCTTCATGATTTGGCAACGGGTTGGTGTTGACATTTGGCGCCGCTTGCTAGAGAGAGACTATATCTTGGTCAATTAGATCCTGAATTTTATGCTTGAGGTTGATACAGTCCTCAGTATCATGCCCAAAACTGTTGGAATGATAAGCACATCTCTGATCAGGCCTGTAGAATCTTGAGTTGACATCCACGGGTTTGGGCCGTATAGGGTGGATATATCCGGCCGCAGCCAGTCACTCGTACACCTTTGTTCGGCTTTCTGCGAGCGCGGTGAAATTCCTTGCAGGTTTCTTCTCGAATCGAGGTCGAGGGGGATCATAATTGCCTTGTTGAGGAGGAGGCACCTGTTGATAATTTCTGGTATTTGGACGGGGAGCTTGGCTTCTGGGATATGGATTTGTTTGGTAGTTTGGCGATGGAGCTTGGTAATTCGGAAGGGGATTTTGGTATAGTGGAGCTTGGACTTGATAAATAGGAGGGGGTGCTCGGTAGCTCGACTGTACATTAGCACAGTTGGGAGCAATACCCTGATAGGGAGATGGACTTTGGTAGGATGGAGGATGATTTGTGTAAATGTGAGATGGACTTTGGTAATTGAGGGGTGGACTTTGGTACACGGGAGCTTGGACGTTCGGATAAACGGAGGTAGCATTCTGATTATTGGGATGACTAGATGGCGTATAACAAGATTGGTAGGACTTTGGGGAAGGCCGGGAATGACCTTGGGAATTTGATGAGCTTCTGGGGGTTTTTCTTCCCTCATATGAGACAGCAGCGACTTCTTCTCTTCTCTTTCTCAGCAAACCTGAAGACCCAGATGATGCGGCTACACGGGCTATCTTTCCTGATTTCAAACCGTCTTCGATAGTCTCACCAATCTTGACTATCTCGGTAAACTTTGCTCCAACGAGCAACATGATTCTATCATAATATTCCGGCTCTTGCACACGCACGAACACTTCAACGATTTCTTTCTCAGTCATGGGTGGCCTTACCCTTGCCGCTTCTTTTCTCCATCTATAGGCGAATTCCCTATAGCTTTCGGTTGACTTTTGCTTCATCTTCTCCAAAGAGTATCGACCGAGAACAATTTCTACGTTGTAAGCAAACCGATCGATGAAATCTTTGGCCAATGCATTCCAGCTGGGCCATTGCCTAGTTTTATGTGAGGTAAACCATTCGAGAGCCTCTCCACACAGGCTTCGGCTGAAAAGCCGCATCAACAAAGCTTCGTCTCTTCCAACTCCCACGAGCTGGTCACAATAAGCTCTCAAATGAGCCATAGGATTGCCCACTCCTCCGAAGGTGTCAAACTTCGGAATCTTGAACCCTTCTGGAAGGTCCAAATTTGGGTGGATACACAAGTCCTCGTAACTAAGTCCAGCGATGTCGGGGATGCATTGTAGCTCCTTCATGGCCTTCTTGATTTCCTCTTTTATATCGACCCTTACATCTTCCTTTGCCCTCCATTCCTTTTCTTGCTCCTCGTAATGGTCCAACTTAGAACCGTGCACATCGTGCTTGACAGGGACGGGAACTTGGAAAGTGGTTCTTTTAGGCAAGGGTGGAGCTATGGAAGGACTCTAGGCGTTTTGAGCAGCTTGGTAATTTTGGGGGTAAGTCTGAGGGTTGGTGTTTTGATTTAAATGATGGTGGGATGCCTGAGGATTAGAAGTGTTCTGATTCGGATTTTGACTTTGATTTTGCGGTGGTGGAGCGGATTGAGGTTGAGTATTTTGAAGATGAGAAGGTATTTGGGGGTGGTTATTCTGAGGAGGTAGTGGATTTTGATAAGAGGCTGAAGCATACTGCGAATTTTGGGTAGTTAGGTCTATAGTAGGGGGATTCTGAGCGAGCGGCACGCTCTGAGACGGATCCACATTCGAGGAAGGAAAGTAGATAGGAGGCCTTCCTTCTGTAGTATTAACAGCAAAACCTGGCGGAGGCAGATCCGACCTTCTTTGCAATTCTACCCTCATCTCTGCGATCTGCTGCATCAATTGCAGAATTAACTCGTTTTGGTCCGCTATGGTGGGTTGAGCCACCACAACATCAGTAAGACCAACTTCCTCGCTATTATCTCCCATAACTGTCTTTCCTTTGTCAGAATTTTGCCCTGGGAAGGAATCTGCGGGACCTTTTGATCTGGTGAAGTAAGGATGATCTGCCAGCTTAATCAACACAGATCAGTTCAAAATACCTGAGGAGGAAAACAACTCAAAGGAAGATTTGTCAGTTTGGACTCAGAATACAAAACACATAATATCACACATAGAGCGGGTAAACACACAAGTTGCTATGTTTGAGGAGTATCTTCAACCCACGAGTAAGGACGGAAACAGATTTTTTTTTTTACAAGCAGGAATTTTCTTGCTCTTTTAGTTTGACACTATCTCAGAAAGGCCAAATCGCGTTGAGCTAAGGTCTTCTTGCAGTTGCTTTCTGACGTCCGTTGATCTGATCTTTGTATCCTCTTGTAATATGAAAAGGAAGAATGAAAAAATTTAAAAGATAGGGGCCGGGCCTTGGAAGGCTGCCTACGTATCTCTCAAGGAGAATTCAGGCCCAACGTAGTTTGAGTAGAAAATAAAACATTGATTTTTCATTCAATCATTCGTCGGGATTACAAGGAAATGGAAATACGACAAAGCTTTAAAGATAAACTAATGACTCCATCTCAGTAATTTTCTTCTCGTATGCTGTATCAATCTCGAGGTACAAACTCAACTCAAATCTTTCCCAGGTTAACGAGGGATTCGAGGTTGTAGCGAAATCCAAGACATCTGGAAAGGATATGATCTATGGCATCATGATAAGCACAAGGTTTGAAGACTTCCCCCCCCCCCAACGGGATCGAGACCTCTGTCATCATCGTGGAGGGAGGCTAAGACCCCATTCTTAACCAATTCCATGTAGATATGCAACATAGATTCCTGGAACGGAGTGAAGTAGTGACAAACAAACTGAGTGTGCTCAATTGGCTCTAACGGATCGTAAGTGAGAACGGTATCATCACCCCATATGTGCGGGATATCCCCAATGTCGATCTGGTGGCAAATCCTCATTTTAAGTCGCACACATTCCTCTATAGTGTGTCCTCGCTGATTTGGGTGGAAGGCGCACACTTTCGAATAGCTTCCTTGCTCAATAAATGAAAATGACCCTTCCTCAGGTGCCCACCCAAGATGCTCATACAAAAAGGCGCAAGTCAGGACGCTCGCTCCCACACGGTGTGTCGGCTCGTAGGCCGGAAGAGTAATCCATCTGTCTCTTTCTCTCAGACGGCCTAGAAATGGAGGCTTGTAGACAATTTCCTCGTCAGCGTCTTCGCCAATTGCTCCAGGATGAGTGTCATCTGGGCCACCACTAGCCTCTTGTTCGCGCATAGAGTATTTCCCGTTCATTTTCTGAAGCTTGTCCATCATGTTATGGTGGAACTCCTTGTTCTTCTTCCTTAATGCGGACATTCTTTCCTTCATAGCGATGAATTCCGCCATTTCCGCTGTCAGCTCCTCATCCAGTGCTGCATTTCTGGCTAACAGACTGGCGGTTTCTGACTCTATCCTTGCCTCTCTCGCTTCCCTTTCTTGCACCTTCAGTCGAAGCATGTCTAATTTCTCACTCAAGTCCTCTGTCTCCACCTCAACGTCTTGCTTCCTCTTCATCTTTGATGTCAAATCCTTATCCAGCGTCACACTTGCAGCTTTGTAGACTGATGTGGCAACTTCGACTCTGAGTCCTTCTTCTCTAACCTCCTGGATTTCACGCGTGATCTATTCTATTTTTCTCTGTAAATCTTCTCCTGTGAGCTCTCTCTTGATATTCTTACCCTTTCCCATAGCAATGATTTGCTTTTCCTGAGGCAGTAGAGTAACGTTTTAGAATTTGTGGTATGAGAGATGTCTTTTGAGTGAGAAACTTAAGACTCGGGAAATTTTGGTCGGACAATTTTGTAACAGTGACTTGTTTGTATTTTTTGGAAATTTCTGAAAAAGAGTGGGTTTTCGATATCCTCATTCATAGCAACACAACACATAAGCAGTTAAACAGCACATATATCGCGTCCTAATCATGCATGTGACCCTTTTGTGCCAAGGGTAGGCCTAGCGAATCTAAAGGATGTATTGCATCATTTGAAACATATTGTTGCACCCCCCAAAATAACTTTAATTAAAATTATAACGTTCGTTACATAACTTCAATCAAAACGGGGTACATTTTCAGGGAGGGGATATAATGTGAATACAGATAAAAAACAATCCCACGCAGGGGAGTTAGAAGGTTGATGGCTCTGCTCCTCTTCTGGCTTTCTTTACTTCTTCGCGGATAATGCACTTGCTTGTGAACACGTACGGCTCAGCGAACGCAGCTTTGGAAGATGTTGGTACGACTTGTAGAGTGTTCATCTGCTCATCCAGGATCGTATCCAAATGCATCAGACAAGTTCTTGTATCAGCTAATTCTTGTGACGTCCCAGCCAAAACCCTCTGATTTTCTAACTCTCGGAACTGGTATTCCTGCTCCTTTTGATGAAATTCTTGCTCTCTTTTCTGAAATTCCTGCTCCCTTTTTGAAATTCCCGCTCCCTTTGCTGAAATTCTTGCTCCCTTCGGTCCCATTCTTGCTGAAAATGATATGCATGGATTTGAAGCCTTGTCTGTACATCTTCAATTTCTCGACCTGCGCGTGGTGTTGGGTTCACTACACCACACAGATTATTCTTCAACCATGTCTTGTATTCATTGACATACCCAGCTTCATATCTGTTTTCAGTCATATCCCATTTCATGTTGACACGTCCGGCCTACTCTTGGAGGATGATCTTGGCGAAAGGTATTTTGCCGCTCTCGCTGTAATCGACAATAAAAGAGCTAGCATCCCCTTGGACGGGTATGATTTGTGTTCTACCAAATTGCCGCATCACCCTAGCTGGGTTGTAAGGCCGTAATCCTCTGATGCCGGAAAGGACTAAAAATGGAAGTTTGGCCCCTTGTGCTGCTATCCTCTCGGATTTGAAGTTCGGTAACATCCATTGTATATCTCCTTCTTTCAAATCATAAAATACCCTTGCCCACGTACCCCTGGTGGTATGAATTGGGAATCTGCGGATGCTTAGGTAGAATTCATAATTATCCAGGGGACTCGTCTGGCTTGGCTTGGCCAATTCTTGTGGTCGAGCACCGTCCCTTTTGCAGAGATGTTCAATCATCCACCACTGAAGTAGAATGTTGCAACCTTGGAAAAATGGAAATCCGTTCTTACACAAACTCAAAGATCGATAAATGTCGGCCAAAATGACCGGAGCCAAACTGCAGTATTTCTTTTCTTCTTGTTTCTTGCCTATCCCTCTGAAAATGGCATCCACTACCATCACGACTCGGGTGTCGATATCTTTTTCTCCATCTTTAGGGAACACCATAGTTCCTAAAAGGCATGCGGAGAATGCAATGGCTTGGGTTTGCCTCCAAGTACTGTGATTATGGAATTCATTTGGAAATTGCTCGAAATAGCTATCGTGCCCCCATCTTTCGAAAAATCTCATTAGTGGTATGCTCTGGGCGTCCAACCAGTTAGCTCTTACCAGTAACAATATGTCTCTCAATTCTCCGGCAGTTGGCCTATCCGGCAGAAGGATATGATGATCGGGACATTTTTTCCTCTTACCACATGTCCCAATAGAGTCTATACAGTCTTTAATTTTCTCTAGTGTTGGTGTTATTTCTACGTCTCCAAATCAAAACACCATACTTTTGTCATCCCAAAACCGAGTGATAACCTCGATAAACATGGGCCAAACCTTGAAGTCCATTATCGAAGGTAAGTGACCCAGGTGAACCGAGATTTCTCTCTTTTGACAATCTTTGAGGTTATCCCACCATACACGGAGAATGTCGGGCGTCTTGGTGACCATGTTGAAATGGATAAACTGACTCGACATCTACAAAAACATACAACTAGTTAATTGCCACCGCCACGATACAATAAACATTCAAACACGCAATACATCCTTCAGAACACACAAATACGATCGTCCTATCGAGTCGTGGGCTCTTTGGACTCAAGGTGGTCTTTCTAATGGGCCCAACACTCCTTGGGTGTTGGGTCGTCTTAGGCCAATGCGCTATTTTCGGGATTGGGTTTCGCTCTATCTTAGTTTAACTAAGAGTGGGTTGTATTTAGAGTGAAAAGGGTAACCCAAGCGGACTACTTGGGCTGGGACAGTTAACGATCGTTGACTATCAAGTAGCCACTACACTCGTCAGGGTGTCCCGAGAAAATATTTGGTTAACGAACGACTGCGAACTCGCATAATCGTCCTTTAGTGAAAATGAAACAATCGTCGTTTGACGGAATTATGATATGCCATGAATGCAACAGTTTAATAAAGCGATAAAGTAAACAAATAAACAATTATATACATAGCCAAATAAAGTTAGTTTTTAAGGTTAGAATCCTCCTAGTCCCCAGCAGAGTCGCCATTTCTGTTTTATCAAAAATGATATGTTTTAAAGTTTTCGTAAGTTTTTTGACTTTTTAGAGTCGCCACTTAATTTTTGAGAAAAATCAAGAAAACTATGTTTTCAAAAGACTTAAACAGATAAAATCATTTGAAAACCTTTAAAGGGTCCGGGGATTCAAATTAATGTTTTAGGAAGGTGTTAGGCACCTAGAACATCCGTCTAAAACGGTTTTCCAGCAACTAACATAGTTTGCCTAAAAATTCATTTTAAACTTGACTTGAAAAATATTTAGAATTAGAGAGTTAAAATTCTAACTTATTTTTTAGGTCATTTCTTTTGCAAAATTATTTTAATTTTAAGACGCTAAAAAAACACTTACGGCATTTACGGGGATTCGGATTTTTCTTAACTTAAAACTAACTAACACATAAAGCAAGTAAATAAACAAGAAATAAGAGAGGGAAAGAGATTTGGGTCCAAATCAGGGTTCTGTTCGCCTTGACCGATTTTCGGACCCACTTGTTTTGGGTTTTTGACCCATTTATTTTGGGCCTTTGGCCCACTTCACCTGTACCTGTCCTAAATTCTAAGTATACAATAAATAATTACATAGGCTTAGGCCCAACAACAACAAAAATACAAAAGAAACTACACAAATAAATAAATTGGGGCCTCTTAAGCCCACATCTTCAACTTCTTGATTTTTCAAATCCTTCCAACTCGAGATCTGTGTGTCGGTTATAGTGAATGATTGACTCGGGAAGACATAGTTGAGCTTTTGTGGATCAACAAGAAATGCGAGGAGTGGGAATGGAATCCAAGTGAACTCGAGAGGAGTTTTCACATGCACAAAAAAAGAAATAAAAAAAAATTACATTAGTCAAGGAGGATTTGATATAAAAAATAAGCAAATGGAGGCGCAAATAGAGAAACAATGTTTGCCTGCTTGTTGGATTCTTTCAAAAAAAAAAAAAAAAAAACATATAGACACCATACTACCCTAAGCTTAGAACACTGTAAGCATATAAGATAAGGAAATAATAATGTTGGCAAATATTTAAATAAATTAAAGAAACACGACTTTAAAGCTCCACTTTAAATAAATTGTCAGGTCATTTAAATTGTCACTTCTGTTTATGATAAAGCATACAAAGAGATTGGAAACCCAAATATCATATATTGACCTTGGAAGCACTTAAATCCTTTAGGAGGCAAATTCAAGAAACACAATGGTCTTAACAAAAAGCAAAAGTTTCGAAATCACACCATAGAGAGTACATGGCTAAAAAATGAATTTCTAGTTCTCCATGATTAAGTAAAACATCGAATAGCCGTAAAAATTAGTATATATTAAGCTAACAATGATTAGATGGAGAGACTTAGGCATACTTACTCGGATAAATAATGATACGGAATCCATTATTGATAATTAAAAAAAACCATTAAAATGCAATGCGAAACTTAGCAGATGTGATAACAAATTCTCATGGATAAACTTAAGCTTATTGAACATAGCAAACAGTGGATAAAATAGGCAGAATATGTCTTACAGCTTCACTGGAAAAAAAAAAGAAAAAGAAAAAGAAAAAGAAAAGAGAAAACATGATCCTTTAGCAAACAAGATAGAATTTTCAATATATAACTATCGAGACTACGACCAGCTTGTCACCAAATTGCAAGAATACAGAGAACGATAAAGAGCATATGGTTGAGAGCTAAGAAAGAAAAAATAACTAAATAAATTAAATGAGACCATAAGTGTCATTAAGAGGGGCGGGAGTGACGAACAATACTATATAAATTCACATTCTGAAGATTCCAAATGAAGAGGAAAAGTAGATTGAACTATCGGACAATGAACTAACAGACAAAATTTGTCACTAAATCGCAGCTAACGACATCTATTCTCAAACCTCGAAAGGGTAAGCAAAGGCAATACCTCTTAGTTAAGCATGGAAAACATGTAATAGTTGGAAACATGTAAAATAGGCAGGGATAGGAGTTTGCTAACACAAGGAAGACTCTGCTACTTTAACATGAACATCTATATTGATATGGAAAATATGATTAAGATAGGCTAAAAAAAGAAGAGCAAAACGATGCGGTATTTTGATATGATCAGAACATTTAACAGGGAGTGAACCTGAGCATAAATAAAAAAGATCAAATAATGAAAGGGCAACACGGACTTAATACGAGTATGATTGTTTGAAAAATTGAAAGAATGCAGCCATGAAAACTTGGAAAATAAAGAAGGAAATAACGATTTTAAAGCTAGAAAACAGTTTTGAGATGCACACTGCCCACACTTTCATATTTCAACCATATTCTCAAACAAACAACTCTGTAAAGCTAAATGGCAATACTCGAAATCTTTACAAACCCAAAACTCAACAGTAGACAGGTAGCATTTGATCCTTATTAAGCGAAATCAACAACAAAAAAAAAAAATGTGTTCTAATCGCAATCTTCATAGATGTTTGAAGGCGAATCTCTCACATGAAAAACATACTTCGTACCTTAATCAAACAAAATACTCTACCCAAAACCAAACGATAGTTCATCAGATGATCAACAATTAGTCACAGAAGACAGAAATGGATGAAAAAGAAGAAGACAAATCAACAGAATACTTCCGCTTGACCAAACAAGAAGTAGTCGACAAGATGAGTAAAACTAAAAAAGGGATTTCACCTTTTCCGGGGCAGCAAAATGGGATGGGACGAGCTGGAACTACGATCTTCCAACCACACGCTCGAGCCTCAAACGCAACTTAAAGGGACCAACCCAAAATGGAACGAAAATGTGATACTTCACTCGCAACTAAGACCTTCTCCTTTTCGACCGTATTAATATATTTCTTAACTAATATTTTCTTGAAGCAACTTTAGTTTTCTTTTGCTCAAGAGCTATCAGACTCAAAAGAGAATTCCCCCCCACATCAATATTTCCCCTGTTCTTTTCCAAATCTAAAAGAAAACCTCAAACGAAAATCTCTCCCAACTTTCTCTTAACTCTCTTGGATTTATTTACTAAGTGAAGACCCCCAATAATTTCCACAGAAGAGATATTATATAGGAGAAAGTTAGGGTTTACCAAAATGGGGAAAAAGGATCGAAAATCGGATCGGATCTTTGGCCCATGACTTTGAAACTTCAAAAATCTTTCACCAAACGGGAGGGGAAAACCTTTTTCTGAATTTTCTGCCTTATTCCCAAAGAGGAAAAAGGAGAAATCGATGGTTCGATCTCCTCGCCCTTCCTTGATAGAGCTACGTGGCGTAATCTCGGCATCTCAAGGACGATTCGCGTGTTGTCGTACCTGCCATAGCTGCTGGAAATGCAGGTAGTCGTACGAGAAAGAGAAAAACGCCAGACTGGAGAAGGCGCGTACATGGTCTGGTTTACTGTTCACGCGCGAGGCTCCTCCGGTTTTTGGATTATTGCTCAGCGCTGCTTTTCTCTGCTAAAATGGGACAAAAGGGCGAGTGGGCCGGGTCGAATTTTCTAAGGTTGGGCTAATATGGGAAAAGGGTATGGGATTTGGGCTCAATTGGATGATTAAAATAAAAGGTCTGGGAGGGATTTAAAAATTTGATGGGCTGGATTTGGGAATCAGCCAATAAATGGCCCAAAATTGTAAAGCCATTTTAGTTGAAGGATCACTTAAAATATAGCTAGAACAAACTACCCTCTGCACCAACATAAAATTAGTCGTCGAGTTAGCTGTCATCGAACAAGGGAAATTTATAAAAATTAATTAAGGAGCTTCTTAATTTTAACGAAACAAAATAAACGACGTAGTCAAAGTAAATTATTATATCCTAAGCTAACTAGTATAGATACTTAAAATGAAATCTTTTGAGAGGATTTTTGGAATGTTTACATAATATGCCGATTAAGTACGAAATTAAATAAAACATATGCCACTAAAATATTAAAAACGCCAAACTTACTAAAATAATTAGTAAACTTTATATTCTCTTTATAATTTTATAAAACTAATTATTTTTGCTCGTTTGAAATTCAAGAAGCTCGAGAATTAATTATTATCTGGAGGGGCAAAATTGGGTGTCAACAAGCTCAATACTAAGAACCTTAATCATTAAAGTACTCATAAAATTTCAATCTCAAGTTTGTCTCTATTTTTTGTGTTAATTTGAATCAATCCATATTTATGGTGAATCATTTTCTTAAATTAGCTCATATAACACATCTAAATGACCAAGTCCCTTACGTACATCAACCTTCAGATTAACAAATCTATAAACATAGATCTATAGTAATTATCAAACGACATTAAAGACTCGTTTAAATATGCAATATAAAATCATAAGATTAAATCAGATTAATTTGAAGTCAAAATTTTTTGTTTGAATATAAAATTTGAATATCTTAAATTGTAATTTTTTTCAAACTGTTATCAATTTAACAATGTAACATCAAGTCATATCATATGATCAATTGTTATTAATATAAATATAACAAATCAGAAGGAAAATTTGTGTTATGAAGTCAACCACAAGATAAACTTTAAGGGTGTGTTTGGTATGAAGGAAAAGAATGTTTTTTAATTTTTTCATATTTTGTTACTTTAATGTTTTTCAATTCAACTAATTTTCCTCAAATTTAAGGAAAATGACTTTCCTTCAAAAATTAAGAAAAACATTTTTTAAAACACTATCTCATCCTTCAATATTTTTTTCTCACCCTAACCCGTACCACGTACCCGACCCCATCCAAAAAATTATAATTTTTTAAAGTTTTCTTATTTTTCAAATTTCAAATATTTTTTACCCCTACCTACAAACCATCCACCCCTCCCCCAACCAAATATATATATATATATATATATATATATATATATATATATATATATATATATATATATATATATATATATATATATATATATATATATATGTAAATTATTTTTAAAAACATTTCAAATTTTGAGATTTTTTTTATCTCGCCCAACTCCTACCACCCCTGCTCCCCACACCCACCCACCCAATAAAAAAATGTTATGAAAAAATATTTCAAATTTTTAAATTTTTAAATTTTTCATGTTTTACTCCACCCTAGATCGTCACCCCCACCCACCACCCACCACCCCAAGAAAAATATTTCAAATTTTTTAAAAAAAAATTACACACACACACACCCGACGCACCAAGTCCAAGACACCCCCCCCCCCCCCCCCCCGTAAAAAATAAATAAATTATTTTTTAGAAATATTTTATTTTTTACGTCACCCCACATCCCCAGGCCACCCTCGAAATTTTTCTTTATATATAAAAATTGTTTTTGAAAAATATTTCAAATTTATCATCGGGGTCTTGTCCTAGTTTGAGTGTCAGAGTCAGTAAGTAGATCAATTATCAGGGTTGATTTTTAATAAATTATTTCTAAAGAGTATTTTCTAGTCTAAAGCCAAAAATAAAAGATATTTTTAATTCACCAACCAAACATTAAATAATATTTTGTACTCACCAACCAAACATAAGAAAATAAATTAGAAATTCACTTATTTTTCCAAGAAAACATTTTCCTTCCTACCAAACTCACCCTAAGTCTTATGTTTTTTAAGAAAATAAAATTTAAAGACTTTCCTTTAGGTTTAAATTAGTTTGCATGGGTACCCGAGGATCTAAAAATCTGATTATTGATTTGAATGAATTTGAAGTCGTTTGTTGTACAAACACATAAACGTGAAGTCCAAAATTTGTCTATAATGATTTGGGTATTTTCGTGAGATACTGAGGAACTAATAATGGGCTTTAATTGTATTCATACTTCTTATTATAAGAAAAAATATAAGCAAGGTCTAAAATTGAAAGTCTATTACATATTGCCAATTAATTATGATAGGGGTGGAGTTTGAAATTTTGTATTTCGGAGATCTTAAATGAATTAAACTTGAATTAAAAATGTATTACAAACATATTAGAGTTCAATATTTAGAAGAAAATTAAATATGAATGCAGAATGTAGAAAATAAAAGAGCATTCTTTGATCTGCATATAAACTGAATAAAACTTGTATCAATAATGAATTAAACAAGTAACCAATCGTACAAATCAATCGATTATTGCAAAATGAATTAAAAATACGAAAGTGTATTACACAAATATTAAAGTTGAGGTAGAAGAGAGAATTAATCATGAATAAAAAAATGTAACAAATAAAATATTAGACAGTGATTTATAGAGTGAATTAAACTTGTATCGATAATGAATTAAACAAGTATCCAATAGGAACAAATAAATAAATAAAAACTGCAAAAAGAATTAAATTTGTATTAAAATTATATTAAACAATATTAAATTTGAATAAGAAGAGAGAATTAAGAATGAATGGAAAATGTAACTATGACTGACAAGACAATGATCTGTTGAGTGAATTAAATGTGTATCAATAATGAATTAACAAGTTTCCTATAGTAACAAATAAATCAAAAAGCTGTGAAATGAATTAAAATTGTATTACACAATATTTAAAGTTGAATTAGAAAAGAGAATTAAGAATGAATGAAAAATGTAACTAACGAAAGATATGACAATGATCAATAAACTGATAAGTTGTATCAATAATGAATTAAACAAGTATCCAATAGTAACAAATCAATCAAAAAACTTCAAAATGAATTAAATTTGCATTAAAATTGTATTATCTAATTCAACTTTAATACAGTTGCAAGACAATTTCAATACTATATTTAATTCATTTCAATCTAATATTTCTCCTAAAATCAATTATAAACTTAACCAAACCCTCTTAAAATAACTAGGTCAATTTCTGAAAATTTTCTTTGTTGTTATTTATATTATATGTTATTTATGAAAATATTTTATTATAACAATAAAAAATATTCGAACAAATGATATTTATTGATCGAATTTTGTTTTTCCAACAATTCCAATACAATCTAAAAAAATCATGGGGCTCTTATACTTTCTTGGTTTCCACTTTAGAGTAGATTCTATTTTGAATTCGGAGAGTTTCCAATAATAAAGTGTGAAATGACAAGAAATGTACATTATAAAAATAAATTCATCACACAATAAATTATACAACAAAATATTACATAACCAACCATTCATAATATTATGTGTTTTATTCATAGGATTGATACAACAATCTGGTTAAAAGTAGCAAGACTATTATTGGTACTATTATTGCCACTATGTACGTATGGCAGAGTTTTATAATAGTACACACGATGATTTGTAGCGAGGCAATTGGCTAGTCACTTAATCATGGCCTCCACACCTGGAGGGTTATATCCGCACGTGGGGATGTGATGTCCGCTATCCGCCACTAGGGGGTTTATATTTGTCATGTGGAGGATTGTAACCGCCACCTAGAGGGTTGTATCCACTATGTTGAGGATTATATTCACCAAGTGGGGGTTTATATCCACCACTCAGGGGTCGTTTGGTACAAAAAATAGTAATGCAAGGATTAGTAATGCAGGGATTAGTAGTGTAAAAATTGATAAGACAGGGTTTATTTTATGGATTAATTACGTGAATGGATTCCTTTTAAAAAATAATTAATTATTTTAAATATATTTTTTTAATTATTACAATTTCTTATTTTTTTTTCTTTTCTTTTCATGATCTTTCTTTCATTCTCCTTTTTTGTGCCTCACTCTCTTTTTTTCTTTCTTTCTGCCTTTCTTTCTTTTGTCCTTTTTTTTCTTTTGTTGCTCTTTCTCCCTCTCCTATTATTGCTCTTTTTCTCTTTCTTTTCGTAGAATAGTCAATGATTTTAGATTGTATAAAGCTTGTATCAACAGTTAATTAGACAAATAATATAACCGTAACAAATGAAGAGGCATAAAAAATTGCAAAATGAATTAAACTTTAATTAAAATATATTACAAACATATTAAAGTTAAATTATTAGAAGAGAAGTAGTATAATCGTAACAAATGAAGAGGCATAAGAAACTGCAAAATGAATTAAACTTGAATTAAAAATGTATTACAAACATATTAGAGTTGAATTTTTAGAAGAGAATTAAATATGAATGCAGAATGTAGAAAATAAAAGAGCATTCTTTGATCTGCATATAAACTGAATAAAATTTGTATCAATAATGAATTAAACAAGTAACCAATCGTACAAATCAATCGATTATTGCAAATGAATTAAAAATACGAAAGTGTATTACACAAATATTAAAGTTGAGGTAGAAGAGAGAATTAATCATGAATAAAAAAATGTAACAAATAAAATATTAGACAGTGATTTATAGAGTGAATTAAACTTGTATCGATAATGAATTAAACAAGTATTCAATAGGAACAAATAAATAAATAAAAACTGCAAAAAGAATTAAATTTGTATTAAAATTATATTAAACAATATTAAATTTGAATAAGAAGAGAGAATTAAGAATGAATGGAAAATGTAACTATGACTGACAAGACAATGATCTATTGAGTGAATTAAATGTGTATCAAAATGAATTAACAAGTTTCCTATAGTAACAAATAAATCAAAAAGCTGTGAAATGATTTAAAAATTGTATTACACAATATTTAAAGTTGAATTAGAAAAGAGAATTAAGAATGAATGAAAAATGTAACTAACGAAAGATATGACAATGATCAATAAACTGATAAGTTGTATCAATAATGAATTAAACAAATATCCAATAGTAACAAATCAATCAAAAAACTTCAAAATGAATTAAATTTGCATTAAAATTGTATTATCTAATTCAACTTTAATACAGTTGCAAGACAATTTCAATACTATATTTAATTCATTTCAATCTAATATTTCTCCTAAAATCAATTATAAACTTAACCAAACCCTCTTAAAATTGAGATATAAACTCCAAACGACATTTTCTAATATTTGTAGGAACTACCTATTCAAACTTATCACAAATTCGTAAAATTCAAATAATGAATTCAAAATTTGAAGCTTTATAATCACCATCAATGGTGAACTTTTGCTTATGTAATTTTAAAGATTTGAAATTTTTGCTTAAAAATGTGATTTTATACAAATTTGCGATCTTTTTGTTCCTCTTTTCATCTTGTTTTTGGATAAAAATAGTGACATGGACAAAAACTGATTTAAGGAATATGGTTATTTAGATGAAAAGTTTAAAGAAAAGAACATGGATTTTAAAAAAGAAATAGGAGGAATATAAGTAACTCAGAGAAAGAGAAAAAAAAGTAAAAGAGTAAAAAAAAGAAGAAGAAAGAGACGAAGAAGCAGAAGAATAAAAACAAAGAAAAAAGAAGAAGAGGAAAAAGGGTTGAGAAAGAGGCAAAGAACGTACAATTTTCTTTATTTAAAAAAATGTTATATTTAGTTAGAAAAATTATGTTGCCATAAATGGTAAATATTTTTATAATATAGCATATTTATGTGATTTACCCTTATTTTAACAAGTATTTGGTTCATTGTTTCCACCTCATTTTGTGTTTGGATTAAAACTCTATAAAAAGTTATTTTCTAATTATACTCTTGAATTATTATATAATTGGATCAAGGTATATGACTATCATACAAAAAAAAATTTTATGGCCTTCTAACTAACTAGGTTAAGAACAATTTAGTTACCATATTTGTTATTTTTTCACTTGAACTATTTGAGGATAAATAGTTGTATCTTAATAAATTGATCACTCACAAAATGTCAATTTCCAGTTTAAAAAAAGATGAATCATCCACTTTTAAAATTGGAAAGACAGTAAACAATGATAAAATTAAATGAACCATATACATTTACACATAAAAATTGCAGGTTGTAATTTTAATATGTATGTCATTTTATAAATTGTTCAAAATACAAATAATTAGGGAACTACATATATATATATATATATATATATATATATATATATATATATATATATATATATATATATATATATATATATATATATATATACACACAAAGAGAGATAGAGAGATAGATAGATAGATAGATAGATAGATAGATGTGTATAACCTTACCTAAAGAGAGGTTTAAGCGATTTGGACAAGTCCAAAATGGAGATAATTATATTTTCGGCTATATTTTTCTGGAGCTTTTGAATTTAAAAGTTTGATATTCACATGGTCAAATTTCAGGGGATAGTTTGTTCGATAGTTAAAATATGGTAGTCTCTGGTTAAAGATTTATAAATTGTAGACTGGATGCTTTGGAATCTCCCAGTCATCAATTAATTGCTATCGGAGATGAATTTGAAAATAGTTTCACAAATTGAAAATGACGACTTAGAATTCTCAAAGTTTGAACAAGACCATACAAGCCAAACTGAGGCAATGTTTTCACTAAAGAACATGATCTCCTCCTTGAGCCTATTAGTAATTTACATGATTAATTCAGACAAAAAAAAATACTATCTAGAGAAATTCAAAAGGGCTTTATTTAAACCTTTCACCTGTTCCTCTCATATATTTTCTCACCTTGAAGTGACAAACACCTACAATATTATTGATATCCTATAAAATCACAAAAACTCTACTATTCTAAAGCTAGTCATCTAAACATTGATTTAGAAGAAAAATCTAGTCTTGTGCAGAATAATTACAACGCCAACAATATTTATGAGTGGAACATAGATGCATGTTCTAAATACAATATTCTCTCCAAATTACAGAAAATGACAATGATTGCCACTACTTATAGGACCTCCCATAATTTTTCAGACCAACTCACTACTCATGTCCTTTTAACAGGATTCACCGGCTAGCTTAAAGGATGGTGGGATACACATCTTACCAATGAAGATAAACAAAATATTTTCAAAGTGTCCGTCTTGACCCACTAGAAAACCCAAATCAGTTGAAGAAATTAATTTGTTCTTGCAGGATAAGTGATTATGGATAGAAAAAAGAAAATATAACTATTGGAACTGAGCACACAAGATGAAATTGAAACAACAACTGAATATTAGTCAACCAAAAACTCATTACTTTTGGCTCCTCAACAACAACAGACAAATTCAATTGCTAACAAGCAACCCTCAACTAGTGTATCTGGAACAAACCAATCAAGAAATCAAACTTCAATAGATTACGCCATGAAAGGAATTCCACAATCTTTCCTCTAGGAAAATGCAAATTAATTCTAATTTCTAGTCCAAAAAATGGGTTGATCTAGTTGAAGAAGAAGAACAAGATCAGCTAACCCAAACAATGTCTACCTCGTGGGAAGAGGAAGACTTCAAAAACTGACGTCAACTCATGGGTTTAAAAAATCCCACGGTTATGTCCAGTTCCAATAAGAGAGATTTGACCAATAAATACCTCTTATTCAAATAAATGTGCTCTCAAGCGGCGACACAAAGCCACGCTTCAACATCTTTCATACTCTATGGTTGCAACTAGCACAACTAAAGCACCGATGGAGGTAGAAAACCTCATCAATATTTTATTTAACGCATCACAAAACAAGAGCATAAGCACGGTATGCCCAATATTTTATTTAACTCATCACAAAACAGGAGCATAAGCATGGTATGTCCAATACCAAACAAATCAATTTCTTCGTGCACACCCCAATCTATTTCTTCAAGCGGAGGATCCTCCTTTGATGATTCAGCCTACTTAAAAAATAATTGTGTCTACCCACTAAGACAAATCGAACCAGAGTTTTGACATTCAAACCCTCGAGAGATAGCTGAGAAAATACTAACCCCTAATGCAAACTTCATCCAAATAGCTCTAATGTATACACAAAACTTCTATGAGTTAATACTCGCAGATATCTTGTTTGTTCATTCCCCATAAAGATAAACCAATAAAAACATATGTTACCTATACTACGACATTCATTAATAAAATAATCTCATCTAAAGAATGGGGCATGCACCCAACTAGGTACAATAAACTTTCCCAACCATTTGAACCCCAAAACTACAATTACTTTGTCTACCAAAACGCATGGATGAGTGCTTTCACTTTCTAAAATAATACTGGAAAACATTCATGAATTTTCCTATGGGAAAGCAACTTGCTTTTGAATTTCCTCAATGATTTTTTCATCAATGGTGACCGAATCTTCTTATTATAAATTAGACCTTACCAATTTGTATTAATTGGTTCAAGTTTCCATGTTTAAATTACAGATCTGACAGTACTGTATACCAATATATATATATATATATATATATATAAACGTCATGTGGTGACGTATTTGTCTTTTTAATTACTAAATATTAAAAAACTCACAATTCAAATATTGTATTAATTTGTATTGGATTTATTTAGTAATAAATAACATTCTCTAAATAATTTGTAAGCTAATTTATTTTAATAAATTTACTAGTACAAATTTAAAACATAAAATCAATAAAATAATTAAACTTATTTGAGAGATATTTTTGTCTTTACATAGACTTATTCCATGATATTAAATCATATGTATTTCTAATTACCTCCAAATAGAAGGTATTAATAATATATCCTATAATATCATGTAGGATGTATAACTAATTCATAATAATACAAGAATTATTTTTTCTAATACTCCCTACCAAAATAACCCCTCACGGGCTTATATCCGTCACTTGGAGGCTTATATCTGTTATAGTGTTTGCTATGTGGGGGTTTATAGCTACCACCTGAAGGCTTATATCCACCATGTTGAGGATTATATCTGCCATATGGAGGCTTATATCCGCCACCTGGGGGTTTATATCCACCACCAGGAGGCTTATATCCACCATCCAGAGGTTTATATATCAATTGTTGTATTCGCCATGTAGGGTTTATATTTGTTATATTCACTACGTCCGTCAGTATGTACATCATTGTTCTTGTCAAATTCAAATTTTACATCAATTGTGAAATTTAAAATTAGATAAGAAATTCAATATTTATAAGAGATAAATAATAAAATTAGGAAAAAATAATCCTACAAGTCTCAGCCAACTCCCTAGCTACAACTTATCATCACAAAAATAGCCCCTAAAAAGGCAAAAAATAAAATAAAATAATAGCAATGCCTTGGAACCCATCATTGTTTTCTTCTTTAAAGTCTAGTCATTACTAAATTACTTGGCAAAAAAAATGAGCCATGTATATTGGAAACGAAAACTATCCTTACTTTGGAGTCCCATAAAGGAGATTTGAGTTATGATTACTTTACAATGAAATTTTCAAAGAGTAAAACATGATTAGGGCTCGACAAATGGCCCCTGATTCGTAAATGAATTCTTCCTCTCCATATAAAAATAGCACCCAAAATTTATGGCATCGAAAGCGGATGGAACGATATCTGCTATCAGGATTCGGCTTCCAAAATCGCCTACAGGATACTACGATCACAAAATCCTTGTGATGATTGGAAAAAAGTTAGAAAGACTAGTCAAAACAGATGTATGCACCTCATCCACGTTAACATAAAGATATGCACGCATCTTCATTGAAGTCCCACTGGAAATCCCCATCAAAAACATATTTTTCATATGCCATTTAAAATAAGGGATACTTTATGAAGGTGTTGAAGTGTTGTGTGTTTCCTGTGGAATGCTGGGACACACAATGCAATAATACCTTTACACTGATCATCTGTACCCCCAAATGCAAAAATAAAAAGAAAACGTAACACCATATTCAATTGTTACTACAATGAAAGTACCTGATAATGCATGATAAATTGTGACTTTAAAAAAAGATTAGAAATCAACACAAACAAACATTCAAACAACAAAGGTAAGAAAGAACACAACCATTAAGGCCACAGATGACGATTGTTTTAAAGTCAACATTATACACGCAATTACTGGCAAGTTCCTAAACTCCCAATTATGTAGAAAAACCCAAATGAACACAATGGCATCGGAAACCATATGCACTAAACTAACCAATAAATCTCTACATCAAAGTAACTATTTTTCTTGTCATGATTAGAAAAAAAAAACAGATGGTGACGCTTCGAAATCCGGTATTAGCAACACTAAAACACACTCCTTTAAGGGATAAAACACACTCTTCTAAGGAAATGGGGTCCCCTAATCCTGACCCTATATTGACCCATATTAATAACCCCTACGAATTCCATATCTCTCTAATAATGTCACCACCTCCCAAAAAAAAATAACCCTTCAAATTCCTTAAGTGGACCCACTGTAAATTGACTTAATGCACCAATATTAGCTGGAGTCAACGTGGACACTCCTCCTTCCACATATGAAAACCCCAAATCTTTATCAAATACTACCAAACCTGTAATAAGATATTTACCCCTAAATTTAGGAAATTTGAACCCCTGACCATCGCACCACTTTTAGAAGGATCCCTCACTTCTATTAATTCCTTAACCCCCAATTCTAGATCCCGAGAACCCTGAAGCTTCCAATAAATACTTCCACCTATATTAAATACCCTAATAACTCCATTATTTCCTCTTTGATAATGTCAAGAACCTCCGCTCATTTCTAAGACGCATACGAAGACTTCCACAACCAAAATCCTCCATTATGTGCCCATACTACATCAATGAATCAAAACATACCAATCTCACTCTTCTTGGTAAATGGACTAACTCTAGAGACAAATCCAATCACTCATCTCACCCACCTTCTTAGACATTTCTTACAATATCTTGACTGGAAATAAGCCTCCATGGCCATTCCCTGACCTTTACAGTCATTATGGGGAGAACATGAGGTGACGATCATAGTACAAAACTCAATATTTCTTGCTCGGATAGTGTTGGAAGAAATGCGGGTGGTCATGGAGACATTTAATACCCATGTATGGATGTTGAATGTCCTTTCTCATTCAATGAGCTATCAATTCCTAATAATGCCTTTTTTCACATCCCCACCTAGGTAAACCCCATACCCTCCCCCCTCACCATAAACCAAAATACCACCCACGATAAGAACCACTATGTTCTCGCAAACATACAAAATCCACAGGAAGTAGACCGTATTTTTCATCACTGGATGATGCAAGGAACACCCCGGGGGCAGCTCCTCTGTCCCTGACCTCGACATTACCCCTAATCAATGGGTAACACAACTGCTCATATGCCACACAACAAAACATTTACATTCTAGATACCTTCAATGAACCTAATACAAGTTCGTCCAATGCTTACCAACACACGATAAATAGAAAAAACATTGGAGTTAATGAAAGAATCTCGAACAAAGATCTCAATATTAAAAGAAATAAGAATAATGATATACAAAAAGAGATTCAAAAAAAATACATGCTCATCTGTCTGCAAAATCTCTTAAAAAACGCGAGATGTCAAGACCCCTTTCAATCTAGAAGTAGAGAAATATGTGCAAATTATGAATCCCACTATGTTAAACAATCTGAATGCCCAACCACAAGCAATAAAAAACACTCCACCGATAAACTCATCGAACCTCAACAAATTAACGAATTTAATAGTATGAAATTGTAGATGAGCCAATGGTCCCGACTTCATAAGAAACTTCAGAAACCTTTTAAATTATCACAACCCCCTAGTTTCCTTCTAGAAAAAAATTACAAAATCACCAAGTGATGCTTGACGAGTTCCATTTTAACAAAATGACTAAAGTACGAAAGATGGGGAACTCTGGTGGCATTTTTGTCCTATGGGATGATAACCTCCTGGGAATCGATGATATCGCTACCACTGGCAGAAAATTCATGTCATAATCAAGATAACTATCCATAATGAATATTGGTTACTTAACTGTATTTATGCTAGTTGCTACAAGAATTTGAGGAAAATCCTTTGGGAGAACTTACGCTCCATGAAGGATAATTACTCGGGGAAATAGCTAATATGTGGAAATTTTAATGACCTCCTTAATAAAACAAAAAAATTTGGCGGAAACCCCCTGAACACTTCACGCACCAAGGACTTTTAGTTTATTGTCAACCACTGCAAATTTATTGACTTATGGTTCAAGAGTAGTAAATATACATGGATCAATAAAAAATATAATAATAGAGACAATCTAATATTTAGAAGGCCCGATCACTTTTTTATAAATAATGATTTGCTCAATTTTTCCTTACTGCGATGGTGCGCCATCTACCCAGAACCCATTCGGACTACTATCCTAATATTATATCTCTCTATAGGAAAATACCCCATCCATTCCACTAAAATCTTTAGGTTTGAAACTAGTTGGTGTTTCCGCTCTGATTTTCCTTTAATAGTGGAGAAAACATGAATTTTCAACATACTAGAGACAACTTCCAACTTCGAGGATGATGTATCCATTTATACAGTAGCATACACAAGATTTTGTGTAAGCGGTGTGGATATTTAAAATAAAAAATATAACAACATTATATTAATAAAAATTACTTAAGACATATTAATAAATATAATTAAGTAAACTACTACAACTCTCATAAAAAAAAGGCCTGTTAAGAATCAAACTCCAAACCTCCTGCACACAAGCTATGCGCCCAACCAATAGGCCAAGATCACTTATGTGACCATATACTACGATTCATTTTACTAGTAATCATATTCTATTTTTTTCAGGTTTTATATGAATATAAATATGAAAAATTTCGACGAAGCAGTGTCGGGTGACACACCTTGCTATAAGGTGTGTCCGCCCCTGCATCGAGACTAAATAAACCTTCAGAAATATATTCAAAAAGAAAAAGAACATCCTTAAAACGATCGAGTGCATACATAAATCTTCCAACTATCCGAATAGCTCCTTCTTATTAAACCTCGAACAAGATCTCATTAACGACTACAATAGTATCCTTAAACAAGACGAAGACTTTGAAAACTCAAATCCAAGGTTGATGGATTATTGACGGGGATGCTAACACAAAGTTTTTTCATTCACAACTTCATCAGGAGAAGAAGAAATAGAATCCAAAGTCTTCAGAGAGAAGACAATACATGGATAGAAGACTCAACACAATTTTGAACCATATAGAATCCTTCTATTCTTATCTCTTCAAATCTAGGCACTCGAAATCCAATCTTACCAGGTACCACTAGGCCCAGTAACCCTCTCTAAAGTTGATAAATACCATTCCCTCCAAAGAGGATATCAAGAAAACAATTCACTCTTTTAAACCCCCTAAGAACACCTAGTCCGCATGGTTTTGATCTCCTATTTTACCATTTTTTGGAATATAGTGGGCTTCTTCGTTGTCTCCTTCTGCAAAAATTTATTTATTGGCAATGCATTCATGTTCTGAATCCCTAAATGCAAGAACGCCACTAGCTTAAAGAATATTTGTCTTATCAGTCTTTACAACCTTAGCTATAAAATTGTTACCAAAATAATTTCCTATAGGCTGCAACTTTTAATGGATAAGCTCATAGGACTGTGCCAAACAAGTTTTATCTCAAATAGGCAAGCCACAGACAATGCAATCATTGTCCAAGAAGTCGTCAACCTCTATAGGAGAATGAAAGGAAAATTTGAAAATATGATAGCCAAGATCGACCTAGAATTTTTTTTGATAAAGTTGAATGGTCCTTCGTAAGGCACACTTTCCATTACTTTAACTTTCCTACCAATATCGTTAACTTCATCATGTCGTGCATAACCACAAACAAAAGAACCATATTATGCAATAGCTCCTGCACAAACTTTTTTAATACATCGAGAGGTCTACGTCGAAGTGATCCCCTATCCCCCTACATATTCATACCATGTATGGAAGTACTCAGGTACTCTCCTACCAAATTAATTCAACGATAACTCAAAGAAAATGGTCCTCCATATAGATTTATTCTCATGGTCCACACCTATCCCACGTATTCTTTGTTGATGACTTAGTCCTAATGATCCAAACAACTAAGAAAATCAATCATGTCGTTGATTAGATCCTGAAATGCTTCCGCTCATAGTCTGGTCAAAGTATTAATACCTCAAAATAAAAAATTCTCTTCTCCAATGTCTGCAATAGCTCTGTCGGAACCATGATTTCTAACATCTTAAAAATTAAATTCACACAGTCTTTTTGTAAATATTTAGGTTTTCTCATTTTCGCAAAAAACTTTCCACAAACGACTTTCAAATCATCTTGGACAATATGCAAAACGACTAGCCGGCTGAAAAACTAAATTCCTTGATATGGCGGGACACTCCACCCTAATTAAGGCCACCCTCAGTAGCATGACTAACAATGTCATGCAATTTATTATGATGTCGGTCTCCATTAAAAACACATAGACCAAATTCAACGAAACTTCCTCTAGGTACCACAATGGCTAAAAAGAAACTCTACTTGCTCAACTGGGATACTTACTAGAGATAAGGGTACAAGAGGACTAGGACTACAACAATGTGCTATTAAAAATAGAGTTTTGATAAATAAGGTAGCATGACACCTGTACACCAAAATAATGCGTTGTGGGCGTCTTTCCGCAACAAAATATATACTAGGAATTTGAACCTCCACAAGATCGACAATCACTTAAAATCCTTCACTCCTGTTTGGAAAAACATTATGTATGGCTGGGGAAAATGCATAAATAATAGCAGATGGGACCTTGGCAAAGGAGATGAAATCTCCTTATGATTTGATAGATGGATTCCCAATAATAATGCACTTCCTACACTAGTAGCAGGACCCATCAATCTTAAAGACCTGAATCTTTAAGATAAAATGTGGTCCCTCAATGATTTCTTCCTTGAGCTCCCTACATACATTAAGAACCTTGTTAAAGCTGTTCATATTCCCAAAACTCTTTCCCTCGGGATAGAAATGTTTGGGACCATACTGAAATTGGAGCCTTCTCCAAAAAGTTAGCTTCTAAAGCCTTGAGGAGCCACAATAACGACTTTAATGCAAACATTAATTATCGTTGGCTATGGAAACTTAGTTGCCCCAACAAAATTAAATTCTTTCTTTGGCTAGTTACTCATAATAGGCTACTCACAAATCAATATCTCAACTCCACATGCATTGTCCTTAGCCCTAACTGCTACTTTTATGGAGAAATTGAAATGTGCAACATATCTTCATGGGATGCGCTGTAGTCCGAAAACATTGGACAAATCTGAGCATCTCCGACACATTCCTTCTTTATGTGGAATATATGGCTTAACAGAAGCAATAACCTTTACCATAATCTGTCTAAGGAGATCCCCCTAACTCTCGCAAAAACTAGTTATGAAATTCATTTATTTAGCACAAGGGTATAACTCCCCCGAATACCCGAACACTAGACCTCACACGGCCCATTGCCCCCCCCCCCTTCCTCATGAAAATTTAAATTAAATATTGATGGCTCCTTTAATGTAAATATCAAAGAAGAGGGCACGTGAGGTATAATAAGAGATATGCAAGAAAGTTGGGTGGCAAAGTGCATCTCCAAAATAAGCACTAACTCGGTAGGCGCAGATTTTACAACATTACTACACGGATTGCTACTAGCCAAGAGACGAAAATTATCCAATATAGAGATCTCTACGGACTTTGTCGACGTAATGAATATTTTAAATTCTAACTCAAATGCTTATACAAATATTGTTTGTACAATTGGGGAGGCCCCAGATCAAGCATGAGTTCCGGGAAAACAGGACAACCGACTTGCTAGGCAAGAAGGGGAAGATGATGAAAGAAAAACTTTTTGAAGAATAGTTAATTCTTAGTGTTTGCTTTAAATGTTTTAAAATCATACAAGAATAAAACTTCTTTTATCGGTGTTACTAAATCCAGTAATATTTATATTACTAATGGATGTATAAATCCAACACATAACTTAGTCTGTATTGCTACAAAGTAATGTGGTTGATCCTGTTGTTCCTATGCATATCATATAATCAAAATATTCAAAATATTAACTCATCTTGACTACCAAAAATTAATAAATTAAAGGATATCTTCAATATATTTTCCCTCCATTTTTGTCTTTCATATTTCATTTTACTTTTGCCTGGAAATTATCACTGGAATTTTAGGGCGATAGCGGCGCAGGGTGCAGACTGCCGACTGGTTTCACAGTGCTTTTAAGAGCTGATACGGTGGTGGACGACTCAACAAGGGTGAAACCCTATAACTTTGGTGTGTTTCACGCTGAAAAATTCGCTGTCCATCCGCAGACAACATCATAACCACTTGATTCAACACAAACCAAGAAATAGAAAAGAAAAAGAGTGGGGAGAGACCAATTGAGAATACTTTCTGGGTAGTCTTTCATTCCCAAGGCTATTTGGCTCCGAATATGTCTATTGGTGCTCGTGAACTTACCATTCTGGGTGACTTCAAGCCCTTTGGCTTGATTGCGGAAGCTCTTGATGGCAAACCCTCCGATACTTGTGTGGATGATTATCGTTACTTCCTCTTCAGTCCAGAAGTGACCAAACAAAGAGATGAAGCGGATGAACTCGATTTGCCATCTCCAAGTGACCGGAGCGATCACGAGCTATTTATAAGAGGGAACAAGTATATTTATCCGTTAAAGCTTCTATTTTTCAATCTTTTCTCTTTAATTGTTTTTTAAGTTTGCAAAATTGCCATCAACATAGTCGAAATTCTCAGTTATTTGTTCTGTGAATATCAACATGTAAAATTTGGCTTACTTGTATTCTGTAACATGATTATAGGATTATATGGAGCATAGGTTCACGAGTCTATAAGAGGTTCACATCACCCTCCACAGTGATAAAGGTAACTCTGCAATCATAAGAACTCACTCTACCATTACCTAGGTTAGAAAATGGTTTTCAAACATTGAATCAAGATTCAGAAAAAAGGTTTTTATAGTTGTATTACCTCATTGAGTTTACCCAATTTTTTTCACATGCTTTCGTCCTTTGACGTCTTTCTTTCCCTCCATAAATCATGGTAATGGTCTTTCTTTCCCACCTTACCTTAATTGTGTCTCAGCCGAGTGTAAGGAACACTTCTCGCTCGGTGATTCAGCAAAACTAGCTAAAGTCATGGCTGGCTCAACTAAAAATTAATTTTGAGCCATGTGAATGAAAATATATCCATCTCATCTGCAACTATTGATATTCTTACTTTTGATACATAGTTAAATGTGCAATAAATATGCGAATGACTAACTTGCTTAGAATGTTGAGATGGATCTGTGTAGTTTGGGTTATAATTAGCATTTGCAGCTCTTCTGTATGGCTGATATGTGGTTTCACATAAATTTACATGTCCTTGTAGTATTCTCCAATTTTATTTTCGTTCATTTCTTTCTCTGGTAGGTCCTCCACCCCCCATTTTGGTGCTGTGCTTAGCTTATGGCACATCTCACATATATGGAACTTCATTTATGATTTTTATTAATTACTTATTTTTTGATGAAGTTTCATTCATTACTCTTTTTAATCATTTGTCATGTGCATTCTTTCCAATTTTATAGACGGATGTATAATCAACTTTTAATGGTATTTTAGGGATGCTGGTGTCGGATGGGCGATACTTCAGACACTGTTCTGTGCATTCTACAGAGTGATAGTTTGTCAATTTATGACACGTCAGGTGACTGAACCTTACTGTTGCATGTTTTGTCTTGGTGGATCTTCTCTCCACATATTGAGTAGTCTTATTGTAAATAAAGATTTTCCTTAGAATTAAGAATTTGATTTATTAATTAATTGAATATAAGGGGAGAATCTGAGATGCTGAATGAGGCTTTCTTGGCTGTTTAAAGAATAGCTGAGTACAAAGGAGGCCAAATGGGCTATATTTATTCTTTTAGAATTTTCCATTACCAAACCCATGACAACCTTTTTAGTATTTTATTTTTCCTCTTTTGTCCAAGTGAATTCCTGTTTTACCATTGCAATCGGTTGTTAGAGGAACGTTACAATGGTTGAGTGGTTTGCCTTGTAGGTGAAGTAACATCTGTTCCTCTTCCTCGTAGCATCACCTCCATATGGCCTCTTCCATATGGTTTGCTCCTCCAACAGGCACCTGAAGGGAGCTCGCATGCACATATCAATTTTTCGTCTTTGAGCCCACTTTTAAGTGCTCGTAATACAATCCGTTCAAAAAGGGATGTTAGTACTCAGCAGAATTATACTGCTGTACATGGTTTAGATTTTACTTTCAAGGGAGATGGGTCTTCAATGTCTTCACATCTGATATTAAAGGATCCACTGGAAGAACCTCAGGTATACATGATGCGTTATTTGCCCCCCCTCTGTATCTATTGTTTTTATTTGTATGGTTTTATTTTCTGTATTAGTCTGCTTCTAATATTGGGTTTTGGTAATATTAAACTGTCATCCAATTGTATTTTCCATTTGTCAGCTGTAGAGGTAAAATTTTCCTCCCAGTTTTTTATTCCAATTTTGATAAGTGTACTTTTATTGTGATTATCACAGCCAACCTATATTGTGGAGAGGGGGAAATTGAACTTTAACAAAGAAGTTGATGAAAGGACCATTTGGACTGGAGATTGTGTCCCCCTGATGGCGTCATACAACAAAGGTTTTTCCTATTTATTTTCAATCAACTGTTAGATTGTCCCTTCTTTGCTGGTTGACAAAAGAGATAATGGAGTGCATTCATTGTCTCTGAATTACTATGCAGCTAAGCTTCAGCATTCTTTATGGGTTGTTGAAACCATCAACTCTAACATTGAAATGGGGAATTCTAGATTTCCTGATGTCCCCCTTGGTGTGCTAACGAAGCAATTTTCATTCCGGAGGATATGGCAAGGAAAGGGTTCACAAAGAGCTGCTAGTAAGGTGTTGATTATTATTGACTCTTTTGTTGCTTGATCAAAAGAATGTCATGCTTCTATCTATACAGTCATATTTGGGTCATTTTATTGTTCCAATTCGTGCTAAATAATTGTTTTCATGATACTGGACTTGAAGGTCCACAGTGAATCATAGTGATCTAATCTGGAGTTCTAATTGAAATGCTAAGAACCTCACATTAGGTGATCAAGAAGAAGTGGCCATAATCTATTGTTATAATCTTATGATACAGATTCTGATTTTAAATGATTATTATTAGAAAAATACTAGGTAATGGTAACTTCTACTACTACAATTTTATTACTTATGCGGCAAACTTATATTGATAAGGGTAAAATTTTACGTTGTACAGATGGAAACTTTGTAAACGGTTCTCGGGTGTCGTAGTTTGGCATATCATTATTAACTTAAAAAAGATCATTGATGTCTAATTAGAAATTACTATAGTTTTGATGAAAGCCTAGTTTGTGAAGAAATGTCATGGGGCCTGGTCCTGGCCAGGGGAGCTTCAAAACAAGTGAAATCTTGGTATTCAAAATCCTTAGTGGAGTCGTTGAAAATAGTCCATAGCCTGTACTGTTTGTCACTAAGCCGATGTAATGGACTTTTCCCTCACCGACATCAAACCAGCCTTAGCTTAGGTTTGGTGAAACCAGTGTTTTGGACGGCGAGAGGCGACAAAAGGCGACAAGGGCTTGCCTCGCCACGCGGCGAGGCGCTCGCCGCGCCAATTAATACCAAAAATTAAAAATATTTAATTGCACATATAATATTCAAAATTTCAATAGCAATTACATATATTACAAATACTATAATAATTACTATAGAAGAATTAATTTTTTTTCAAAAAAATAATGGACAGCAGTCACAACACAGTGAAAGCAGAAAGCATTTTACAGTAATCTGGGACAAAACAGAGAGTGAAGAAAACAGTGGAAAAAAAAGAGTAGTGAAGGCAGGGAGCAGTGAAGAGTGAAAGAGAAAGAGACGAATGGAGCAGCAACTCGAGGGAAAGAGACGAAGAAGAGAGCAGCGACTGAGGAAGAGAAGAAGAGAGCAGCGACTGAGGAAGAGAAGAAGAAGCAGCGACTCGAGGAAGAGAAGAAGAGGAATACGCGAAAGTCTGATGAAAGTTTGAAAATAGAAAAAAAAAACTAATATTATTAAGTTAAAACTTTTTTTTTAAAAAAATCAAAATGGCGACGCCATTTACGTCGCCATTGGGTCGCCTCGGCTCGCCTATTTGAGGTCGCCTCGCCTCAGTGGATAATGGCGACACAGCCTCGCCTCGCCTCGCCATTCGCCAAAGGCGCTATGGCGAGCGCCTTTCACAACACTGGGTGAAACCAGGAAGGATCAAAGAGGTTTTGAGTGCTGGAATAGGGATGGAAATGCAGGAATAAAGGAGGAGAGATGGAAGATTGTCTCATCTTATATATGGTGGACAGTATGGCTAGAGAGGAACAAGAGATGTTTTGAAGGAAAAAAGAGCAGCATACAAAGATTTAAGTTTAATTGTTTAGCTCTGTATTACTTTTGGTGTAAACAAGTAGTCTTAGAGAGCTCAGAAGCGATCATCACAACTGTAGACTGGTTGTAACTTGTTAGTATTAGGCTCCTATGTAATTATAACACTTTTGGTTTTGGAGGGGAACTGCACTTTTGAGGTAGTATTCCTGTGGATAATTCTAGACTAACTGTTACTTTTCTCAATTTTTCCCACTATTCTGCTTGACAGGGCATTACTCTCCAAGATGAGCACATTTTAGGTTTTTCTTCCTAGTGTCCTTACTTGGTTGTACATAGCATAAAAATATAGGTGAACTACAGTATTCAGGCGTCTAACTTCCAAGTTTTAATCATATCTCCATAAGAATTAGGAGGTGCCAAATATATAAAAAATAAAAATAAAAAATCATATCTCCATGAACGATTTCATATATCTTTGTCCTTATGTATGTGCTTGTCGTTTAGAGCGTCATGTAATTCTCTCAGGTGTTTCTAGCAACTGATGATGATGCATCACCCATTATTTGCTTTCTACTCCAAGAGCAAAAAAAGTTGTTGTCTCTGCGGCTTCAGACTGTAGAAATAAATACCGAAGTTATCTATGACATTAAGCCTGACATGAGTTGGAGCATATCAGCAATTTCTGCAGCACCAGTTGTTGTCACTCGACCAGGGTTAGTTGTTACTATATATTTTGGTTTTCTGTAGCCATGTTACTACTTTTGTGTCTTGACTGCCAATTCTAATCTTCAGAGTTGAAGTGGGTGGACTTCCATTTCTGGACATTGTCGTGCTGACCTCAGAAAACACTCTTCTTCTATATGTAAGTTCTATGGCTATCTTACATAACTTGACCTGCTAGTAGTATACAAATTCTACGCCATGACTTGCATTCCTCTTGTCTTCCCTGTCAAAGTGGAGAACTTCCATTCGATGCTGCATCCTAGAATATTTGCATCAGGAATATGTCTACCCTCTGTATTCACTTTGCTTCTGGCTGAAGATATTGGAGACTCTACTTTGCAAAAGTTATTTCTTTGTGTGCTAAATGCTAATGTTCTGTTATCTTTTCCACACAAGTTCTTTGGCTAAAAGGTTAAACTTTTATGGTATCTGGTATGTTTGCAGCAAACCTTGTTTTGCTCTCTAAACTCCCTTTTTCCTTTTGATTTTTTTTGTATGAATTGTTGTTAGGAACTGTGTAGCTTTTTTGATTTCTTTCTTGTTTACAGTTGGTATAACTTAATAATGTTCATCACTTGTGATGACGAATTAAGATGAGATGGGACAGAGGGAAAATTAGAAGTTAGTGAAGAAGAATATGTTAATAATTTGTGTTGTCAAATACACTACAAGAGGTCATACAAGTAACAACAACAACATATCCAGTGAAATCCCACAAGTGGGGTCTGGGAGGGTAGAATATATGCGGACCTTAACACTACCTCGTGGAGATAGAAAAACTATTTTGAAAAGACCCATCGTTCAAGTGCAGCAAATTTAGATACAAAGAAGAAAATATAGCAAGTAACAAGAAAACAATGCAAAGTCTACCGGAAGGGAGCAACAACAACTATAACAAAATAGTGCGATAATCGAAGCACAATAAACAACATACTAGGATAGATTATTGAAACAATAATAAACAATGATGAATGTAAAAAAAAAGAACTACAGTAATACAACTAGTACATTGGCAAACACCAACCACCCTAAGCAAGACAACACTACACTACCAACTAACCTTCTACCCTAATACGTGTCCTTTAAACCCTCCTATTTAAGTTCATGTCCTCGATAACCTTAAGCTGGGTCATATCCTATCTTATCACCTCTTCCTGATATTTTTTCAGACTCCTTTGCCTCTCCTCGTACCCTCTATAACCAACTCTCGCACTTTCTCACTGGTGCATCCATGCATCTCCTCTTCACATGTCCAAACCATCTGAGTCTCACTTTTTCATCTTGTCCACCACAAAGTGGCTCACACCTTATTCCAAATATCCTCATTTTTAATCATATCGCTTCTAGTATGATCTCACAACAACCTCATATTCGCAACATGTATCTTCTAAATATGACATAATTCATTACTCCTGGTTTCTGAACGTGTGAATTTTTGTCTGGACAACACTCCGCCCAATACAACCTAGTTGATCTGACCACCACCTTATAAAACTTCCTTTTAAGTCTTGGTGGCATATCCTTATCACTCAAGACACTGGATATGAGATTCCATTTCATCCACCCCGCTCTAATACGATGTGTAACATCATATCAACTATCAATCTCCCTATTTTATTGGATTATCAACCCCTCGTTCAGAAGATGCATGTAGATGTAGAGGTGGATGTGTGATCATACTAGGAGCAATAAAATTAGAAATGAGGATATTCAGTATAAGGTGGGAGTGGCCTCCGTGTTGGACAAGATGAGGGAAGCGAGACTGAGATGGTTTGGGCATGTGAAGAGGAGGTGCGCTGATGCCCTAGTGAGGAGGTGCGAGAGGTTGGTTGTAGGGGGTAAGCGGAGGGGTAGACATAGGCTGAAAAAGTATCAAGGAGAGGTAATTAGACTGGGCATGACACAACTTCATATTATCAATGACACGACTCTAGATAGGAAGGAGTGAATGTCGCGTATTAGGGTAGAAGGTTAGTAAGGGGTAGAGTGTTGTCTTGCCTTGCGAAGGTTGTTGCGTGGTACTGTTGTACCCTTGTAGTTCTTGCCATATATTGTTTATTGTGTTTTGATTATCACACTATTTTTTTTTTTTGAGAAAGGTAACCTGTATCATAAACTGAAGAATACACAAGGAGTATTCTAGTAATACTTAACATCCAAAAGTTGCAAAAGAAAGAAGAACTCCTATGAAGGTCATAAGTACTCTAAAATACTAGGAATATCCTCTGCATCTTGAGTATATTCATGTTTACACCAAAAAAAGTATAGAACCAGACAATTCAGCTTCAAACTTTGCATAGACCAACTCTTGTTTTTAAAAGATCTCTGGTTCCTCTCCATCCATATAGACCACCAAATGCAGGCAGGGAAAATCTTCCATCTCTCCCTGTGATTATCACTCTATTTTTGCTGCTGTTACGGTCTCATTTTTGTAGACTTTACATTGCTTTTCTTATTAACTACTATGCTTTCTTCATTGTTTTTCTTCTTTTTGTACTTGACTTTGATGCGTTTGAGCCGAGGGTCTTTCGGAAACAGCCTCTCTACCTCCACAAGGTAGTGGTAAGGTCTGCGTACACTCTACCCTCCTCAGACCCCACTTAGTTGAATTTCACTGGGTATGATGTTGTATATTTGGAAGTTTATGTGGAAATATGTCATCATCTTTCTGCATCACTTCCACTTACTAGGTGATGCTTGATTTGCTCATGAAATATGATATGCCACCTTTTAAAATTGCAGTGCGGGAAGCAATGCCTTTGTGAGTTCAAGTTGTCTTTCCTTGGCAAAGATCAGGTTTTGCATGATCCTAAAATTGTTGGGTTAGCAGATGCTGTTGAGGAGCGTATCAATGTAATTGTGAACAGTGGACGGGTATGATTGCTGACTTTATTTGGCTTTTTGTATTTTAGGCTAAAGTAGTTTTGTAAGTTTCTCATTGTGACTGCTGTGTCCCATCTTGTGACTGTTACCAGTCACAGGACAAACATCAGATGATGAGATTGTGAGTCTCAATCAGATTTGCCATGTTGCTTTAATTCCATGTAGGATGAGTCACTAAGTTTCTATATCATATAAAATAATGAAAAGATAAGTACTGAGAACTTCATGCTATTGAAACATAAGGGTAGAGTTTTATATTTTCCTTTCTGATGGCTAACTATGTGGTAGCTTTTGATGTGTATATTTCAATGAAGAATGTCTTTCCACATTTCTGTAATCATCTAGGTGAAGATTGATATGTGTATTTTTATCTGCTACAAACTGTCATATTGAAGTAACATTTATTAGGGACTACAGTTTGTTTGAATGGAATAGGATAAAAATAAGAGATGTAGCTATCCACTGCAAACTTAGGGAAATGTCACTTTCAGGGAAATTTCACTTGTAGGACATAGCATAACCAGAAGAGATTACTTTCTCACCAACCACTTTGGCCTAATCATCCCATTTGTTAAAACAGCAACAAAGGTGAAGTAGGGTTAGGAATGAAGAACCATTTATGGCTAACAGGTCAACTAGACCAAAAAAGTAATGAAGAAGATGCCTATCGACAAAGCGGTGAGTTGGAGTTGGAACAAGTGCTACTATATATGATGTCAGTCTTCCCTATGCCTGCCAGTGTATCTAATAGCATTGATGCTCTTAGAAAAAATTTCTTATGGCAAGGCAGTGAAGATAAGAAGTTTCATCTTGTTAAATGGAAAGAACTGATGGTGTGTAAAAACACAGGAGGCCTAGGCATAAGAAATCTAAGGAAACAAAACCAGAGCCTAATGATGAAGTGGTTGTGGAAGTTTGCAAATGACGATAACATGCTTTGGAAAGAGGTCATCATAACAAAATATGGCATGGAAGATGAGTGGATGTCTAAAATGATAAGTACTCCATATAAATGCACTGTATGGAGGGGAATCTGAAATCTATGCCCAGTGCTATATCACAGAACCAAGGTAGAAGTGGGAGATGGGTCAAAGACATCCTTCTGGGAGGATAAGTGGAATGGGTCTGTCCCTATGAAACAGTTGCATCCTGAATTGTTCACTTTATGTCAACATCAACAGGCCACTGTGGCTACAATGTGGACTGGACAAGGATGGAATTTGTTCTTAAGGAGGAACCTTCAGGATTGGGAGATTGACAAAGTGGCAGAATTTCAAGATTCAGTAGGCTCTTTCAGCAACCTCACTGAAAAGGACTTATTAGTTTGGCAGAATGACACCAAAGGTCAATTCTCAGTAAATTCAGTGTATAAGGAACTCAACAAGAATGCTGGACAGGAGATAGAATGGCCATGGAAGATCATCTGGAAACCAAAAGTACCCTACAGAGTTAACTGCTTCATGTGGCTATTAACAAAAGAAGCAGTTTTGACTCATGAAAATCTAAAGAAAAGAGGCTATCAGTTGGCTTCGAGATGTGCTTTATGTGGAGAACATGCTGAGACAATTAACCATCTTTTTGCATTGTACATGGACAGTACAATTATAGAGAATGTTCATCTGTCTAAAGGAGATAAGATGGGTGAAACCAGGGAGCATTAAAGGAATCCTGAGCAGCTGGAATAGAGACGGCAATGCTTCTGACAAGGAGAAGAGATGGAAACTTGTCCCAGCATGTATTTGGTGGACGATCTGGAAAGAGAGAAACAACAGGAGTTTTGAAAATTGGCAGAATAGCTTACAGAAGATCAAGATGGACTGCTTAGCTCTTTTCTATTTTGGTGTGAACAAGATATATTAACTAGGACAGATGATATCTTTGATGTGCTAGTTATAGGTAGCAGTTTAGACTAAGACTATTTTATTCTGTAAGTTGTAAAACTTTAGAGGGGGAACTACACTTTTCTTGTAGTATACCTGTGGATATATAGACGAAAGTTACCAGTTTCAAAAAAAAAAGTCCCACTGAGAGGTGACAAGTGGACGTTCCCAAAATGTGTTATATCGGGTAAATTCAATATAAGTGACACCTGTTGGCATTGGTATCTTCTCTTTTCAGGGTTGTGATGGTACTAATTTATCACGATTGGAAATGTTTCTTCTTTTGTCCGTTGTTTTTGAATTATCTTAATCTCATTGTTATAAGTTCTCATATGCTGCAAAATCTCGTATAGACTTTAGGTATATTGTTTGTTAGATAGTTAGCGTATATAATAATATATTAAGTGTCCCACATTAGTAGGGATACGGATCCGCCGTTAATGCTCCAGTGCTTTTAAAGCCCTCACATGTCAAAGTGTAAAAGTAAGGCAATAAGACAGAGATGTTTGTGGAGATCAAAATCTGTTATCACTAACTCAAAATCTCACATCAGAAGATAATGTTGAGGAAAAGGTGCAAAATATAGTAGTAATTGTGCTAGGTTGTAATTGATGTTTCGGATGGGAAGGATAGAGAGGGTGGGTGGGGTTGCAGGGTGTAGGTGAAGCCAGCCGAGTTTCATCAAAACATTGTACATGAAGCCAAGCTAAGGAGTTCGTAGACTTTTCGTGGAGTCATTACTTGGAGGCTTGGAAGACTACTCAGAGTAAGGAGAAAAGGGCTATGTATGCAAATAGGCTATTCTTAAAATACAAGTCCCATGCCTAAGAAGGCCCTTATTTCATCAAGGGTATTTATGTAGTAGTTAGTCTGGACCTATAAACAGGCGGGAATGGCTCATTTAGACTTAGATTATGTTGTTTGATAATTTGAGTTCACTCTTGAGAGAGGTGAGTGTGAGGCCGAGGGCTTTGTTGCTTGAAATTATTAATAGATTGCTTGCAAGAGGAAACCTTCCTCTTGAAGGTTCATCTCAATTTATAGGTGTTTGTTGGATTCAATTATTTATTTTTGATGAAGTAAGTAGATTCACTTAAAGGCATCAAGAAGATGCAAGCTTTATGTTGGATTCAATTACTCGGAGGTTGTAGCTTTAATATAATTATAGTTGCCCAGTAATTCCCATCTTGTTTCTTGCTTTCTATCCTTAATCTTTATTTCTTGTTCTTAGAATTAGGGTTCAACTTCCACTTTCGAAATTACATCAGTCGGGATGGAGACAGTCTGCTTTACGTTGTTATCCTCAAATCTATTATTTTTTTATAACCATATGTAGTCTGATAGAGGTCTATGGAGTTTCTGACCAGGATGGAATTATGATTCCCTTCTTTCTTTTGGTACTTCAGATTTACCGATGTACTTGGCGACGCAATCCATCATCGTCCTTGGCAAATGATTGTATCACTGCAATGGCTGAGGGGCTGAACTCTACGTTGTATAATCAGTTTCTTGTTCTCCTTTGGCGCAATGGAGATCAAACATATCTGAGTGGGGTGGATATGACTACTGATTCTGAGTGGGAATCCTTTCGAAGCGTAATAAAACGAATATGCAAAGAGTCTGGTCATACTTCTGAAAAACTTTCAGATTCTGTCTCATGCTCTTCATGGGAGTTTCTTATTAACAGCAGATATCATAAGCAATACAGCAAAAGTTATCCTATATCTGGATTTTCAGAAACTTCAATTGATCAGCAGGGATTGTATTCACCTGGATCATCCATGGGTACATCAGATAATGGCGGAAGCTCCTTGTATGCTGAATTAGTGACTGAGACCCTAGATACACTGCATACTGTATACGAAAGTTTGAAACTAGACAATCTTCGTAAACGGTAACTTTCCTATTCGTACATCTATTGTTTCATCAGCACATTGGTCATGCTGAACCATCTTCTATGTTCATTTTTCATCTGGGTTGTTAATTCTAATTCTTTGCGACTCTTCACAAATATTATTGCTGTATAACACATTGCTCTCTCTGCAAAGTATCAGAAGAATCTGGTCTGTGGTTCCTGCTTGTATTTTGTGGTGCTTATGATTGGAAAGAAACCAAAAATGTTTTGATGGTATTGCAACTGGCCAGTCTTAATCCCAAGGCTAGATGCCTGACTACTCTTTCTAGATGGGTTAATCACCCCTGTATATAACACAGATTCTTTTTTGGATTTTATTAGCTCTTTAGTCTTGTGTTAGACCTTTGATTTGTCAGCTCTTTAGACTTATGTTAGGTTTTGTTATCTTTTTATGAGCTGATATCTCCCCCTCTTGTGTAACTAAGCATCTCCTTGATGCCTTTGTCATTTATAAAGCACTTCAAAAAAAAAAGAACACAATTGAAGGGGTAAACATATTTCAAGTAAGGAAACCAAATCTGGAAGTTAACTTTTCATATTTAAAGCCTACTATCCTCCTGTGTTTCCCAAAACAATGTTGTTCTATCTGTTACCTGAAAGAGGCAGAGAAAAGAGAGGAATCAATTCCAGCTTATCTTCTCACATTTGACCTTGTATAGAATGTCTTCTATATCTAACTGTTCACGTCTACTGTTAAGTTCAGCTTTGATGCTCTTTCTCACTGTACATGTCGTAGATCTTTCTGTTTATCCCATAAGAAATAACACCAAAACCCTCTTTGATATATTTTTATACATTTAACTGAAAATTGGAGCACTTCTTAGGAGGCATAAGATGGCAAAATTGTAAAATATTTGGTGGAGCCTTTATAGAATGAGACTGATGTCTGTGAAATATAATTCAACTGTGACCACTGTCAAGATATTTGTATTATCGGTTGAGTTGGACAGGATAAATACTGAGAAAGTTTTGAGCTCTTCTGCTGATCTAACTTTCTTTGGATCTCTAAACCACTTTTTTGTTTGTTTGTAATGTTGGTCCGTGAGTTGAGTGGCTAATGGAGGACACAGTGGCTAGAGTTATAGTTTATCTGCCATCAGAACTATACTAAAAACTTGTAATTATTATCTCTGAGTAGAAATATTTTAATTATGTAACTGCTTATCTTTTTTTGTCCTCACAATTTCATCATAGTTCTGGAGATACGGATTGACCAGATGCCATAGAAAGTGATCTGAATTGCTCTTGCAAATAATTAGGAAAAAAGAAAAAAGAAGAGAAGATGGTGTCACATAACATAGGTTGTTTGGCCGTCACTTTAGCATTTCTGTGGAGTCCTTTGTTTTTCATTTACTTCCAATGATTTGTTTGTTATCCAATAACCAGGTATCCGTAAAACGGAAAATTGCAAGAATCTCTCTATAGATGAGCTGTTTGCTGTAATATGATGTATTTGGCTGAGTCGGAGAACCCTCCATGAGTCTCTGAGAAAAAAAACAAACCAAGGAGCAAGTTATGCATGAGTTTATATCTTTTGGTCTTGTCGGTTTGCAACTCTATGGCTGATAGTTGTTGGGGTAATTTTGAATCAGAACTCAGGTTGTTTCCAACTGAAACCTTTATCAACGTCATATGATTGACTTTATAAGCCATCTCCCTTTGCCAGGGTAGGGAGGTTGAATGCCTCTGCTCTGGATCATTGAGTTTCTAGTGGGTAAAACATATCTTGCCAATGAATCGGCATTGTGTTTAGGACCCAGTGTTAACAGTTTAACATAGTCTTGCTTATCGACAATCCCAATAAGGCACCTACACATACCTATAAGCCAAGCAACTAATAAGAAAACGAAAGGTACCTTTGTAGTAGAGCTCAACGCTTAGAAGTTAAGAAGTAAAGCAGTTTCTGTTGAGGAACTACTCCGAACTAGCTCTACTTGAAAAGTGAATAACTCAACCCTTTGCTTGCTACTATTTGTGCTGAGCAATTTTTTACTGATTAACACATTTACCCCTGCAGTTTTCCTGATGTGACTGATTAAAGTTTTCTTGATGTGTTAGTAAAATTCTTTTGCATACTGTGGTTCCATTATCTCATATCATCCACTTAATATACTTAACTTAATGCAGAGATTTGGGTCTTCTGGTGGTTCTATTGTGTGATATTGCAGCTTTCCTGCGCGAAGATTGCTACTTGGATCATTACATACGCGACTTTCCTTGCCTCTCAAAAGGCCATGAAGTATCTCCGACCTCATCCTCCAAGAGAATTCCTCCTAGTTTATTCAGTTGGCTTGAGTCCTGCCTGAAGCATGGGTGCAGTTCTGCTAGTAATAGTCATCTCCCATCTTTGATTTTCAGAGATGGAAGTTCTGTTGTCAACTGGGGACGGAAAATTGTATCATTCTATAGCCTGTTATGTGGTGCTGAGCTATTGGGGAAGAGGCTATCGTCTGGTGTTTCTTGTGCTATTGCATCTGGATCGTTTAATACTCCGGAAGAACTAACTGTCTTGTCAATGGTTGGAGAAAGAGTAGGTCTACAACAGTTAGACTTGTTACCTGCTGGAGTCTCTCTTCCTCTGCGAGATGTAAGTGAAGAGCTAAAAGAATTTACATCCAATTTCCTATCCAAAATAAAGAAGTGCAAAATTTGGATATTCTGATCTATTCACCTTAACACACAAATATGGCTGGAAGGGTGTTACATAATGATATCATTGTACCCTTAATGGATGTAGAATCTTCTGCTTTTAATTGCAGCAGTTCACATCACATAGTTATACTCAGATGTTTCCATGCATTCAAGATCTTCTTTTTTTATTTGAATTGGTTTTTAAATTAAGAAGGGCTGATTTTGTTCTTATGCAGGCATTGGATAAATGCAGTGATTCTCCTCCAATAGATTGGCCTGCTGCTGCATATGTTCTTCTTGGTCGGGAGGATTTGGCTTTCTCACGCTTAGCATATTCAAGAAAATCTGTGGAGCTTGAGCCCCATATGAATGTAAATATGACATGTATGTCCGCTCCTTACATGTTGAACCTGCATCCGGTGACAATTCCTTCCTCAATATCTGACACAATACAGTCAGAGGATAACAAGCTAGAGGATGTAGATTCCGTTGAGGGATATGTGGCTGATGGTATGGAACATATTTTTAACTCTGGCATCCAGTTGCGTTATGGTCGCGATCTGCGATTGAATGAGGTCAGTTTATTGATATTGTGCATGACTGAAAATATATGTTGGCAGGCACTGCTTTGCTTTAAATATAACCCTGCCTCACTAGTATGAACTGGGAGTTAAACGAGAAGCAAAAACTCAAGGCTGCTAAGCCACTGAGCGGGAGCTGATAAAATTTGAAAGGGTAATAGTGCCATTTATAGGGGAAAGATTGCTCCAACTAAAAATATTCATCAAACATATGGTGTTAAGAGAGAAGTAAGAGTTGAAGTCTGAAGTCCCATCAAAACATCTTCTATTCCTCTCTGTCCATAAACATAAAAAAAAATACAAGCTGGGACCATTTGCCAGATGTTCGTGATGGATTTATCCACTTTCCACAAACTCCACCTTTCAACTGCTTTGTTTAAATTGGAGAGGGGTTGAGAAACATAAGCCAAAGGTCAGCTGCGACAGGACAGTGCAACAACAGGTGGTTTACTGTCTTTATATTGTGGTGACACATAAAGCATCAGCTCACCACCTGAAAGCCTTTTTTCTTGAGATTATCATGAGTTACAAAGGCATTATGAAGGGATGTCCAAGTGAAATTTAACTTTTAGGGTGGAGTTGTCTTTTAAACCAGTTTTCAAGGCCTAAGATCAGTCATTCCATCAGCTGCATTAATGTCACTATAGCCTGCTTTCACTGTATAAGTCCCTTTGCTTGAGTCTCCCCATCTTAAGTTGTCTGGAAGTTGAAGATCCATTGAGAAGTCTGCCAGTAGTTCTTACAAACCAATGAGTTCCCCCAGCTCCCACCTTGTAAGTTTCTTCTGAACTGAATATCCAAGATGCTGCCTTCCTTATTTTCAGCTATTGAGGAGTCTGGCTCAGTGGCTTTTAGGAACAGCCTAGGGTGGGAATCTTTGAGTGCCTGATTGATCACCATTTATCCTTCCAAAACTTGGTAGTAGAGCCATTTCCAACCTTAAAAGATACCTGTTTATAGAAATCATCCTTCAGATTGTTAATATGCTTCCAAGGACCAACTCCATGGAGGGATCTGCTCTTTTGGTGCAACAATTATCTAATTTGTCATATTTAGCATGGCCCACTTCTTTCCAAAAATTTGATTCTCCATTTCCAGAAACCACCACTTTAAAAGTAGGCTATTGTTGTGCTTGCTAAAATCTGTGACAGTCAACCCTCTTTGTTCCTTTGGCAATAAGACCTTTGCCCATATCACAAATGAATTGTGTGCCCTTCACTGTTTCCTTTCCAAAGAAGTGTCCTCCTTAGACCATCCAGCTGATCCCTCACCTTACATGGCATTGGTATGAGGGACATGATGTAAGTGGGTATACTGTCCAAGACACCGTTGATTAAAGCCAACCTACCATCCATGGACAAATGCTGCATTTTCCAGTTTGCCAACCTTCTTTTCCACCTTTTCCATCACTCCACTCCATAGCTCAGTTGCTTTGTAACTTGCAACCAATGGGAGACCTAAGTAAGTGAAAGGGAAAGAACCGTGTCGCACCCCAAGATCTTTGCCAGATCAAACAAGTTTGGAACTTCATTAACATTGTATATCTTGCTCTTCATCTTGTTATATGAAGCCCTGAAATGGCTTCAAATATATGAGTGTCAGATTGAGATATAGGACTTGAAGTGTCTCAGCCCCACAAAATATTAGGGTGCCATTTGCATGTAGTAAGTGAGAAACTGAGATTGAGTGATTTGGATTGCTTTCCACCTTTAAACGTTCAATTCAGTGGTTTGTTCTGGCTTTGTCTAGCATCTTGCTCAAACCCTCCATGGCTAAAATGAATAAAAAGGGGAAAGAGGGTCCCCTTTGCCTTGTTCCTTTCCATGGAGAGAAAAAGCCAAGAGGGTCCCCTATTCCCTAGAATGGAGTACTTTATTGTTGAGAGATTGTATTTGATCCATTTAATCCACCAGTCTCCAAATTCCATTTGCTTTAGCATTTCTAATAAATAGGACCGGCTAAATTTGTCAAAAGATTTCTCGACATCTAGTTTACACAAAATCCCAGGCCTTTATGTTTTCAATCTACCATCAAACATCTCATTTGCAATCAATAAAAGGTCAATGATCTGTCTTTGTTTTAAGAAAGACATTTTGTTCCCCTCACACCAGCTTCTAGACCACTGTTTTAAGCCTCTCAGCCAGACTTTGGCCAAAATTTTGTACACTCCCTATGAGACTTATAGGCCTGAAGGCTCTGAGATGCAAGATTCCCTTCTTTGGGATAAGGGCTATCAAAGAAGCATTGCTGGACTTGATCATGTGGCATTGCTGGTGGAAATGGTTGAGAGCTCCCATAATGTCATCCTTGATGTAATTCCATGCAGTTTAGTAAAAGGCCATTGTATAACCATCATATCTAACTCTGGTCTGGTGCACAAGAGTTGATGGCTGCGCTTACCTCTTCAAAAGTTCTCTCCAGACAGAGTTTCTCTGCTTGAGTAATGCTATTAAGATTTTCAAAGCTAGCTTTAGGCCTCCACTGCTCATCCTCTGTATACCATACTTGATAGAACCTTAAAATTTCTGCTTTGATTTCTTCCTTATCTACACTGATCTCCTCATTAATCACTAGCTTGTCAATTCTGTTGTGAAAACCATAGTATGTGCATGATGATCCAGTCCAGTCAATGATTCAATAGACCATTAACTTTGTTTCTCGAGCATACCTGATCGATGCATTCATCACAAAGTTCCTAGCACAGTCATGTGCTGCACTTGTGTTACTTGTTTATCTTCTTTAATATCATTAAACAATGCTTTTGATTTATAGGTTAGACGTGTTCTATGCTCTGCTAGGCCTGTTGTTATTCAAACACCTGTTAATCCGACTGCATCAGATCAGGACCTCCAACAGGTATACTGTTTCCATAATTTGGTATGTGCTACATGTTATTTCCAGAACTAAAGACAACGCTACCTGTTTTCCCCAATGTTATGTAATGATCATTGTTTTTCCTTAAAATTGTCAACATGTGCCTCTTGTTATGATCTTCTTGTTGGTTTTCAACCACTGTTCACCTCTTGACCTTGTAACTTACATTTCCATACCCTGTTCATTGCTTGTTAAATTACCAATTTAATACTATATATGTGTTCTTTGAACAAAATTTATATTTGGGCACATTTTGGTGCAATGTTCTCCTCGGGCTGGTGACATTTTTGTAGAACATGAACACTGCACCCTAATTTTTTTTCTTCCAGTTATCACCTTTTATTGCAGGTCTAAATGCATCTTAAGGAGAAAATAAAAATTTTGAAGTTTGAACTGCAGCTGACTTGCTTGTAGTAAAGACAAATATAGAAAGATAAAAGAAAAAACTTGAATAGATTAACCAGAGAGACATTACATTGTTATTGTGACATTGATGACCATGTGCATCACTGTATCCCTTACACCTCATATACATCTGCAAGCGTTTGTCTGTCACATTGATTCTCTTTCTTTCTTTTCTTTAGGCTCAATTATGGCAGCTTGCTCAAAGGACTACGGCCCTTCCCTTTGGCCGTGGTGCATTTACACTTGCTACAACCTGCACTCTCTTAACGGAGGTACCATCCTTCACTTTCTTCAACAAATGAAATAGCTCAGCATATTTTCTAATTGACAATATAGAAGTTAGTCCTTGTGTTTTATGGAAGTTGTTTTAACATCTGCAGGCACTCACGGTTCCCAAGCTTATCTTGGCAGGTCGGCTGCCTGCACAGCAGAATGCAACAGTATGTCTAGACAAATTTTAGTGCACATCTATTTCCATCTATCCATATATTTATTTTATCAGCAGTTTGGTCTTCAGATAATTGATTAGAGCCAGGTCGATGTTTTACTTATTAAATGTAGATGGACACATGATTTTGGTGTTTGCTTTTTATCCTTGAAGGTTGTTCCTTTTTATGATGTTCAGTAGTTTTTTTGCCAAACTAATGTGGTACACTTTTCTCTGGCATTGCCCACATTTCAGGCTTCAGCGTTATTATATTTGTTTGCTCTCTTTAGGCACTTGTGAGCAGTATCCTAACCACCCATATGCCCCTCTCCCCAGGCCTATGTTTGCCTTGCAACAATTGTGTGTTAAGTCGAGCCTCTTGTTCTTGTTTAGGTTAACTTAGATCCAAATGTTAGGAATGTTCAAGAACTCAAATCTTGGCCCGAGTTTCACAATGCAGTTGCTGCTGGATTAAGGCTTGCTCCACCTCAGGTTCAGTTTTATCTATTTGCATGTGGCTTTATCCCACTGTTATTATCCAGTGTTTTTTTAGATACTTCTCTAAGTTTCATTTTCTTACTTAATGCTACTTCCTCACGTTTTGATGCATTGTCTTGTGCTTACGCAGGGAAAGATGTCAAGAACATGGATATTATATAACAAACCTGAAGAGCCCAGTGTAGTTCATGCTGGACTACTACTTGCTTTAGGATTACATGGACATCTTCGTGTCTTAACTATAACTGATATATATCAATATTATTCGCAGGTTGTTATTTCTTTCCGGACCGATCTGGTTTTATGCAGTGCTTTCCCCTCCTTACTAACATTACAATAACCTTTTCTTTTTCTGATTCATCACATTTTATTTATCATTCTTCTATTTATACTGCATATGTCATGTAAAATATGATTTTACCCGCCCTATGGAGGAAAGGGGAAAAGATTAATGCTCCTAAAGTTACTAAAGTAATTGTTAGATACTGTCGACTTGCATTGAAGCTTAAATGCTACGCAATTATGCAAAGTAGAATTCATTTGGATGATCATGAAGGTCGGAAGGATAATTACAGCATACATAGTTGAAGTTGTCCACTTGGTAAAACGAAAGATGTGGCATCAACCCTGTGTCATGTTTGTTTGAGTGACTATACTCAGATTTCAAAATCCTTATCGAGTGTATTACAACTATAAGTTTGAGAGTTTGAGTTTAGCATATATAGTAAAATAGTGCACTTTAACAAATTATAATCTATGAGACACATGCTTATTTTGTGCATTCGGTGATATCATACCTTGTAGGAACATGAAAGTACAACTGTTGGATTGATGCTTGGCCTTGCAGCATCATACAGGGGAACTATGCAGCCAGCAATCTCAAAGGTAAGGAATATCTTCTCATTTTCTCCATTGCCTATTCCATTCTTGTCTTTCTTTTCTCCCCCTTCTGTGCATATCAACTGCTGTAACGAAGAGTACTTATTCTCTTTCTGGTCTCTGTTCATCTAATTAGGAGCAGTCGCTTCGCGACCTATGCATGTTTTGATTACTAGATGGGAGTGCCAGTGCTATGCACGGGTGCTTGATGTACTTATTTTAATTTTAACACAGATTAGCATATTGTACTTTGAGGTGTGCTTAATTAGGAGCAAGACACCAGAATCTGTTGTCGTGAAGATTAACTTGCACAAGAAAATACTGCAATTTTCTCCAATCCTCTGCTTGTTGCTTTTGCTGAAGAAAGGCTTAATTAGATGTGTAAGACAAAAAAGCACAATCAGCTCACAAGTATCTTTCAAAATAGTCCTATCTAATTTTTTTTTGATAACCGAGAAATCCGTCTATGACCCGCCCTTTAGACCAATCATAGCCTTCTAACTCGGTGGATAATGGGCCCGCCCCTCTACCCTTCTCCACTTAAATACCGGGTCCATTTCCCTGAAATGAAGAAGACACTTGGGTTCCCTGAAATGAAGACGACACAGTATACTACTTGAGGATTAGTAATGTTGTATTCTTCAGCATTGGGAATGCTGGCCACCATCAGAAACAAATTACAAAGCAAGTAGACTCTAGCTTTACAAAGCTCCTAGAAATTCTACTAACTCCTCTGTTTCCTCTATACAGTTCTTTTTTTTGAGAAGGTAACAGTCTTGTATTATATTCCAAAAAAATCAAACCTGCCACAACTTGTAACAGGTTTACTAATTACAAATGAGTATCAGGAAGATCTTCAATCCTAAATAAACAAAAATTACAAGGTGCCTAAAGCATTCATTACTGATTCTAGATCTTCCATATACTCCTGTTTACACCAAAAATGAAATAAAACCAAGAAATTCATCTTGATCTTCTGGATGCTGTTACTTTTGTTCTGGAAGCATCTGAGGTTCCTCTCTTTCCACAGACCACCAGATACAGGTGGGGATGATCTTCCATCTTTCTTTGTGACCAGAAATGTAGGCAAAGCTACTCCATATCTTCAGGGCCAGGACAATATTTCTTGGCATCACCCAAAGTAGGTCCTTCGAATTGATGAAAATGCTCCACAAAATATTAGTGATCCTACAGTGAAGAAAGAGGTGGTTGACTGTTTCAGCCTCTTCTCCACACAGGAAACACCTAGGATTCAGTTGGATACCCCTTTTCATGAGGTTCTCCTGAGTTAAGACAGCCTGCTTCGCTAGTAGCCAAGTGAAGCAGGACACTTTAGGAGGTATTTTAACTTTCCAGATAAGTTTCCATGCCAGCCAGTAACCTGATGGGTGAAAGAGTTGAACTTTTTGTAAGCTTCCTTCACTCTGAAATTTCCGTTGCAGTTATGATTCCAAAACAATCTATCTTGGGAGGTGGAGGTTCCTTTGAATTGTTCAAGGATTGCAAAGAAATCTACTAGCCTTTGGATCTCCCAATCATTTAGGGGTCTTCTAAAACTCAAATTGCATCCCTGATTTGACCAAACTTCTGCCATAGTGCCTTTTTGTTGTTGGTTCAGAATGTAGATATCTGGGAAGAGGGTTTGTAGGGAGCATTGTTCTAACCAGTTGTCCTCTCGGAAGAAGACCTTCATGCCATTTCCTACTCTAATGCTGCAATTTCCTCTTAATTTTGGCCAAAGGTTTCTGATGGCCCTCCAGATGCTAGTTCCATAAGTACTAGTGACCATTTTGGTAGACCAGTTATCCTCCATTTCATACTTCTGCTTGATAAGTTCTTTCCATAGTGCTTGTTCTCTAGATGCTAGTCTCCATAGCCATTTCATCATAAGGCTTTGGTTCTGAATCTTCAAATTCCTTACCCCAAGCCCTCCTTTCTGTTTGCTCCCAATCAATTCATCCCACTTAACCAAGTGGAATTTCTTGGTGTCACTATTTCCTTCCCATAGGAAATTCCTCCTTATTGCATCAAGTCTGTCAATGACCCCACCTGGGATAGGAAAGATAGACATCATGTAGGTAGGCATGGAGTTGAGAACACTGTTGATGAGAGTGAGTCTCCCGCCAAGGGAGAGATATTGACTCTTCCAGTTTACCAATCTTCTTTCACACTTCTTGACCACCTCATTCCAGATTCCCGAGGACTTGCTTTCTGCTCCTAGTGGCATGCCCAAATATACGGTTGGTAAGTCACCAGTCCTTCCCCCAAATGTAGCAGCCAGAGAGATTAGATTGGTGACCTCATTCACTGGGTATATGAAGCTTTTTTCCAATTGATATGTAGTCCTGATATGGCTTCAAATAGCACAAATATAACTCTGAGAATTACACCAAAAAATTAAAGTCTCCAGGCAGTTCCATTTCACATCGTGGACTGATCTGATTTTGTCTTCAAAACACCTTCCATTTTTCTCCCCTAGACTGACCACCATATGCAAGAGGATATTATCCTCCACCATTTTTTCTGACTTTTACTTCCCCCTCTTTTCATCCAACAACTCATTAGATCGGCTGTATGTTCCGGCATCGTCCACACTGTCTTTGTGAGACTGAAAAACATGTTCCACAATTGGGCAGTGAATTTACAGTGTAGGAACAAGTGATTGTTTGTCTCCCTAGTCTCATTGCACAAAAAACATCTAGTCACCACAACTCTCCCCTTCTTTTGTAACACCTATGTTCTTCCAGACATTTCTCCACATCTTTAGCTCTTCCTCCTTCATAATGCTATTCTTCCTCTTGGATAACTTATTTACAGTGAAACTTCCTTCTGAACTTTGTCTCCATCTAAGTCTATCAGGCTCCATTATTGTCTCACCAAAAGTATCCACTTCTTTTAGCAGGTCAACTAATCTTTCTACCTCCCAATCATTTAAGTGCCTTCTGAAGTTTAGATCCCATACCCTTTTTAGCCAATTTCTAATTGGACCATCTAATATCATTTTATACCTCTTCTATTTATATTACAACTGGATCTAGTATCAATAACTGTATTACTTGTAATGCCTTATCGTGGTATTATAAAACATGCCTCTTACTATTTGATTTATCAAAAAATGGTCCTTATTCACTAATCCTTTATCATATGTGTAATGCTTAAACGTTAAAGTTGAATGCATTGTGCAAATTTTCATAAACATCATTTTTAAATTATAAATAAAGTACAATGAGTGCACATAAAAGTAAGTAATGAACTGCTTATTGGATCAGCCAATGAATCACTCTCTTTTCACTCCTATCAAGTAGTAAAAGGATCTCGTTTGTTTCATCATTTATCATGTGAAGCAAACCAGCCACTGCAATTTTTTTACTATAATTTTGCAAGTCTTACAGTTTCAAATTTATACACTCCTAATCCTAAAAGCTTATATTTTGTCTTTTTAGTTTACTTATCCCTATAAGTTTCAAGACAAAATGGAAGACACCTGAAAGGTAACACATTACTTCCATTGTAGAACACTAAATTCTGAGCTCAAAAATAGGATAACATAATACCTCAAACTAAATTCATTTGGCTGATATTCTCTCCTGAAGCTATGAGGCTGCCTTCCTGTAGTCGTTTCTTTGCATGCCTGCGAAACCAGTACGTGTCCATCAACTTCTTTCCAAGTTAACATCGCTACGTTCAGCCCAAAAAAGTTGTAGGTACAACCTAAGTGATATGAAAATTTTGTACATGAAATGTGAAGCTAAAATATAACAGTGACCATCACTCATACAATGAGATTAACTATAAACTTAGAGCAGACAGAACTGTGGCAGTAACATTAGTACGAAGTCACCATTTCCCTTTGACAACATAAATTTAGTGTTGAATGAAATTTGCCTCCTTTCCAAGTTGTAACAAACAATTAAAAAAAGGAGTGGACCTGATCAATTTTGACGCTTTTGCCAGACTTCGAATATACTGTTTATCTAGATTTAAATTTTACTTTTTGTGTATTCAACTTTTTAGTTACTATGTCTCTTGTTTTACACAGAATCTGTACAAAAAGAATAGCTAACGAGCAAACTTTTGTGGTGAAAAAACTACTTCATTATGTTATTGAGCTGCATGATGATACTTAGAGCCTGTTTGGCTCAGCTTAAAAGCTGGTTTTTGACTTATTTAATTGTTTGGCAATTCTCAAAATAACTTATTTTAAGTTAAAAAAAACTTATTTTAAGCCAAAAATTAAAAGCTGGGGTAGGGGTGCTTTTCTTTTTTTAGCTTATAAGCTCTTTTAAGTTAACCAAATTTTTACCTTTTTGCCCTTATTTCTTTTATTTTTATTTTATTATTATTATAATTATTAGTATATTAATATTTTATTATTTTATTATTATTTATTTTATTACTCTTTATTATTATTATTATTATAATATTATTATTATATATTATTATTAGTAGTAGTAGTATTAATATTTTTTTATTACTATTATTTATTTTATTATTCTTTATTATTATTATTATTATATATTATATATTATTATATATTATTATTATTATTTTCATATTATTTTATTATTATTTTTATTTATTATTATTATTATATATTATTATTATTATTTATTTTATTATTATTTATTATTATTATTATTATTATTTTCATATTGTTATCTTATTATTATTATTATTTATTATTATTATTATTATTATTATTATTATATATTATTGTTATTATTATTATATATTATTATTGATATTTTTTTATTTTATTATTATTATTATTATTATTATTATTTATTTTGTTATTCTTTATTATTATTATATATTATTATTAATATTTTATTATTATTATTATTATTATTATTATTTTATTATTCTTTATTATTATTATATATTATATATTATTACTTATTTTATTATTCTTTATTATTTTATGTATTATTATTATTATTATATATTATATATTATTATTCTTTTCATATTTTTATTATTATTATTATTATTATTTGTTATTATTATTTTTATTATATATTATATTATTATTATTATTATTATTATTATTATTATTATTATATTAATTAACTTTTATCATGTTAACAACTTTTAAGGGTATTTCAGACATTTTGATTAAAAAAGCTGTTTATCAGCACTTATTTGCCAAACACATCAACAACTTTTTTTTTAACTTCAGCACTTTTATCCAAATGCATAACTGCTTATTTTAAAAATAAGTTTCAGCACTTTCAAAAGTACTTTTTAAAAGCTGCTTTTTTTAAGCCCATCCAAACGAGCTCTGAGAGCCTGTTTGGATTAGCTTAAAAGCTGATCAAACTGACTTAAAAGTTGGTTTTTGACTTATTTAAGTGTTTGACAATTCTCAAAGTGACTTATTTTAAGTTAAAAAAAACTTATTTTAAGTCAAAAGTTAAAAGCTGGGGAAGGGGTGCTTTTTTTTTTAGCTTAAAAGTTCTTTTAAGTTGACCAAATATTTTACCTTTTTGCCCTTATTTTTTTTTTTTTTATTATTTATTATTATTATTATTATAATTATTAGTATTATTAATATTTTATTATTTTATTATTATTACTCTTTATTATTATTATTATACATTGTTATTATTATTATTATATATTATTATTATTATTAATATTTTATTATTTTTATTATTATTATTCTTTATTATTATCATTATTATATATTATATATTTTTATATAATATTATTATTATATTATTATTATTATTATTTGTTATTATTATTATATAGTATTATTATTATTATTTATTATTATTAATATTTTATATATTATTATGATTATTATTTATTTTATTATTTATTATTATTATTATTATTATTATTGTATTATTTTCATATTGTTATATTATTATTATTATTATTTATGTTTAATTATTTTATTAGTATTGTTATTTATTATTATTATTATATTATTATTATTATTATTATTTATTATTATTATTTATGTTTAATTATTTTATTATTATTGTTATTTATTATTATTATATTATTATTATTATTAATATTTTATTTTATTATTTATTATTATTATTTATTTTATTATTCTTTATTATTATTATATTTTATTATTATTATATATTATATATTATTATTTATTTTATTATTCTTTATTATTATTATATATTATTATTATATATATTATATATTATTATTATTATTCTTTTCATATTATTTTATTATTATTATTATTATTATTATTATTATTATTATTATTATTTATTATTTATTATTATTATTATTTATTATTATTATTATTATATATTATATATTATTATTATTATTAAATTTATCAATTTTTATCATGTTAACAGCTATTAAGGGTATTTCAGACATTTTGATTAAAAAAAGTGTTTACGAGTACTTATTTGCCAAACACATCAACAACTTTTTTTTTTTAACTTCAGCACTTCTTTCAAACACATAACTACTTATTTTAAAAATAAGTTCCAGCACTTTCAAAAGTATTTTTTAAAAGCTACTTTTTTTAAGCCCATCCAAACGGGCTCTTACTGTGATATATTTTTAAGTATCAATGTCTAAATTATTTATTAAAAGGAATTACTGAGCAATGGAAAAAGATTTAGCAATTACCTTAGAAAAAATTTATCTCTTGGAGGTGTTATTTCAAGCTGCAAGTAATTTAAAAGTGCATATTCCATATGCTGGACCTGCAGATGCAATACCTCTCTTTCTTTGTGAGGCAGACTTACTCTCATCAATAGTGTCTTAGACAGTATTCCCACATCTTGTATGTCTCTATTTTCAGCGCCAAGTTCAATTATAAAGCAAGTTGATAGGCTCAAAAGGAGGTTCCTATGGGAGGGAAACAATCTCACTCACAACTATCTCTTGTCAAATGTCAGTCAATTATTCAACCCAAGGCCTAGGGGGACTGGGTATCAGGAACCTCTAGCTTCACAACAATAATTTTATTATGAAGTGGGTATGGAGATATGGACAAATCAAGGCAGTGTATTGAAGGGACATTATCAAGGCTAAATATCAGCAGTTTCCAAGATGACTTCTTTCAGAAAGTCTCCTTCAAGGCTGGTAATGGGCTCAAGATTATATTTTGGCACGACAAATGGCTTGGGGAATCTTCTGTAAAAGACTCATTCCCTTCAATGTCATAGATAGCCTCTATCAAAGAAGCAACAATAGCTTAATATAGAGACAACAACTGCTGGGCTCCAACTTTCAGAAGGAATTTACAGGATTGGGAAGTTAACAACTTCCTTTCTATCTAAGAAACATTGGGACAAAGCCTTCTCAAAAAAGAAAAAAACATTGGGACAAAGTACCTTGATGGATGTGACTCTAGACAGAGTCCTTGGGGTAATTCCAAAGAAAGGATCTATACTGTGAAAGAATGCTACTACTACTGGAGTTCTCAAAAAGGTATCCTGGAGGTATGGCCTTGGAACATGTCTGGAGTACAAAGCAACCTCTCAAAGTCTCTTCCATCCCTTGGACTGCCCTGAAAGAAGCACGCCTAACACAAGACAATTTCAAGAAAAGGGGTGTAATCCTCATCAACAGATGTGTCATGTGCAAGCAGACTACTCAAAGTGTAAATTACCTCTTTCTGCATGCCCTGCAGCAGCTAACCCGTGGCATTTTTCTACTCTATGCTTGGCCTTCAATAGGTAATTCCCTTTAACATCAATGATGCTTTTGCTAGATGGATATTGTGGAGAGTTGTCAAATCCATTAAAGGGATCTGTTGAATGATCCCAATAGTTACTTTTCTGAGCCTCTGGAAGGAGAAAAACAGCAGATGTGTGATGGAATCTCAACCTCTATTTGTACTCTCAAGGCTAGATGTTCAGTTAGTTTATATAGTTGGCACTTTCTTGCCCTTGTACACAGTGTGGTAACTTTTTGGATTTCTTAGTTCCCTATCTCTGGTACAATCGAGATGTAGGGATTCCTTGGCTGCCAAGCTTGCTTCATGTGGTTCTATTTGGAGCAGCTTCTTTTGTTCCTTTGTAACTTCGAATCAAACTTAAGAAATGAACGCCCACCCCTAATTCAATATAAGGTAAAAAAGTTTTCCTCCATGCAACAATGTAGTGAAATACAGAAGTAAGCAAAAACAAACCTAGTGTTAAGTACACGCAACTGTATGTAGCTCCATGATGTAAATTTGGGACCCCAGCCTTTAGTGCTGAAGATTAATACACAAAACTGTTACCTTTTACCTTTGTCAAAAAAAACCTAGTGTACAGAGAGGCAGATAAAGAATAGAAAATGAAGAAGCGGAGAACTCCAGAGTAAATGAACAAAGATGCAACGGAAAGTGAAGTGGAAGCAGCGGCAATCGTGGGCTTGATGAATGGACCAAAAATACAATATTACCCTTGGTCGTCCAAAAGAGTCCTACTTATTATATAGTTAAATTAAATGTAGTGCTCTTGTAAACTGCACCATAGTACTATTTGGGAATTGTCAGCATAGGTATGCATGTCTGATTGCTGTTTTTTTAAATCTTTTTTTGTTTAGTTTGTGGTGGGAGGGGATAAATAGACGGTTGTAGCTGATAAAAGTCTCGTGGAAGTACCTATGCTAATGAAGTTAACAGAAGGACTGCATGAAGTTCTTGATTTTATCAGCAGATCTTAAAGCCCCTATTAACTTTCAGCTTGCTCTAACCCTGGCCTTATTATTTTTGAGATATTCTGGACAAGCTTCCTTACACTTCATTTCTTGTTCTTCACAGCATATAACTGTGTGCTGCCTGATTGTTTTACTTTTGGAAGCATAGGAGGATGACTCTTAATAATTTGACAAGTACAGTGCCTCATAATATCTGCAGATATAAAATTGCAGAATTGTAGTTGCTAAACTGCGTTAGTGACTTAGTGTAGCTTTGATTCTTGTATCTCAACACATTTTTCAGTTTGAGCACTCCAAATCTGCTCTTGTCAGTTACTGAATGATATTATCTACTTAACAATCAGCTCTAATATTCAAACGTCCCTTTCGTGTTGGGTGCATTATCTGCACCATTGACTTAGTAATCTGTTCTAGTTGTAGTTTATTGATTTGTCATTAGATGTGCTTTTCTCCTGTTCCTTCTAATGAATCAAGAATTTATTGTGATCTCCCTGCAGTCTCTCTATGTTCATATACCATCCCGTCATCCGTCTTCCTTCCCAGATTTGGAATTGCCAACCCTGTTGCAGGTAATTGCAGTATACATTGTGAATCAGTAAATGGTTAAATTCTCGTAGAAAATTGGTATTCTCTGTGGGTTTATCAGTTCATATTGGTTATTTTCTTCTGTTCTATTAAGAATTCAGTATAGGTGTAGAGTTTTAGAAAGAAAAGATTTATTTCTATTTCAATATGTGTTAACATCCCATGAGCAAGGGTATTTATACAAAATGTCCTATAACTAATCTACTAAAGGAAATCAATTACACTTTACAACAAATTAATTAGAATAAAGATTTAATCCATACTAGACTTGTTTGGAGAAGTGCTGCACTGATCTTTACCGCTTAATCGTTTCATTTTCGTCAAGAATACTTTCCTCTTTGACCCCTCAAATTTTCTTGCAATATCAACATGCTTTGCTAGCAAACCAGGGGCTGAAGATACATTTAAATCTTCCATGATATTACACTGATATGTTTCTATTCTTATATTTCTTTCCAACTATTTGTCCTTTAGAAGAATCGAAGGTCTGTGTTTCCCTCCTCCAACTATTTGCTTCACTGTTTCTTTTGGTAAATAACCTGCCTCTCTAATGAAGTATTTTTGTCTTGAAAAATGATTGTTCTTGCTATTGGATTATTTTTCAGTCAGCAGCTCTCCTTTCTGTTGGGCTTCTATATGAGGGATCTGCACATCCGCAAACAATGCAAATTCTTCTGGTACTTCTTCTAAATCTTGGAGGTTTATACTCTTCTGAAGTTCTCTTGGATCATCTGTTGATGAAGTGTTGAGTAGTCACTATGTATTATTGGGTAGTTGGTTTCGATATGTCAGGATGTGTAGAAGTGGTCCCTTGTTCGAAGATATTTAACTTTTGTCATCCTCATTTATAGTAAGGAGCGGTGGCTATTGAAAACTAACTGGAGTAGTGGGACAATTCATCTAAAATAAATTTGTTCCTCTGGGAGTTGGTGCAGGGAAAAAGCAGATTTATTTGTATCTACTTAATTGTTCTGGCATTGAAGTGAAATGATTAAGGTGTCATTTGGTAGAGTGAATAAGAATACAATTGAGTAGGATGTATTAGTAATACTGTGATAAGTTATACTGAGACTTTCTTATCCACTGTTTAGTTTGGTGTATTAAGGGGAGTTTTGTATTTAACCATGCTTATCCATATATTGGTAATCCTTGTATAGTTGGTACCATGATTTGCTTAGTTATACACCCTATAATACTGAATAGGGTGTATAACTAATAGGCTAAATGTTCCACCAAACTAAGAGTTAAATAATACCATGAGTAATACATGTATTATTTTCTCTAATATATCCTACCAAATGATCCCTAAGTAATGTAGACAGTCCATACTAGTGCTAGCAAAATGGATAAGATATTAGAGTCTCCGTCCGATCTGACCAGTTAAAAGGGGTTGGTTAACTGATTTTTTAAAGAGTGGATTAAATATGGATCAATTATATTACCCGCTCTATAAAATTGAGTACTGGCTGATCAAATATGGATCACGAGGACTAAAGATGTGAAGGAGGCTCTGAGAGATACCAGAATCCGCGAGAGTGAGCTGCATTTTATTATCCATATAACCCACTGTACACCCTTGTAGATGCTGCCTCCATGTGTTCTTTCCTCTTTTGTCTTTTTTTTACTTTTCTAAAGTGTAAAGGGAGCTGAGAAATGGTTACATGAAGAACCCAGAAGGAATGACAGAAGATAGGTCTGACTGAAGAAAACCATATTTAAAAATTTAAAAGTTCATTCTAAGATCTTTTAATAGCTTCCAAGCATATGTTTTTTATTTTAAAAGAAAATATCAACATTTCAATTTCTGAGATCAATCCAAAAGTTCATGATTTAACCTTTGATAAGTTGATTTTGTTTCATTGGACTGAGAAAATAGTTGTAAATCCTAGTTGATTGCTTCTGCACGCTCAAATATTTTTATATTCATCATTTGTTTTTGAAAGAGAGGCACTCAGAATTTTGATCTTGTAAAACCATGGATAGAAGTGCCCATATTATCCGTCCATTCAACCCAAATTTGACCCCTACCGAATATGGTTGTGTCGAATGCTTTATACATTTCTTTGTCTAACTCGTTCTCAACGTGTCCATAACTGATCTGACCTGTCCATTTGCTAGCACTATTACATACTCCATACTGATCTTGCTTGCATGCAAGAAGCGATGATTTAGTGTTTGACCGAAATTGTAAATTAGTGTTGATCCAAGTTTTATGCATGCTTTTCATGAATTCAATCACTGATAACCAGTTTGCAGGGTGAAATAGGCCGTAGAAGTGGAGGAGATAATGTACTTGAAAGGGAGGGATATGCAGTTGCAGCCGGGTTTTCACTGGGATTGGTTGCCTTGGGTATGATTGAAAGTGCACATGCACTATTATGGCTAATATCTGTTTCTAAGTATTTTTTTAAAAAAACTGAAGGTCGTGGAGAAGATGCTCCTGGCTTTGTGGACGCTTTGGTCGATCGGTTATTCCTGTACATTGGCGGCAAGGAGCCTCAAAACGTATATGCTTGCAGAATTTGTCTCCTGTTTTATGCGATAAGATTCCAAACTTATGGTCCTTGACTAAAGTGATGTTCTCATTTTCTTTGAATAAATTCAGGAGAGGTCCCATCTTTTTGTTCCATCTATTGATGAACTCAATCTGAGTGCAGGACAGGTCAGGTCGTCTTGTCAGTTGTCGCTCCACAGATATTATATTACTGCTATTCTTATCTGACTTAGAGATAGGTACCAATCATCCGAAACTGTACCATTTCTCTTGCAGATAATGGACGGTACTGCAGTCAATGTTGATGTTACTGCACCTGGAGCCACCATTGCCCTTGCTCTTATGTTTTTGAAGGTAATTTTAGACATAATATTACTTTCCCCTTAGAGATAACCTCCCATACAACTTACTTCTAATCATTAATTTTGCTCTTAATCCAATGCAGACAGAGTCAGAGTTGGTCTATTCTAGGTTATCTGTCCCGCAGACACATTTTGATTTACAGTATGTTCGACCTGATTTTATAATGCTCCGTGTCATTGCTCGGAATATGATAATGTGGAGCAGGTAAAACATGCTCCAGACACTTTCCAATCAGCAATAACATTTATAAGTTGCTTCTCAGGTCTAACTATGGTTTAATTTCTTCTAGAGTTCATGCATCTGAAGAATGGATTCAATCTCAAATTCCGGAGGTTATTCAAAATGGTGTTAAAGGCCTTGGTGATACCATGAGTGACACAGATGAGATAAATGCTGATGCATTTGTTCAGGCGTATGTTCACATAGTGGTTGGAGCCTGCATTTCTCTTGGTAAGCCTAAGTTCTAAAAGACAGCTATTGCCTCTTGTCTGTTGACTCCAGCTTCTAGTTAAGTTGATATGTAATGCTATCCTCCATTTTATGCCAGACATGAAATTTTGATATCCAATAGTTTCCCTAACTTATATACATAACAATATGCTTTAAATGGTTTTGAATTGTGAATTTAAATGTATTACCAACAATGGAATCAGTAGAATTTGAGAATTCAAATGCAGTACCAACGATGGATTCAATACTGTCTTCTACCAGTTCATATGAATCACTGCTAAGGAAGGTTGCATTGAGTTTGATTTGGGAGGGCAGATCAGGTTTTAGAGATATCAAAAATAATGTTAATAACTGATGAGTGGAAAATAGCTCGGTCCTAATTTGAATTGTGTTAAGAAATGGAGCTCCAGCTTAACATCTGCACTAGAGTTTAAACATTTAACTCTTATACTCTATGAACTAAAGCAGGCAGATATATGAATATTCTTGAAAGTTGGAGAATATAACTTCTATAGTAGCATGGCTCTTTCAGAAGTTGGTGGATATGGTCAAAAGCTCTTTTGCAATACAATAGTGTTTCAATACATACCAACTATAGAAGCTTTGACAACTAATAGGAATTGAAAGTAAAAGAAGATATGTTAAGTGTTGCGTACCTGAAATACTTTGTACTATGAAACTAAATAATGTCGCTTTGTTGGCTTGGTGAACTACACGGGACGGTGGGGTTGGTGCTATTGAACATCAGATCTGTTGGATGTTGTATTTCTTGTTATTCTTGACTTGCAAGCTATAATTTTGGCAGGGTTAAGATATGCTGGTAGTAGGGATGGCAATTTACAAGAGCTGCTCTACAAATATGCACTATACTTCCTTAATGAGGTCTGTTCTTCACCTTATTGTGCCGATTCATATTTATAATGCTGCACAATTTACCTCTAATCCTGCAGATAAAACCTGTATCTGTCTCAAGTGTGTCATTTCCAAAAGGACTGTCTAGATATATTGATCGTGGCTCACTGGAGACATGTCTTCACCTAATTGTTCTCTCTCTATGTGTGGTTAGTATATGTCTGCACAAGTACAAATTGTTTAAATTTATGGTTAGGCTTCATTCAGAAATTCTACTTGTGCAGGTCATGGCAGGGTCTGGACACCTACAAACATTCAAGTTGTTAAAATATTTGCGTGGTCGAAATTCAGCAGATGGGCACTTGAGCTTCGGTAATCAGATGGCTGTAAGTGAATTGTCATTTTACAACGAGTTCTTGATTCACCTGTTTATTCCACTGGTTGCTAACTAAGTTCCACTGTGGATCAGAGAAATGTTTGTGATCCACCAACAAATAATGTGGATTACTCATCAAATTCTACCATAAATAGAGCTGTCAGTATGGGCTTAGCCAGTTGAGTTGGCCCAAACCAGCCCATGATTTGATAGGATTGGTTACAAATTTGTAGTCCATGTAAGAATGAGGCTCTTTAGCCGAGCCCAAGTCAGTCACGTCTGCTCATGAGGCTTGAGAGAAGTTGGGTTGGGCCAGCCCATGGCCAAATAAAAAATATTTAATTTAAAATAGATAAATAAAAATGAAATAGAGTACTAACAAGGGATAATTGTATAGAATGACAATCTAATAATATAAAATGAATATAGTAGCTATCGTTTGATTTACTTGTGTTCCATAGCAAACTGTTTGTCAGTCCCTCTCTCCCTCATATTCTCGCTCGCCACTCTCCCTCTCTCGCTCGCTTCCTTCACTCGTCTCGCTCACTTTATACAATAGAATTGTATAAATTGTGTTTCTAATTGTATAAAGCGAGAGAAAATTGTATATACACATGCAAATACATATATCTCTGTCTTATACACTTATAATTTTACAATAAAAGTACTTCCCTGCCCAAGTCTCTTTTGTCTTTCTCTCTTTCTCGTTTTATACAAATTCAAATTGTAGATAATTTCTCTCTTTCTCGTTCTATACAAAATCAAGTTGTATATAATTGTCATGTACACTTATAATTATACAATTCGTTTTATACAATTCTCTGCCCAAGTCTCTTTCTCTTTCTCGTTTATACACTTCGTTTTATACAATTCGCTTCAATTGTATATGTATAGTGAATTATACATATATATGTTTGCTATGGAGCGCAATTATGCAAACTTTGCTATAACATACAAATATGAATTTTATGTTTGCTATATGTGAAAGTTGCCCTACTAACAATCACAAGAAATGAGTCAAACTCAAAGTTTATATAACCCACCATATATTCATATTGTAAAGTCTAATGATCAAAGTAGTAAAATGCAAATACAAAATTATATTATATTAATCAGATGTTTTCTTGAAGCCATTATGAATCATCTAACTTCTACTGAGACATATATCACAATAAGAGACATCATATACAACTAAAATTGTATTGAACCAACAATCCAATACAAAAATTTCATATGTAATGGACATTACTAACAATTGAAAATATTTGATAATTCATACTTAAAAAGTATTATTAGGATATTTAATTGTAGTTTTAGACTTGGATAGCAACATCATGTAATTTTGTCTGATAAATATTCATGTTAAGCATTTCTAGATTTGAATCTAAATTTAAAAAATTATTTAAAATGTGAACCGCCGGCCCCGCCGGCCTGAAGCACTCATAGAGATGGTTAGGAGCTGTTTTAAGGACCATCAATGTATTGACAGCTCTAACCATAAACCATTTTCTTTCAACAAGAATAAATAATTGCTTGGACATTTTCATGATAGATCCGCAAGTATCTGATGATAGTACATTGGTGAATTTGCTATATGCACTTGTTCGTTCAAATTGTTTGCATTAAGATGCAGAAGATATTGTGGATTCAACTTTTAGTTTCTTCTATGACCATCTTTCTCATGCAGTGTTCTGAAAACTGTTTCAGGTAAGCTTAGCCATTGGTTTCTTGTTTATTGGGGGTGGAATGCAGACTTTCTCGACTAGCAAAAGTTCTATTGCTGCTTTACTAATAACACTATATCCGCGATTGCCGACTGGACCTAATGACAATCGGTGCCACCTTCAGGTAAATGAATGCAGAAGTGAAATACTTTAGTTGAGGAAAATATGACCTCAGTTTGTAGCAGTGTTTTTAAAGGCGTTGGGGAGGCACGTTTCGGAGCGCGTTCAGAGGCAAGGCAATGGAAAATTGCCCTTGCGTGCATGTGGGAGGCACAGTTCCATAGGGCGGATGCTCTAACATGTCTGGCGTATACCTAGGCATGCCTCGGCTCTCACTGAAGAGCCGCACGCCTTAAAGTTCTGAATAGATCAGTTCAAATTTCAAGAAGAAGAAGAATTAGAGTAAAATTAATATTTATTCCTTGCCACAAACATGAATCAAGTATAAGCAAAGAAAGTGCAAGACCTGATGTTGATCCAAAAGAATACTGTAGAGTTTATATGCTTTAATTTTCTTTAATTTCATTCTCATAAAGCAAAGAGAGCGGATGGGCAACAATAGTTCTCCGATTTCGAATTATGATGACCTTGTGCCCTTGGTTTTAGACATTGAGGATGTTCTTAGTTGCTCTGCGTCTGGGTTTGAACGATTGAATGGAAATTATGGAAAGAAGATGAATTCTCAAGGATTTCAAAGCCACTCTCCTTTTACTTTTTTTCTGTATCTGTATGGACTTTTAGGGGGATTGTGGTTACTGAGTAGATACTGGGAATACTGGACATCACTTAACAGTGGAAGTAGTCCAGTAGTTGACACTTGCTAGGCAGCTTTTCTTATGAGATTTCTGTAGATCTGCCAAATGTAGGAGTACCTATTAGGAGTGTTGTAAATTTTACAGAGGATGAACAGTTCAAATGAGAGAGACAATCATTGATCCCACCAGAGCTATTTAAATGAGGGGAAAAAGAAAGACAAACTGATAATACCTCTTTTTGACAAGCACCTGAGAATATCACCTTAAATAAAAAGGACTTATTCAAGGCCAAGGGGGACAAATGAGTTACTAGGCTATGTGAACATTGTTCTGAGGAGTGCATATGAATGCACCTTCTGTGGAAGGATTCTTTCTTGTTTGACATATCCAGCTATCATGTGATGCAAAAGAGAGGTTATATGTACCTACCCTCTTAGACGTATGTGATGTGACTTAAGGCCTGTTGAGAGATGGTGAGTTCAGATACAAAAAATCCCATGGAACAACTAGATACCGGCAATACCTGAACATAGTATTGAGTGGATCGGCGCTGATTTGTAGTTCACTTATCTCGAAACTCGCCTTTCTGGATTTGATTGGTACTAGTTATGCAGAGATTGAAATTAATCAACATATTGGTTTCCATGTTTCAAATTGTCCGGTTAATGACTATTTCCTTATCCCCTTTTGTGGAGTCTCTCTTTGCAACTCTGTTAATCTTTCTTTCTTTGATCTCATAAGATGTCTTTGATTTTGGTTAATAGCCTATGTAAACGTCTCATACTATCATTATAATTTGTATTTGCTTCCTTCCATTCCATTTCCCGTCTAGCAAATACTTTTGTAATTTAAATTTGCATAGTACAGGCTTTTCGGCATTTGTATGTTCTTGCAACAGAAGCTCGCTGGGTTCAGACAGTTGATGTGGACAGTGGTTTACCTGTCTATTGTCCATTAGAAGTTACTGTTCGGGAGACAGAACACTATGCAGAAACGAGTTTTTATGAGGTTACCCCGTGCATTCTTCCAGAACGTGCTGTTGTAAGTTCTGGTCTTCTGTACAAGCAAATTATGCAGTAATTTTAAGATTATTAAACACATGAAACATTAGGTCAAGCCAATTTTTTCCCTTTTGCCATTATAGTTGAAGGCTGTTCGTGTCTGCGGCCCTCGATACTGGTCTCAAGTCATCAATCACATTCCTGAGGGTAAAGTTGACATTGGTTTTCGCTTCATCTAGTTGGACATTGAGGCTAAAAACTTATTTTGTTCAAATATTATCTGTAACTCTTTACAGAAAAACCATGGAGCTCAGGGGACAAGGGTGATGCGCTTAGTTCTGGTATCCTCTATGTCAAGAGAAAGGTTGGAGCATGTTCCTATGTGGATGATCCTGCAGGGTGTCAGTCACTGCTCTCACGAGCAATGCACAAGGTTAGTTCTCATTTACAAAAATGCAACTCTTCTTTGTCCTATCTAATTGTTACATCAAATTATGTTTGCTTTTATGTAGGTGTTTGGCTTGACACGTCTGAGAGCTTCAGCAGCAAGTAGAGATTGTCAAGATGGTGACATGGTAGATCAGTTGATCAGTACTTTCTCGTCCAACCCAAGTTTAATTTCGTTTGCCCAGCTCTGCTGTGACCCTAACTGGAATAGCAGGCAAGTGCCCATATGTTCATTGCTGATTCTCAATTCAATATTCTAGTGGTTATTTTCCTAACTCAGTGTGTACTCGTTCTGTTCCTAATTCTGACACTTTTGTGTTACCTCGGCATACAGATGGATCCCACAAAAATGAATAAATATCATTAAGCATGAATTTGAAATCGATCTGAATCTAACAGAATGTAATGTTTAATAAACCAAGAAAGCTACATAAAATTCAAAGGGGGGGGGGGGAGGAAGGAATTTTTCCAAGATGACTTGTTACAAAATAAATCACCCTAGAAACCTGTGATTGAAGAAATGATTCTTCTGTCTCATTCCCATGAACAGTTATTAATCCTGATCCAGCCTGGCCGTTGAAGTGTTGCAGCTGAATATGTAGTCTAAACTAACTTTACTGGCTTGTATTTTTTAACTGTTATAGAGCAGGATAGGAGCGAAAAGACTAACTTTTGGAGGCTGGACTTAGGACAGAACTATGGGTTCTTCTTTACATCATGAATACTGTTAAAGATGCTTCTTAATCTTCTAACTAAGGGTGTTCATGGTTCGGTTTGCGTCGATTTTCTCCTAAAAGAAAACCAAACCAATTAAGTTGATTTTTCATATATTAGAACCAAAACCAACCAGTGTTTTCAAAGACGTTTATGGGGCGAGTCTCAGGGTGGGGCGTACCAAAAACGCTCCTGGGCGCAAATTAAAGGCGTAGATCCATAGGGCGTTTGCACTAGAATTTGGGGTGTAAGCTCCGGGGGAAAAGCGCAAGTCCCTAGTGCAAAAACATACGCCCCGAGCGTTAACATCTACTTACTGATTCATTTGCAAAGCAGGGACTATTTACATGTACTTACTAATTCATTGCAAGTCACTAACTGAATGATATAGCAAGATTGTGTGAAAGATTAGTTTTTGATGACGTGAATGTAGAAATATTATGTGGAGTCATTTCAAACTTGCTTGACAAATAATGAAAGACTGGCCTCCAAGATGTGTTTTTGTTGTCCTGCTGGATTCCTTGTCTTCTGATTGTAATGATGAGTTGATAGTAAAGCCTGTATTGCACATTTGCAGATCTGACATTGACTTCCAAGAATTTTGCTTACAAGTGTTATTTGAGTGTGTAAGCAAGGACAGGCCAGCCCTATTGCAGGTGATGACTCATCATGCAAATGTTTTTTACCTTGATAATTCATAAAAAAAGATTCTTAAATGGACAGTACATACTATGTATTTGAGCCAGGCAGTTGTGTAGTTACCATGGAAGAACTTACTTTGAACATTTGTTCTATCCTTTTCAGAAAGAATGTTATATACTGAAGTTTGAAGTAGTTGTTACACCCCAATTTAAGCTGTGTGGGTGATTGACACCTGATGCTGCCTTTAAACTTTCCAAGGAGAAAACCATTTAGACATATTACCCTTTTCATAGCAATGCATGCATCACGACATGTAAAGCTTAATAAATTTGGAACTATAACATAAAGCTCATCGGCCTCATCATAATCTTGAAAATCCTATCATATGGTTCACAAGGCATAGAATATTTGAAAATCGTTACAAAATGAAAATGTCATAAGGGCCTCATAACATGTCTAGACCACTCACAAATCACAATAATGTCATTGGAACTCTATGATGTACAAAATAAATACCATGCACGGGGCACATCCCAGCTATGCAAAGGAATATCATGAAGTGGGCCACAACTAGAGTATTGGGGCTCACCAAAAGCTAAGATGTAGGGAGATGCCTAGCTTGTGCTAAGTTGTTCAGACTCTTCACTTTCAATGCTGCACCCATGTCAACACGACGTTGGTGTGGGATCCGTACCTTATTTGGTCAATAAATTTTGGATACTTCGACCAAAATTGATGGTGAAATTCGAGACAAATACCTATCATTTATTTAATCAAAGCGAAAGCTAAGACCAAATTTCAAGCAATGACATCACCCCGTCTTGATCAGATGTTGATTATGGTCGATTCTAGGTTTATGAAAAGCTCAATTTCAAGCCAAGGTTCTAAAATGTTCCCGAATATCTCGAAAACCGCGTAATCCAATCTACGAAGTCAAAAAACACCTTTCAGATCCAACAGAACTGTCAAAATTCGATTTTGTCCTAGTCAACCTGATACATAGATTTTGATCTAACTTTCCGAAAACCAAACTTTCAAACTGAAAATCTTCTCCGAAACTCATCCGATCACCTCAGGAGTCGTGTCACCCGTGCTGCAAGTCACGAATAACATCGAGAAGCCAGCTTACAGGAATGGTTATATAGGGGAAACCAACTGAAAACACAACAGCCATGAGGGTCGTTACAGTTTACACCTTGGGGATACCTTAATCAAGCTGTTAGGGTCGTGATTAGTCGTAATTGACATTTAAAACTTACGGGTCTTTATAGTTGCTTCCTATGAAGGTTGTGTTACTTCTTCTCCTTGTTAAGTAGCTTGTGCTAGTATTTGGAGGTAGTCATTTAACATTTGGAAAATCTGCAGGTTTACCTGTCATTATACACAACTATTGGTTCCATGGTTGATCGGGCTACTAGTAGTTCCAGCAATTTACAGGACACACTCTTCATCTCAAGTCTGAAGGTATCTTTTATCTTTGTACCTGACTTGTTGGCATAATCTATGGATTTTTTAAAAAGTGATCATTTTTTCAGATTCAAAAAAGGCCTTTTTAACTACCTGCTTAGTGTGTGGGCTTGCTATCTTCATATTTTTTCGAGTTTAGATCATTCAAAATTAAGTGTGTGGGCTTAGTGTGAGGGTTTCTTCTCCTTATTTGATTGTGGTTTTGTTTTAGACTCGAAATTTGTTATCTGTGTAGTGCATTGGTGCATGCTTTCTTTGTATACACGACTACACGTCTGTTGTAGACCATCCAAATGCTCTTTGAAACAAGTGATGAGAATTGGGAAGTCACCACTCTCCACAACATAAATCACTAGGGAGGTCGCTGTAATTTTAAATTAGAGGTTAATGTATCTGATATTGTTGAACTGGAGGGAGCTAACTATGGTTTATTGAATATTTAATATGATCAGTATCAGAGAGATTTTTTAACTTTATTTACATTCAACTTGTTGTATGAGCCAATTCTTTTTTCTATTTGCTAAGCACATAAAAGTATTATAGTGGTAGATCGTTGAGATTTCTGTGCAGGTGTTACGTGTGGAATTGTATGCTTATGTATAGATTAGGAGGACAAGTTATTTGTTGCGTGAAGTTCATATATTTGGGAGTTCTAGAGTATGTGGTCTCAGATTTGGTTCCAAAACTTGATAACCATTTATGCATGATTAACATTTTTAATATCATAAAGCCGTAATACCATTGCACCCAAGGGTGTGGCCTAGTAGTCAATGTAGTGGTTGCGAGCCATGAAGTCTCAGGTTCGAATCATAACCTAGACAAACATTAGGTGATTATTCCCATTTGTCTTAGCCTTGGTGGATAGAGTTACTTGGTACCTGTTATTGGTGAGAGGTGACAGGTATTCAACGGAATTAGTCGAGGTGCGCGGAAGCTGACCCAGACACCGTGGTCATCCAAAAATAAAATAAAAAATAAAGCCCTAATACCATCTTTTAACTTTATTATTTCCTCTTTATGAAATATAACTTATCTAACATAGAAAGGTAAAAAAGACGTATCTATTGTGGCAAGTTTAGATCCTATCGTTGTTCATGAGCATTAATGTTTCCAACACCGTAAAGACCTAATACATTCTTCAAGTTTATCATTTCATCCTTGTGAAATACTTTAGAACTTATCTGACACAAGTCAATCAGAGAAGATTTTACTGTGGCATGTATAGATCGTACCCTTAGCAAACCTTGGTCAATCAATATATTGCCTAATTATCTGGTAGTTACTCCTTCAGAGAACAAAACACCAGACTGTCAGATCACAAATATATTTAAAAATGAATGCTTGTTGATCTTGACCTTGAACTGATTTCTTGATTGCACATATGCTTTAGCACAGAAACTAAAGTTGAAATGTTCAGGGCTCTTCTTTTTTGGTGTAAACATAGCTTAATGGAGGAGTTCGAATCAGCTAATGATGTACTCGATTCCTTACGAGAAGATTAAGGACTAGGAGTTTATTTTTTGCTCATCTGGATGTAAATATGGGGGACTACACACCCTTTGTGTAGTTTGTTATTAATACACAAAAATGTTACCTGTTCAAAAAACAATTTACTCACTATGCCTTTCATGCTACGCTGCATATTACCTGTAATTACTGTGCCTGATATCCATCTTTAATGGATTATTGTATTCAATTCTTCGCATACAGATAGCGCTGGCCTACAATAATAGTTTGCTAAGTAAAAGATCAACAAGTTCAAAGGAGGGCATCGTACAATCAACTTTTCTTGGTTCAGTCCAGAAGCGTGTGGAGGAGATTCTTAGTTCATCTCTGGAATTTCAGAAGGATTTTTCTGAGTACATGAAATATGGAAGATGGCCAACTGAAGATTATGGAAGAAGGGCCTCAACTCTTCTTTCTTGGTATGTACAATGGTACAATGTGCCATCACCATTCCAAGTTAAAAGAGCTTTGGACAAAATCAAGGCAACTAACACATCCTCTTCAGTCCCTCTTTTACATTTGTTGTTCCCTGCAACTGATGTTACTGCCCTCTATGAGATCAACAGAGTAGGATTTTGCTCCAGGGGATGAGATTTGAATATCCTCTCTAAATTTTATTGTTGTTGTAACTAGTAAGTCTCTATGTATATTCTTAATTATTAATTTATAATGTTAGTAGTAAGTTACAGGAGGATAAATGAGTTTTTTTTGGTAGGATATATAGCCCCAATTCACTTTAGCTATTCCGAAAGTAACTACTCTTACTCGTAACCTTTCTCTTCAAATTACTTTTTTTTAGGGATAATTGTATATAATAGCAAACTAATAATCTAAAATAAATGGAGTAGCTACGTTTTGATTTAATTGTGTTCCATAGCAAACGTTTGCAAAAAATTGCCAGGCGCCTCTCTCCCAATATCTTGCTCGCCACTCTCCTCCAATCTCTCCCTCGCTTCCTCACTTTTTATACAAACACAAGTGTATAAAAATTGTTTCGAATTGTATAAAGCAGAGGAAATTGTATAAATACATATATTTTTGTTCCCCTCTCTCCCCTCTTCGAGATCTCGCTCGCCACCCTCGCCTTTCTCACTTATACAAACAGAAATGAAATGTATAAATTGCGTTTCTATTTATATAAAGCATGAGAAAATTGTATATATACATGCAAATACATATATTTTCGTTCTATACACTTATAATTATACAATAAAATACTCCCCTGCCCGATTTCTTTTGCCTTTCTCTCTTTCTCGTTTTATACAAATTTCAAATTGTATCTAATTTTTCTCTTTCTCGTTTTATACAATTGGATTCAATTGTATATTCCCTGCCAAGTCTCTTTTGTCTTTCTCTCTTTCTCATTTTATACAAATTCAAATTGTATATAATCGTTCTATACACTTATAATCATACAATTCGTTTTATACACTTCGTTTTTATACAAGTCTCTGCCCAAGTGTCTTTCTCTTTCTCATTTTATACACTTCGTTTTATACAATTCGCTTCAACTGTATATGTATAGCGAATTATACAGTTTCTATGTTTGCTATGGAGCGCAATTATGCAAACTTTGCTATAGCATACAAATATGAATTTTTTATTTGCTATATGTGAAAGTTGCCCTTTTTTTTATTCCTCAACCCCCCACCTCCCCAAAAAATTTCAATTTGATTTAAAAACATATTTTCAACTTTAAAATTTTATTTTTTCACCCAATTTAGTTTTTATTATGTGTAAATTATATAAATCTCATAGTTTTAATATGAAATTACAATATATTTTTAATAAGTATTTACTTACATTAATCCCTCAAAAATTAAAAAATCGGATACAATAATTAAAATTCGGATACATTAAATACTGTCTTGGATACATTAATATGTAGTTTGAATACATTTAAAACTACCTCGAATATATAATATGTAGATTAGATACATTAAATACTGGTTTGGAACATTAATATGTATTTTGAATATATTAAAAACTAGCTCATATACATTAAATATTGATTCGAATACATTAATATGCAACTTGAATATATTAAAGAAATAAGAAATTTTGTAAAGTAGTAGGAGAGAATTTTATTTTCTGTAATTTATCCTTTTATATTTCCTGCATAATAATTGATTTTATGAGATAAACGATTTATATATAGAGAGAGTCGAATAATATATGTAGTATTATTAGGAGAAAAATAGACGAGGGAAATAAAGAAAACATAATTGGTATCCTAAACAATTTTAAGTGTGTGCATGTGTAAGAACGCAAAATAAAATGTTCAAATGACTAGTGTGATAAATTAAAAGGAAAATAGTCTTGGAGCGCAAAACAAAAATAAGAAAAATTATTTTTCTTTTTAATGAAGGTGGAAAATTTGTTTACTTCCAAATTTTCCTACACACACACACACACACACATATATATATATATATATATATATATATATATATATATATATATATATATATATATATATATATATATATATATATATATATATATATATATATATATATATGAGTTCAACTTGTATTAATTGTTGGTGTATATTTTTTTTCTACACGGACACTTACTTTTGAGGCAAGGTTTTTTTTTTTATTAATATTTTTATTTTATAAAATATAAATATCAAATATAGTAATATAAGGTAATTAGGATTCTACTTTTATTTTATGTGAAATTATCATATTTGTTTAGTAAGGAAAGAGAATCCTAAACTAATGGGTAAATCCTATATATATATATTACTACTATATAGAAGAGTGATGAATTAGGACGATTAAGGGTAAAATAATCTTTTACTACTAAATAATATCTACTAACTATTTATCACACACATTAAAAAAAAAAAAATTCTAGAAAGAAAAGCCCAAGAATATCCAAGGATAATAGTGTCTTTTACCACTAAATAATATCTACCTATGTAACTATAAATAGAAATTTTTTAGAATTACACTTTAGACCCAAATAAAGAGACTTTCTCTCTTTCCATCACTGCTCACTTTTTATTCGGTAACTGTCTTTTACTCTTCTGATTTTTTTTTATCTTCAGTACTCTTCTTTCATATTTTTTCATAAATCAAGTATTTTTTAATTTCTAGACCACAACTTATATATATAATTTAATTTGTTTGCGTAGAATTCTATTATTTAGTCCTATTTTCTTTTTGATACCCAATTTATATGTATGAATTCTTTTTAATATTCACCAAAAAAGGTACTAATAAAGAACTAGAGTTGAATGGTGTTTTCAACGATGCAATGACAATGACTGGTGATTCAAGATTGATCTCAGGTTTGTTGATTTCTTATTGTTGTGCAGGTATATTTGAGGTTTTGGCGTCATTGGTGGACATCGAAGGTGAAAGCAGCATCGTGACTATGACTATTATCGAAGCTTTTCCGAGCTTGTACTTGATTGTGCTTGATCTCCCTCATGTCATAGGTGACAAAAAGATAACTGAAAATTTGAAGTTTGTTGTTGTGAGTATGTCGTAAATATGCTCATTTTCAAGGATAATGTATATATTTTATACTTTGATTGATTATTAGAAATTCACCTACTCTGTCTTTCTTTTCGCTTCTAGAGCTTTCTCTCGTTCCCGTCACATTTATATTAGGGAGAATGAGATGACTCAAGCAAAGTAGTAGGCAAAGTGATCTTCTCCATTGTGCTCAAGTTCTGTAATTGCTGGTGATCTTCTTCTCCATTATGCTAAGTTAGGTAATTGTTGGTATTTATTATCAAGACAAGATGAGCTTGAAATCCTATGCCCTAGCTAGATTAGGATAATTTTTTTTGAAAATTATAAGGAATGTGGCTGAAGTGTTGACAAAAATTCAAAGATAAAAGACAGATTACTTCATCAGCAACATTCGTGTTTGGTAAGCTATAAATCATCTTTTTCTATATTTTATTTATTTATTCCAATTTTATTTCCATCCCCTTTGTATGAACTGAACATCAATCTCTAATTGTATTCATCTTCTTTTATTTCAATACTTTGTTTAGTAGTTATTATCCTTTTTGGGTGTATGTATGTGTTCGTGAATAGAAGTTAGTAGTAATTCCTTTCATTTGTCCCCAAAACCAACTAACATATTACGTGAGGCATTTCTTCTGTTCTAAGCTACAGTCCTATCCCTGCCTATTAAAGAATGAGAGACTGATCATACCAATAAAGTGTCTAGCAATTGGATGTAGGATAAGGCAACACTTTGGATATGAGAGACTGATCATACCAAAACAGTCCTATCCCTGCCTATTAAAGAATGGATTAGATATGGACTTAATTTTCTGTTTTCGGACAGGCGTGAAAGACACAAGAGAAGGTTACCCTATCAATAAGGAAGAGGGGGGACAGTATTTCCATCTATCTCGATCAATTTGTCAAGGCGTTAGAAATCCATCCTGACTCAAAGAATTTATCTTATTATTGAGCCCATCGTTTTGTCAACAAATATCATTTTTGATAAGTTTTCTTTCCTGCCGAGCTGCCTCTCTTTGCCATTCTTCGGCCTTTCGAACAAGTGACTGCGTCTGGCTTGTAGTTTCTTTCATAACAACTTCATCGACCTACCACACTAGGAGACTAAGTGTGCAATCACTTGTTCGAACATAGTGATCATTCTTCTCATCTTCATTTTTATTGTTGCAAAATTTAATAGAGTATGCATATGTGGTTTTTTTATTGAAGGATATTTGATGTTCACCACTTGTTTAAAAAATGTCTTAGAGAGAAAAGTTATATTTTGTTTACATTGTTAAGTAAGATTTGAAATTGGAAAAACAATGAATTGTTTGATTCCATTAGTGTTTGACATTATTCATCGCCATTTGTTAGGATATTCCTAATGTGGCATATACTAATCTGGGAGATCAAATTTCGGAGTAACTCGGAACAGGAAAAGCAAAAAATTGTTCGATTCCATTAGTGTTTGGCAATATTCATTGACATTCGCTCAGATATACCTAATGTGACCTCACTTGTTTGGGAGATCAAATTTCAAAATTACTCAAAGCAGGTAAACCAAGAATTTGTTTGATATTCCATAAGTGCTCGACAATATTCATCGGCATTCTTTGGCCAAGCATTTTTGGTCGTTATATGTATATTTGATGAAGAACAATATGATAGAATTTTTGTTTTAAAGAATGACTTCATTTTAGCTTATTATATGGTTATATGTATTTTCTCATGTTACTTCTGCTATTAGTGTCCGTGTATAGCTATGTAGTTTTACTTATTATATTGAAGGTATTGTTTGCTTACTTTTCTATTCTTTGTGGGTAAATCAATTAATCTTTCTCTAAACTTTGTAAAAGTTCTAACACTGAAATTTGGCCATTCATTAGGACAAACTCGACTTTTTTTTTGTAGAAGTGCAACAAATTGTGTTATTGTCATATCTTATGTTATTGTTTTCTCTTTCTTTTGCTTTTCTTATTGTTGATCTAAAAGGTTTGTTCATTCCAAGTCTACTAAAATATAATTTTTGGATGCACCATCAATTCTAAGGTATGTATTCGATTGAAGTTTGATAATGTAACTATACGTTATGTTCACCTAAGTTGTTTTTGACTTTGGATGCACCATTAATTCTAAGGTATGTATCCGATTGAAGTTTGATAATGTAACTGTATGTTATATTCACTAAGTAGTTTTTTGACTTTTGTTTGTGATATCTGCCAATCATATTGAATTTACATACCATACGCATATCAATCAATATTTAGTATATACAAGAGTGAAGAGATGGGATGAAGAGGATTTTTGAAGTTTCATTATTTTCTAAGGGCATTTCGGTATTCTTGTTTCCAGTCGATGGTCCTTTCCTCTACACTCTTGTTTGTTTGCCACAAAAACTAATGTAGTCTCTTTGTTGATTTCTATTTGCTCTGACACTCTGCTTCAATGATTTTTATTCGGTTGTTACTTGTGTATTTCATTAATTTTTTTCTTTCAACTTTTGGTGTTAGTATAATTCTTATCATGCTTTGGTTCAGTCTAAGTTGCAAGGACTTTCACTTTCTATGCCAGACTCGTGTTAGATTCTCTAAAATTTTACTTTTGGAGAATCTGACACACCTGTTGCTGTTGATATTTTTGAAGTGTATAAGCAACATAGAATTCAGTTTGTTTGTCCTTCGTTGCTTCAACACTATCACTTTTTTTTTAAGTGAGTTATCTTTGAACTTAATTTTAATTTTTACTGAGTTACGTTTGAACTTAATTTTAGCTTCTCTTGCTTGGAATCTTGGGTATCGGTGATTTTGAAGCTTGTATTCTACTTTAAATTAAAGTTATTTATAGTTTGTGTTTTACTTATTTTGTAGATGGATTTTTTATCTGTGTTGTCTTGATGGATTTTTTGTATGTGTTGTCTTAGATTTATCTGTGTTGTGTTGATGGATTTTTTGTATGTATGTGTATATTTGCAGTCGTTTTGCACATGATGTTAGTAGGCGGAATACATAGAAGACCCTTAAAATTATCCTTTTATATTCATTTAAACACCTAACCTAAGATATGTACCTATATTGGACACTTGACTCCAAGCCAAAGTGTGGGAGGAAAATAGTTGATAAGGCCTCTCAGAAAGCCTAGTAGTTCAAAATTATCTCTAATGTTAACATCTCTCCCACTCCAGTCTATTTGAGATAGACCACACTTTGGTTGGCTGCTACACACACGACAATAGAGATTGAGATCACAATTGATTTAAACGCTAATAGCAAATTAATTTTAAATAAAGATCAAGGATGCTTCTAACACTCTTAAAGATTTCTATAATTATGTCAGTAAAAGAACTCCACTTCTTCTGAGGATAGCACAATCAGCAACATGCTGAAATACAGTCAGCTTAATGTGTATGTCCCGCATTAAGATGAGTGCAGTGTCGTAACTTATGCAATTTAACATTCATTTTTTTTTTTGTCCTGTATTTGAAAAATGAATCTTATTTGATGTGTCTATTAGTTATTGAAATGTTCATGTGATATATATATATATAGGTGGAAGGCCTCGGATTTTGTAACCCTCCGAAGGAGTTCTGTGTCATTCTTCAAGGGTCACCAAAGTTCAAAAGAGTTCTTAATGGAGTATTTTTTTTGTATTTACTATCCCATGTATTTTAAGTATCTATTTGTCATTGTTGCCTTCTTCATTGGTAAAGTATCAATGATCGTGAGATTGGTTTTTTCTCCTTAATTCTACGAGGTGTAGATTGATCCACGACTTTCATATGGGCACAACTTAAATTTCTACTATGACAGTGTAGTTTGAAAATGTGTGAAATTTACACATTTATCATGTGAATTAAAATTTATAAACTGTTTCAATAAGTTGAAACATTCAGAGCTTTGACATACTACATTATCAACTTCTTTCTTGAAGGTTGGATGTTGGATATGGAAAATAGTACATATGTTAAAGGGTCGTTTGGTAGAGTGTAAAAGTAATGCATGTATTAGTTATGAATAGATTATTTTTTATGCATTGTTTGATTTGATGTATTTAAAACAGTATGCTCAAAGGAAGAAATCTTGAGCATTGGAGAAAAAGCAAGGAGCAAAAAGAAAGCCAATACAAAACCCGTTACAGAAATACTACAAAAAATAAACGAGTGCCAACAATGGATAGATGTATACAGCCACACAGAAATCATAGAAAGAATTCTATACGGAACACACAGTAACGTAAAAAAAATATTCCAGGACCTTAAGATTCTAAAAGAAAGCAAAGAAAGCGCTTTACAAAGAATATAGAGATATCTCGACCCCTTCGATTCTTTAACGCTTCTTTTAGGTCCGCATTGTTTAAAAATATTTATTGATAAAAGTATATTCACGATTATGGTGAAAAAGATGTAAAAAGTACTTTTGAGGGGGTAATTGGGTCTTCAATAATATTAATGTGCGTACTAAATCTTTTGCATTACTAACACTTAGAAATTCATGATATTAATAATACACTTCTCAATACACAGTAGAGTGTATAACTAATGTAAGAATTAACTATACGGATTTGGCTCCTCTCCATTTCTATTCTCTCCATTTTCTCTAAGTTCTAGATTGGATTGGACACATGTCATAGTTTAAAATTAATTATTGAGATTTAATTGATTAAAGTAAAGTTCTAATCATAGTTGTTTACTTTCATATATTTATTTTTTAAATACTTTTGCAACCATCATATTTTCCTTATATATATGTAATTTTTTTTTATCTATAATACCCTGCTTACATATATAAAAATTTTACTAAATTTTTGTACTTTATTGAAAAGAATTATAATAAAGTTAAAACGCTTTTATTATAGTATTAGAATATTAAGACCTACTTAACTAAGAAAAAATCAGCAAAATATTATTCAAGTAATTAAGAAATGAAATTCTTTTAAATATACTTAGAAAAAATATAATGTAAATCTAGGATTGTTAGATTACAAAGTATTTAAGAAGCAAAAATATGAAAGTAAATAACTATGGTTAGAACTCTACTTTTATCAATTAAATCTCAACCACTAATTTTTAACTATGAAATGTGTCTCCAATCCAAGATAGAACTTGGGAAAAATGGAGAGGAACATAGCATGAAAAAATGCACCAAACAAAGGATAACTAATACATATATAATTAATACTTTGCATTTTTTTAATACACTCTACCAAACGACAATCAGGATAGTAGTTGCAAAATTACTGAAATCGAGATACATGTATGCTATTTGGAGATGGTAATGAACACGATTTAGGAATGGTAATGAACACGATTTAGGAATGCTACTGATGAAGGAATAACTGATCAAGATGGAGGCTCTCCAACGAACAGACTAACCAATGATAACGATGACATTGATATTCTGCTTGACCCTAAATTTATGGCACTCAACTTAAGTTTGTGGATGATTTCTTAAAAGCCACCTTGTTTGGATAGTCCTTTTACAAAACTGTTACAGTAAATTCACTGTCTACATTCTTTTATTATTATTATTATTATTATTATTATTATTATTATTATTATTATTATTATTATTATTATTATATGAAATATCAACTATCTGTATGTTCCTCCGAAATTGTTCTAATGGTGAGATTAACTTTTTCAAGATTCAAGAACTGATAAAGAACCTCTTCTGAGTCCTCTTTGATCTACTCTACTATATTTTTTCAATTTCTTGTATAAAGTACGTTGTTTATAATTTAAGTCGAGCAATTAGAAATTTCGCTATGTTCTTTGATAGACATAGGATTACGCTGATCCAAATCACATTAAATCTTATGTTTCCTCTTTTACGTTTCTACCAACACCAACAAAATTGTATTATATTTTGACATGTTAGTTAAGTTAATATGGATAATTATTAGTTTTGCCTGAGCTTCAGAGTTTTTATCCTCGTGGACTTTTAAACCTTCAAGACCCCTGTCCTGCACTTGATTAACATGATCAAAAGAAACAGAAGCTATCTCTTTCTCTTCCATTTTAATGAATCAACAGAATCCGTCACACTCTGTTCAGGCTGAGATGCAACTTTAACCTTTACAACTGGACCAAGATCAGAGCTAGGAGCAGATCCAGTGCGTGAGCCCTTACGAAGAAAAGGATTTGTCTCCTTTGATTCCAGAGGCATCACACTACTTTTCTTTGTTACCTTGCTGAGATTAGGTTTCGCTGAGAAAGCAGAATCATCAGATGCAGGCTGAACTTTGGATCTTCTAGGTTTGCTAGTTTTTGTCACAGTTTCTAACTTCTTTTCACTTACATCTTTAACAGTTCTTTTGGTACCATTCTCAGTTGCATCTTGCACACTCATTCTTTGTAAATTGTTCTCAAATTTTTTTTGAGGTTTGCTCATCACAATCGCCTGCAGATTCATCTCTATGAGAGACTGACCTTTCCCTGGCAGGAAAGAATTTCAGACTCTTTATTGTTAAAGCATTGGATCGTTGTAATACGAGAAAATGAGGTAAGAATGCCTCTTAAGTTTTCAATTAAAAAAAAGGGACAAGTGGGTCCCTTTTTTCCTCCCTCTATTTTCTTGTTTTTAATATTAATAAAAAGGGACCAAACTACTAATTTTAAAATTTAATGACTCAAAATAATATTTTTAAAATTTTGATAAATTCCCAACTTAAAAGGACTTTGAAGAGTTCTTCATTAATAGAATAGAACCAAAAGGCTGGGACGGCGAAGAAACCACAAGTTGGAAAAAATTTGAATTTTTTTTCAATTTTAGAATCATTATTCAATAATTTCAATTGTGTTTTCTTTCTAGTAAATTTTTTTCTCTTTTCTATTTCAAAATATCAAAACTAGGGTTTCATAAAGAAGAAAATCATTATCATATATCTATAATATTTCTTTTGTTATTTTGCATTGCATTTATTCCTCTTGAAGTTAAAATTAACTTAAAAGAGTTTTTTAGTCCGTATAAAATTATTGTGTTAATGATTTAGCCAATTTAGTTGTTTCAGCCAACAACTTTTACAGTTGTCTAGACAACTACTGAAGTTATTTACAGGAATAATTATGCATATCTTTTCAGATACAAAATGGTCCAACAACTGCATGTAGTTGTCGGACGATTAGATAAGTTGTTCCCACAACTATGACAGTTGTTAGACAACTGTGTTCAGTTGTTGATCAATTGATTAGTTGTAGGACAAACAATATAATTATTGATGTTTAATGTACTATAATTACACATTTTCTATTGATCCTATTAAGTTAATTTTATATCATTTACTAACTTTTTAACTATTTTAGTGTAGATATAATGCGTCAATATAAGAAGAAAAGAATTGAAACATCTTCACTGAATCCAGATGCTGGAGAAAATGATGACAGTTATACGACTGCTAAGAAAAGAGGTACTGCAACACTTTAAACTAGTAAGAGCAGCAATGACTTATTAGCAGAATAAAAAAGTGATGAAAATAGCGAAAAACAATCTAGTGAGATGGAAAAAAATTTGTAAGAGCAGCAGTGACCTATTAGGTAAAGAAAAAAGTAACAAAAATAGCAAAAATTCAAGCGAAAAAAAATAAGATGATGAAAGTGAAAGTGATGGAGAAAGGCTTGATTCAAGTTTATGATTGCAATATTCATGTGTGTGATGAGCTGACTTTTTTCACACTAATCCAACTCATTCTCATATTGTGGCCCAAACTACTCAAGCAAAGTGGGATGTTCAATTATTTGTCTGAAAATTTGTTGAATGATGCATGGTCATATGAGCGTCTAAAATATGTGCCAAGTAACCATTCTTGTGCGGCATATGGACCATATGCTTGTATTTTTATTGATCACTTGCTTGTTGGGATGAATATGACTTGCCTTAACTTAGTTTATACTTAATAATGTACAAAATGGTTAGATTGTTCTTCAATTATTATTAAACGACTTAGTTTATACTTAATAGTTTACAAAACGACTAAATTGATATTCAACTATTATTAAATCACTTAGTTTATACCTAATAATTTTACAAAATGGTTAGATCGATCTTCATTTATTATTTAACGACTTAGTTTATACTTAATACTTTACAAAACGACTAAATTGATCTTCAACTATTATTAAATGACTTAGTTCATACTTAATAATTTATAAAATGACTAGATCGATCTTGAGTTATTATTAAACGACTTAGTTTATACTTAATAGTTTACAAAACGACTAAACCTATCTTCAATTATTATTAGACGACTTAATTTATACTTAATAGTTTACAAAATGGCTAGATCGATCTTCAATTATTATTAAATGATTAGTTTATACCTAATTATTTATAAAATGGCTAGATCGATCTTCAACTATTATTAAACCACTTAGTCTATACTTAATAGTTTACAAAACAACTAAATCGATCTTCACTTATTATTAAACGACTTAGTTTATACTTTATAGTTTATAAAAAGACTAAATCGATCTTCAACTATAATTAAATGACTCAGTTTATACTTAATAATTTACAAAATAACAAGATCGATCTTCAGTTATGATTAAACGACTTAGTTTATACTTAATAATGTATAAAATGGCTAGATTGATCTTCAATTATTATTAAACGACTTGGTTTATACTTAATAGTTTACAAAACGACTAAATTGATCTTCAATTATTATTGAACCACTTAGTTTATACCTAATAGTTTACAAAACGACTAAATCGATCTTCAATTATTATTAAACGATTAGCTTATACCTAATAATTTACAAAATGGCTAGATCGATCTTCAAATATTATTAAACAACTTAGTTTATACTTAATAATTTACAAAATGACTAAATCAATCTTCAACTATTATTAAGTAACTTAGTTTATACTTAATAATTTACAAAATGACTAGATCGATCTTCAATTTTATTAAACGACTTAGTTTATACTTAATAGTTTACAAAACGACTAAATTGATATTCAATTATTATTAAACGACTTGATTTATACTTATTAATAGTTTACAAAACGACTAAATTGTTATTCAATTATTATTAAACGACTTATTTTATACCTAATAATATACAAAATGGCTAGATCGGTCTTCAATTATTATTAGACAACTATGCAAAGTTGTTAGACAACTCTCCAATATTGTTAGACAACTCTTCAATATCGTTGGACAACTAATGCAGCTGTTTGAAGGACTTGACCCTTCAACTGTTACAGTTGTCCAACAACATTAAAAATTGTTAATATAAAAATTAGAAACTTTTGATAAAAGTTAAAAGTTGTTAAGATACAAATATTAAGTTGTTTGATCTAATAATCGTATCATTAAGTACATGTTATAAATACGACAAAAAGTACATTTTTATAATTCTTCAATTGACCAACAACAAAACACAATTGTCGAACAACTGCACTAGTTGTTGGGACAACTTCTACTACGCTGGACAACTAAGCACAGTTGTTGGACAACAACAAAGACATATCTAATTATTTCAATAAACAACTTCGATAGTTGTCCGGACAACTACGAAAGTTGTTGACTGAAACAATCATTTTGGGTTCACTAAATGCAGATTAAGAATTGACACAAAGTGATTTTCATACTTATCAATAGTACTCTTTTTAGATTATTCAAAGCTTAAACAAAACAAATACAATGCAAAAAAACTCAAACATATATATTTTGATATTCTTTTTTCATAAATTTTTCGTGATAGATCTTCTATATAAAAGCATAATTTTGCAAATAAAGGAAGATGAAGACCAAGAAGAAAAAGAAAGAAGGATTGACAAATATAGCTGCAGTTGAAGAGGATTGGTGGGAAGAGAATGGAGTTGAAAAAGAAGACTTTTTTTTGTTGTCTATTTTGATAAATTTTAAATATTTAAAGGTAAAGAAATAAAAAATATAGGGGCAAAGTGTACAACTTAAAAGTTTGGGGCTATTTAGAAAATACTTTTTAATTTAATTAATATTATTTATTTATTTGTCACTTTTACTCAATATTTAAAACTTGAAGGACTCTCACCTAATTACCTAACTTCTTTGTCCCTTTTAATAGACCATCCCAATGAACAAGAAACTTGGTATTGAGATTATATACAATAAAAGTAGTTAGGCAGTAAGGTTAGATTGATCTTTTTACAGTGAGAATTGACCAAGAGGAGACTATTTTGTGTGATTTAAGCACTAATTAAGTGATTGGGCAGATTTTGAATCAATTATGAAACATCTAGGGTTGGGTTTTTGTTGATGTAGTATGAATTACCTAAACGAAGGAGTTAACACAAAATTGTTATGAATGTGTTTATAGTTTGACCAAAGGAATTCATACGGACCATTCGAGTGAAGAGCTTGGTGTTTCAACACAAGTACTGTGAGTAGTAATCTTACCACAATTGATGTTTTATAATTTGCATGATTTTCACATGATTTTATAAAATAAATGTGTTACTGAACGTTTTGAACTTGCACGTGGGACAAATCTCTTACTAGATATGATATTACGGGATATGATACTGAAAGAATTATTTGATTTAAGATAGTCTCATTCTTTTACAAGATATGATTTCTGTTATTAAAAAGGTTTTACACTTATTTGAGAAATAGTATTTTGACAGGTGATGGTTGAACTTTTGAAGTGATATAATTTGATAGGATTTAAATGCTCTGTTTGATTTCGAAATGCTTTTACTAATTTCAAGGAGAATACAAATGGAAGTAGACCTTGATGAATCCCGTAGCTAACGGCGGGATCGTTAGACCTGGTGCACCTTGTAGTTACTGATTTCTGATAAAGCCCTTGCTAGTGGGATGTGGAACTAGTATTCTGTTACTGATATCCCTCGAGTAGGGATCTACTGATATGAATATTTAACTCCATTACGAGGAGTTCACTGTTATTGATTACTTCTTAAAGAGAAGGCCAATCTGATTACATGATTCATCCTTGAAAACCTCCCAGAAATAAGATTGGATATGAAAATGTTCTTTTATTGAGTTTGCTATTATGTATTTATACTAATTATGCTTATATGAGGCATATAAGATTGAAAGAGCATTATTTCATCATTATGAATATTACACTAGCATATTTTCTGATTTGTACCTCATTAAGATGGTTGTGGTTCAATATTATTACTCACTGAGCTAGCGTCTCACTCCTCGCTAATTGTTTTTACAGAGAACTCAGGTGGTATTGAGGAGGATATCATTAACTAGATAGTGAGATTTGGTCGCATCTGGTGAGCCCCACATTGCTTCGCGTGGCAAGAGAACATTTGATTTGCTATGTTTATTTAGTTCCTTTAAACTCTTAGAGTCGCTCCATTCGTCAGTTCTTATTTAGAGTCAAAATATTCTTTCGAATTGTAGTCAAGTGACTAGTTTGAACCTTTTCTTAATATTTGGAGATGAATCGGTTTATTTGCGTTATAATTAGATCATTGATGGATATTATGTTGTGGTTTATAGTTGTTATTAGTTGTGTTATGGATTACTGAGACAGGGAAAAATTTAGGATAGGCATAAAAACAAAGGAAACTCTGCCCGATTTTTCTATAGAATCCTGATAAGGCTTGCTTTGGGATTTTCCCCCTTAGCGCCGGTCATGATCCTTAATTGGGTCATGACAAAGTTGGTATCAGAGCCACTGGGTTATTCTTATGACTTATGGAGCACACGTTAGTAGTAGAATCTTAATTATGGTTAGGTTGTCGGCCATTCTATAATCGTGATTCTGCGAGAACGTGATAGGATGTGTCTGTTTTTTCTTTCGCTTTCTTGCATATGTGTGTAACGTTTAGAGCCAACTAGATTAATCTAACATTATTCATTTCTGTTAACCAGATGGCTCGAACTCGATTATCTAATGACAGAGCTACAACAGGTGTTCCTGAGGCACCTAATGTCAGCCAGCCAACTTCCTCAACTTGGGGGAGGGACAAGGCTCACAGAACTAGTCGAGGAGAGAGTCGTAATGCCACCACCGGGAACCGAAACACCACCACTAGGACTTCAAGGGAGGTCACTCCGGAAAGGAGCGCTAGTCCACCTCCAACATCGCAGGAGAATGCTACTGCTGGGGTACTTGCCTCCATGCAGAAAGCCATAGAGAGTTTGGTCAACAGAATGGATAGACATGAGAGGGATGGTCAGCGTAATGTTGCTATTACTCAGACACATGCACCACTTCAGACAACTGCACGGACTTATACTTTTGGGAATAAAGAGGTATCCTTGCAGGAATTCTTGAAATTGAAATCACCAAAATTCACCGATTTTGATGGTTCAGCGGATCCTCAAAGCTTCTTGGATGTGACGTTCAAGGCCCTTCGTTCTCTAGGATGTTCTAGTGAGAGATCGGTGGAGCTGGCAGCATACAAACTAGAGGACATGGTTAACACTTGGTATGAGATTGTATTGCTAGGTCGACCTACTGGGGCGACACCATGATACGCTCAAATTTACTTCTCAAATAAGAAGTAAAGCGGTCGTATCAAGTAAAGAACCCAACTAACGAGGTTGAGATCGATCCCACAAGGAAAATAGTTCAGACTTAACTTTATTCTATTATTACTATTATTTAGCCAACTATTTTCCGAGAAATAAAGAGACAAAAAGGGGGATTTTACTTTTAAATTAATGAAAATAATTAACTAAATAAAAATGGACAACTAACAGATTCAACTTTCGAAGTTTAATCAAATTATAAAAGTAACTAGGGCTTTAGTGTTCCCCACAGGTTCCTAACTTGGTAAATCTAACTATAACAATTCTATCCTGATATCTTGCATGTAAAGTGATAAGTTACGTATCTCTAAATCCTTGGTCCGGCATCTAGAGAATTTCACTCCGTACCTTGGTCCGGCTACGTGTGTTGCTATACTAACCCTTATCTTTACCTCATATTAAACATCGTATTCGGTATTTGACTAAGTTATTAACTCGTACCAACCAATACTAGCCTATTAGATAGTCTACACTAAATCTATGTTAATAATTCTTTTCCTATTATCTACCTCCTTGGTCCGGCAAGTAGCATTAAGGCGAGTTCTAACGTTGGCCATCCGTTAAAAAGACTTCTACACGAAAGAATTATCAATACATGCAAGACACCACTCTAGAATTGTTATTTAAATTAGATTTTTACCTTGTTATTCACCCATGGTTCCCACAACCCTAGCTATGAGGTTTAGTTACCCATGTTCATAATTACACAATTCATATTGTTAATGGAAGAATTCATGCACTTACTTTTATGAAAACGAATAATTTCCCAGAATTTAACTTGATTAATCAACGAAATCACCCACAATCAATTACCGAGAAAGTATCTTAATTCCCAAAATCGAGAATTCAATAATATAATAGAAGAACTAAAAACTAAAAATTATCCAGAAATCTAACCCCAAAAACGAGGTTTTTCCCACTATTTATAATAAAAACAAAGTCTAATCAAATAAGAATTCTATTTACTAAAAATCTGTCCAAACGCGTCTGGATCGACGGACCACGTGACGGAACGTCATGGACACGACGAACCGTCATAGACTCCGTCGTCCCATACTTCACCATTCTTCTGTTGCTTTCTTCATTCCCCTCGACGGACATGTATGACGGACCGTTTCAAGCACGACGGTCCGTCGAGGGTCTTCGTTCCAAAATACTTGGACTTCTTGGAATTTGGGTACTGGGACTACTTCTCTGATCATCATGACGAACAAGCAGGACGGACCGTCGTGGCTATGACGGTCCGTCATGGACTTACGTAATCCCACACTTGGTCAGACTTCCCCATTTTCCTTCAGCAACTTCTCCCTTCACTACGATGCCACCTACGGACCGTCACAGCCTCGATGGACCGTCATAGGTTCCATAGGTGGTCTCTTCTGCATTTCTTTCTCAAAAACTCCCGCGTTCATCCTTGGACAGATTTTCTGCAAACAAAGAGAAACTTACATAAAAATCAACACAAAAAGGCTTTCGACACACACTAAACTTAAGGAAAAAGCATTAGAAATACCGTGAAACCACGGTACATCACACCACTACAGTGGGATGAATTCACTAAGTTGTTCATGGATAATTTCCTTCCTAACAGTCCGAGACAGAAATACGCAACACAATTTGAGAGGTTGGTACAGACTCCAGGTATGGATGTGGCAACTTATAACGCCACATTCTGTAAGCTTGCTAGATATGCTCCTTTGTTGGTACCTACTGAAGTAGATAAAGTACAGAGGTTCGTTCATGGGTTGGTTAGTTCTCTATTCAATGCCTTAGCCCCAAATATGAGTACTATGACTTATTCAGAAGCAGTTGATCTAGCTAGGAAGATTGAAGACAAGGGTCGAGAGGAGCATGCAACCTATGATGTACATAAGAAGACCAAGATAAGGGGATCTTACAGCGGCGACTTGAGTGAAAATCACAAAACAGGGAATCAGGGAAGACAAGAACAGGTCTCTCAGACAGGGTTGGATACAGTTTTACAGTCCACCTACAAGCCACCTCATAGAGAGGTTATTCAAGGACAATCATCTTCACAAGGACATCGTAATTCTGGGCAAATGTATTCCACTGCCCTATCATGCCATACTTGTGGTAAATCACATGCAGGCCAGTGTCACGTTTTGACCGGAGGGTGCTTTCGGTGTGGTTAGTTGGGGCATCGCATTAGGGATTGCCCTCAACCTCCAAGAAACCCCATTCAGACTTCTTATCAGGTAGCTACACCTACTCAGACCACTCATAACGGTTTAAGTAATACTGGTACAGGAAACCGAGGTGGAGGTGTTGGAGATTGTTTCACTGGAAATCAAGGACAAGGGAATGCTAGTAGAGGTCAATCAAGAGTTTTTGCACTTACTAGACAGGAAGTTCAGGCCTCAAATGTGGTGGTTACAAGTATTCTTTCAGTTTGTTCCTTTGATGCACATGTTTTATTGATCCAGGATCTACACACTCCTATGTGTCATCCTACTTTGCTTTGAGATTTGGTAGACAACCAGAGATGTTGAATCATCCTTTTCTTGTTTCTACTCCTGTGGGAGATTCTTTAGTTGTTAAATATGAGTATCGTGATTGTCAGATTAGAGTTGAGGGTAGGGATACCCTAGCTAACCTAATTGTACTTGATATTATTGACTTTAATGTGTTGATGGGCATGGATTGGTTATCTCCTTGCTATACTACTATTGACTGTCATGCAAAGATAGTCAAATTTGAAATACCTAATGAGCCTATTTTTGTATTAAAAGGGGGTCAAGTCCCTGAGGTTGGAAAAATCATATCCCTTGTGAAGGCTCAGAGATTACTACAGAAAGGCTGCACGAGTCTTTTAGCTATGGTAAGGGATACAACAGAAAGAGCACTCAGACTCAGCTTGGAGAAGATACCGGTTGTGAATGAATTTTATGATGTATTTCCTAAGGATTTGCCTGGATTACCTCCTATACGAGAGATAGACTTCGGTATTGATTTGGCTCCTAATACATTGCCAATATCCATACCCTCATATCGTATGACACCAGCAGAACTAAAGGAGCTATATCAACAGTTGCAAGACTTACTTGATAAGAGTTTTATCCGACCAAGTATATCTTCATCGGGCGCACCAGTATTATTTATAAAGAAGAAAAATGAGTCTCTGAGAATGTGCATTGACTATAGACAGTTGAACAAGGTAACAATACATAATAAATATCCTTTGCCTCGTATAGAAGACCGATTTGATCAATTACAGGGGGTTGTCCACTTTTCAAAGATCGATCTTTGATCTGGTTATCATCAACTCAGAATCAGGGAGGATGATGTTTCCAAGACACCATTTAGAACTCGATATGGGCACTATGAGTTCCTTGTGTTGCCGTTTGGATTAACTAACTCTTCGACTGTATTCATGTATTTAATGAATAGAGTGTTCAGGCCGTTTCTAGACAGTTTTGTGATAGTTTTTATTGATGATATCTTGGTATACTCTCGTAGCCGGGAAGAACATGAGAATCATCTAAAGACAGTGTTACAGACTTTGCAAGAACATAAGTTTTATGCTAAGTTCTCAAAGTGTGAATTTTGTCTAGACTCGGTAGCATTTTTGGGGTATGTGGTGTCCAAAGATGGGATCAAGGTGGATTCCAAAAATACAGAAGTTGTGCAAAAGTGGCCTAGACCTACTTCGCCTATAGAAATTTGAAGCTTTTTGGGTTTGGCAAATAACTACAGGCGTTTTGTGCAGGATTTATCCAAAATAGCATCTCCATTGACTAAGTTGACACAGAAAAATGTCAAATTTCAGTGGACAGAAGAATGTGAGCAAAGCTTCCGGAAACTCAAAATCTGTTTGACAACAACACCCATATTGTCATTACCATCAGGTTCTGGGGGTTTTACGGTATTTTGTGATGCTTCGAGAGTTGGTTTAGGATATGTTCTTATGCAAAATGGTCGTGTTATTGCCTATGCTTCAAGACAGCTGAAGAGAACGAGCAAAATTATCCTACACATGATTTGGAGATGGCTGCAGTGATATTTGCTCTTAAAATTTGGAGGTATTATCTATACGGTGAAACTTGTGAGATATATACTGATCATAAGATCTTGAAGTATATTTTTCAGCAAAGAGATCTGAATCTTCGACAATGGCGATGGATGGAGCTGCTTAATGATTATGATTGTGTTATATTGTACCATCCTGGAAAAGCCAATGTTGTGGCTGATGCATTGAGTAGGAAATCTATGGGCAGTTTAGCACATATAGTTCCTAAAAAGAGATAGTTGGCAAAAGACGTGCAGAAACTTGAGGGCACAAGTATCAGATTTAGTGTGGGAAGTTCAGAGATATTGCGAGCTTGTGTGCAAGACAAATCTTCATTAGTGGAGCGCATTAAGACTGCTCAATATGAGGATGAACAACTTTGTAGATATCGAGATGAGGTCACAACTGGTAAAAGTAAGCAGATGATAGATGATTGTGCTGGTATGCTTTGACTAGGTAATCGGTTGTGTGTACCAGACATAGGTGGGTTAAGACGAGTTATTCTTGAAGAAGCTCACAACTCTAGATATACTATACATCCTGGTTCCACGAAGATGTATCATGACCTGAAGCAATTGTATTGGTGGGAAGGTATGAAGAAAGATGTTGCTAATTTTGTTTCTACTTGTTTGACTTGTCAACAGGTTAAAGCGGAGCATCAACGACCTGCAGGTTTACTACAAGAGATCCAAATTCCAGAGTGGAAACGGGAGAGAGTCACTATGATTTTGTGGTTGGTCTACCCCAAACTCTTAGAGGTTATGACTTTGTATGGGTATTTGTAGACCGACTAACAAAATCAGCACACTTCTACCGGTAAAGACAACATATGGTGGAGTGAGATATGCCCAGATATTTATGAATGAAATTGTTCGACTTCATGGAGTGCCTATATCCATCATATCTGATAGAGGGTCACAATTCACTTCACGCTTTTGGAGATCTTTTCAAGAAGCTTTGGGTACTCGAGTAGACCTTAGTACTGCATTACATCCACAGACAGATGGACAGTCTGAGCGTACTATACAAATCTTAGAGGATATGTTGAGAGCTTGCATTCTTGATTTTGGAGGTAGTTGGGATGCTTACTTGCCTTTAGCTGAATTTGCCTACAACAATAGCTTTCAATCCAGCATTCAGATGGCTCCATGTGAAGCTTTGTATGGAAGGCGATGTCGCTCTCCTATAGGGTGGTTTGAAGTTGGAGAGGCTAATATGTTGGGACTAGACTTAGTACAAGAAGCCATGGATAAGGTCCAGTTGAATAGGCAGAGATTGCTCACAGCTCAAAGCAGACAGAAGTCTTACGCGGATAAGAGAAGAAGAGATCTAGTGTTCACGGTTGGGGACATTGTTTTTCTATGAGTTTCCCCCATGAAAGGTGTGATGCGGTTCGGCAAAAGAGGTAAATTAAGTCCCCAATATATAGGACCATATGAGATACTTGACCGGGTAGGAGGAGTGGCGTATCGTTTGGCACTTCCTCCCGAAATATCTTTCATACATCCAGTGTTCCATGTTTCTATGTTGAGGAGTATATCTCAGACTCCTCTCATGTACTTGAAACACCGACTATACCAATTGATGAGAACTTAACATATGAAGAGGAACCTGTGGCTATTGCTGACAAACAAGTAAGAAGGTTCAGGTCAAAAGAAATTGTGTCTGTAAAGGTCTTATGGAGGAACCATACCACTGAAGAAGCTACTTGGGAGTTGGAAAAGGCGATACGAGAAAAGTATCCTCTCTTGTTTCAGTCCACAGGTATACATCTACTTTAGTTTCGGAGACTGAATTTCTTAACACGGGGAGAATGTAATACCCTATATTAAAGTAAGGGCATATATGTCATTTAGCATTAATAAAATAAAAAAATTAGAATTTTTTTTTAAAAAAGTGGGCTGAAAGCTCTAACAGAAGCAACAAATTCTGCAACTTTAACGATTAAAAAAAAAGAATAGGACGCTTTCTGGTTTTACAGTGAGCAAGGAGAAAATAAATTAAAAAGTTAAAGCCTCAGTTCTCAAACTAAAGAGAGAAGTGGAAGAAGAAGAAAGAGAAGAAGGTAAGTTTCTTAACTTAGTTTAAAGGTTGAATTCTTATCTTCCATAACTATAAGATTGAAAATTGGGAAGTTGAGAAACATGGGTTAAGCAGAATTAGAGGAAATTTATTTCATTCTTACGAACCAAGTGAATATAGTCAATGAACAAGAAACATGGTATTGGGCTTATATACAATAAAAGTAGTTAGGCAGTAAGGTTAGATTGATCTTTTTACAGTGAGAATTGACCAAGAGGAGACTATTTTGTGTGATTTAAGCACTAATTAAGTGATTGGGCAGATTTTGAATCAATTATGAAACATCTAGGGCTGGGTTTTTGTTGATGTAGTATGAATTACCTAAACGAAGGAGTTAACACAAAATTGTTATGAATGTGTTTATAGTTTGACCAAAGGAATTCATACGGACCATTCGAGTGAAGAGCTTGGTGTTTCAACACAAGTACTGTGAGTAGTAATCTTACCACAATTGATGTTTTATAATTTGCATGATTTTCACATGATTTATAAAATAAATGTGTTACTGAACGTTTTGAACTTGCACGTGGGACAAGTCTCTTACTAGATATGATATTACTGGATATGATACTGAAAAGATTATTTGATTTGAGATAGTTTCATTCTTTTACAAGATATGATTTCTGTTATTAAAAAGGTTTTACACTTATTTGAGAAATAGTATTTTGACAGGTGATGGTTGAACTTTGAAGTGATATAATTTGATAAGATTTAAATGCTCTGTTTGATTTCGAAATGCTTTTACTAATTTCAAGGAGAATATAAATGGGAGTAGACCTTGATGAATTCCGTAGCTAACGGCGGGATCGTTAGACCTGGTGCACCTTGTAGTTACTGATTTCTGATAAAGCCCTTGCTAGTGGGATGTGGAACTAGTATTCTGTTACTGATATCCCTCGAGTAGGGATCTACTGATATGAATATTTAACTCCATTACGAGGAGTTCACTGTTATTGATTACTTCTTAAAGAGAAGGCCACTCTGATTACATGATTCATCCTTGAAAACCTCCCAGAAATAAGATTGGATATGAAAATGTTCTTTTATTGAATTTGCTATTATGTATTTATACTAATTATGCTTATATGAGGCATATAAGATTGAAAGAGCATTATTTCATCATTATGAATATTACACTAGCATATTTTCTGATTTGTCCCTCATTAAGATGGTTGTGGTTCAATATTATTACTCACTGAGCTAGCGTCTCACTCCTCGCTAATTGTTTTTACAGAGAACTCAGGTAGTATTGAGGAGGATATCATTAACTAGATAGTGAGATTTGGTCGCATCTGGTGATCCCCGCATTGCTTCGCGTGGCAAGAGAACATTTGATTTGCTATGTTTATTTAGTTCCTTTAAACTCTTAGAGTCGCTCCATTCGTCAGTTCTTATTTAGATTCAAAATATTCTTTCGAATTGTAGTCAAGTGACTAGTTTGAACCTTTTTTATATATTTGGAGATGAATTGTTTTATTTGCGTTATAATTAGATCATTGATGGATATTATGTTGTGGTTTATAGTTGTTATTAGTTGTGTTATGGATTACTGAGACAGGGAAAAATTTAGGATAGGCATAAAAACAAAGGAAACTCTGCCCGATTTTCTGTAAAATCCTGATAAAGCTTGCTTTGGGATTTTCCCCCTTAGCGCCGGTCATGATCCTTAATTGGGTCGTGACAATCGTCGTGAGCCAGAGCATCCAATTTGGACTCTTCGCATTGGAGATGCAGACCTCCTTGGTGATGAGCTTTGCCTCTCAAGCTGCGATGCTTTCGCAGGCAAGGCACTATATTTCACTGCTGTATCTGATTGTGGTGGTTTGGATGTCTTAGAAGTACACCCTACTGGACCGTTTTTTTCATTCCTGGGATCGTTTTTAGAGAGAGATGGCTCTTTACCAAGAGAATCATCATTTGTGTTCACCTGCCTCAGTGCGACAAGCTTCTGCGGACAGTTTATAGGTAGAACGAGCCCTTATTACAAGTTAAACTACATATGAAAGAAATACATTCACTACTCAGAAGTTTTTAGTTTCCAAAGTCCTATTGCCATAAGGAACTGAATGATTCTCCCTTTCCCACATTATATCAAAAGAAATTGGAAGAAGAATATTTGCAATCTCTACCTAACAAACACGTGCAGAAAAAGGGCTCCAATCTAAACTGGTAAAACTAAGAAGCACTAAAGCCTTCAAAATGGAATTTCCTCATATGAGCAAGGATAGCTAAGTCACCTTAATTTGACAAAGTCAAAATCCAGAACTCAAGTCTGAGAGGAGAGATTTCCGATCAACTCATTGATAATTCAAAAATAACTCCTTCCAAGCCACAATAGAAAGGAGTGGAGGTCGCATACTAGATCAATTTGATCAGTGTGTGAAAGGTGTTAGATCAGATAATGGAGGTGAGTTCTTACATTGAATGTAAAGATTTATTTGCTTCTTTAGGCATTGTTCATCAAAGCAGTTGTCCACACTCTCCACAGTAAAATGGAGTGGTGGAAAGAAAACACAGGCATGTGTTGGAAGTGGCAAAAGCCATTAGATTTCAAGGTGCCATACCTATTAGGTTTTGGGGGGGAATGTGTTGTGGCTATTGTATATATGATCAACAGTTACTTACTCCTACACTGCAAGTTCAATCACCTTATGAGGTTTTATATGAGGTTTTATATAAAGGAAGCCTAAACTAGATCATCTCAGGATTGTTGGGTGTTTGTGTTTTGCTACCACACTTGTTAGAAAAGATAAATTTTCTCCCAGTGCTCATATTTGTGTTACTACTCTCACTCAAAAGGGACATCTCCTTTATCATATTGCTGACAAAAGGTTCTTGGTTAGTAGAGATACGGTGTTCAAAGAGACAATATTTCCATTTACATGATGATTTGATTCCATGTTTCCAAATAACATTCAGTCCTTAGAGCCAGAGTCAGTCCCTACAGAGGTTGTTATTGATCAAGTACCTGAGGTTCCTTATTCACCAACAAGAATGGATGTTAGTGATATTGTTGCAGACCCAATGAATGATGTTGTTACTGCACCTGATATCATCACACCAACATGGCATCAAGATTATGTCACTGCTGGAAAGAAAGTTCAGCAACCTCACCCATTGTCCAACTATGTTTCCTATCAGCATATATCTCCTGCATACTAAGTCTGCTTGAGTAAGTTTTCAGCTGTCACTGAGCCCAAGTCTTATGAAGAGGCACCGCAGGATAATCAATAGATAGATGCTATGCAACAAGAACTACAAGCCCTTGCAGATAATGGTACTTGGAACTTGGTTCCTTGGCCACAAAGGAACCCTGTGATAGGTTGCAAATAGTAGCTAAAGGGTATAGCCAAACTGCTGGGATAGATTATCAGGAGACTCTCTCCAGTAATTAAAATGTTGACTGTAAGGACTGTTGTTGCATTAGCTGCTGAAGAAAATTGGTGCATCTACCAAATTGATGTCTATAATGCATTTCTACAAGGTGACCTCACAAAAGAAGTGTTCATGGAACTACCTCAAGGCCTACAGGTTGCAGACACTCAACCTATGGTGTATAAGCTTGTGAAGTCCCTTTATGGACTGGAACAAGCTTCACGACAGTGGAATTTTAAACTTACTGAACCCTTGCTGAAATCTGGATACAGCTAGAGTCACTTGGACTATTCTCTGTTTACTAAGAAGCAAGGGACTAATTTGGTTATTATTTTAGTCTATGTTGATAACCTTCTTATAACCGGGAACAATGTTGCACTGATTCAGGACACTAAAGATATTCTGCACAAATGGTTTAAGATCAAAGATTTGAGAGAGTTAAAATTCTTCCTAGGTATAGAACTCAGTAAATCTCAAAAGGGGGTCCTTATGAACCAAAGAAAATATGCATTAGAGCTCTTAGCTGAGGCTGGTATCACTGTAGGAAAGCCAGCTATTACTCGATTAGAATGCAATATGAAGCTTACTACAGCATCTGAAGGTGACTGCATCAAGATGTTTCTCAATATCAAAGGAGGACTGGGAAGTTGTTGTACTTAACCATCACTGTGTCTCCATTTTGCAGATTTGCACCCTTTAAATTACTAGTTTCTGGAAACGTGTGATGCACATTTGTCCCATACAATAATTGTAAAGTTCAACTATCATGTAGAAAATGTTGAAATAAAAAAGATTAGTTTTATCAATTTATATTTTATTCATTAAATAAAATTCATAATAATCGAATAGTGCATTGACCATCAAGCAAGAAATATGGAGAACTGATTAAGATACTATAGACTCTAATATATGAATATATCTATATGATTTATCCTTAATAATCACTCATTACGCTCTCATATAAATAAGTACACAACTATATAGCTACTTAAAGAAATCATATCAGTAAGGAAAGGATAAAAGAAAGAAAATATTATAAAGTACATTTAAAAACGAATATTAAAGCCATAAATTAGAAATTTCAGCACTAATAAAAATAGACTTATAACATTCATAATTTCATAGAAGATTAAATTAAAGAAGTATAAGTCGGTAAAGAATATAAAAAAAATAAACAGATAAGAACAAATACAACATTCATATACTTCTTAAGACGTTAATAATAACAATATATATATATAGTAAAAATAAATACGCAACAAGTAGAGTTCTTTATGATACCTTCTCTCATAATCAATCAAAATTCAAAAGTCATAATAATGATCCAAGGGCTTCACTCCTTATGAATGGTACATAGCATATAAATTTTAAAATAATTGAAAATCCAAAAAGAGCAAGAAAAAGTTAAATGATTTTCTTAACCACATAGATATGACCCAATTTTAGTGTGTGTATATATTATTGTTCATTTTATATTCCTAAGATACTTAGAACAAAGCTTTGAAGAACTTGATAATACACAACAAAGTTTAATAATATTTTCACAACTAGAAAATTAAAAGTAGTAGAGAAACCAGATCAGAAACAGATTAGAAAAAATATACGAAATATTTTTCTTAAAGAAGAATTGTTGTCAATCTGTGTTTAAGGAATCTTATTGATTCCAAAAACTTTGCAGAAACACGAAGTTACCAAAGTTTAATGTACCAGTGAAGAACAGAAGAATAGAAATTAATTCACAAATCTAAAATCTGTAACACATACCACAATTTTAAAAAATAGAAAGAAGATCAAGCCCACTGAATGCACAATGTCTCCTTAAGGAAATTATTCCCCCCTAGTATCAGATGTTTGATTTGGAATATGTCCTCCCAGGATAGAATGATCTCAATTACCAGTGTATTGATACCCAAAACGCTGGTGTCAGCGAGCCACTCAACGGCAAAAAAGTACACTTAGAATACTAGATTTAGTAGTAGTAGAAGAAGTCCAGAAAATTCTATATTCTACATATATTTAAAATGAGAGAGAATCCCTCAATTTATAGAACAAAGGGTAGTGCGAAAAGGTTCTTATTGTGCCTTACTGGAAAGGTCACAAACCTTTGGAAAAGTCACAATCTTTCAGAAAGGTTGACACCTTTCATAAAAGTCACAACTTTTTATAAAAGTCATAACTTTTCATAAAAGTCGCAACTTTTCATGAAAGTCATAACTTTTCATAAAAGTCGCAACTTTTTATGAAAGTCATAACTTTTCATAAAAGTAGCAGCTCTTTATAAAAGTCGCAACTCATCATTTACCATTCACACCTTTTAAAACCCAACAATCCCCCGCATGAATGGGGAATGACTCCAAGACAAAGAAACGGATAAGTATGTGTACTTTACAAGCAAGAATTAATTGCATTGGATAAGTAAGTTTCCCCTTGGACTTTCGTAGTGAACATATGTCGGATATACTCGATCAATCGGTAGATGCAATATTTTTGAACCGTCGAGCTTTGGTGTATACCTAGACAACCATATGTCACACAATTAACCCTTTACCGTTTATGGTTCTTAAGATTGTGTTCGTTTCAGTTATGAACACCTCCTGGTTTCATGAGTGTATAGAGAGATAGGCTTTTGACAATCATCCTCTTTAGAGCGGCTTACACTTCACACTCACATAGGTGATTTCTAACCGTGTTATCACGTAGATACACTATTCGGTCAACTCTGTCAAACTTAGCAAATCATTAAAACCATTAAGCTTTATTAACTCATTAACAAGCCTTAATGTTGTATCCTTGTCCCTGAACATTGTCTTCATCATGAGAATTGATTGAGTTTGTTGACAATGCCGAACCGTCAGTCACAACTTTATTTTTCTCCTTGTATCTAGCTCTTGGGATCTCCAGTCTGCTAGATAGAGTTACCGTCATGATGACTTGTCCTTAGCCGTAAATTCATTCCCTTAGATGATATTTAAACTTTCTCTCTAGTTAGACCTTTTTATAAGTGGATCCAACACATTATTCTTTGACTTTACATAGTCAATTCTGATAATTCCACTAGAGAGTAGTTTTCTAACGATATCATGTTTATGTCCTATATGACGAGACTTTCCGCTATACATCATGCTTCATGCCCTACCTATTGCATCTTGACTATCAAAGTGTATGCATACTAATGCCAATGGTTTGAGCAAAAAAAGAATATCTATCAAAAAAAATTTGGAGTCTTTCAACTTATTCACCGACCTTATCTTGAGCACCTAGCTCAAATATCATTATAGATATAGCGATACATGTCTCTTTCGAAATATTTCCACGAGACTGCTCATCTACCAAAAGTAAGTATATATCCACTCGTGAATTTTACTTCATTTGTCCGGTGATCAAATTTGCATCATTATATTCTTTCAATACTGTTGGATATTGTTATAATGCAAGGCATAGTTTAAAGTATTTTTTAAATACTCCAAAATTTTATTTATTGCCATCTAATGAGTTTGATTGGGATCACTTGTGAATCGACTCAGTTTATTAATAGCAAATGATATACCTGATCGCGCACACTTCATGATATACATCACACTTCCCAATACTCTAGCACAATCCAATTGTGAGTCACTTTCACTTTCACTCTTTTAAAATGCAAAACTCACATTTATTGGAAACTTGACAATTTTGACATCCAAATATTTGAACTAGTCAAGTACTTTTTCAATGAAATGAGACCGTGAAAATGTTAAACATTATGTAGTTCTAAGAATTTTTATACCTAAGTTTGCATCAGCAACTCTCAAATTTTTCATTCCAGACTTGCTTTCTAGCATATGTTTAGTAGCATTTATGTTATTACTGTCTCTATTGACGATCAACATATCACCAATATACAAACAAACAATGACCTTGGGATTTTAATTTTAATGTGAACACATTTATCAGTTTCATCATTCTTAAATTCATTTGCCAATATGGTTTGGTCAAATTTTTTATGTCATTGTTTGGGTGCTTGTTTTAGTCCATAGTGTGATTTAACAAGTTTCCACACTTTCTTTTATTTATCAGGAACCACAAAACCCTCGGGTTGTTCCATGTAAATTTCTTCCTCCAATTCTATATTTCAGGAAAGTTCTTTTTACATTCATTTGGTGAATTTGGAGGTCATATATCACAACTAATAATTTTAGCATCCGAATGGATGTAATTCTAGTTACTAACGAGTATATACATCAAAAAGATCAAAACCTTATTTTTGTCTAAAGCTATTGACACAAAGTCTTGCTTTATAGTTTTCAACAGTTCCATCAACTGTTATTTTCTTTCTAAAGATTCACTTTGAACCCAAAAGTTTATTTTCTGGAAGAAGATCAATGAACTTCTAATATGGTTGCTCAAGATTGCATCAATCTCACTATTGACACCATCTTTCCAAAGGATGAGTCTACAGAAGACACAAGAAATGTTACAAAATCATATTCGAAGTAAGTAAATGTCCTTTGACATTTACTACGCCTCTGAATCTCTTTATTAAGTACATTATCCTTTTTCCTTTCTTAGGCCTTTTAGACCCTTCTCTAGACTGCTCAAGTCTAATTTTACATTTCACAGTCATAGGTCCTATTTTAATTCTTTTAGGAATAGAAACTTGGATTTTGGCTAGACACCCCCATACTTTGAAATATTTCAAGTTGGATTTCCTTCCTTTCCATTTCTCATATGGAAAAGATTGTATCATGAACAACAAAATTGTTTTCTTTCTAAAAAGACAACTTTTTGTTATTCCCTTTTGCAGTAAGAATAGTTCCTCCACACAAATTTTGTGGTAAACCCGAACTTATAAATGATCCATCCATCATTTCTTTCAACGTTTGGTTTTTCATTAGATTGAAGTGAATAAGGCAGTAATTTTATGGATAATTTCACTTTCCAAATATACTTTTGCACAAGGAGATTCATACTCTCCATTTTTATCACTTCTTATCTTTTTCCCTACTGATTTTCCACTTCGATATTATATTGTCTAGACATTTCTATTACTTCATCCTTACCTTTAAGCAAATAGACAATCTTTTTTTAATGCAATTATCAATGAAAGTAACGAGATACTTTTTCCACCACGAGATGATATTGACTTCATATCACAAATGTCAGTGTAAATCAATTTTAAGGGATTAAAATTCCTTTCAACAGATTTATAAGTATGTTCAACATACTTAGATTCCACACAAACTTGACATTTTTATTTATTGCACTCAAAGTTAGACAAAACTTCTAAGTTGATCAGTTTTCCTTACAAGGTATTTTTTAATTGAAATGCCCGAAGTGCTCATGTGACTCTGACTCAAGCAAGTTAGAACAAATAAAAATATTGAGTTTGAAAAGCTCTTCGCGAGGTTGCTTTTTTCTCAAATATTTTATTCCAACTTCTTACAATTTTGTGTGATACAAACATTGTTTAGAGTCATCACCTTGTCAAATTTCCTTTTCAGAAGGACCTTTCATAACTTTCAATTTGCGTGTTATAGAACTACCCATGAACAAAGTTTCATTGGGTCCAATAAAGGCAATATAGTCCAAATATTTTTTTTACAAAACCATAATAAATGACTATTCACCAATATTCATGTCCATGCAAATACTTTTATAATAATAAACATATCTTTTCATGAAAAATCACAACATTTAAGTGTCATTTTTTCATAAAAGAACACAATTATTTTGAACAAGTATATATATCATTTGGTAGTTTCATACTAGTCACACCATATACTAGTAATAAAGAAACTCAATTACCACAATACCAAATATACTCCAACAATTTTGTGGGTCTAACATAAAACAAAAGTATCATTGAATTTCATATATTTTGCTCCAAAGTTAAATTAGACACCAAGTCTAATCATAAGCAAAGAACCCCCACATTTTAAATATGATCTCAAAAATATTTTTTAAGTATTTGAAAATAGTTTTTTCACATATTTTTCCAGATTCTCAAAATGTCATTGGTAGTATGTAACCTCTTTTGAAAATATTATTCTACGAAAGAATTATAGAGTTTCAATTCTCTTTAACAATCTTTACATAGTGTCAAAGTTCATTCCATAGAGGCACAAACACACCAACTCTAAGTCGCTGATCTTTCTCGTCTATCACAAATATACATACCACTTAGTATTTAGAATACTAACAATAAAGACGAAATTTTGTACATCTTTTTCTATTTAACAATGAAGTTTATAGAACATAAAAAGTACAACATTGACTTATCATGTGAAGTTTTCATATTCTTCAAAGCAATTGCAAAGTCCAATTTATTCAGAGGAAAAAACTACAAAAGTTTTTTAGTCTAGAACAATAAGACACAATCAAATTGACAGGGAGTACAAAACTACAAAACTTTTTTTTTAAAATTCCAAACAGAATAAAACATATTCTTACATTATCACATAGAAATATTTTTTCATTTCAAATAGTCTTCCAACTATAACATTTTGACATACTATTTTACCAAACAAAAATATGCATGTCTCACTCTGCAAACTAGTGGATTTTAAAGGCAACACTATTTGCCAAGGAAAATTCATTCGAAAATCATACGATTTGCAGAACTTTTTTCAAAGGCATACATGATAAATATCAAAATTGTTAACATTTAGAAACTGGTTTCCTCCTTAAATGAATAAGAAGAAGATTACATCTTTAATTGGAATATCAAAATGAAACTTTTTCTGTTACATTCTCACTTCGACCTTGCTAAACAAAGCAACGAATTATGGATAAGTAATGCATTTATCTTCTACTTCCATGATCAGATTCTCTCAATCAGTAGAATACAAAAAATATTAACAGTATATAATTTCCTTAAGATTGTTGTTCATCTTATATTCCTAAGATACTTAGAACAAAACTTTGAAGAACTTGATAATACACAACAAAGTTTAAGAATATTTTCACAACTAGAAAATTAAAAGTAATAGAGAAACTAGATCAGAAACAAATTAGAAAAAATATACGAAATATTTTTCTTAAAGAAGAATTATTGTCAATCTGTGTTTAAAGAATCTTATTGATTCCAACAAACTTTGCAGAAATACGAAGTTACCACAGTTTAATGAACCAGTGAAGAACAGAAGAACAGAAATTAATTCACAAATCTAAAATCTGTAACACATACCAGAATTTTAAAAAACAGAAAGAAGATCAAGCTCACTGAATGCACAATGTCTCCTTAAGGAAATTATTCCCCTCTAGTATCCGAGGTTTGATTTGGAATATGTCCTCCCAGGATAGAATGATCTCGATCACCAGTGTATTGATACCCAAAACGCTGGTGTCAGCGAGCCACTCAACGGCAAAAAAGTACACTTAGAATACTAGATTTAGTAGTAGTAGAAGAAGTCCAGAAAATTCTATATTCTATATATATTTAAAATGAGAGAGAATCCCTCAATTTATAGAACAAAGGGTAGTGCGAAAAGGTTCTTATTGTGCCTTACTGGAAAGGCCACAAACCTTTGGAAAAGTCACAATCTTTCGGAAAGGTTGACACCTTTCATAAAAGTCACAACTTTTTATAAAAGTCATAACTTTTCATAAAAGTCGCAACTTTTCATGAAAGTAACAACTCTTCATAAAAGTCACAACTCTTCATTTTCCATTCACACCTTTCAAAACCCAACATATATATATTGTTTTTTTCCAAACGGTGAATGTGACATTAACCTGAAAAGAAATTTAGCTTATCAATGAAATATTAAAAATTTAAATTACACAGAAAAATAGAAGTAAACACAAGAGGAAAATTTGACAAAATAAGAGTATAATAATTATCCCACAAAAATTCAAATATTTATAAACAGTTGAAAAAAAAGCTATCTAAAACTGTAAAGAGAAAATCATGATACAAAATATCATTCTAATTAGGATCAAAACAAATATTAATCTCTCAAAACAAAAAAAAATATCAAAAATTGTCTAATGATTTTATCAACATGAGGCAATTGTTAAAGAAAAATTACTTTTCCATGACACATATATAGCTAAAGATTTACATAAGATAAGATGAAAAGGTGAAGAGTTATTTAAGTTAATTTTCAGAAGTTAGTGACCCTAGACATGGGAGAGACAAAAGGTTGATTATTTTTATCAATAATTCAATACATTTAATTATACTAATATATTAATAACCGAAAGAATTTGAACCACTGTGTCTAGATGGGTAAATTTAAATAAAATTTCTATTTAAATCTCAAATTAATTATATATTAATATTTAATATAGTTTAGGAATAAAATAAGAGCAGAATGGTAATTCAACTCACTGTTTTGGACGATGAGAGGCGACAAGGGCCTGCCTCGCCACGCGGCGAGGCGCTCGTCTTTTTGAAAAAGGCGCCAGTTAATACCAAAAATTAAATATATTTAATTGCATATATAAATATCCAAAATCTCAATAGCAATAACATATATTAGCAAAATATTTCAATTCAAAAACTCATAAGAAAACATAGTAGTCAGCACACTAAACATTTTTTCCTTATGCTGATTCAGCAGTGATGAAGGAAAAAAAAAACAGAGTGATGAAGAAAAAAAACAGAGCAACTGAAGAAAAACTGAAGAAGAAGAAGAAGAACTCAAGAAGAACTGAAGAAGAAGAAGAACAGAAAAGATCGCAAGAGGAAGAGGAGTCGGGGAGCAGCAAAAAAGAGGTATACCTCAGGTACTGCAGCAGCAACTCGAAGTCTCGAAGAGACGCGACCGGTGAGGGAAAGAGGAGTCGGGGAGCAGCAAATTTTAAAAATAGAATAATAAACCCTAATTTTGACTAATATTGTTAAGTCAAATCTTTTCAAAAAATCAAAAAGGCACCGCCATTATTGTCGCTTTTACCTCGCCATACCTCGCCATGGATCGCCTTTTCTGGGTCGCCTCGTCTCAGTGTAGAATGGCGAGATGGGCTCGCCTCGCCTCGCCTCTCGCCTTTGGCGATGAGGCGCTCGCCATTCACAACACTGATTCAACTTTTAAGTTAGGAGCTTCCCACTTATAATAATATATGATTAAATTTCGTTATTTATCATAAAGGATAATACTTTATCCATATAAATTATATTATTCATGAGGGAGGTTAAGGAAAAAGTTATGATCAGAAGTGGAAAAGTATATCAATTTAGGTAGACTTTTTTTTTAAAAAAAATTATAATTATTATATAGATATAGATTATAGATGATAAATATTAATAGATTAGATATTTAATTAGAGATTAATCTTACGAAGTCTAAAAGTCATTAACTTTTTAATTAAATTTATACAATCAAATATTTAAATATTTTATAGCAATTTGATATAGAAGGGATAAAATCGTAATTCAACTTTCAACTGACCTTAATATATTATTCTTTTGGGACAAAAAAATAATAAAAAACTAATCTATCTAGCTTATTATGTATTTTTAAAACAAAAAAATTAAGTTATTAATTTTAATTTCTTTTTAAAAATAATACTCTTTAGTCACAATTAATATGAGGGTGGTTAACTCGACACGAAATTTAAAAAATAAATCAGAACTTTTGAAATTTATAGTCTAAACGATCTTATGTTGTCATACATCATTTTCTTAAGGGTAAAAGAGTAATTTTAAAGTTAAATTATCTTTTCCATTTATAGGAACATAGCATTTTTTAAAAATGGATTAAAAAGGTAAGAAATTGTTTGGATGAGATATAAGTGATAGTAATCTCGAGATTAAATGTAAGATTATTTTATCCTACATCTGACCAAAACTACTTTACTTCAAAATTATTTTTCCAACCATTTATGCTATAACGATGGTATAAGTTATCTCACCATCTACGTACCAAAGTCCAAACAACCCCAAGAGTGCCACAAAAGAAAAGTATATTCATCGTAATTCACTATACATTATTCAAAGGGAAGGAATATAGCAAAAATACTACATGAATATTTACCTCCTTTACTTCTTCTTCACCAATTCGACCATCTTCATTCTTGTCCACCCTGTACCATACGATGAAAACCACAAGGATACGTGTTGTAAATCTAAGCACTATTGAGCCATTTGCATAAGTAATTACTCTATTAGAGAGATAATGACGTGCCACTTAAATATTCCGATTAGTTTTTTTGTCAGTTCTCGGCTGTGTATCGGCCGGTTCGGTTCGGTTTTGAAGTTTATCGAGTTAGCTTATTGGTATCGGTTTGTAGAGATGCTAAACCGTTAAAGAACCATTAAGATATTGGCTTATCGGTTATTGGTTTATCGGGTTTTGATCGTTATCGGTTCGGTTATTGATTTAACCGTTAAGATTTGACACAAAAAAAAACATTGAAAATCACTTAGAAACAAGGTGACAAACCAAATAAACATGCACTTGAGTTCACAAGTTACATCTTTCTCAAAATCAAACACTTTTATTTAGGACAATCAAAAATAAAAGTAGGAAATTAAACTCTAATTCGAGGATTTAATATGCAAAATGGTATAAATATAATTATTTAGCTTACTATCGGGTTATCGGTTAGCCCATTAAGAAAAAACTTCAAACCGTTAAGCACCGATAACTCGATAACAAAAAAAAATCAAAACCGTTATCAAAACCACTAAACTAATAACCCAATACTATAAACTAATAACTTTTTTATCAATTCGGCTTATCGGTTTCGGTTCGATTTTGAAGAGCCCTAGTTATCATGCAATAGTGGATGAGTGTTCCACATGGAAAGCAAACAGTAAACTTTTCTCTCTCTGTCTTCACGTTTTGTTTACTAAAACTACTTTTCTCTAATTTTACTTAACATAATTAACTCTTATCTTACTACTACTAATTAATAATTAATTAAGTTAATGGTGCGTACATGTCGAAGAAGATCTGAAGCCGAGAATCGAAACTCTGATCGGTGATTTGAGACCAATACTCATACAATTCCTCTTTGTTAATCTTATCAACCTTCAATCTTCTTCTTCAACTCAAAGCATCAAACAATTCCAATGCAAATTCCTTTGAATCCTTCATACCTTTAACCAAATAATTAATCAAAATTAATCTAATTAATCAATAATTAAACTGTAGTGATCGCCGGCGTGAGTACTGACCGATGCATTGTGCAAAATCGGAACGATAAAGGTAACCGTCTTTAGCGAAATTGTTTTCAACTTCATTCCATCCGTTAGTTTTGTTATTGCTGATGAATTTGAGTCCACGAAGAGCCTTGTGTGCGCTGGAACTAGTCCGGTCGAGCTGAGCACGCTGCCGACGTAATGCTGGCAAAAGGACCGGTTTTCGGCCGGTCCGGTCCGGTTCAGGACCGGTTCCCGTACCGGTTCGACCAGTACCGGTTGAACCGGTTAGGAACCGGTCTTTTAGTGTACCGGACCGGTTCCCGGTTCTTTATCCGGTTGAACCGGTTCGGTAAGAACCGGTTCCGGACCGGTCCGATCCGGTAAGGTCCGATTTTTTTATTTTTTATTTTATTTTATTTTATTTAAAATTTATGTATCCGTTTAAACGACCGTTGGGCCCTTCTAGCCGTTTGACTGGGGCCCAAAACGATCAAATAGCATTCTCCACCCCTTTCTAACCCATTTATACTATAAATATATCCCCTTTTTTTATTTTAAATCACAAATTCACTACTTATACAATCTTATATACAAATTACAATCTCTCAAAGTCTCAATTTTAAATCTCTCATAAATTATTAATTATTATATTGTGATATTGAGTTGGAGTTTGAATTTCGGAAGCTACAATAGGCATCTACCAAATCCGGCTTTGTTAACGTCTACTTTTACGTAGACGTTTGGTACATTCGCTAGTTGTATATTATTTTGCTTGTAACTACTATTTAATTCATGTCGTTTAAATTAAAACTTTAAATTCAATATAAACTTTAAAGTTTAAATTCAATTTCAAACTTTAAATTCAATATAAAGTTTAAACTTTAAATTCAATATTATAACTTAAGTTCAATATAAAACTTTAAATTCAATTTGAAACTTTAAATTCAATATAAACTTTAAAGTATAAATTCAAATTCAAACTTATATAAACTTTAAAGTTTTCCATTGAAGTTTTAATTAAAATAATTAAAATTTATTAAAAAAAAAAAAATTACCGGATGAACTTGTAAGACCCGGGTCCAACCCGGTTCCAAACCAGTTACTATCGGACCGGGCGGAACATTTCGGTTTTTCCGGTAAAACCCGGTATCGGTAAGAAAATTCGGTAAAAAAAATCCAGTATCAGTACCGGTTTCGATAAAACCGATCCTGTTGACCCGGTCCTGTCCAATAGTCAGTCTTAGTGTTCCACATGGAAAGCAAACAGTAAAATTTTCTCTCTCTGTCTTCACGTTTTGTTTACTAAAACTACTTTTCTCTAATTTTACTTAACATAATTAACTCTTATCTTACTACTACTAATTAATAATTAATTAAGTTAATGGTGCGTACATGTCGAAGAAGATCTGAAGCCGAGAATCGAAACTTTGATCGGTGATTTGAGACCAATACTCATACAATTCCTCTTTGTTAATCTTATCAACCTTCAATCTTCTTCTTCAACTCAAAGCATCAAACAATTCCAATGCAAATTCCTTTGAATCCTTCATACCTTTAACCAAATAATTAATCAAAATTAATCTAATTAATCAATAATTAAACTGTAGTGATCGCCGGCGTGAGTACTGACCGATGCATTGTGCAAAATCGGAACGATAAAGGTAACCGTCTTTAGCGAAATTGTTTTCAACTTCATTCCATCCGTTAGTTTTGTTATTGCTGATGAATTTGAGTCCACGAAGAGCCTTGTGTGCGCTGGAACTAGTCCGGTCGAGCTGAGCACGCTGCCGACGTAATGCTGGCAAAAGGACCGGTTTTCGGCCGGTCCGGTCCGGTTCAGGACCGGTTCCCGTACCGGTTCGACCAGTACCGGTTGAACCGGTTAGGAACCGGTCTTTTAGTGTACCGGACCGGTTCCCGGTTCTTTATCCGGTTGAACCGGTTCCGGACCGGTCCGATCCGGTAAGGTCCGATTTTTTTATTTTTTATTTTATTTTATTTTATTTAAAATTTATGTATCCGTTTAAACGACCGTTGGGCCCTTCTAGCCGTTTGACTGGGGCCCAAAACGATCAAATAGCACCCTCCACCCCTTTCTAACCCATTTATACTATAAATATATCCCCTTTTTTTATTTTAAATCACAAATTCACTACTTATACAATCTTATATACAAATTACAATCTCTCAAAGTCTCAATTTTAAATCTCTCATAAATTATTAATTATTATATTGTGATATTGAGTTGGAGTTTGAATTTCGGAAGCTACAATAGGCATCTACCAAATCCGGCTTTGTTATACGTCTACTTTTACGTAGACGTTTGGTACATTCGTTCCAACTTTCAACTTTAATTTTTATTTGTTTATTAATTTAGTTGTTTTATCTCTTTTATTATATTATTTTGCTTGTTTTCTCATAATATTTAATTATTTTAAATTTTAACATAAATTTTATAATAGTCTCTTCTATTTAATTCATGTCATTTTATAAATTTAATTTTTAATTATTTTAATATAAGTTTAAATTAAAACTTTAAATTCAATATAAACTTTAAAGTTTAAATTCAATTTCAAACTTTAAATTCAATATAAAGTTTAAACTTTAAATTCAATATTATAACTTAAGTTCAATATAAAACTTTAAATTCAATTTGAAACTTTAAATTCAATATAAACTTTAAAGTATAAATTCAAATTCAAACTTATATAAACTTTAAAGTTTTCCATTGAAGTTTTAATTAAAATAATTAAAATTTATTAAAAAAAAAAAAATTACCGGATGAACTTGTAAGACCCGGGTCCAACCCGGTTCCAAACCAGTTACTATCGGACCGGGCGGAACATTTCGGTTTTTCCGGTAAAACCCGGTACCGGTAAGAAAATTCGGTAAGAAAAATCCAGTATCAATACCGGTTTCGATAAAACCGATCCTGTTGACCCGGTCCTGTCCAATAGTCAGTCTTAGTGTTCCACATGGAAAGCAAACAGTAAAATTTTCTCTCTCTGTCTTCACGTTTTGTTTACTAAAACTACTTTTCTCTAATTTTACTTAACATAATTAACTCTTATCTTACTACTACTAATTAATAATTAATTAAGTTAATGGTGCGTACATGTCGAAGAAGATCTGAAGCCGAGAATCGAAACTTTGATCGGTGATTTGAGACCAATACTCATACAATTCCTCTTTGTTAATCTTATCAACCTTCAATCTTCTTCTTCAACTCAAAGCATCAAACAATTCCAATGCAAATTCCTTTGAATCCTTCATACCTTTAACCAAATAATTAATCAAAATTAATCTAATTAATCAATAATTAAACTGTAGTGATCGCCGGCGTGAGTACTGACCGATGCATTGTGCAAAATCGGAACGATAAAGGTAACCGTCTTTAGCGAAATTGTTTTCAACTTCATTCCATCCGTTAGTTTTGTTATTGCTGATGAATTTGAGTCCACGAAGAGCCTTGTGTGCGCTGGAACTAGTCCGGTCGAGCTGAGCACGCTGCCGACGTAATGCTCGAGCCGCTAAAGCCGAGTCTACACCGTTGCCTGTTCCGACGCCGGCGAAAAAGCACGAGACGCATGTCCATGGCTCCATGAGAATTTCCTTAGCTCCGCTTTAAGCTCTTGCGAGAAATGCTTCGCTTTCGCAACAGCCTCAGCTTTCAACTCCTGTGAAAAAAGACGGAACTTATTCGATGTACTCCTCCGCATCGTCGGCGATCGAGTTTCCGACGTCGATGTCACCGACGCCGGAGTTTCAATCGATACTCCACCAATACCGACTCCGGTAGCAGGATCAGAAGCATCAATGTTGATTACAGTAGCCGGTTCAACGCTCCGTAGAATAATCGTATCATCATCCTGAAGATCAAGTATGACTTCAACAAACTCCTCCGAAGCAAAACCGGAAATATTCCCGGAATCAGTTCCCGGCGATGACTCACCACTTAAATCCTTCCCGGAAGATACCGTATCCGACGTCCACTGGCTTTCATGCCCAGGTAAACCCCTCATCTGTCTCAAATCAAAGCACAATAAATAAATATATGTTGAAAACTGAGTTTTCTGCAGAAGCCTGACCAAAAGTTTTGGTTATTTTTATATACACAGAGAGAAAGGGAAAGAAAGAGAGAGAAATGTATTTGGCTTTGTGTGAGTTCTTCAGAGCTTTCTTAAAAATGGTGAGGAAGTGAGGGTGCTTTCTGAATTTTATTAGAATATGTTGAATTTATATATAAATAAAATTATAAAAAGTAGTGTAACCATGCATTTGTAATTGTGATAACTCGTATAGAATGAATAGATGTTCATATCATAGTACCACATAGTACTAGTATTAGTAGTACACGTAAAGAAAATCATGAATCAATTTATTTGTCAAACGTCTTTTTAATCGAGCTTATACAGTAATTTATAACTTAATTGTATAATATCAAATTTATCCAATAAGCATTCAAAAAACAAAAAAAAAAATACATATAATAAAAATCACACATCAATTTTTTCCATCAACGTCATAATTTAAAAATTACTATACAATAACAAGTTTATTAGGTAAAATGAACATCAGTTAGGATCCTCTTCTTAGCAGTCAAATTTATGTGATAATATACCGTGATTATTTGACTTTTACTATTTTAATAATAGTAGAAACTTGAGCAACTTACAAAAATAACTATATTTGTAGGATTAATGAATACTAATAGCTATAAGTATGTTATTTACAATAAATGACTATAACTTATATAGCTTTTCATTTTTTTATTTAACATTAATACATCTTTAAGTACAACAAACTAAAAAAGGAAATGACTCTAAATATAACACATTATCCTTATATTACGTCCATACAATGTACAACTTCTCATAATTAACTTTATAACTAAATATTATTAATTTAAAGACACATCAAATTTTATTCTTTATCAGTTTACTAAAAATTATGATATACCATACTTAATTTTCTTGTAGTCTTCATATTTCTTATTTTGTCGTCGTAACGGTATTTATATTATTTTTTTTGTTAATTCAAGTAATTCAAGATATTGTTGTAAGCAAATTGTTGAATTTGAGAATGAAGGTTAAGTATTTTGATTTTAAATAGATGAACTATATGTCAATAGATACACTAGTTGTTAAACAAAAAATGAATACACCGATATAGAATAGAACGAATATTTTTTTTGTTAAACACAAAAATGAATACGTTGGATACAACTATACTTGTATTCGCCAATCAACTTTTTATCTTGGATATATTACTTATATATCTTGATATAATTGTCTTCGTAAATCAATATTTTAACTTGTGCTTGTATAATATTACAAGTATCTATGTATATAAAAATGAATACATTTCAACATTGTTGTTAAGCAAAAATAATATGGATACATTATACAAACGAGCAAAAAAGATACAATTTGTGGGTATCAAATTGTATAAGTACGAGATAAGTACGTAATTAAAAAGTATTTGATGGATAAAAAATCACAAAAGTCGCTCCTGCAGTGATGTAAAGTATCTTGAATTTGAATGAATTTGGGAGGGGGTACATAAAATATGTGATGTATGAATATTGATAAAAGAAAAAAATATGATGATGGTAAACATGGAAAAAAAATCACAAATATGTCTGCCACAATTATTTAGGCATTCAATTATAATTACTTTCCTATTTAATATTTATTTATTATATTAAATATATAAAAATATTTATTTGCATAGAATTAACTTTGCTATTTTTAATCTAATTATACCCATATAACATGAAAAATATAAAACATAGCTATTTTTTTTTAATATATATGGATGTTTGCCGAAGTTTTTTCATAATGGATGAGTAACAAAAGTGGAAGAAAAAGATGTGTAACAATATATAAATTGTAGATACTATATAAGGAATCATCATATTACAATAACAATAAAAAAGTTACAATAATTTATTAAGTGTTATAAAATATTATAGTGTGGATGTTTACTACACCAAGAAGTTACTCACTCATTATCTTCATTATTTTCCTCATTATGAAGATGATCATAACCTCCATAACCTCCACCTTTATAACCATTATTCTTGTAACCTTTCACTTTCATAACCTCCCCATTATATTCATGTTAATGTCATATTTATGACTAACCTTTTGTATGCCTCTATGTTACAGTATAAATAGAGGCATAAGGGTTCATATTGTATACACTTGAAGGTTTGGTGAACACTTGAAAGAAAGAAAGTTAGCTTATATTGTTCTTCTCTTGTCTTATATTCTTCTTTTTTATATCTTTATATTGTTAGTTTGCTTTAGTTTTACAATACATTATCAGCACGAATGTTCACCAAAAGATTGAAGCAAAGTAAACAAAAGAAGGTAAAATAATTCTGTTTATTTTCTCTCGGGAACAAGGTAAGTTATTGTGAAACCTATTTTATATTTACTTGTGAATAAGGTGAATGATCCATATTATTGTTAATGTGCATTTTTTTTCCACCTATGACTCTATATACTTTCTTTTGTATGTGAAACTTGTTTTATATTTATTTATGATTATACTCACTATTTTGGTTATTACATAAACTTTTAAATTATTTTATTTTGCGTGTGAAATATTTTGAATTCACATGGAAATTGAAAAAGAAATGGTGGTAGTGAGCAGTTTTAATTTAGTGTAATTGGAATTATAATTTTTTTAGTGTGCAATTGATTCTTTGATTTATAATGGTAATTCACTACCTTAATAATTATGCACCAAATATAATATAATATAATGTTATATGTAACTCTCTGTTTTGACAAGTTTAAGATATTGATACATACTTTGTTGAGAATATTTTTATCGTATTTCTTTTGTTCTATATTTATTTGTGCATGTTAGTCACAAGTGACAAAATATTTTTTTAAGGTTCAATGATGAATTCTATTATATTTGGCTTATCATGTCATTGATTGAGGGTAAGACGAAGGATTCAAATTCTATCGCACCAAGAGGGTAATACATCGGGTGAGAGTCCCGGTGCATCATGATAATAAAATGTTGGATTGGGTCCCAACTAATAATGACGTAAAATACCTTCTTATGGGTAAGACGTTCGGTTCAAGTCCCAACATTATATAAAGACGATGTAACAATGATTGAACAAATTGATATGCTCTTGATAAAAGTCATGAAATTTGTCCAATTGATTTGCTCCATTCTTTTATGTGAATGTGATAGCAGGACATAATATGTCTGAAAATGACAAGTGATTAAATGTATGAATATGAGTGTGATAAAATGTTAATGATCAATTGTGGTAATTAAAAGGAAGAACATTTTGGGTTCTTAAGATGATCCTTCAAGTGTGAAGGTAAATTTTTGTCATTAAAGTGGTATAAAAAGTTATTGGGCATATTGAGTTAGTGCAACCCAATTTGAAAGTTTTTTAAATCCTCCATCAAAATAAAAGAATACAAAGTGATAGTACATTTGGTACATTTGATCTCTTAAAGGGATGTTGAGGTGAGTCACATAAATTTGATAAATGTGAAAGTATGACAATGAGTTTCTAATAAAAACTTATAGGGCATGTCCAAATAGTTATTGTCCATTTCTTAAAGAAAATATGACTTGTGTTCTTATGGATAAGAACATATCCATGAATTGTTGGATAAATGTCACATCTCGCCTTTACGGAAGGTTTGAGATATTGAAAAGAAACATTTTCATATAAATGGTCATTTAGTACTACACAAATATCGTGATATGTTAAATTATGAACTATTGAAGGACAAAAGAAAGAAATAATTCTTTCCTATAAAGATTGTGGTTATGACCAAACAAATTTGTCATTGGTTGCCAAGAAATAAGTCTTGCATGTGATAATTTTAACCATGACAATAATAATTATTTTCTCCTTGAAGGAGATGGTCACCATAAGAATGGTGTTGTGAAATTTGTGATAGCACACAAAATTAGTTGAGAGTCCGAAATGGTTAATTTGTTACTATCCGGAGGAATGAAATTGTTCATAATATTAGGGTTGTAGTGAGTCTCAAAAGAAATTTTTTAAGTTTCGGAAGAATTGAAAGGAAAAATATTATATTGAGACTATAAATTATGGGAAGATTTAATATCTTCAAATTACTACAACAAAAGTGGATTATAAATATTTATGTATAAGATTATCCAAATTTTTTCCCTCTTATTTGTTGTATACAAATATGGGCATGATGATAGAATCACATGCAAAAGTAAATTAGAAGTTTACTTAAAATAGATATCAATTGGCATAATCGGTTGACCATTCCGATTCAAATGTGATGCAAAATAAATTGAGAATTCACATGGCTATATGTTGAAGAAATAAAAAGTTCTTCAAAAATTCTCTTTTGTAGCTTGTTCTCGTAATAAATGATCATTGTACCAGCTAAAGGTTGGGATTGTATCCCCTAAATTATTTGGAACATATAAAAAGATGAATATGAGCCCGTTTACCTGCCATGTGGACCGTTTACTATTATGATTTAATAGATGCATCTGTAGTATCACATGTGCATTTGTATCAACTTATAAATTGGTTTTTGTAAGGTTGTTTGCTCGAATTACTAAATTAAGAACACAATTTCAAACTATAAAGTCATGTTGATAATGCTTGTTGGTTTAGCGAAAATTGTATGCCTCCAATTATAGCTAGACCATTGATTATGAGAACAAATCTCTCAAATAAGATTAGGTATGAGATGCGTTTATTTAACATATATGCATTAAGCCAACAAGGTTCTCCCAACACAATTGGTTCAGAGTCAGGAACCAAATAATTTTCATCTAAAAATTTGATGTGCGCACATATGATTTTATTGCTCCACGCACCAAGATGGATCCGCAAATGAGGTTGAGGGTGGATGTTAGATTTCCTAACATTAGGGGGAGATATTTGTAGCAGCTGAAAATTATGTATGGGGTGAATTATCTAGATCCTCGTTAAAAAAATGTGAACTTGAAGTTCAAAAGATAATTCATTTCCAAAATGTTGAAAGTAATTTGCCAGATGTATTTGCTGACCCAATATTTTAATTAAGCCGCAAATGCTCCAATAAATAGTCCTTGAAGGACAAAGTCTATGGTACGCCTAAAACGTGATAGATCAATCGATTCCAAATGTAAAACTTTTTGATAAAGGAGAGGAGCCAATTATCAAAATGATCACATTGCTAATGAGGCAAGTGCTTTGAAGAGCACTATGACATAACATTTCATAAAACCTTGGCAAAGATTCAGGTACCTGAAAATAATGAAAAATGAAGATATCTCGATAAGTTATGTCGTATTGAAATCGATATCAAAATGGTCGTCGATGATATATTTGATATGATGTAGCACTCAGTGCTATAAATGATTACGGGGATCTTAAATTTGAATCTGTCATATAGTGTGGACAGATAAATGATTGACACTATTCAAGTATATTTTGTTTCACTTAGAAAAATGATGCTTTTGGACATATAGTTCATAGATCAAAATATATGTCAGTGAAGGTACAAATGAATTATTGTGCGAAAGTATAACCGTAAGATATAAAGTACGGTTCGTGCCTCGAGGCATAAAGAATTTTCGCAGAAGTCTTGACATTATTAAATGGAGATATGTTCTTCAATGGTGAATGCAATGAGACTTGTTTCAGTCTGGCAATAGATGAAATACTTGAATATGTATAATGAATGATTATTACGTCTAACTAGACGATGAAGGTTATATAAAAATCCTTGAAGGATTTAAAAGGTCTTAAAGCTATTTCATTGAGTACTCAATGATTTTGAGATTGCTTAACACAAAGAAAGAATTTTTTCAACCTCATGAAAATGATTTAAAATGTTATGTATATTAGTGCAATTGGTGCACTTACAGATTGCTAGTTATGCAAATGCTAGAAGATGTGTGACTTTCTTTGAGAAGAAAAGACGAGCTTCAATAAAATTGATCAATCTCATGAGTCAGAAATGATTTGATTATATAGATGCAAAATATTTATTTGACCTACATAAAGCTCGATCGCAAATGAACTATTTGCTTACATATGGAGACACAACAATATCTTGGCATTCAACAAATATTGATAACCACTTCTTCAAATCATATTGATCAATGAAGTAAGTTGGGGGTGTGTTTGGTTGAAATCATAATCTATCATATTCAGAAAATATGTGATTTTCCTTTAACAAAGGATATTCCAGCCACCATTTACGAAAATAATATATAGCTCAATTGAATGGAGGATACAATCAAAGGAGATCAGACACAACATACTTTTTCACACATGATCTTCAACAAAATTGTGAGATAGACGTTCAAAGGCTCGTTCAAGTGATAATCTTGTAAACTTATTCACTAAGGATTACCAACATCAATATTTGAGAAGTTGTGGTATAAAATTGGAATGCATCGTCTCCGAGATAGTACGTAAATTTTTTATCAGGGAGAGAAACATACGAGTTGTACTCTTCTCCTTAACCATGGTTTTGTCCCAAATGGGTTTTCCTGGTAAGGTTTTTAACGAGGCAACATTCAAGCGTATTGAAAAATATGTGTACTCTTTTTCCTTCACTAGGATTTTTTCCCACAGGATTTTTTCCTAGTAAGGTTTTAACGAGGCATATTATCTATGGACATTCAAGGGGGAGTGTAATAAAATATTATAGTGTGGATGTCCACTACACCAAGAAGCTACTCACCCATTATCTCCATTATTTTCTTCATTATGAAGATGATCATAACCTCCATAACCTCCTATAACCATTATTCTTGTAACCTTTCACTTTCATAACCTCTCCATTATATTCATGTTAATGTCATGTTTATGACTAACCTTTTGTATGCCTCTATGTTACACTATAAATAGAGGCATAAGGGTTCATATTGTATACACTTGAAGGTTAGGTGAACACTTGAAAGAAAGAAAGTTAGCTTATATTGTTCTTCTCTTGTTTTATATTCTTTTTTTCTATATCTTTATATTGTTAGTTTGCTTAAAATACTTTTTCGATTTTATTAAAGAGGATTGTATCTTTAATATCGAACTTTGTATTTACACGAAAGTATAAATATATAGCTGCCGCATACTATTACCATTAATTAGCCAAATTAAGATTAACAAAAGAAGAAGTCCCAAATTAATAGACATTAATTAGTCCACTAACAAAAGATCCGATCCTTTTTAGTTTTTAAGGGTTGAAATAATTATATCAAGCAGCATTAATTAATCAATTAAAATTGTTAAGGCTATATTAATGGAATGAAAATTTCTTTTATTTCTTAGTTGACGTGTGTAATGAATAGTTAAGTATCTTCTTCCAAAAAAACATGTTATATTTGTATTTTTTTCTCTTCTACGATACAACACAAAGTTGACATCACTTGTTAATTTTCTTAAACTAGTTATTTATGTGAAAGAATTGGTAAAGATTTAATGTGGAATACATTAATATGTATATGCTTTTTAAATTTAAATATGGATTGTTCTATATACGTATTTGTATCCTATTAAATTGTATTTGTACAATTCTGATATGTATACACTATTAAATTATAGTGTGCACAGTATAATACGTATACATAATTACATTTTATTCTGTACAATTTTAATATGTACACATCATTAAATTGTATTCGGTACAATTTTGATATGTATACACCATTATACTATAATACGTACAATTTTGATATGTAATCACTTCTAGTATGTATACAACATTAAATTCTAATCTGAAATGTATACATTATGTTACAGGAAAATAATTATATAGGTGACAAAAAAATAATAAAAAACTAATCTATCTAGCTTATTACGTATTTTTAAAACAAAAATATTAAGTTATTAATTTTAATTTCTTTTTTAAAAATAGTACTCCAGAAGACTTTATTTTTGAAGTCACTGTCAAGATTCTGGATCAAAGGGTGCGTTATTATGTAGGTGACAACATATTTCCCAAATTTAAGTATGAATTGAGATTCTTTCACGATCACTCAACTAATATTTATTATCTTGAGAAGTCACTTTATTTGTTGGAAAAAAAAAATCTAAGAAGGAAAGTTGAGCAGGGCAAGGTCAGTAATATCAAAGAGGATATGCTTTTGCATTCTTCAATCAGCTGTGAACATAAAGTTTATTTTGTAAACAAACAGCATTTTCAAATGTCTGAATACTTCCTGCACTTATGTAGCAAATGCCAACACAACTGCAATTGGACTTCTCACAGAGTACCTGTTAGAATTCCACTTCAAATATCCCTCAACCACCTCAGGCTTTGAGCTGTTGGTTGTCTTGGAAAATGTTACCTGGTATGTTAACTTCTGGTTCAACTCGGAGAAATTCAGCTCGGAGGGTTCAACTTTCACGATAACGCCTTTAGGTGAAGCTATCTCCACTTTGTAAGATGATTTGGCATCACCAACATTGGTCACAGTTCTGGTGTATGTCTGAGGAGTTGATCCAAGTCTGAATATGGAAAATGAAGGATAGTTTAATTGTGCTTCAGGGATACTTTCAACCTCCGAGCAATTCACCCTGCGTCGTAACAATTTACCTACCTGTGGATTTGTGTAGTTCAAACCACATAAATAAGGTACATAGTCCTCAAATTGGGTATCATAAACTAGTCCTGGATCATTTGCCCTTGATGGATTAACATGTCCTGCACCAATTGCATAGATATCAGCAGGAAGGAGCCTTTGGTCGAGTATTGGACTATTGGCAAGGTTTAATGTGTCAGCGGTTGTCATGATTGCAGACTTAATAACAGCAGGAGACCAATCAGGATGTGCGCTCTTCAGTAGAGCTGCTACGCCACTAAGGTGAGGGCAAGACATTGAGGTGCCTGATATAATATTGAATATGGATTTGGTGTTCTTGTTGTCATCCACAGAAGTATGCCAAGCAGCAAGGATATTAACACCAGGACCGATTATGTCAGGTTTCAAGATTCCACGACTAGCTGTATTTGGTCCCCGAGAAGAAAATGCAGCAACTATTGGAGCATTTTTATCACCAATTATTGTTCCTTGGAATGTGATTGTAGCAACAGGGTTTAATATTGAGTTTGTATATGCACGAATTTTTGTTCCATCTGCAGCTGAAACAACCAATGCTGGAAGAACATGAGCATCAGCTGATTTAGTGACACCATATCGTGATGGGTTGATGACAATCATGCCAACACCTCCAGCATCCTTCACAGCTTGTCCTTTTTCAATATTTGAAGCGACGCCTGCACGACATATGACTATCTTTCCTTTTATTGCAGGGTCAGTGAGTGACCCTGGTTTGCAATAAAGGGTTTCAGATGGATCTTTTGCATTTTTTGTAGCATCAAATAGAGTGAAGAATGTTGAGTTGGAAATCTTTGGACGATAAGCAGATTCTCCTTCAAATTCCTCTCCATTTCCAAGCTTAACAGTAGCTTTTATCTTTCTATCAAGCGTGCTGGCACCTACTGTAAGAATCCAAGGGGCTGAGTTATCTACTGAGGCAGTAGTAGGACCATTATTGCCTGCTGAGCAACTAACAAGAATGCCTCTTTGTGTTGCACTGTACGCCCCGAGAGCAATATTTTCATCATAAAGAGGGCTCAGAGATCCACCAAGGGAGATTGAAAGAATATCTACTCCATCATCTATAGCTGAATCCATGGCAGCTAAAATATCACTATCAGGACACTTGCCATTGGATTTACATGGCTTATATATGGCTATATGGGCAAGAGGAGCAACACCAACTGCAGTGCCATTAGCATTGCCATACACATTAGCACCTTTCACAAAAGCCCCCGCAGCTGTGCTTGCTGTGTGTGTACCATGTCCATTACCATCTATCGGGGAACCATTGCCAAGTTGGTAAGACCTTGCTCCAATGAGTTTGTTGTTACACTTGTTGATGAAATTGGACTCACAAACTCCTTTCCACTTAGCAGGCGGGGGAGGCATCCCAACATCGCTAAAAGAAGGATGGTCAGGAATGATTCCAGTGTCTATAACTCCGATGATCACGCCTTTCCCATAGTTGGAATCCTTCCATACACCCATGTTCTGCTGCAAACCAAGAAAACTTGGAGTATGAGTAGTATGCAAGGACAAAATCCTCTGTTTCTGGGCAGAGACAAAGCCGTGTTTTTTCTCCATTTCCTTCACTTGTTCTGCAGTTAATCTTGCTGCAAACCCTGTCATCACATTGTGATAAGAATAGATCATGCTAGCAGCCTCTTCATTTCCACTCGAGCTAATTGCGGTAGTAGTTTTAGGCAAAAAAGAAAGGTAATAGCTCTCTAAATCCATTAATGATGATTGAGTAGTAATTAGGCTTTCAAAGGATTCAACATGGACTATATAAGTCTCGTAATCACTCTGAATAGTAGGCCATGGGAAAGAACAAAAGATGAAAACAAGAAGGATTTTGAAGAATCCCATGGCTGCAAATACAAGAAGTGATGATGTATTTGGAAAGTGTATTTGATGAATTTTTCTGCTTTAAAGCGACTCTCTATTTATAGTGTATTATTATTGACCTATTCAACTTCTAGAAAATTATTGTGTAAAAAACACCATGTTGAGAAGAAAATTATCACTTCTCCAGTATAAGAAAACTATATTCTATAGTTTTATTCTCCAAATGACATCCACTATAATATATTTAAATGTCAAATAATCACTTTGTAATTAAAAAGTTGCAAGTGTTCGATCTGCGTGTTGTTTGAGAGGAGTTGTTTTCGAAAACATGCAGCTATTTTGGATCCTTCTTGGAAGAATTAATCTAAATAAACATCCATTCAAGGATTTAAAACTAAATTTGCAGATATAAGTGTATAATCTATGTATACCGAAAAAGGGAAAGTAAAACAATGAAAATTATTAGAGTATTATACTTATTTAATTTCGTTTTATCCCTAAAAGGAAAAAAGCTCAAATTTGTTATTGAACTTTAGGAAAAAGCTCATATATGAAAATTTGACTAATTCATGTCATTTTTGATTATGCATTTCAATATGACTAGTTCTCGGAACGTGCATTGCACGTTTGTTCCCTAATTGATATTAGAAAAGTTAATTTATATAGCTAAGTTCAAATCTAAGTCCTTTCATATGTAAGTTTGACATAAGAATATAACTCTGCACAAAATATAACATGGAAATCTTGTGTTAGATGTTGGAGGTTTGATATTTTATAATACTTCATGAAAAATAAACTTTTTATTATATTAGAGGAATTAATTTATTTAATTACTAAACATAAGTTTTAATAATCAGAAAAAGAAATTGTCTATTAAAAAAGATACGACTAAAGAACAATGTTACAAAATGTTTGGGCGGTGTACCATCAAATTTATAGAAAAAATTACAATTTCAAATGAAAAAAAAAGAATTAAATAAAGACATGACATCCATAATAAAAAACATCACTATAAAATATATAGACAAAAAAAATTTCATACTAATTGAATTACATTTTGTTAGAAGTCGACTTACCGTAGACAAAACATATCATATGTATAAAAAACTATAATCATATAAATAATAAACAAAAAATAAAGCATGAATATGTTAAGAATAATGATACACTATATTTCTTGAAATATATATATATATATATATATATATATATATATATATATATATATATATATATATAGCAAGATTGAGAAGATCTTGTGTTGGTATATTCCTTTTATTATTATTGAATTAATATTTAATAATACTATTAGGATTCGAATCCAGGTGGAGGGTTTTTTCTTGATTGAATACAGAAAAAGAAGACTATCTTTTTTGTTGTGCTTCGCTAGGTCGAGGTAAGTAAGGTATACGAAGGAAAAATCTATTTGACAATGAAAGTGACCAAAGATATTCATTTTTCAAAAAACTTTAGCTTGTACACAAATACAACAGGCTTTTTCTAAATCCATGTGAATTCCTCGTCGTAGTTTTGCGTTTCAGCAGGCCCGTGAAATGAGTTGACTTTCAAAATTCAATAAGATTGGGGATATCAAAAGAAAGGGAGTCTCACTAATTCTTTTTTGTGGATATGAATATGTAATTCGCCTCCGAAGATTAGTGACGAAAGGTTGGTTTATTTATCTGCAATTGCAAAAATCAATATATATTGTATCCATTAATATGCGTTTTTTCTTTCATCTGCTTAAACGATTGCCGTGAGTAAACTTATAGGAATAATTGGATTTCATTTAGTTACAAGCAAGAAATAATAATGAAGAAATGCAAATTATCCAAAAAAAAATTGCATTTTTCATTTTCATAGGGCTGTACGGACTCAAAACGTAAATCTTCTAGGTAAAACAGATCAAACTTATTATTATTAAAATGATCTGAACTGTTTCAAAGACCCAACATGCATTTTTTTTTTTGCATTGGGCTCCTTCATTAACTGATCTAAATATCAGTTAGTCTGCCATTTTTTTTCTTGATAGAAAAAAAGATAAGGAAATGGCTCCATGTGCTCTGATTCATTATTTGGGAGCATTATCAAAGTGTTTCAAAGGTGGAATTATCTTGGCGTAGGTCTGTCTCTGGCCTAGATCAACCTAAGTTAAATGAAGTCTCTATCGTTCTGCTTAAAAATTAAATATAAAACTTCATACACCTTAAAGTTCATATGACGAAAAGAGATTTTTTTGAGGTCCTTATACTCATTATGGCCTAGCATTTAATAGACTGGTATTCACCTTATCAAGATCTCAAATCAATGATGAGGTCTGTTTGGCACCTTCTAAATGGGCGTTCAAATTGGATAGAACCCTTTGTCAGGCTTTGGTACCCTAAAAGTTATGGAGTAAAACATCGATTTCTCAACAAGATCAATTTTTCTGATTGTATGATGAACTCCCTTGAAAAACACGTGTAAATAAGTTGCTCTACCAACTGACCTATAGCCCTTAGTGCTTGTGATACATATTTTATCATGTAGGTAAATTTTTGTCAAGAGAAATATTCCATGATCCAACATCAAGAATCTTTGATCTCTTTGAGTGGTATTCCTTATATTAGTATTGCTTATAAGTAATATGATATTTATAATCCATCGACAGGATGAGTTTCATTTGGTTCTCTTTGGGATGATAAATGACCTACTTAACTCAGTGGTTAGAGTATTGCTTTCATACGGCGGTAGTCATTGGTTCAAATCCAATAGTAGATAAAACTTATTAGATACCAGAGTCAATGGTATCTAATAAGGTTTACAACCCACCTTTAGTGATATTTCTTTTTTGATTTTGTATCTTTTCTATTTCATATTTGAATTTGAATTTTTGCATCAAAATTGGATTCTGTTTGATTGTATTCACTCGACAGAATCTAAATAGGATTAGAAAGAGAACTTTTTATCATTCGAACGTACCAACTAGTTATGAAATCGGATTGCTAGCCTCCACCCGTGTTCTAGCTCGTCGGAGAGCTAGATTTGCCTCAATTTTTTGTCTCCTTCCTTCAGGCTTTTTCACATTAGCTTCCGCTATTTCAAGAGTTTGCTGAGCTTCTTGTGGATTAGTATCACTATCCTTCTCCGCATCATTTACTGAAACAGTGATCTCATTATTTTCTATTCTAGCAAAACCACCCATCAGAGCCATCGTTAACCATTGATCATTAAGGCGTATTCTCAAAATCCATATATCTACAGCTGTGGCAATATATATATAAATATGAATTCTAAAACAATGTTATTCAATGTAACATTTAGTCATTTTTTTACTATACATTATTTTCTATTTTATTTTTACTTTTGCATTTATTTTACCTCTCTGTAACAGTTTAGTACATGAATTTTCTAAACATTTGAGATTACATATAAAAAGGAAAAAGTACAAATATATTTTTTTAAAAGATAAATGATTATCAAACAATGAAGAAGACATAATTATTATTCTATGGGATTTAACATGTTTACCTTCAAAATAATTAATAATAAATACAAAATTTGATTAGTTTTACTATATATATCCTACAGATAGAGAAAAAGGATGAATACAAAAATACAGTAATCAATTACGAAGTTATATTTAAAAACTCAAAACGAAGGAGATATGAAAAATAAAAATTCACTTACAACTTCATATTGGAGTATATTCATCTTGTAACTATCATCATTTATATATTTCCCGACAAAAAGAAGATAAATATGCATGAAACTTTAAAGAATACGAATAAATAAAATAATAAGAATTCTTATAATTACAAAATGGTAATGGAAATTTTACAACTGGTTTAGAAAAACCTACTGTAGAATGCAAGATGATCACAAACTTGAATAGAAGAAGGATATAAATAATGTGAATAATGTGGTGTGAGTGTGTTTGATAGACTCTTTATTACCCCCACTTATCTTACAAATTAAAATTGAAAGGTTATTAGACTCTTCATTACCACATTTAATTAGTACATGAATATATGATGCATTAAGATCTTGTTTGATATATGAATTTAAATATAACTATTACTTAATATTTAATTAATTAAATAGATATTAATATTAATTTATTTTAGGAATAAGATAAGGGCAAAATGGTAATTCAACTTTGAGGTTAGGAGCTTCCCACTTATAATAATAATAATAAATAAATAATAATAATAATAATAATAATAATAATAATAATATATATATGATAAAGTTGGTACTTTCTAAAGTGAGAACCATCCGAGAAATAAAACGGAAAAGTATCTAACCAGTTAAATGCAATAGAATCGGTAAGGTAAGGTCTAGCCTCCTTTGCTTGTACTCTTCTTCTAAGGTTCTTTTATTTATTAATGAAAATTTCTTAGTTAAAAAAAAAAAGAAGATAAATGTGTCTATCATATTTACTATTTCTCTTTATAGTTTGTAGTAATTATATATTATTTTTAATACTTTCATATCAGATTTAGGTCAAATACACTTATCTATTATACATGTATTTTTGCTATCAAATACACAAAAATAATGAGAGACACGAGCGGAAAAAGCAGAGAGGCGATCGAGATATCCAAATATATGTGAATCATCCCATAAACATCATAAGAATCACATTAAGTACATGTATACCAAAGATACATGAAGAGAGGCAAGCGAGAGAGGAGAGTGGTGATCGGGATAGGAAAGGGGCTAGTGAGATAATCAGATTGGCGTATTCTAATCATCAAACTCATTTACCTAACACAAGTTGACCCAAGACTTAATATCCCTACACGACTTAACTTTTCTTAATTTTGTATTGTGTTTTTATGTGGAAATCCATATTTATCTATTTATTCCTTTGAACTGCAGAAATTCCTAGAAAAAATTGGTACTACATTTCAGTCCACTTGATTCCTTGTGGGGGGCAAAAAGGACTAATAGACATCCATCCAAGGAATTAAATTAAAATTAGTGGATGGATATATAATATATGTATTTAGTTCATGAATAATAAGTGTATAATTAATATATAATCTATGTATATCAAAAAAGGAAAGTAAACAATGAATTCAATCAATTGTTTGTGTAAACAATTTGTTTGTTTGTTTTTCCTTTTATTAGAGCACGATACGTATAAAACTATGTGCGTTCATAGTGTTCAGTCATATTAGAGAAGATATGAGTTGGTTGAGATTCAAAAAAACATATTGTTGAGAAAGATGATGAACAAATACAATGCATAAACATTGTACAAACAGAGCATTTGGATGTATATACATCTCTGATACATAGTTATACATAATTATACATTATTATACAATATTGATACATTGCATAAAGCCCCTCCCTTTACGATCTTGGGCAGTGTCTCCCATGAGCTATTTTGAGGCCGAGTAAGGATTAAGATAAGTTCTCTTATTATGATATTAGAGTCAAATTCATTCAAATTTTTGATCCATTCAATTTAATTTGGCGAGCAGAAAGGGGTTAAATTAAGAATGAGAAGATCTCTTTATGCGGATTTGAACAGTCCTTACTCTATTAATTATTGTAAGGATTTAGGTAGGGAAAATTCCAAAATTCATTTCTTATTACATTAGAGTCATATTTGTTTTAATTCTTGATTCATTTTATTTCACTGATAGTACAAATAGGGGCTAATTAAGAATAAAAATATCTCTTTATATGAATTTGAACCATCCTTACCCTATTAACTTGTTTAGGTAACGCAAGTTTATTTTTTAGTATAAAATAATGCCACCAATACATGAGGGGCCACACACGAATAGCAACAATGCATTCATTTGAATTATTACAAACGTTTTTTCTAGGAAATTCATAGGATATTGTGTCTATTATTTTTCTTGTCTTATTGATAAAGTTAAGCATTAATGTTCCAATTACTTTTCGAAGTCACCAAAGACTAAAACTTTATTTTTGAAGTCACTAAAGGTGAACACAAATTTCCCAAATTTAAGTACGAACTAAAATTCTTACTGGGTACTTCAAATAATATTTATCATCTCGAAAAGTTATTTATTTGTTGAAAACAATGAAATATATTATTATTATATATATGAAAAAATTCTTTTGGCCAGAAAAATTTGATCATAATTTGATCAGAATGGTAAAAGTACATGTTCACACTATAAACTAGTTTGTTTTGGATATTTTTGCCCTTTAACTCAAATATTGAATACTCCCTCTGTTCGGTATTATTTGTCATGGTTTCTACTTTTAGAGTCAAATTTTAAAAACTTTGATGAACATATTAAGATGAAATTTTTTTATCATATTAATATGCAAAAAATTGTAACTTATAATACTTTTCATATAGTTTTAGTTTAATGTTTTTGCTTAAAATATCGAATTAATATGATCTAATACCTTTGAAAATTAGTCAAATTGACCTTCGATAAGCGCAATATGACAAACAATTCCGGACGTAGGGAGTATAATCTTCAATTATATTTCCAATGCATTGAAATGATTGATGAGATTAATTATTTATGATTTCATAGTTAAACATTAAAAATGAACTACAAAATCCACCAAACAAAACATAAGTTTCACCACTCTTTTCTTTTCAATTTTTCAAGATCTAAAAAGAAAATATTGTTTTACAAAAAAAATATTTAAAATGTAAGCATAGTAGTAAAAAACTTAATAAAAAATAGTAAAAAACTATCTCTCTTTTTTCTTTTAAAAAATTCTTCCTTTTTACTAATTTTCTGTTGTTTATTTATTTTCCATTTCTTATTTTTTAATGATAAAAAGAGAAAATTTAAAAAGTATAAAACAGGAGTGCAGATGATCTATTTAGTTTATAATTTATGATGTAGAAAAGATAAATTATATCTAAATTTAATATTAAAATATTATATTTATAATATTCAAAATAAAAAATTTGAAATTGACCAGTATGCAAAATAATTAGTATAAATTACATAAATCCCATAGTGTAAGATCTAAATTACATCTTATCCCTATATTTTTCTATTTTACAAAAATCCCTTAAAATATCAGTCATTCGGATACATAAGTTTCATCCGGATACATTAATTGTGATACATTATAAAACTTTGTCTATTGCGCTTAATATGGAATATTAACCTAAAATTGATTTTTCCCCACAAATCAGGCAGAATTGATTTTGTTTCCCACAAATTATGCATAACTGATTGATATTAATTCATTCCATTTGTAACAACTTCACAAAATTCAAAAATCAAATTATCATCTTCTCTATTAATTTGAAATCTGGAATCTCAAATCCACCATTGTTGATGATTGGACATTCGATTCACGTTTTCAAATCATCAATTCAAAATCGTCGAGTATAAAAAAAATTGTTCAAAACATAACAAAGAGACATGAACTTCTTTTGATGGTTTTAGCAAATGGGTCAAATCAATTCCAAGAAACAATTTTGTAAATTCAATTGTTGGAGAAAGAGAGAGTTACTTCTGCAAATGGAATTCAACACTAAAATAGGGTCAACTTTTTGTGCAGATGAAGAATACATCAGGTGTTCCAGTTATCAAATTTCATGAAGTGAAGTTGAAGAAGGAATTATTGATACAATAAATATGGAGAAACGAATTGAGTCCTACAGAATCAACAAATTAATAATTCAAATTTCTTCTCTTTTTTCATCGAAGAATCTTTTAAACTTATCGACAATTGTATTGATACAACATAAACCTATCGATCTTGTTGAGACATTCCACAATATGAGAAAGTGAGGTAAGGTATGAACGATACAAAAGTGATGAAATTATTGTTAGTTAAAATATTGATTTTGTGAATCTCACATCAGTCATTGCAGAGTTAGAGGTCGATGAATTGAGGAATTTTTTTGAAGATCTGATACATTGTGGATGTGAAGAAACAAAAGATTGAATTTTCAATGTATCAACTATATATTGATACAACAGACAAAAAGGCTGAAGAGATACATAGTTTTGGTGGATCATCCATATCGTTTATAATGTTTGTTGTGTAGTCATTTTTTGATTTGTATTTTTGAGATGGCTAGATTTATCAATACATTACTATATATGTATCTTGCTTAAATTGATTGTATTTCTACTAGATACATTAAATAAGTAATTGTTGCCTATAAGATGTTAGGTTTGAGATACATTACTGTGTGAATTGTGATAGTTGCCATGTATTAGATATATTTAATATAAATTTGAATTTATGTATCATGCCAAAAAATTAGCGTATGATACATTACTATTTGAGTATCTTATTTTGTTTCAGAAGTATTATATCTTATAAAAAGATACATTATACATGAAATTGTTGCTAATTAACATTTTTTAGTGCGTTGATATGTATATGATACATGTAATAAAGTTTGAGAATAGTTGAATATGATATATATTTTGTATCATGTACATATCAATTCATTTGATACACGATGCTTTATCTATAGAATAATAGGGTTTATGTATCAAGTGTATTTTTTGGTTAGTATGTACAAGCACATAATCTTCAAATTTAGATAAGTCTAAAATTTAACACTATAAATAGATAACAACAATTGATACACGATAGATTATACAATTTGAACACAATATATTGAGCATGGTGATTTGTAAAGTATCACAATGTTAAAATGAAGCATTATACATTAATTTAAGAAAATAAAAATAACTAGATACATTAAAAATATGAATCTATATATCAAAAAAGATGAATAAAAAAATGCAAAAAAAAACACAACAATCTGATCTGCTTCTGCTTCTGCTTCTCCTTCTCAACATATCGATAATGTATCAGATTGTTGTTGCATTTGTGGTAGTCTATTGAACACAATAAAAACCTTGTCAATGCATTGTCATAGCACCGACATTTGGAGGAGGACGAGATGGACCACAAGATCTCATATTAGTATTAGAAGAATTTAATCGAGTAAAACTCAATATTGAATGAAGGGTCTGACTCAGATGTATCGAAAAAAAATCTGGAAAAAAATGGAAGAAGAAAATGGCGAAGAAAAAATCCTACATATTCAGATGTTTGAAATTGATTTGACTTGAGAGAGAGAATCCTTTTAAAAATCAAATTAATTTAAAACTTGTAACTGCTAAGAATGTGGAGTGAATTAAGTAGAGAAAAGAGGAGTGATAAACGTGGGGTTTTGTTGAAGGGTCTTATGTATCTGAAATGTTTAAGAATTGGGAGAAAGAAGGGATTTATGTAATATTTCAAAAAGGTAGGGAAAAATGGAGAATAAGGTAAGTAAAGTTGTGTATATAAGTAATTTTTCCAAATAATTATTCCTATTTATTTAAAGGAGTTGTTGTTATGCATCAAATTTCTAGAAAGAAGTTAAATAATAAAAATATATTTTATGTTGATTATACTTAGAGTGTATGTGAGTGAAATTTGAAGAAAACTTAAGGTTAGCGTCTCGTCCTATGAATGATAGCCTTTGAAGGCCGCCCACGGGATGCGTTGTACGGTAGTAGTTTATGTTAGCTGCTTATCCGGACTACGATAATGTTTATCCTTTTATGTAATTGTATTCCTATCCTTGATCTATATGAATCATATCATACACAAATAAAGACTCATTTAAATTAATATTTTTTATTTGAATACAAGAAACGTATACAAATATTTTTCGAATAGAAATGTTGATGACGCTTCATTGAAAAATTATAATAATACGGAACGGATATAGAAAGTTCTTTATAATTTCAAAATAATTTTTTATAAAAAAAATTAAAAGAAAAACATCTTCATATAGTTCTCCGATAATAATGATAATACAAATCTGTTAAGCATGAACTGTTAAAGTTTCATAACATATGTATTTTTCTTCATTAGTATTATTTGTTGTTTTATTAAAAAAATATTTGTTATAAAATGATATGTTAAAATATATTAAGTTTGCATAGGTATAGTCATAATATTAATATTATTTTTTCCTCAAATTAATATTTTTTTGAAACTAATTATGAATTTTTAAAATTAAGTAATTTTATTGAAGTATTATATAAATAAATTTAATTATATTTTACATAATTTTTTAAATATAATATAAAATAGTTAACAATAACATTCAAAACTTAAAACACTCTAGTTCATATGTATCAGCCCCAGATAACAAATCAAAGAGACAAGCATTAATATTTTAGTCTTGTGCTCCTGTGTTATGTCAATTTGATGAGCTCTAATTAGGTAATTGTAGTAATTATTATGTTTTAAAAAATTAAGCTATGCATAAAATTAAAAATATAATTGAAATATTTCAATAACGACAATCAAAACTCAAAACACTTTAGAATTAATTTATATACACATTGTTAAAATACTTAAAATCATATGGTTCATAATCGACGATTCTATTTAACAATCAAAGATAGTTACACATAATGTTGTAGTTTTGCATATTTGCTAATTATTATGTTTTAAAAAATTAAACTACGTCTTTAAATAATTAAGTGATATCCCTAGTTAACAATAAGCTAAGAGTATTTCAAAAAAAAAAAAATGAACATATATTTCAAAAGGAAATAATTAAGAATAATATTGATGTTAAACTATATTCAAGAGGAAAATGTTGACGTTAAATTATTTATAATTAAAATAAATGTTTGAGTTATATGATGACGTTAATTCGAAGTCATTTTAATAACAAATATAAATAATGACTTACAATTTATTAAATCAACATAATATAAGAGATAAAAAGTGATTAGACGCCTTTATTCTTTACGCAAGTGTTCTCAATTTATGCTATGAAATGAAATAATAAAATCAGAAATAAGAGTATGAAAGTAAAAAGAAAAAGAATTTTCATAGTACCTAAGTTTTTAAATTACTATTTTTGCCACTTTGTAACATTTTGTATATTTTATTCAAAACTCATGTAGTTTTTGCCTCTTTATAAGTTATTTAATATTTTTCCTATTTATTTTAGGAGAATAAAATTACGAAAATCTAGAATTGTACTATGAATTGCAAAGGTTTTTTGAATAATCAAATTCTTCCTTTCATGCATTTTCTCTTTATTTTAAATTAAAAGGTTAATAGTCTTTATACATTTCTGGTCATATTCTGACCATATTTTTTTGGTTGTTTAGCAACTCTCTCTATATATTATATATAAAAGAGTTAGTTTAAATTTTGAGGTATCAAAATGTGTGCTTTGTCATTTCATGATTAGTTGTTATTTTTTTTTATTTTTTTTACCTTTTTTGGTTTATTCCATATGTCATAATATTAAAAGAAAAATTATCTATGCATAACTATTAATGAATCTATTCCTTCATATTATTAGTTCATATTTTATTTAAACACTTTTAAAAAAATCATAAAGAAAAAGAGTGTTTTTATTAATTTCCCTTTTAACTCTTTTAATACTTTTTCGTTTAATTTACTTTTCATTTATCACATTTGAACTTGACATATCTATTAAGAAAAGAATGATTGATATGACTATTGAAGAGTATTTTTTTTATTTACCTTTTAATTCTTGTTAATACTTTTTCGTTAACTTTTTACTTATCACATTTGAACTTGACATATTCACTAAGAAAATAATGATTGACATGACTATTTTACCACATTAATCCTAATAATTGATGTTAGTATTGTTGGATATTTTGTAATATATAGAATACTTAAAACACGTCTTTTCATTAAAGGACATGATTCTTATAAAAATTATCTGATCATAAAAGAACATGACTCTTATGAAAAGTCATATATTCATGAAAGAACATGAATCTTATAAAATGTCATCTCTTAAGTTTTATAAATATAAAGACTCTCTATAAGTAGGAGTTAATAGCTCAGATAGTCACTCAACTATGCACTATTCTCTCCGAAAGTAACTCAACTTTTAATTTTAACTCAAAAGTCACTCAATTATCTCCTCTTTACTCAGAAACCCACTCAATCTATTTAATTATTTTTTAATTCAAATTTGTTGATATTAATTGTTTATATAACAAACCAAAATTTTAAAAGATAAAAAGTACCATTTAAACCATTTAGTGATCCATCCACGACCCATTAAAAAATAGAAAAAAATATAAAATATGGCAAACATCAATATACATTTTAATTAAATAACAATAGTTTAATTTTTTTTATATTATATGGATATTACTACACAATAAATAGCAGAGTTAATTATATACCAATAATCAACTTCTTTTTATATATTTAATATAAATAAATATTAAATAGGAAAGTTATTATTACACTCATAATTAATTATGTCCTCATCAATACCTTCTCTTTCATCATATCCCTATATCACAAATTTTTTGTATTATTCCCCTAAATTCCTTCTAATTCAAGATCTTTTTGTATGATTCTATGAGCGATTTTTGTGATTTCAATTCAATATTTAGGTATTTTTAACTGATTTTTTCTAGCACGTGCTTCGCTCGTGTGTTTAATGTAAATTTTTATAGATACGTTAGAATGACTAAAATTTCAAGGAAATGTATATATAAATTGCAATGAATAATAAAATGTTACAATTACAAATAAGAATAAAGATTTACGATAATAAAATATTCATAGAAACTAATTAAAAAGTCTAATAGAGAAAAAGAAGGACAAAAAGAAACAAATTTAAGAAAAAATACAATGTAGACATCATTCTTATAAGACTGATGTATATATAGATGAAAAATAAGTACAAAATTAGTACATAACTCTCTGAGTTCTTATCGACTCCTTCCATATCCTATCAAAATTCAAGAGTCTTCTTCATCTACTTTAACTATAGAATAAAAATAATAGCCTAATAATCTTGGTAGAAATTTCATGAGATAAAAAAGTTGAATTTATATAGATAGAATAGGAGGAATATCAAAAGATATCTTTAAGTTTTAGTTTAAATATTTGGAGGATATGAATATGAAAAGACGAAAGTTAGTTATTTATCATAAAGAATAATATTTTATCCACATAAATTATATTATTTACGAGAGGGGTTAAGGAAAAAGTTATGAGAAGAGGAAAAGCATAACAATTTAGGTAGAGACCTTTTTTTTAAAAAAAAACACTATTATTATTATATACATATAGATTATAGATGATAAATATTAATAAATTAGATATTGATTCGAAATTAATCTTAGGAAGTCTAAAAGTCATTAACATTTTAATTAAACTTATACAATCAAATATTTAAATATTTTATAACAAATAATTTATAGAAGAGGTAAAATCGTAATTCAACTCTCAACTTTTTTTTTCCATATATACTGTATATATATATACTGTATATGTTTCCTCACTCTCAGTATGATTTTCAGGACCCTAAAAAAGTAAACGAGCTTAGCATTCTACTTGCGACATGTTTTTATGAAATAATTGAAGGAGCAAAAAGGATGTTAAAAACCCAAAGAACCTAGGAGTACAAAGAAAGATGAAACTTTCGAGCATTTTCAAGCAGTGATTTTTCATTTACCGTTGCCTTGGCCACATCAATTATATGTGAAATGTGATGAACTTATAATATGAAGAAACTTGTAAAGATAGGAGGAATAGCAGTGTGAGAATATGAGCACTTGCAACTAACGAACGAATAGTTTAAAGCAAATGATGTTGTATGAATAAACCTGATTAACGTAAATTTCGTAAACCATTTGGCATCAATAAGATTAACCAAAGGCTTAAATTTGAAGCTGGAATCTGAGCCTTTGGAGTGCAATTGATTTGATTTTGGGAGAATGTAGCACTAATTGCTTCAGAAGCCCAGAGGATGCTGCCTCTGCCTTGTCTCCATAGATCACAAGTGCTAGAAAGACAAAAGATATTTTGAAAAATAGTATTCACAATACATCATTGATATAGTAGAAAACACATATTTATAGCTATACAATTGTAGGGTTAAAGTTCTATTCTAGGATGAAGTATAGACAGTTATAAATGTATATTCTGTAAACAAGTCCTACTCTAAGAAAGAATATATTTTCTGATTACTATACAGTTATAAGTCTTTTCCTAACATCCTTCCTCAAATTGATTCTGGTGATCACAACGTAGCGATTTGGAGATAAGATACTGATGTGATGCTCGTCTCATCGCCGTTGTAAACAAACCAACAAGTTGATCATGAGAAGGAATGTGTTATAGAGTGATGACGATCGATAACCAATTTTCGAATGTAATGGCAGTCCACCTATATATGCTATGTGTTTTTGTGTTGCACTGGGTTTGTGGTTATTCTAATCAAACTAGTGTTATCAACATGTAACGCTGTAGGAGATGTAATAGCAACGCTGAGCTCGGATAATAGCCGTCGTAGCCAAACAATTTCTGAACTTGCTTCCAACTTAGCACGATACTCAGCCTTTGTGGATGATTTAGATGTACGGGATTGTTTCTTACACTTCCAAGATATCAAGGATGTGCCAAGGAACATGTACAAACCAGTAACAGAGCGACGAGAATTAGGATAACCAGCCCAATCTGCATTAGTATATCCTTCAAGATGTATACACTACAACAAAAATGATCATTAGCGGAAATTATTTCTTAATTGCCGCTAAATATGAATTTTTAGCGGCAATTATCACTCTTTGTATATGTCCCTAAAAGCAACTTGCTTTACTTACTTACCTGTTAGTTACAAGCAGTTTGAATTTGCCATAGGCCAAAAAGGGGGAATTTGTTAAACTCTCTATATTTTGAACTATGGTAAATTCCATGAAGAACAGGTAATAATACACTTGGTCCAGCAGTCCATAATTCAGCAGGTTTTGGCAAAGTTATTTAATGGAAAGTTGAAGTAACTATTTTTGAGGCGGTGGCTAACGCAAGCAAAGTTAATTACGGAAAGCTTAAGAAATTAATTCTGAGGCGGTGGATAAACTATTAAGGAAAACGTGTTGCCTTAATTAATAAAAAAGGGGAAGCAGTTGCTGCAAAGAGTTTATGTCCAAGTTAAATACATAATAGGAACTTTACGAGAAATTCGATTTTGAGTATAACTTCTATTGAGCAAGTTGTGTTGAAGAAGACTTAGGAGAAGATCAAAGTCTATAAATAGGGCGATAGTTTCGCTTCTGAAGATTGCGCACTTACAAAGAGAGAAGTTCAAAACACTATCAAGGGAGTTGAGAGAGTTTTGATAAATACTTTTGAGTGCTGCGAGTTGTGTGATAATTTGTAAGATTGTATTCAAGAGTCTTGTTTACAATTTGAGTTGTGTGAGTAGGAGTTACTTAACGAGTTGCAAAACTTGTTGAGCATTAGAGGATACAAAGCTAGGGATTAGTTTTTGTATCTTGAGGAAAATAAATTAGAGTTTATAATTTCTTGGGTTACAAGAGCTTTGTAATCGTTGTATTGTGCGAAGGTTATAAATAACATAAAGTGTTGTTCAAATTTATTATTTTTAAGTTTCAAACAAACAGAAACAAGTAGTCTTTACGTGTTCCTTTATAGAATTCAGGAGGGTAGAATTCCAACAAGTGGTATCAGAGCAAGTTTATCTTTGAAGAGTCTAACAACTCAAGATAAAGATCAACATGAGTTCTGCACCTCTACTCGGACATGGTAAAGGGCAACACATTACAGACCTCCATTGTCAATGGACAATACTACTCGTGGTGGAAGACAAGGATGGAAGACTTCATTCAAGCGGAAGATTATGAATTGTGGGTGAGAATTACTAAGGGACCACTAATTCCTACTATTACTGACAGCGAAGGAAATAAAGTACCTAAACCCACAGATACATATGATGAAAAGGATTACTAGATGCTAGGAAAAAATGCAAAAGCTAAGTGCATTCTTGTATGTGGACTAAGACCTGATGAGTTTAACCGTATCTCAAGTTGTACCACTGCTAAACAAATATGGGATACCTTACAAAATGCTCACGAAGGTACAACTCAAGTCCGAAAATTTAGGATTGCCAGATTGTGCTCGGAATATGAAGCATTTAAGATGAAATCCGGAGAATCACTTCAAGATATGATTACCAGATTCACCACTGTGGTAAATGAATTAATATCTTTGGGTAAAGTATACACCACTGAGGAACAGTTTGACAAAGTACTTCGAACTCTACCTAGGTCGTGGGAGATAAAAGTCACTGCTATTAGAGAAGCCAAGGACCTAACTAATATGACTCTAGATGAATTAGTTGAAAATCTCAAGACTTATAAGATGAATGTTGATAAAAGAAATGAAGGAAATAAAGAGAAAAATCATGGACTTAAAGCAACTAAAAGTGACGAATCTGATATAGATGATGATGATCTGGCCTTGATAAGTAAGAACTTCAAGAAACTCTTCAAAAGGGGATTAAACGCCACCAAGAAATCACCACCCATGAAAGAAAAAATTCTTGAAAGACCACAAAGCGGGGGATGTTTCAAGTGTGGTAAGATAGATCATCAGATCAAGGATTGTCCAATGTGGAAATTAGAATGGAAAAAAGAAAAGGCTGAAAAAGAAAGGAAGGAACTCTTTAACAAAAAGGAAAACAAGGAAAAAGAACAAGCAATGTATGCAGCCTGGGGAACAGGTTCTTCGGACATGTATGAAGATGGTGAGGACATTGCTTTGATGGCAATAGAAGAATCAGATGCTTAACTTGAATCAGACTCTGAAGAAACTGAGGTAAATCTTCTTAACCTAAAAGATAAACTAGTAAAATTCTCTAAGAAAAAGCTTTCACTCCTATTGCTTGCGTCCATAGATACAATTCAAGAACTTGTTAACACCAAAAGCCAACTACTTGCTTCACTATCTAGCTTAAAGTTTGAGCACATTGATCTTAATGAGAACAAACTCGACCTTCAAGAAAAAGTCAAGCAACTTGAATCTAACAATCTAGAACTAAGAACTGAAAATTTAAAATTAAAAGTTCTTGGTAAAGGAAAAAGTGAATTGCCTGACCAAAAACTTGAGGTTGACGAACTAAAAAATAACTTAAAACTAGAAATGGAAAACTCTAGGAGAAAAAATCTTGAATTAACTAGGATGAGAAGTGATCTGGAAAGAGCAAACAAATGGACAAAATCCTCCATGATAGTAACCCATCTAGGTAACAATAATAGGAACATTAAAACCGGAATAGGATATGAACAAACCATAAATGGGAATCCTTTGCTTTGTATTATTTGTGGCAACCTAGGTCACTCTAAACAATATTGTCCTAAATACAAAACTGCCATTGAAAAAAATAATTCAAAAGGCACCTATAAAACTGCTCAGAGGAACAGGTACATACCTAGGAGAAACAGTCTGCCCAACTGGGCTCATAGAGATCTTATTCACCCTTTTGATCAAAACAAAGGACCCAAGCTAATATGGGTTCCTAAATCTAACCTCTAATTTTTTTCCCAGGAAGAAGTGAGAGAAAGCAAGCAACATTGGTACATGGATAGTGCTTGCTCAAGACACATGACAGGTAATAAAAAATTGTTTCTCTCACTAGAAGAAGAAAAAGGAGGTATGGTAGCTTTTGGTGGTGGAAAAAATGGTCAAATCAGAGGAAGTGGAAAGATTGGGAGATCTGTGAACACTCAATTGATAAAGTTTACTATGTGGAAGGACTTAGACACAATCTACTCAGCATATCTCAGTTATGTGACAAAGGAAACAAGGTAATTTTTTGATCCACTGGTGTTGAAGTAATCAACCTAAACACACAAAAATTAGTGCTGACTGGAAAAAGAGATAAACATGTCTACACGGTAGATACCTCAACTATCTCTGACAAAAATTTGGTGTGTTTAAGTGTGTTGGATAAAGATCCCTTGTTGTGGCATAAACGGTTGGGTCATGCTAGCCAAGTACAATTGAACAAACTTATCACCAAGGACTTAGTTATAGGACTTCCTAAAACAAAATTCAAGGAACATGAGGTGTGTGAAGCATGTACTCTAGGGAAACAGATAAAATCATCCTTCAAATCCAAACAGATGATAAGCTCTACCTGTTCCTTAGAACTAATTCACATGGAATTATGTGGACCAATGAGGGTTCAAAGTAGAGGGGGAAAAAGATATGTGTTTGTCTTAGTTGATGATTATACTAGGTACACCTGGACACTATTTCTTGCATCAAAAGATGATGCCTTTGATGCGTTTTGTTCACTGATGAGAAAACTACAAACAAAATTTGGGAAACAATTAAAAGCAATCAGATCCGATCATGGAACTGAATTTGAGAATTCAAAGTTTGCCCAATATTGTGACTCTCATGGAGTTGATCATAACTTTTCTGCTCCTAGAACCCCCCAGCAAAACGGCGTGGTAGAAAGAAAGAACAGAACTCTTCAAGAAATGGCTAGAACTATGATGATCGTAAGTAAAATCACAAATCAGTTCTGGGCAGAAGCAATAAACACTGCTTGCTACACTATAAATCTATGCATGTCCAGACCTCTATTAGAAAAAACTCCATATGAATTACTAAAAGGGAGAAAGCCCAATATCTCTCATCTCAGAGTGTTCGGATGCAAGTGTTTTATTCACAACAATGGAAAAAATTGTCTTGGAAAATTTGATGCTAGGAGTGACAAAGGAATTTTTCTTGGATATTCCACCCATAGTAAAGCTTATAGGGTACTTAACAAAAGAACTATGTGTGTAGAAGAGAGCGTGCATGTTATTTTCGATGAAAGCAACACTATATCTAAAGAAGATGTGCTGGTTAATGAAGCATCAGCTGAAGAACATACAGTCGCTGAACAGGAACAGGTTGAAGAAACGTGTTCCCCTGACACAGAAAACAGAGAAGGTACTAAAACTCATGAAACACGAGAGGCTTCTGATGAGAGAGTTGATACATATCAAATCTGATATAAATGAAGAACATGATAGGGAAAAATCAAATCTGATTCTAAAAGAGTACAAATACCAAGGATCACATCCATTGGAAAACTTACTCACCGATCTTTCTTCTGGAATTACCACCAGGTCAAGAATGAAGAATCATTGTGCTTATAATGCATTCTTATCCATGGTGGAACCAAAGAAGATAAGTGAAGCTCTCCAAGATGCAGATTGGATTATAGCTATGGAAGAAGAATTACATCAATTTGAAAGGAGCAAAGTATGGCATCTGGTACCTAAGCCCTCAAACAGAACTATAATTGGAACCAAATGGGTATTTAGGAACAAGTTAGATGAACATGGTACCATAACCAGAAACAAAGCTAGGCTAGTTGTTCAAGGGTATAATCAAGAAGAAGGGATAGATTATGATTAAACTTTTGCACCGGTGGCAAAATTAGAAGCAATTAGATTACTTATAGCATTCGCATCTCACATGGAGTTCACATTGTACCAGATGGATGTCAAAAGTGCTTTTCTAAATGGGCTACTACAAGAAGAAGTATTTATCAAACAACCTCCTGGTTTTGAGAACAATGATTTTCCTGACCATGTCTATAAACTTGACAAAGCCCTTTACGGATTGAAACAAGCTCCAAGGGCATGGTATGACAGATTATCAAAGTTTCTTTTAAACTACGGGTACTCAAGAGGTAAAATAGACAAGACACTGTTCTTGATAAACAAAGGAAAAGACTTATTGATTGTCCAAGTTTATGTAGATGACATTATCTTTGGAGCCACAAATAAGACTCTTACAGATGACTTTGCAAATCTTATGAGTAGTGAGTTTGAGATGAGTATGATTGGTGAATTAAACTACTTTCTAGGACTCCAAATAAAGCAAACAAAGGCTGGTAGTTTCATACATCAACAAAAATATGCCAAAGAACTGCTCAAAAGATTCAAGATGGATGATGCTAAACAAATCGATACTCCAATAGCCACTGCCACAAAATTGGATCTTGTAGGAACAGGTTCGTCTGTGGAACAAAAATTGTATAGAAGTATGATTGGGTCACTTTTGTATCTTACTACAAGCAGACCAGATCTTGTGTTCAGTGTGGGCTTGTGTGCTCAATTTCAAACTAATCCTAAAGAATCCCACCTTCAAGCTACTAAAAGAATTCTTAGATACCTAAAAGGAACCACTGATTTAGGACTATGGTATCCCAAGGGGATTAATTTCGATTTAGTAGGATATGCTGATGCGGATTATGCAGGTTATCTCGCTGACCAAAAAAGTACAACTGGCATGGCTCACTTCCTAGGCTCTTGCTTAATCTCTTGGGGATCAAAGAAACAAAATTCAATTGCATTATCTACAGCAGAAGCAGAATATGTAGCAGCTGCCTCATGTTGCGCTCAACTATTATGGATAAAACAACAACTCAGTGATTTTGGTCTCAAAATTAAGTGTGTTCCAATCTTCTGTGATAACACGAGTGCAATTAACATTGCCAAAAATCCGGTACAACATAAGAGAACTAAACACATTGACATTCGTCATCACTTTCTGAGAGACAATGTGGAAAGAGGTCAAATTTCTATGAATTTTTGTGCCACCGAACAACAAATTGCAGACATCTTCACAAAGGCCTTAGCAAGGGAACACTTTGAAAGGAACAGGTTGGAACTCGGCATGATTAAACTAACCTAAAACCTGAGAAAGAAGAACGTCCTACAAGTACATAGCAGAAGCACTCAAAGACTCATAATTCTTAAATACATTGCAAAATCACTCAGGTATAAAGAAGGAGTCAGAAAGTTAAACTAACATTCATCACCAGGTAAGTTACTGTTAAGTATATACATCTATGTTTTCTACATCTATACCAATTTATTAAAATACCACACACACAATAAATTTTATACTCCTCCACACACCAAAGTGAAATTATTACATCAAAGACCGCCAGAACTTGAAATCATACTCCTCTGACAAAAGAAAAAAAAGGGGGGGGACTCTTCAACTTCTCCTCACAATAACCAAGGATCCTCTTTCTCTTCCAAATACCCTGCAAAAAAAAAAAAAAACTTCACTCCTCTCAAGAACAGAATTGGCTTCCTCTTCCCCACCATATCGTAACCTAGCCATCATTCCCTACCAAGAAGCACCCCTTCCCTACCAAGAATCAACCCTCAATTACTACATATCTACCAACGTACTATATGTAGATACCCTAGGGATTTCCCATACCACATATCCACTTTTCGAAGATGAGACGGCTCATGGGGAACAAGATGAACATTTTATGGCATCAAGTAAGGGGGAACAATCAACTATCTTATCCGATGATGACATTCCGCTTACCTCTCTTATGCCCAAGAATACTCATGCTCGATTTATCAAAAGAACTGTAAAAACAGTAAAATTGGGTAAGGACACTATAGATGATGAAGGGTACTCGTCTCCATCGATTCCTATTCCTGTGAAGGTCACTCGTTCTGTCAAAAGATCTCTAGAAGAAGGAATGATCCTCATGCATACTAAGAAGTTACAGTGCTCCACAAGTAAGTCTCCATGCACTACGATGCCTATTGATATATCTGATGATTTTCCAGAATTACTGCAACATAGACAGAGGAAAGCAAAAGCAGTCACAAAATCACTTAAGAAACTACCCAAAAGAAACAAGAAGAAATCTGTAAGAAAAAGACACAAACAGAATATCAAGGGAAAAAGGGTAGTATCTTCTGACTCTGACTGGGAGGATGAGTCTGGAGATGTTGGGGAGGATATCGGACTTACTGATTTTGCTGAGTACCCAGGAATTGCCACTAATAGAATTTTGAATTTTATGAAACGAAAGGTATTAAGGGGAAGGTTGATTACTGGCTTTGGGGGAGAAGGAATGGGAGAATTACTTAGTATTCTAGAAGCTCAAGGTTGGACTAACTTGTTCCTTCAAGGTACCTCTAGAAGAAAGATGGGTAGAGTTGAAACTCGTCAGTTTTACATTAATGCTAGTGTATCTCCCTCATCCATCTCTAGTATCATTAGGGGGAAGCACTTAACTATTACATCAGAAGATATTGGTCAAGTCTTAGGAATCCCAAATACTGGATGGTGTCATTATGTCAAAAGAAATTGGCCTCCACTAGATGGATTGCCTAGTGCTATTGATATTGTTAGAAAATTCTCACATAATCCCACTGCTGAAGAATGCTCTAAAGTCACTAAGGGAGCTATGCTACCTCTGCATAAGCTGTTGTTTGATGTAGTACACAAAGTCATTCTTCCTAGAGGTCAAAAACGCACTGAAGCAAATTACTTAGACCTCACTGGAACTCTTGATTTCTAGGAAGCAAATCAACTTACCAACTCTGATGATGTGTCACATGGGTTGTATCTGTATGGAAGATGCTAAGTGACACTCCTTAGGATATGGGTTCTGGTTAGGTGAACTACTTGAGCACTTCAATATACCAGTGAAGACATGGCAAGAGCAAACAACCAAAGATGTTTTGGGTTCGGTTGATCTTACTGTTTTTCCAGAACTTAAGAAGGGAACAAATTCTCAGATACAGCAGCTACGGGCTCAGGTAACCACTAAAAATGAAGAAATTGTTGCACTCAGAGCATCTCATTCTGATGCCATGGATCAGCTTCGCACAACCTATGAACTTAAGTATGCTCGTTTAGAGGAAGAAAATGTCAAGCTTAAAGGAGATCTGGCTAAGGCTGTAGCTGAGCTTGAACTCGAGAAGTCCACTAATTCTGTCAATCTTAAAAGTCTTCTTGATCTCTTCAAAGCAAATCCCTCAGCTATCTCTCCAGTGCTTACTTCTTCCCAGCCTTCCTAGAAACATTTCTTGTCCTTTTTGTGATCTGGTATTTTGATATCTTGGTTGCTGATTAAAGCATAATTTGTCCCTACTTACAGTTCATTTCCTGCTGTGGAATGTATGTTTTTTTTGGGTTCCTTCTAAAACTGACTGGTTATGTGTTTATTTTCAATTAATGCAGTTTTTTGTTTGTCTTTTCTATATGGTTGTATGATTCTTTCTATGCAGTGGTTACTATCTTTTTGTCTGATGTCAAAAGGGGGAAAGCAACTTGCTTTACTTACTTACCTGTTAGTTACAAGCAGTTTGAATTTGCCATAGGCCAAAAAGGGCGAATTTGTTAAACTCTCTATATTTTGAACTATGGTAAATTCCATGAAGAACAGGTAGTAATACACTTGGTCCAGCAATCCAGAATTTAGCAGGTTTTGGCAAAGTTATTTAAAGGAAAGTTGAAGTAACTATTTCTGAGGTGGTGGCTAACGCAAGCAAAGTTAATTAAGGAAAGCTTAAGAAATTAATTCTTAGGCGGTGGATAAACTATTAAGGAAAACGTGTTGCCTTAATTAATAAAAAAGGGGAAGCAGTTGCTGCAAAGAGTTTATGTCCAAGTTAAATACATAATAGGAACTTTACGAGAAATTCGATTTTGAGTATAACTTCTATTGAGCAAGTTGTGTTGAAGAAGACTTAGGAGAAGATCAAAGTCTATAAATAGGGCGATAGTTTCGCTTATGAAGATTGTGCACTTACAAAGAGAGAAGTTCAAAACACTATCAAGGGAGTTGAGAGAGTTTTGATAAATACTTTTGAGTGCTGCGAGTTGTGTGATAATTTGTAAGATTGTATTCAAGAGTCTTGTTTACAATTTGAGTTGTGTGAGTAGGAGTTACTTAACGAGTTGCAAAACTTGTTGAGCATTAGAGGATACAAAGCTAGGGATTAGTTTTTGTATCTTGAGGAAAATAAATTAGAGTTTATAATTTCTTGGGTTACAAGAGCTTTGTAATCGTTGTATTGTGCGAAGGTTATAAATAACATAAAGTGTTGTTCAAATTTATTATTTTTAAGTTTCAAACAAACAGAAACAAGTAGTCTTTACGTGTTCCTTTATAGAATTCAGGAGGGTAGAATTCCAACAAGTGGTATTTGAACTTGACATATCTATTAAGAAAAGAATGATTGATATGACTATTGAAGAGTATTTTTTTTATTTACCTTTTAATTCTTGTTAATACTTTTTCGTTAACTTTTTACTTATCACATTTGAACTTGACATATTCACTAAGAAAATAATGATTGACATGACTATTTTACCACATTAATCCTAATAATTGATGTTAGTATTGTTGGATATTTTGTAATATATAGAATACTTAAAACACGTCTTTTCATTAAAGGACATGATTCTTATAAAAATTATCTGATCATAAAAGAACATGACTCTTATGAAAAGTCATATATTCATGAAAGAACATGAATCTTATAAAATGTCATCTCTTAAGTTTTATAAATATAAAGACTCTCTATAAGTAGGAGTTAATAGCTCAGATAGTCACTCAACTATGCACTATTCTCTCCGAAAGTAACTCAACTTTTAATTTTAACTCAAAAGTCACTCAATTATCTCCTCTTTACTCAGAAACCCACTCAATCTATTTAATTATTTTTTAATTCAAATTTGTTGATATTAATTGTTTATATAACAAACCAAAATTTTAAAAGATAAAAAGTACCATTTAAACCATTTAGTGATCCATCCACGACCCATTAAAAAATAGAAAAAAATATAAAATATGGCAAACATCAATATACATTTTAATTAAATAACAATAGTTTAATTTTTTTTATATTATATGGATATTACTACACAATAAATAGCAGAGTTAATTATATACCAATAATCAACTTCTTTTTATATATTTAATATAAATAAATATTAAATAGGAAAGTTATTATTACACTCATAATTAATTATGTCCTCATCAATACCTTCTCTTTCATCATATCCCTATATCACAAATTTTTTGTATTATTCCCCTAAATTCCTTCTAATTCAAGATCTTTTTGTATGATTCTATGAGCGATTTTTGTGATTTCAATTCAATATTTAGGTATTTTTAACTGATTTTTTCTAGCACGTGCTTCGCTCGTGTGTTTAATGTAAATTTTTATAGATACGTTAGAATGACTAAAATTTCAAGGAAATGTATATATAAATTGCAATGAATAATAAAATGTTACAATTACAAATAAGAATAAAGATTTACGACAATAAAATATTCATAGAAACTAATTAAAAAGTCTAATAGAGAAAAAGAAGGACAAAAAGAAACAAATTTAAGAAAAAATACAATGTAGACATCATTCTTATAAGATTGATGTATATATAGATGAAAAATAAGTACAAAATTAGTACATAACTCTCTGAGTTCTTATCGACTCCTTCCATATCCTATCAAAATTCAAGAGTCTTCTTCATCTACTTTAACTATAGAATAAAAATAATAGCCTAATAATCTTGGTAGAAATTTCATGAGATAAAAAAGTTGAATTTATATAGATAGAATAGGAGGAATATCAAAAGATATCTTTAAGTTTTAGTTTAAATATTTGGAGGATATGAATATGAAAAGACGAAAGTTAGTTATTTATCATAAAGAATAATATTTTATCCACATAAATTATATTATTTACGAGAGGGGTTAAGGAAAAAGTTATGAGAAGAGGAAAAGCATAACAATTTAGGTAGAGACCTTTTTTTTTAAAAAAAACACTATTATTATTATATACATATAGATTATAGATGATAAATATTAATAAATTAGATATTGATTCGAAATTAATCTTAGGAAGTCTAAAAGTCATTAACATTTTAATTAAACTTATACAATCAAATATTTAAATATTTTATAACAAATAATTTATAGAAGAGGTAAAATCGTAATTCAACTCTCAACTTTTTTTTTCCAAATATACTGTATATATATATACTGTATATGTTTCCTCACTCTCAGTATGATTTTCAGGACCCTAAAAAAGTAAACGAGCTTAGCATTCTACTTGCGACATGTTTTTATGAAATAATTGAAGGAGCAAAAAGGATGTTAAAAACCCAAAGAACCTAGGAGTACAAAGAAAGATGAAACTTTCGAGCATTTTCAAGCAGTGATTTTTCATTTACCGTTGCCTTGGCCACATCAATTATATGTGAAATGTGATGAACTTATAATATGAAGAAACTTGTAAAGATAGGAGGAATAGCAGTGTGAGAATATGAGCACTTGCAACTAACGAACGAATAGTTTAAAGCAAATGATGTTGTATGAATAAACCTGATTAACGTAAATTTCGTAAACCATTTGGCATCAATAAGATTAACCAAAGGCTTAAATTTGAAGCTGGAATCTGAGCCTTTGGAGTGCAATTGATTTGATTTTGGGAGAATGTAGCACTAATTGCTTCAGAAGCCCAGAGGATGCTGCCTCTGCCTTGTCTCCATAGATCACAAGTGCTAGAAAGACAAAAGATATTTTGAAAAATAGTATTCACAATACATCATTGATATAGTAGAAAACACATATTTATAGCTATACAATTGTAGGGTTAAAGTTCTATTCTAGGATGAAGTATAGACAGTTATAAATGTATATTCTGTAAACAAGTCCTACTCTAAGAAAGAATATATTTTCTGATTACTATACAGTTATAAGTCTTTTCCTAACATCCTTCCTCAAATTGATTCTGGTGATCACAACGTAGCGATTTGGAGATAAGATACTGATGTGATGCTCGTCTCATCGCCGTTGTAAACAAACCAACAAGTTGATCATGAGAAGGAATGTGTTATAGAGTGATGACGATCGATAACCAATTTTCGAATGTAATGGCAGTCCACCTATATATGCTATGTGTTTTTGTGTTGCACTGGGTTTGTGGTTATTCTAATCAAACTAGTGTTATCAACATGTAACGCTGTAGGAGATGTAATAGCAACGCTGAGCTCGGATAATAGCCGTCGTAGCCAAACAATTTCTGAACTTGCTTCCAACTTAGCACGATACTCAGCCTTTGTGGATGATTTAGATGTACGGGATTGTTTCTTACACTTCCAAGATATCAAGGATGTGCCAAGGAACATGTACAAACCAGTAACAGAGCGACGAGAATTAGGATAACCAGCCCAATCTGCATTAGTATATCCTTCAAGATGTATACACTACAACAAAAATGATCATTAGCGGAAATTATTTCTTAATTGCCGCTAAATATGAATTTTTAGCGGCAATTATCACTCTTTGTATATGTCCCTAAAAGCAACTTGCTTTACTTACTTACCTGTTAGTTACAAGCAGTTTGAATTTGCCATAGGCCAAAAAGGGGGAATTTGTTAAACTCTCTATATTTTGAACTATGGTAAATTCCATGAAGAACAGGTAATAATACACTTGGTCCAGCAGTCCATAATTCAGCAGGTTTTGGCAAAGTTATTTAATGGAAAGTTGAAGTAACTATTTTTGAGGCGGTGGCTAACGCAAGCAAAGTTAATTACGGAAAGCTTAAGAAATTAATTCTGAGGCGGTGGATAAACTATTAAGGAAAACGTGTTGCCTTAATTAATAAAAAAGGGGAAGCAGTTGCTGCAAAGAGTTTATGTCCAAGTTAAATACATAATAGGAACTTTACGAGAAATTCGATTTTGAGTATAACTTCTATTGAGCAAGTTGTGTTGAAGAAGACTTAGGAGAAGATCAAAGTCTATAAATAGGGCGATAGTTTCGCTTCTGAAGATTGCGCACTTACAAAGAGAGAAGTTCAAAACACTATCAAGGGAGTTGAGAGAGTTTTGATAAATACTTTTGAGTGCTGCGAGTTGTGTGATAATTTGTAAGATTGTATTCAAGAGTCTTGTTTACAATTTGAGTTGTGTGAGTAGGAGTTACTTAACGAGTTGCAAAACTTGTTGAGCATTAGATACAAAGCTAGGGATTAGTTTTTGTATCTTGAGGAAAATAAATTAGAGTTTATAATTTCTTGGGTTACAAGAGCTTTGTAATCATTGTATTGTGCGAAGGTTATAAATTATATAAAGTGTTGTTCAAATTTATTATTTTTAAGTTTCAAACAAACAGAAACAAGTAGTCTTTACGTGTTCCTTTATAGAATTCAGGAGGGTAGAATTCCAACAATGTCCCTAAAGCCTTTAGCGACATTGGTTCTAATGGCACTTAACTAATGCCGGTAAAGACTTTAATACTCTTTATTCATGTCAATATTTAATTCCGCTAAAAGTTATTTTTGTTATAGTGATAGAAGAATCAAAATGGAAAAGAACACCTTGTCTCATAGAACCATGAACATATCGAATGAGACGAGTTAATGCAGTGTGATGTATACTGTAAGGATTAACCACAAACTGACTTAGAACTTGTATTGCATATGAGATTTCTGGCCTTGTCATAGTGAGATAAACTAAGGGATCTCACCAATTGCCGATACAATGTTGGATCTTTAAATGGTTCTCCATCAAACTCCTTGTACTTTGTATTAATCTCCATTATAGTGTACACAACCTTGTCATCACTAAGACCAGCCTTGCAACAAGATCATGGGCATACTTTTGTTGTGTAAGCATGATCCTAGTAGGCACGTATAGAACCTCAAGTTCAAGAAAGTATGTCAGTCGTCCCAAGTCCTTCATCTTAAATGAGGTATGCAAGAATTCTTTCAACTTAGTAATATTCTCTGGATCATTTCCTGCGATAATGATATCATCAACATAGATGAGAAGTATTGTAATATCTACTGGAGAAGTATGAAGAAACAAAGAATGGTTTAAAGAACTCTGAGAGAAGCCCGTAGTTTAAATTGTGGATCAAAATTTGTCAAACCAAACTCGGGGAGCCTATTTTAAGCCGTAAAGAGATTTTTGAAGATGACAAACTCTATTTTATCTTGGCAGAACACACCCGGGTGGTGGTTTCATAAATACAACTTCTTCCAGATCGCCATGGAGAAATGCATTTTTCCCATCCATCTGATGTAAGGTCGAACCTTTCATCGAAACCACAACCAAAATGTTCGTACCATTGTCATCTTAGAAACAGTGCAAAAGTCTCTTCATTATCCACCCCATACTCATGTTTGTACCCTTGAGCAACTAATCGAGCTTTGTAGTGATCAATTGTACCATACGTCTTAAGTTAAATGGAATACACCCACTTACTTCCAATGAGAACTCCAGCTATTGGTTTATCAACAAATTCCCAAGTAGAATTTTCATTCAATGCACGAAGTTCTTCTGAGATTGCCTCTTTACAACAAGTTTGTGTAGAAGACTGAGAGTAAGATGCAGGTACATCAACAGAATATAGTGTGGTATGCATGGCATAGGACTTACCAAACTTCCCTGGAGAGTAACCGAGTTGTTCAGGAGCATGGCGATCTATCCGACTAGATCGGCGTGAGGGAGTGACTGGATGAGATGATTCCTCTTTGAAAGATCAAGATGCGTATGTAGAGTCAACAACAGAAGAACATGGCGGCTGGATATCATCATAATCATAGTTTATGGGATGCTCCAGAGGCTCAGTAGAAACCACCACATCATCATCAAACTTGTACAGAAAGGAAACAGATTCTGAAGCATGTTTGGAATTGTGTTTGTAAGAAAAATGACCATAAAAAATAACATGTGTAGATACATGAAGCTGGAGAAGAGATTCATCATAACATATATACCCCTTTTGTGTGTCATTGTAGCCCACGAAAATACATTGTGCAGTCTTGGCTGAAAGTTTTTATCGTTCGTGTGCTAGAAGATGGACAAAGCAAACACAACCAAAAACTCGCAAGTGAGAATAATTAGGCTTCTTATGAAATAATTTGAAGTACAATGTCTCAGTAGCAATGAGGGGGAAGTTTGTCTACTAATCAAATATACAGAAGTATGTAACTCTTAGGCATACTATATGTGCCCAACAAAGGCAATGTAGTTTTCAAAACATGTCGATTTTTCCTTTCTATGACTCCATTTTGTTCAGAGTATGAGGACAAGTGCATTGAAAAAGAATTCCTTTGTTTTTGAAAAGCTCAACAAGATTAGTCTTAGTGTACTCTCCTCCAGAATCAGAAAGAAATATTATTTATAGTTTTATGAAACTGTGTATACACATACTCAATAAAATTCATAATAAGAGTCGGAACCTCAGGTTTATTTCGAATAAAAAATATCCATGTGTATCTAGATACATGATTAATAAATAACAAAAAAGTACTTAGATCCCATCCTTGACAGAGTAGGAGAAGGACCCCAAACATCACTATGCACTAAATCAAACTATTCAACATAAGAAGATGAATTGGATGAAAATGGCGCTTGTGACTTTTCGAGCAGGCACAATTAGAACATGTCACACCTCGAGCCTACACCGTGGGCGGGACTGGCACTCAAAGATCATAGTTGGTCTCGAGCGGACCCTGGCAAGGCTTACTTACTCAGTGAAAGACTTAAACTCAGGAGATAATTCATGAAAATAACTTTAAAATATTAACTTAGCCAAAGTGGCAGCTCATGTCTTAAACGTTTACAACTGAAATGAATAAGACTAAAGAACTACGATATATGTCTATGAAGCCTCTAAAACAAAAAAAAGATGTTGGGACAGGACCTCCATGCATCCTAACAACTGAAACTAGAAATTAGGAGATAAAAGATATCCTCCGGAATGCAAAGAGGCTCACTAACACACTCTGAACTACTCACTGGATAAATGATGCGCCGAAATGGCGATCCTAGTTACCTGCGTCTGCATCATAAGACGATGCAGACCATCTGGCATCAGTAAATTGAATGTACGAGAATGCGATTTGGATTGCTAAACAACATAGGATTGATAGAGATTATGAAAGAAACACTTACCTTGGCTCTTTTCAACTCATGAATGCTCAACTCAACTTATTTAAATATAAATCAATTTATAACAAGTGCAATATAAATTAAAGTTGTTTAAAAAAACATGATGTCAAATCATAACCACAATATCATAAACACATACCGTGCTCCCTCTAAAAGTCTACTTGTGCAATGCATGAATGAAGTCTCATACCCTCATTCATACTAAGCAGAACCCCTTGAAGAACCATGCAATTACGAATATAGGAGTTTCTCTAACCGACAACCATCACTTAAAAGCTATAGTAATAATATAACGTTATTAGGCCCACGCTGCTCGGTCATCCTACACCTTGTCGGAGCCTGCTTAACTTGGTGGATCCACTAGATTAACTTAAGTGATAATTTAAAAAGTATGATCCCTTAATGACCATGATTAGTTACATAGTTTATGGAGACTTGAGTTAAGATGAACTCACATCCCCATATTGGTACTCAATACTACTCCCAATAATATATTTAGCTCATATGTTTTAAAATAATTTCTTTCTTTGGGTTGAGATAATTACTCAACACTTAGCTTAAAAGATCTTTTGGAGTCAATGTTACCTTTTTCTTGCTCAAAATCAGTTTCCTCTTATCTTAAATGTGAAACATTTATAAATTCTTTGGGAATACTTAGTTCCCTATAGCTTTTGAGAAATGAACTCAACTCTTTTATAAATTATATGGGAATACTTAGTTCCCTATAGCTTTTGAGAAATGAACTCAACTATTTACTTTTAGCTTAACTTGAAACTTGAGCCTTAAAATAAAGTTAAAATGTTTGTTAAAGACTCTTGAAAACTTTAATAAACTTTGCTTTGACTTGCTTCTTAACATTTAGACTTGACTCTTAACTTCTTTGACTTTGATATTAACTTTTCTTGAATTAGATTATGGATTCAAGGTTCATGATCTCATATTTATGGATGATTTCATGATGTTTAGATGTACCTTGGAGTGTTGGAATCAACTAAGAAACATATGTACATCACTAAGGAACTAGTACGAAAAGATGGGGGAATGGGAGAACTGGTGTCCTGGCACTTTGAGAGACATGGAATTAGGTAAGGAAAGGACAAATTTGCCTTTCCCGAATTCAGATTGGGCTATCTTTAACCCAACAACCAAACTTCCGAAAGTCATAACTCACATACGATATCCTGATCAACATGTAGAACACTGGTATATGAAGAAAACATTTCTCAAGGCTTACAACCATTTCATCCAACCAATTCTCAATATGAGGATGTGGCCTAAAACTACAAATTCATCGAGCCTCCAAAACTAAGAAAAATGTCAGGCCAAAAAATGGGGGGAAATTTCAAGAAAATAAGCAAAGATGACATCTTCCATATGCAAGAAAACTTGTCATAACAAAGTCGTGTGTAAGAGCAAGTAATACTAGTCATATTCACATTTGTAAATTGCTTAAAGTTTATAATCATATGTTTTATTTTGTGGTGACATAGTATGGGAGGGGGAGCACTTCTCAACCTACAAGTCAAGGAAATTCAAGCCAACAAAGTTATTCTCAAACAGGAGTAAGATTTGATTTACATATTCATTTGTATTAATTTTTTATTGTATAAGTTATTCATATGTCCTTATTTTTGTTCAAAAGGTTAGAACACAAAGTTCTGTTTGTGTTGATACAACTGTTGTGTCAAGAACTACTCAAACAACACTAAGATTAGATTGAATAATGGCTAGCATTTAATAATTCATTTGCATTTTCTGTTTGTTCTACAAGTTATCATATATCCTTATTTATGTTATATAGTCTACAATAGGAGGTCCATCTACAATGGGAGGTCCATCACATTCTACTTCTAGAACCACACAATCAAGTCAACCAAGTTATATTTGTGTTGGCACAACATTTGTGCCAATAACTGCTCAAAATAAGGTTCAAGTTGGGACTGGGCGAGGATTGGGAAGAAGAAAAGCTAATGCAAAAGAAACCCCATTCGTTACTGAAAGAGATAGTTCTTCTAGTCAACTTCCACCTTTATCAGGTCACAAGAGAACATACAGTTCTGCCTCATTTGCTGCTTATTTGTTGTTGTTAGGTGAAGAAGATGAGGCAGTGGGTCGGATGATTATTTGTTGTTGTTAGGTGAAGAAGATGAGACAGTGGGGTCGGATGATTATTTGTTGTTGTTAGGTGAAGAAAATGAGGCAGTGGGGTCGGATGATTATTTGTTGTTGTTAGGTGAAGAAAATGAGACAGTGGGATCGGATGGTACTGTGTATGTTTTGTTTGGAGTTTTGGAAATGTTTAGATGGGTTACTGAATATATTGTGTTTTGGCTGGGTATTGGAAATAAGAGTTGGGCCTGGGAAGGTCAAAGGTGGGCTGAAAATAAAATTCTTGTTTGAAGATTTGGGGAAATGGGCCACTGAAACATAAAGAAAGAGGGCCCAAAGCTTGGTTTGCAAATGCGTTTAAAGATTTGGGTAATGAATTAATATAAATTAATTAAAGAGCTTCATAATCGTAACGAAATAAAATAATCAACTTAATTATAAACTAGTTAACCTATATAAACCATTGAATAACTAGACTAATTAACCAACTATTTAATTAAAATAAAAAAAATTATTTTTGAGACGATTTTCAAATATTTATAAAATAAACTAATCATATACATAATTATTTAAAACATATATATCATCAAAAAATTACAAAAATGTGACAAAACTATTTAAAATTGTAACTTGCAAAAATATTATATATATATATATATATATATATATATATATAATTTTATGTTTTTCTTCAGATTTTATAAAACTAATTATTTTAAATCGTTTGGAATTTAGGAAGCTCGATATGATTAATTTATATTGGGGAGGGTCAAAATTGGGAGTCAACAACTTTTCTGTTATATCAAAAATATATATGGCGAGTAAAAAATAACTAAGTTTTGAAAAATCGATTAATCTTATGATTCAAGAAAAATATACTTTTCAAATTACAGAGTCGCCACTTGATTTTTAGTAAAATCAAGAAAAATAAAAATTATTTTTTCAAAAGATTTAAAACAGATAAAAATCAGTTGAAAAAGGGTTCGAATTTCAATGTACATTCTGAGAAGGTATTAGGCCCTCGGAATGCCTGCTAACTCGCGGTTGACCGGCGATTTGACTAAAATGCCTTTTTAAAATAATTTTTCCAAATTTTAACTAAGTAATGAGAAAATTTATTTATTTATATATATTTGTTTATTAAAAAAAATTATTATTTCTAAGGGGAAGTATCTAGAGGGGATTATCTTAAAGGAATAAACCTAAGTGTTGACAAAATCGATAAAACAAATTAAATAAATAATAATAATATTAACAAGGCAAACTAAATATTTATGACTAAATAAATATTGCAAGAAATGGCTGTCGCTAGGAAATTAATAAAATTCCACCAAAATATTAGTCAATATAACGATAATAACAAATAGTTAATAATAGAGAGAAGAAATATTTAAACTTGGGTCAAGCCCAAGTACTGAAACTGAAAGTCTGCCCCATTCTAAAATGACCTAAAGAAAATTGGGTCTGCTGCAAATTTCTTTGGGCTTTGGCCCCATTTTTCCTTCAAAGAAATTGTGTATACGTGTTGCGTATACCACTGTATATGAGCTCATTCGGCCCTTTTCATTGTATATCGGACTGTATACTCGACATATACACCTCGATCAGCCTCTCAAGCACCTGTATTGATTTTTGGACCTGCGTATCATAATTTAGAATATATATCAGTGTATATAGTGTGTATACAACTGGTATACAACCTTCTCAAAATCTGTAAAGTAAATTTTACAGCCCCTGTTGTGATCCTTTTGCTCCGTACACCAGCAGTTCGGCTGACTTAAAGACGGGAGAGACTCAAGCCTTTATGGCTCGAATTTGGGAATGCAACGAAAAGAATCCATTATGGATTCGAAGGGTTTCATGCAACAAAACGACAAATGGAGAGAATCAGTATCCGCATCAAATAGGACGAGTGAACAATAATAACAAATTTCCAATACCAAGATTTCAACTCAAAGAGGAACAGAGAAAAGAAAATGCTACAGGAAAAGGTGTGCTACCTTCTTCGGGACAGCGATACTGAGGCAATGATGAGCAGAGCGGGACAACGAGCTTCTTCCAACACCAAACACGAACCTTGCGAACCCCAAAGACTCGGAGAAACTCCGGTGAACAAAGAAACAGGCGAGGACACAAGCAGAGCCTAGACTCTCACTAACTCTCCCCTAAAAAAAAAATATATGTTCAAATATTTATATAAAAATGTATATAGTTTGGTAGCTTACTGCTTTTCTTTTCAGGAGTTCAAAAATTTCCCAATCCTCTTTGTTTTTTCAATCTTCCTCTTTTCTAAAAAAAGGGACGGAAACTCCAAAAAAAAAAATCTTCCCTGAAATAATGAAGCATATCCGGTACAAATAGATGAGCAGGGGGGCTGATTTTAGGGGGGAAAAAAAAGAGATGGATTTTTGAAATTCGAAATTCGAAAATCATGTGTCTTTTTTTTTTCAAGGCCATGATGAAGAGGATGGGCAAAATTTGTATTTCACGGAAAGGGGAAAAGTAGAATCAGACGCGGCTGTTGTAGGTCCGAATTTACCGGGATTTTTGGTGGATTTTCTCACTGATTTTTATTGTTGTTAGGTGAAGAAGATGAAGCAGTGGGGTCGGCTGGTACTGTTGTTGTTAGGTGAAGAAGATGAGGCAGTGGGGTCGGATGATTATTTATGTTGTTAGGTGAAGAAGATGAGGCAGTTGAGTCGGATGATTATTTGTTGTTGTTAGGTGAAGAAAATGAGGCAGTGGGGTCGGATGATTATTTGTTGTTGTTAGGTGAAGAAAATGAGGCAGTGGGGTCGGATGATTATTTGTTGTTGTTAGGTGAAGAAAATGAGGCAGTGGGATCGGATGGTACTGTGTATGTTTTGTTTTGGAGTGGTGTGTTTTGGAAATGTTTAGATGGGTTACTGAATATATTGTGTTTGGGCTGGGTATTGGAAATAAGAGTTGGGCCTGGGAAGGTTAATGGTGGGCTGAAAATAAAATTCTTGTTTGAAAAATTGGGGAAATGGGCCACTGAAACATAAAGAAAGAGGGTCCAAAGCTTGGTTTGCAAATGAGTTTAAGGATTTGGGTAATGAATTAATATAAATTAATTAAAGAGCTTCATAATCGTAACGAAATAAAATAATCAACTTAATTATAAACTAGTTAACCTATATAAACCATTGAATAACTAGACTAATTAACCAACTATTTAATTAAAACAATTTTTTTTTTGAGACAATTTTCAAATATTTATAAAATAAACTAATCATATACATAATTATTTAAAACATATATATCATCAAAAAATTATAAAAAATGTGACAAAACTATTTAAAATTGTAACTTGCAAAAATATTATATATATATATATATATATATATATATATAATTTTATGTTTTTTTTGAAACTTTATAAAACTAATTATTTTAAATCGTTTGGAATTTAGGAAGCTCGATATGATTAATTTATATTGGGGAGAATCAAAATTGGGTGTCAACAACTGTCCCTCATTTTACTTGGATTGATGCAAGAAATTCGAGGAAAATGAAATTGACCAAGCCAATTTTGATCGACCACAACATTATTTTTTAGGAAAAGGGATTTGGTATGGATCTTAGGATTTATGGCCGAACCCTGGAAACGGGTTTCCTACATATCTCAGGCTATATGAGAATTCAGGCTACTTGTAGTTCGGTACGCTTGATTTAACGAATGACTTTGAAAGAAATCAAAAGTCATCTCGATGCCGAACTATGGAGGTACCAAGATGCTCGAGAGTAACATTTATGACAGAATGTTGGAGTACAACCGAGTTTTCAACGTTGATTCCACCTACATATCGTTAAACCTTAGGAATCAGGCTGTTTGTAGTTTGACTCAATCGATTGAAAAGAAAATCTATTATGTTAGATAACCTTTGGTTCAGGACAAGTGACAAAATTAAACGAGTATGAAAAAGAGGCTTGTAACTTCTTAGCCATGATGTGGTGCACTTCACACCCATAATTAAGAACTCACATGGACATAATTTCCAAAGCTCTCGGCGCATTGTGACTCAGATGGGAAACTTGCTACCGGTAGACCAAAATTTCCGGATGCGAGATCGAAACTGACAAAACCTAAAGAAAAACTCACATGCCTTCTGATAGGAGTGTGGTTTGATTGTGGTAGAAGTCGCTCCTCTGCTCGCGTCCTAAGAGTTTGACACTCCTCTTTGGACTATGTCCTAGTTCGCTACTAAGAAAAAGTTCCACGTTGTGCTGCATCCTTTTTGATGTCGTCCGCACCTGTGGTTTTTTTTGGAGAATTCATCCTTTCGGATGCTCTCTACAAAGACTGGGATAAAACTCGTCAGCATAAAAAATATAATTTAAATGGGAGACAGTGTCTTTTACCGTGTCGACACTTGATTGCTCTCCTCGATATTTGACGTCAACTCGTTCGATTTAACGTAAAGCAAATAAAGCTTATGTCTTGTGTTTGCGATGTAATCTTCAATGTACTCTTTATGTAATGTCGACATAAATGAAAATTGATGCAGTGTTGATATTTTCTCTTGGTGTCGTCTTCGATGCTCTTCTTGATGTTTACTTTTAACATAAATAAAAGAAATGCAGCTGATGCCGGTGGGTGAATATTTCTCTTGAGATGCACGATTTCTACTCTGGAAGTGCATGATTTCTTGTAGGGTATGAATATTTTTCCGCGATGCATAAATTCTGCGAGGAATGAAATCTTCTCGCGATGTATAAATTCAGCGAGGTATGAAATCTTCTTGCGATGCATAAATTTCAGCGAGGTATGAAATCTTCTCGCGATGTATAATTTTCTACGAAGCATAAATATCTTCTCACGATGTATAATCTTCTGTGAGGCATTAATATCTTCTCGCAATTAACTTGTGATGCATAAATATTAACTCGCGATGCATGATCTTTCGCGATACATGAATATTGACTCGCGATGCATGATCTTCCGCGATGCATGAATATTTGCTCTTGATGTCATCCTTGGTGCCAAATGAAGATAATGCTTAAGTCAAGCAACATAGTGATATTCTGGATGATCATATCATCTCAATTGAAAATAACGATAAAATAATTCTTTTAGATAGTATATTGTCTTGATCAGCAACAATATAAATGGCCCCTCCGAGTAATTTATTGTCTTTATGGACAATAAATAAATAACCCCTTCAGGTAATGTATAATATTATGTTTGACATTACGATGCAACTGACGTCCTTTACGGAAATCGTAAACTCTTCCTTGAGATTTCGTTTGATTCACCTTCGAATTCAGCTAAACGTTCCTTGCAAATTTCATGTTGTTGGGAATTGACTGAAATAAATAAATCATATTCCCCAGTTTCCGCCATAAGCGATATAACATGATTACTGCATTTAGGAAACCTGTTGATTTTGGGAGAGTTTTCTCTTCCTTTGACTTCCCCATATTCATCCATCGGAAGAAATCTGCTGGTATCAAAGCAAAGCTATAAACCTGCGTCCACAGAAAAATTGTTAGTTTTAAAAAGACTGATCTGTGTCGATTTTTCAGTTGTCTGCTCCTTGTCCTGCTATCTCCGGTTGATCTTTCTGATCTCCCAACTCTTGTTAGATAGACAAAATATTTTATGCCAAAACAAATGAAACATAAAAGAAAAAACTTTAAGAAAATAAATTTTCAAAAAGTAATTTTGAAAAAGGTCACTGCCAAGTGTCATGTCACGTCGGGCTTAGTGAACTTATCCGAGTCTGATGACTGGAGGTATATTTAATTGTTCGCTGGGGAGTATTCAAAGTCACTCTGCACTTTTCGATAAACCCATGTTTGAAATTTTGAGGTCATCCTCAAAATTTCTGTCCCAGTTAATTGTCTTGTTTATCTTTCAACTGTCGCCAAACAAATAGTGGAATTTTTTAGATCCTCTCAAAAATTCTGTCCCAGTTGCAAATCTCGAAATATCTTTAATCTTGACTTGTTGAGGAAAATCTTCTTCTTGAGAATTTTTGAGTCCCTCTCAAAAATTATGTCCCAGTTTCAATTGTAAATAGGAACAGAAATCTTACGGAAATACGACCGAAACCTTGTGGCGCCTACGTATCCCAATGAGGCAGGAATCAGGTCAAACGTAGTTCCCCCTCAAAGGTTAATAAAGATAAGACATTTTACAAAAAAAAAAAAACCGAAGCCGACATAGGCCGCCTACGTATCTCATTCTTGAGAATTCAGGTCGAACGTAGTTCAAATACAAAGCAATATATAAAGGGGTTCCGCGACAGCCATTGGACGTATGACGAACCAATAAATTGCCGCTAATTCCAAAAAATGATGAGTATAAAAAAGTCCGATTGCGGTTCCGCAAACCGTCCTTTAATATACTATACATATATCAGAATTATGCCATGATATGCAATGTCAGTTTATAATTTAAGCAATTTAATCACATTTAAGCACTTTAATAAATACAATTAGTCTAAATAGTCAAATCATTTTGGTTAGAACTTAATTAGTCCCCAGCGTAGTCGCCAATTCTGTTTTATCGAAAATATATATGGCGAGTAAAAAAAACTAAGTTTTGAAAAATCGATTAATCTTATGATTCAAGAAAATCGACTTTTCAAATTACAGAGTCGCCACTTGATTTTTAGTAAAACCAAGAAAACTAAAAATTATTTTTTCAAAAGATTTAAAACAGATAAAAATCAATTGAAAAAGGGTTCGAAGTTCAATGTACATTCCGAGAAGGTATTAGGCCCTCGGAATGCCCGCTAACTCGCGGTTGACCAGTGATTTGACTAAAATGACTTTTTAAAATAATTTTTCCAAATTTTAAATAAGTAATGAGAAAATTCATCTATTTGCTTACTTATTATTAATACGTATATATATATATATATATATATATATATATATATATATATATATATATATATATATATATATATATATATATATATATATATATATATATTTATTAAAAAAATATTATTTCTAAGGGGAGTATCTAGAGGGGATTATCTTAAAAGAATAAACCTAAGTGTTGACAAAATCGATAAAACAAACTAAATAAATAATAATAATAATAGAAAGACAAAATAAATATTTATGACTAAATAAATATAGCAAGAAATGGTTGTCCCTAGGAAATTAATAAAATTCCACCAAAATGATAGTCAATATAACGATAATAACAAATAATTAATAATAGAGAGAAGATATATTTGAACTTGGGTCAAGCCCAACTACTGAAACTGAAAGTCTGCCCCATTCTAAAATGACCCAAAGAAAATTGGGCCTACTGCAAATTTCTTTGGGCTTTGGCCCATTTTTTCTTCAAAGAAACAGTATATACGTGTTGCGTATACCACTGTATATGGACTGCATTCGGTCCTTTTCATTGTATATCGAACTGTATACTCGACATATACATCCCGATTCAGCCTCTCAAGCACATGTACTGATTTTTGGACCTGCGTATCATACTTTAGAATGTATATCAGTATATATAGTGTGTATACAACTGATATACAGCCTCCTCAAAATCTGTAAAATAAATTTTACTGCCCCTGTTGTGATCCTTCTGCTCGGTACACCAGCAGTCCGGCTGACTTAAAGACGGGAGAGACTCGAGCCTTTATGACTCGAATTTGGGAATACAACGAAAAGAATCCATTATAGATTTGGAGGGGTTCATGCAACAAAACGACAAAGGGAGAGAATTAGTATCCGCATCAAAAAGGACGAGTGAACAACAATAACAAATTTCCAATACCAAGATTTCAACTCAAAGAGGAATAGAGAAAAGAAAATTCTAAAGGAAAAGGTGTGCTACCTTCTTCGGGACAGCGATACTGAGGCAATGACGAGCAGAGCGGGACAACGAGCTTCTTCCAACACCAAATACGAACCTTGCGAACCCCGAAGACTCGGAGAAACTCCGGTGAACAAAGAAACAGGCGAGGACACAAGCAGAGCCTAGACTCTCACTAACTCTCCTCTAAAAAAAAAATCTATGTTAAAATATCTATATAAAAATGTATATAGTTTGGTAGCTTACTGCCTTTCTTTTCAGGAGTTCAAAAATTTCCCAATGCTCTTTTTTTTTTTTTCAATCTTCCTCTTTTCTAAAAAAAAAAGGACGGAAACTCCAAAAAAAATCTTCTCCCCTGAAATAATGAAGTATAGCCGATATAAATAGATGAGTAAGGGGGCCGATTTTAGGGGGGGAAAAAACGAGATGGATTTTTGAATTTTTATTTTATTTTATCGAAAAATATATATGTAAAGTAAAAAATGACTAAATTTTGAAAAATCGATTAATCTTATGATTCAAGAAAAATCGACTTTTCAAATTACAGAGTCGACACTTGATTTTTAGTAAAACCAAGAAAACTAACTATTATTTTTTCAAAAGATTTAAAACAAATAAAAATCAGTTGAAAAAGCGTTCGAAGTTCATTGTACATTCCGAGAATAATAATAATTTTCAAAAGCCTAATACCTTCTCGGAATGTACAATGAACTTCGAACGCTTTTTCAACTGATTTTTATTTGTTTTAAATCTTTTGAAAAAATAATTTTTAGTTTTCTTGTTTTACTAAAAATCAAGTGGCGACTCTGTAATTTGAAAAGTCGATTTTTCTTGAATCATAAGATTAATCAATTTTTTGAAACTTAGTCATTTTTTATTTTACATATATATTTTTCATTAAAACAAAAATGGCGACTCCGCTGGCGAGTATTTTTTACTTTACATATATACTTTACTTTTTTATACTCACCATTTTTCGGATTTAGCGGCAATTTATTGATTCGTCATGCTTCCAATGGTTGTCGCGAGTTCCATCCCGAATTATCCGTTTGGGTTCCTGGTCTTTTCAAAAGTCACTCCTAGTAAATTATAAACTTACATTGCATATCATGACATAATTCTGATATATGTATAGTGTATTAAAGGACGGTTTGCGGAACCGCAACCGGACTTTTTTATACTCACCATTTTTCGGAATTAGCGGCAATTTATTGATTTGTCATGCGTTCAATGGTTGTCGCGTGTTCCAGCCCAAATAGTCCGTTTGGGTTCCCGGTCTTTTCAAAAGCCACTCCTAGTAAACTAGTGTAGAGCCGAGGAAAATCCCGAATTTAGGAGCATTTGAACTAAGATGACCCAACACCCAAGGCGTGTTGGGCCCATTAAAAGCCCACCTTGAGTCCAAAAATGGACCACAACCTAAACGGATGATCATACTTATGTGTCTAAATTGGAAGGATGTATACGTTGTTTGAAAAATCAGTGTCCCATGGGGTAAATAGTATATTATAGTTAATTCTAGTTGAAGAAATAGTTTCACAAGCTACTAGTTCATCCAGAGACATCGGCGCCCGCAGATGACAAGAAGTTCAAGAGCGAAGGTACTTTCATGAAAGCATAGTATAGGACAGGACCCCTGCGCGAGACTGAATATTTTGTATCCCATTTTCCCTATTATGTATCCTCATTCATTTTATTCGTATAACTTGTATAAATTGGATTTCGGGGGCAACGAAATGCTTCAAATGACGTATACATCCTTCAAATCGGAAGGCCTACCCTTGGCATAAAGGGGTCACAAGCATGTTAGGACGCGATATTTGTTTGTATACTTGTGTGTTTATCTGCTCTATGTGTGATATTATGCATTTTGTATTCTGAATCCAAATTGACAAATATGCCTTTGAGTTGTTTTCCTTCTCAGGTATTTTAAACTGATCTGTGTTGATTAAGCTGGCAGACCATCCTCACTTCACCAGATCAAAAGGTCCCACAGATTCCTTTCCAAGGCAAAATTCTGATAAAGGAAAGACGATTATGGGAAACAATAACGAAGAAGTAGGTCTCACTGATGTTGTGGTGGTTCAACCAACCATAGCGGACCAAAATGAGTTGACTCTGTAGTTGATGCAACAGATTGTAAAGATGAGGGTAGAGATGCAGGGAAGACATGATTTGCCTCCGACAGGATATAATGTTAACGCTGCAGAATTGGACCTCTACGCCGATTCTGATTTCCCGAACTCCTTGGTAGAAGGGCATTATTTATGCATATTTAAATCGATGGCGGTCCAGAAGAGGCCCGAGACCCACCATTTTGCATTTTGTATGTTGCTTAATTGCTTAAGTTTTAAAATTTCATCTTAATATTTGAAAAGGGACAACATGGCCCTTTGCCATAGCCAAAATTTGCATTATTTCCCTTTTGAATGAAAGCCTTTTTATGTAAAATTTTGTTTATTTGCTATATTTTACTTGTCTAACTTTGTCTATTTATGATTTCAGTAATATAAGTTTTAAACCTGCCAATGTCGTGTCATGTCATGAGCTGAACGAATAAAGTGAGGCAGGTGATGACGAGGTTGATGAATACGAAGAGGAAAATGAGGTACCAGAATATGTTGCTGAAGAATTTCTGCAGTTTGAAAATCAGCATAAACCGAATTTAGAGGAAACTGAAACTGTAAATCTGGGAGACCAAGAGTGTGTCAAAGAGGCCAAAATCAGCGTTCACTTGAATGAAACTCAAAGAAAGGATCTAATACACTTACTCACTGAATACATTGATGTGTTCGTCTGGGAAGTCAGCGACATGCTAGGGCTGAGTACCGATGTTGTGTCTCACAAATTGCCGATTAATCCAGGGTTCGATCCGGTGAAGCAAAAAGCTCGGAAATTCAAGCCCGAGTTGAGTTTGAAGATTAAAGAGGAGATTACCAAGCAGATCGAGTCCCGATTGGTGGAAGTGACACAATACCCAACTTGGTTGGCCAATGTTGTTCCGGTCACCAAGAAAGATGGAAAAATTAGAAACTGTGTCGACTACAGAGATCTCAACAAAGCTAGCCCTAAGGATAATTTTCCGTTGCCAAATATTCATATTTTGATCGATAACTGTGCTAAGCATGAAATGCAGTCATTTGTGGATTGTTACGCAGGTTATCATCAGATTCTGATGGACGAAGAAGACGCAGAAAAGACAACTTTCATTACACCTCGGGGTGTATATCTTTATAGGGTGATGCCATTTGGCCTCAATAAGAAACTACGTTCGACCTGAATTCTCAAGAATGAGATACGTAGGCAGCCTATGTCGGTCTCGGTCGGTTTTTATTGTAAATTTCTTATTGTTGTTACCTTAAGGGGGAACTTACGTTCAACCTGAATTCTCAAGAATGAGATACGTAGGCGGCCTATGTCGGCTTTGGTCACTCCTTTTACCCCCTTTATATATTGCTTTGTATTTGAACTACGTTCGACCTGAATTCTCAAGAATGAGATACGTAGGCGGCCTATGTCGTCTTCGGTCGGTTTTTTTTGTAAAATGTCTTATCTTTATTAACCTTTGAGGGGGAACTACGTTTGACCTGATTCCTGCCTCAACGGGATACGTAGGCGCCACAAGGGTTTGATCATATTCTCGTAAGATTTCTGTTCCTCTTTACAATAGAAACTGGGACATAACTTTTTAGAGGGACTCAAAAATTCTCAAGAAGAAGATTTTCCTCAACAAGTCAAGATTAAAGATATTTCGAGATTTGCAACTGGGAAAGAATTTTTGAGAGGATCTAAAAAATTCCACGATTTGCTTGGCGACAGTTGAAAGATAAACAAGATAATTAACTGGGACAGAAATTTTGAGGATGGCCTCAAAATTTCAAACATGGGTTTATCGAAAAGTCCAGAGTGACTTTGAATACTCCCCAGCGAATAATTAAATATACCTCCAGTCATCAGACTCGGATAAGTTCACTAAGCCCGATGTGACATGACACTTGGCAGTGACCTTTTTCAAAATTACTTTTTGAAAATTTATTTTCTTAAAGTTTTTTCTTTTATGTTTCATTTGTTTTGGCATAAAATATTTTGTCTATCTAACAAGAGTTGGGAGATCAGGAAGATCAACCGGAGATAGCAGGACAAGGAGCAGACAACTGAAGAATCGACACAGATCAGTCTTTTTAAAACTAATAATTTTTCTGTGAACGCAGGTTTATAGCTTTGCTTTGATATCAGCAGATTTCTTCCGATGGATGAATATGGGGAAGTCAAAGGAAGAGAAAACTCTCCCAAAATCAACAGTTTTTCTAAATGCATGAATCATGTTATATCGCTTATGGCGGAAACTGGGGAATATGATTTATTTATTTCAGTCAATTCCCGACAACATGAAATTTGCAAGGAACGTTCAGCTGAATTCGAAGGTGAATCAAACGAAATCTCAAGGAAGAGTTTACGGTTTCCGTAAAGGACGTCAGTTGCATCGTAATGTCAAACATAATATTATACATTATCCTAAGGGGTTATTTATTTATTATCGATCAAGACAATACATTACTCGGAGGGGCCATTTATATTGTTGCTGATCAAGACAATATACTATCTGAAAGAATTATTTTATCGTTATTTTCAATTGAGATGATATGATCATCCAGAAGATCACTATGTTGCTTGACTTAAGCATTATCTTCATTTGGCACCAAGGATGACATCAAGAGCAAATATTCATGCATCGCGGAAGATCATGCATCGCGAGTCAATATTCATGCATCGCGAAAGATCATGCATCGCGAGTTAATATTTATGCATCACAAGTTAATTGCGAGAAGATATTCATGCCTCGCAGAAGATTATACATCGTGAGAAGATATTTCTGCCTCGCTGAAATTTATGCATCGCGGAAAGATATTCTTGCCCTGCAGAAGATCATGCATCGAGAGTCAATATTCATGCATCGCGGAAGATCATGCATCGCGAGTTAATATTTATGCATCACAAGTTAATTGCGAGAAGATATTCATGCCTTGCAGAAAATTATACATCACGAGAAGATTTCATACCTCGCTGAAATTTATGCATCGCGGGAAGATATTCATGCCCCGTAGAAGATCATGCATCGAGAGTCAATATGCATGCATCGCGGAAGATCATGCATCGCGAGTTAATATTTATGCATCACAAGTTAATTGCGAGAAGATATTCATGCCTCGCAGAAAATTATACATCGCGAGAAGATTTCATACCTCGCTGAAATTTATGCATCGCGAGAAGATATTCATGCCCCGCAGAAGATCATGCATCGAGAGTCAATATTCATGCATCGCGGAAGATCATGCATCGCGAGTTAATATTCATGCATCATAAGTTAATCGCGAGAAAATATTCATGCCTCGCAGAAGATTATATATCGCGAGAAGATATTTATGCCTCGCAGAAAATTATACATCGCGAGAAGATTTCATACCTCGCTGAAATTTATGCATCGCAAGAAGATTTCATACCTCGCTGAATTTATACATCGCGAGAAGATTTCATGCCTCGCAGAATTTATGCATCGCGGAAAAATATTCATACCCTGCAAGAAATCATGCACTACCAGAGTAGAAATCGTGCATCTCAAGAGAAATATTCACCCACCGGCATCAGCTGCATTTCTTTTATTTATGTTAAAAGTAAACATCAAGAAGAGCATCGAAAACGACACCAAGAGAAAATATCAGCACTGCATCAATTTTCATTTATGTCGACATCACATAAAGAGTACATTGAAGATTACATCGCAAACACAAGACATAAGCTTTATTTACTTTACGTTAAATCGATCGAGTTGATCAAGGAGAGCAATCAAGTATCGACACGATAAAAGACACTGTCTCCCATTTAAATTACATTTTTTACGCTGACGAGTTTTATCTCAGTCTTTGTCGAGAGCATCCGAAAGGATGAATTCTCCAAAAATAAACCACAGGTGCGGACGACATCAAAAATGATGCAGCACAACGTGGAACTTTTTCTTAGCAGCGAACTGGGACATAGTCCAAAGAGGAGTGTCAAACTCTTAGGAAGCGAGCAAAGGAGCAACTTCCACCACAATCAAACCACACCCCTATCAGAAGGCATGTGGATTTTTCTTTAGGTTTTGTCAGTTTCGATCTCGCATCCGGAAATTTTGGTCTACCGGAAGCAAGTTTCCCATCTGAGTGACAATGCGCCGAGAGCTTTGGAAATTATGTCCATGTGAGTTCTTAATTATGGGTGTGAAGTGCACCACATTCATGGCTAAGAGGTTACAAGCCTCTTTTTCATACTCGTTTAATTTTGTCACTTGTCCAGAACCAAAGGTTATCTAACATAATAGATTTCCTTTTCAATCGATTGAGTCGAACTACAAACAGCCTGATTCCTAAGGTTTAAGGATATGTAGGCGGCATCAACGTTGAAAACTCGGCTGTACTCCAACATTCTGTCATAAATCTTACTCTCGAGCATCTTGGTACCTCCATAATTCGGCATCGAGATGACTTTTGATTTCTTTCAAAGTCATTCATTAAATAATTATGTATATGATTAGTTTATTTTATAAATATTTGAAAATCGTCTCAAAAAAAATTGTTTTAATAGTTGGTTAATTAGTCTAGTTATTCAATGATTTATATAGGCTAACTAGTTTATAATTAAGTTGATTATTTTATTTCGTTAAGATTATGAAGCTCTTTAATTAATTTATATTAATTCATTACCCAAATCCTTAAACTCATTTGCAAACCAAGCTTTGGGCCCTCTTTCTTTATGTTTCAGTGGCCCATTTCCCCAATTCTTCAAACAAGAATTTTATTTCCAGCCCACCATTAACCTTCTCAGGCCCAACTCTTATTTCCAATACCCAGCCCAAACAGAATATATTCAGTAACCCATCTAAACATTCCCAAAACACACCACTCCAAAACAAAACATACACAGTACCATTTGACCCCACTGCCTCATTTTCTTCACCTAACAACAACAAACAATCATCCGACCCACTGCCTCATTTTCTTCACCTAACAACAACAAATAATCATCCGATCCCACTGCCTCATTTTCTTCACCTAACAACAACAAATAATCATCCGACCCCACTGCCTCATCTTCTTCACCTAACAACAACAGTACCATTCGACCCCACTGCCTCATCTTCTTCACCTAACAACAACAGTACCATCCGACCCTACTGCCTCATCTTCTTCACCTAACAACAACAAAAACCAGTGAGAAAATCCACCAAAAATCCCGGTAAATCCGGACCTGCAACAGCCGCGTCTGATTCTCCTTTTCCCCTTTCCGTGAAATACAAAATTTTCCCATCCTCTTCATCATGGCCTTGAAAAAAAAAAGACACATGATTTTCGAATTTTGAATTTCAAAAATCCATCTCTTTTTTTTTCCCTAAAATCAGCCCCCCTGCTCATCTATTTATACCGGATATGCTTCATTATTTAAGGGGAGAAGATTTTTTTTTGGAGTTTCCGTCCCTTTCTTTAGAAAAGAGGAAGATTGAAAAAAAAAAAGAGGATTGGAAAATTTTTGAACTCCTGAAAAGAAAGGCAGTAAGCTACCAAACTATATACATTTTTATATAAATATTTGAACATAGATTTTTTTTTAGAGGAGAGTTAGTGAGAGTCTAGGCTCTGCTTGTGTCCTCGCCTGTTTCTTTGTTCACCGGAGTTTCTCCGAGTCTTCGGAGTTCGCGAGGTTCGTATTTGGTGTTGGAAGAAGCTCGTTGTCCCGCTCTGCTCGTCATTGCCTCAGTATCGCTGTCCCGAAGAAGGTAGCACACCTTTTCCTGTAGCATTTTCTTTTCTCTGTTCCTCTTTGAGTTGAAATCTTGGTATTGGAAATTTGTTATTGTTGTTCACTCGTCCTATTTGATGCGGATACTAATTCTCTCCCTTTGTCGTTTTGTTGCATGAACCCCTCCGAATCCATAATGGATTCTTTTCGTTGTATTCCCAAATTCGAGTCATAAAGGCTCGAGTCTCTCCCGTCTTTAAGTCAGCCGGACTGCTGGTGTACGGAGCAGAAGGATCACAACAGGGGCTGTAAAATTTATTTTGCAGATTTTGAGGAGGCTGTATATCAGTTGTATACACACTATATACACTAATATACATTCTTAAGTATGATACGCAGGTCCAAAAATCAGTACAGGTGCTTGAGAGGCTGAATCGGGATGTATATGTCGAATATACAGTCCGATATACAATAAAAAGGACCGAATGCAGTCCATATACAGTAGTATACGCAACACGTATATACTGTTTCTTTGAAGAAAAAATGGGCCAAAGCCCAAAGAAATTTGCAGCAGGCCCAATTTTATTTTGGTCATTTTAGAATGGGGCAGACTTTCAGTTTCAGTACTTGGGCTTGACCCAAGTTCAAATATATCTTCTCTCTATTATTAACTATTTGTTATTATCGTTATATTGACTAACATTTTGGTGGAATTTTATTAATTTCCTAGCGACAGCCATTTCTTGCTATATTTATTTAGTCACAAATATTTATTTTGCCTTTTTATTATTATTATTATTATTATTATTATTTATTTAGTTTGTTTTATCGATTTTGTCAACACTTAGGTTTATTCCTTTAAGATAATTCCCTCTAGATACTTTTTCTTAGAAATAATATTTTTTTTAATAAATATATATATATATATATATATATATATATATATATATACGTATTAATAATAAGTAAGTAAATAGATGAATTTTGTCATTACTTAGTTAAAATTTGGAAAAATTATTTTAAAAAGTCATTTTAGTCAAATCGTCGGTCAATCGCGAGTTAGCGGGCATTCCGAGAGCCTAATACCTTCTCGGAATGTACATTGAACTTCGAACCCTTTTTCAACTGATTTTTATCTGTTTTAAATCTTCTGAAAAAATAATTTTTAGTTTTCTTGGTTTTACTAAAAATCAAGTGGCGACTCTGTAATTTGAAAACTCGATTTTTCTTGAATCATAAGATTAATCGATTTTTCGAAACTTAGTCATTTTTTACTTTACATATATATTTTTCGATAAAACATTACATATATCAACTTCCTCGATATTCACTTAACTTTGCGACATTTGATAAAAGAGAATTGATTTAGAAGAGAGAAACGTTGGATATTTAGAGAAAGAAGAGAGAATTGGGGATTTAGAGTTCTAAAACGGATTTGGGGGAAAGAGAATTGTGGATTTTAACGTTAAAGTATAAAGTTAAAAATTTAACGTTGGAGGTCTTAAAGGCAGGGTAAGAAATGGGAGAAAAAACAATTCACGCGCCTCATTTGCGTGACTCACAAACGGTTTGCCATGTTGGCAAAAAATGCTTAGATGGTTCAATCTTGGGTGGTAGAGGTGTTCAATAGGTAGTAGGTCTAGTTACGGTGTCTAAATGAATAATGGGTATAAGTTTGAGGGGCCGCATATGACTTTGGCCAAAACTCAACTGTATACGTAGTAGTATAATGTTTCATGGCCACCAATAAGCTAAGCTAATTGGATCGGATTACATATACATACTTAAATGGCCTAGCGGTTTATATAGGTTTGGATGGAGGTTGTAGTCAATAAAATTTATAGCAAACTGAATTTTAAATACTATTTTTTTCATATTAATGTTGCATGATGAATTAGACACAATAATCTTATAAGTTACACCATAATATTTAGAAATCATCGTATTTCTTCAATATTTCAATCTTCTATTACTTATGATGAGAAGAACAAAAGTTACTATCTTAATTATTCAAATTATTAATGATTTTAATAATGTTGAAAAAAACAATTTATGAGTCACTACACCTATTAGTATAAATATATATCTGTGGTGCATTTTTTTTCTTCCATAGACCACATATTTCTCATTTGCAATTCAAGTCTTTTAGTTATTATTAAAGATTTTAATTGTGCTTATGAGTTTAAAGTTTTTTTTATGCTTTGTAATAATTATTATACAATCAATTTCTTTAATACTATTTTATATTTTTACATATTCATATTTGAATCGAAGCTAGAGTTTCATGATTTCTGACAACATTTAAGTAGATCATAACAATATTCAACATATGTATCAATTTAGTTTTTATTTTGTGTGAATTACATAAATCTCATAATTTTAGTATGAAATTACAATCTATCCCTAATAAGTTTCTACTTACATTGATCCCTTAAAAATGTAAAAAAATGGATACAATAATTGAAGCTCGGATACATTAAATAGTGTCTCGAATACATTAATATGTAGTTCGGATACATTAAAAACTAGCTCTGATACAAAATATGTAGCTCGGATACATCAAATATTGGCTCGGGACATTAATATGTAGCTCGAATATATTAAAAACTAGCTCGGATACATTAAATACTAGCTCGGATATATTAATATGCAGCTCAAATACATTAAAGAAATAAGAGATTTTAGAGATTTTTAAAAATAGAAAGAAATAATGGAAATAAGTGAAAGAAAAAATGTGTATTCCTATTAGTTTACTTTCAAATTTCCATAAAGAGTTTAACTTTCTATTTTACCTGAGATTACCATATTTGTTTAGTAAGGAAAGAGAATCCCAGTAAAAGAAAAAAATATCTTTCTTCCTAACACAGGAAAATAGTGAGTCCGGAGTCTAAAGGGTACAAAATATTAACAAAAATTCCAAAACGGTATATAAAATTTTATATTGACCAAAACGGCAAAATCGCTGCCTCAGCAGCGATTTACTCCACCGGAAAAAGCAAAATCGCTGCCTGTGCAGCGATTTTGCAAAAATGTCTTCTTTTTTTTTAAAATCGCTGCCTAGGCATTTTGTAAAAAAAAAAAAAAAATTTATATAAATCGCTGCCTAGGCAGCGATTTAAAAAAAAAAAGACATTTTGCAAAATCGCTGCACAGGCAGCGATTTTGCTTTTTTCGGTGGAGTAAATCACTGCTGATGCAGCGATTTTGCCGTTTTGGTTAATATAAAATTTTATATACCGTTTTGGAATTTTTGTTAATATTTTGTACCCTTTAGGCTCCGGACTCGGAAAATAGTCTACTTCCAAAATTCCATCTGCCTTTCCATATATATATATATATATATATATATATATATATATATGATTAGATTGTACATCAGTATTTGCCGTCGATCAAATCACTTTTCTGATTTAGTGCCCTAAATCTTGTTGTTTAGCGTCTCCATCTTTATTGATCCCAGAATAAAGATGGACATGCTAATGAGCAAGATTTAGGAATGCTATTGGAGATTGAACGTACAACTCATCAAGATGAAAACGAAGACATTGTTCATTAGTAAGTGGCACTCAACTTTTCTTTGTCGATGAATTTTTCAAAGCCATATTGTTATATAGTAAACTCACTGTCTAGGGTACATTCTTTATTATTATAATAAGAAATATAAAATATATTGTATGTTTGTTTTATTTATTACTTTTTCAAGATTCAACAACCTTTTTCTTTAAGAATAAAAGAACCTTTTCTCGGTCCTCTTTGATCTATTCTACTATGTTTTTTCAATCTCTTGTATAAGATACATATTTTATTATTTACGTCGAACAATTATACCATTAACTAACGTACTAATAAAGGCATATGTTCTTTGATAGCATAGGATCACGCTGATCCAAACCACATTAAATCTTATGTTTTCTCTTTTAGGTTTCTACTAACACCAACAAAATTGTATTATAATGCCGACAAAATTCTACTACCATAAGTTTCATTTTTCTGATTTAAAAATGACGGGAGGATATATTTTGAGATGTTAATTTGGATTATTATTATTATTATGATTTTCATTTAAAGTTGGAATATTCCTGTTTTATTTGAAGTTGAACATTCCTGTTTTCATTTTTTTCACACATAAGAATGATATGAAGTAGTAAATGGTAATATCATGCTTTATAGAAAGGAACAAAAAATTGTTTTCTTTACTAATAGGAACAAATTATTCACTTGGTGATATCTCTAAAGAAGAACCGCGGCTATGGAATCTGCTGCTCTGGTCGCTGTTCTGTTATGATATCTTCTCTTTTAAGAAGAGACAGAAACATTACAAGCTATAACATTTTATCCCCCAATACTAAGGCAGGTTTCTCATCGAAGCTTGGCATCATTTTGTTTGCTTCCTTTGAATGCTGAAAGAGAGAAGAACGATCGTGTTGCTGAAACATAAAAGCACCACAATGTTAGCAAAACATACTCATTACAAGTTTATGTCAAGAAAGTAAGTCAAACTTGAATTGGAAAAAAAAACATAGTAACCTTTTGTTGTAGTCGCTGGCCCTGAGATGTGTCCCTCTTGCAATTTCTTAGCAGCAATTTTGCCTATACTAGTTGGTGCTGCAAACAGAAAGAAATGTCCAGAATCCATAACAATGATCAACCAAAAGTCATCAGAAAGTAATTTAACACTCTTGCATATATGAAATGATTACAATTAACAAACTAAAACAGTGATCAGAATGGAAAATGAAATGCTTGATGTGAAGCAAGAATGTACCAGATAGATCGTAGACTTCAGATGATGACGATTTTTGTTGCCCAGCACTTTTTGCATGAAGTGTAGCCTTCTTTAATAGATTGTCAGAACTTCTCCTAGTAAGAACTTTAGAATCCTCTGGATCATCCTCTCCCTCAGAAAAGACAGAGGGGCTTGAAAAACCAGTTGAATTTGCATCAGTCTTACTTTTTCGAGCGAACTTCAGAAGCCGCTTTAAACCTTTAGGTTCATCTTTCTGATAGATCATGGTTGGTGGATTCTCAGCATTACCCCAGTCAATTACATCAGTTTCACCGTTGTCTTCAAGCAGCATTTGAGAAAGAGAATGACGAACTCGTGGACTTGAGACTCTTATAGGTGCAACATCACCCAAAGAATCATTATTACATAAATCACCATTACTTGGAAAAGACTTAGCCTCGAGCTCCTCTATTTCCACCCAGGCACTAGGTGAGATGTTTGGCTCTCCTTCGACCTCTTCTTTTGGGGTAGAATCTTCAATCCTTCCAAAATCATCAGTGTCATTTGAAGTGACCATATCAAATCTTTCTGCATTTTCACATTTCTGGGGTCTCTTTGCCTGAGCTTCAGAGTCTTTATCCTCGTGGACTTTTAAACCTTCAAGACCCCTGTCCTGCACTTGATTAACATGATCAAAAGAAACAGAAGCTATCTCTTTCTCTTCCATTTTAACCGAATCAACAGAATCCGTCACACTCTGTTCAGGCTGAGATGCAACTTTAACCTTTACAACTGGACCAAGACCATAGCTAGGAGCAGATCCAGTGCGTGAGCCCTTACGAAGAAAAGGCTTTGTCTCCTTTGATTCCAGAGGCATCACACTACTTTTCTTTGTTACCTTGCTGAGCTTAGGTTTCGCTGAGAAAGCAGAATCTTCAGATGCAGGCTGAACTTTGGATCTTCTAGGTTTGCTAGTTTTTGTCACAGTTTCTAACTTCTTTTCACTTACACCTTTAACAGTTCTTTTGGTACCATTCTCAGTTGCTCTCACTGTCTTTGGTTGTAATTTCTCAACCTTTTCGCTTGACCGTGGAGCGGTTGATGCTGGCTGGGATATTCTGCGGGTAGGTGTAGTACCTGGAGTTTTAGCAGGGGATATCCCTGCAGCCCTTGGTGAAGGTGCAGATGGCCATGATTTGCGGGTAGCTGGCAATGGTGATGTTTTCAATGGAACTTTCTTTACAACAGCAGGATTAGGAGTTCCACTTCTGGGATTGGAAGATTCAGGTAAGTTCTTCACTGCTTTCTGTGTTCTCTTTATATTTGATTTTTTACTATCATTACTCGTTTTTTTTGAGACCATCTCAGCTTTTCTCTCATCAAGAATATGTTGCAGTGCTTTAAATTGTTTTCCCTTCTCTGCTTGCTTCCTGGTAGTTTCACCACGAAGTTTCTCATCCCTCTTTTCTTTGTAATGATCATAGAAGCCACCTCTACGCTCATTGGGAAGACGTTGGAGTTTGCTATCACCAGGTGCCATGTTCTGATATTTGGTAGGTTTGGTTTCCATCATCCTCATCAGCAATTGGTTTAGTTCTGCTTCCTTTTTTCGAGTCCATTCGACTGAGGCATTTAATTTCTGATCTGTTTCTTCACCTTGGTTAGGGAGACACTCCTTTCTCATTTCCTCTGGACTAGATGCTCTTTCTTCAGGTAAGTTTGATTTGGAATCATTGTCAACAGCCTCAGCATCATAGATTTCGGGAGTAGGATAAGACTCTGGCTTCATTTCTAAAGTGCTCTCAAATTCTTGATCTTCCAATTTATTGGCTGCCAGGGAAGTTGGATCACCAGAAGCAACATCAACTGGATTAGCACTCTCACACACCCCTGAACTCCATCTTCTCAATACCGCCTTATTAGCAACTGAGACATTCAATAATGACTTTGTCTTCTGAAAATCTACTATTTGACCTTTCTGTTTGTTTTCAAAAAGATGAATTGCATCTTGCACACTCATTCTTTGTAAATTTTTCTCAGTTTTTTTTGAGGTTTGCTCATGTGCTTGCTCATCACAATCGCTTGCAGATTCATCTCTATGAGAGACTGACCTTTCCCTGGCAGGAAAGAAGTTCAGACTCTTTATTGTTAAAGCAGTGGATCGTCGTGAGCCAGAGCGTCCAATTTGGACTCTTCGCATTGGAGATGCAGACCTCCTTGGTGATGCGGATCTTATAAGTGTCCGACTCCTTTCCACCGATGGCTGTTCCTCCTCACTTGTCAAAGTTGATTCCTCACTTGCTGATGAGCTTTGCCTCTCGAGCTGTGCAGCTTTCGCAGGCGAGGCACTATATTTCACAGCTGTATCTGATTGTGGTGGTCTGGATGTCTTAGAAGTACTCCCTACTGAACCAGTTCTGTCATTCCTGGCATCATTTTTAGAGAGAGGTGGCTCTTTACCAAGAGAATCACCATTTGTGTTCTCCTGCCTCAATGCAACAAACTTCTGCAGACAGTTCCTAAAATAGACAGCACATCCTTAGTCATTACCAAATCCACATATCTTGGTTCTAGAAGATTTAGTTTCATGTCATTGATAGGTAGAACGAGCCTATTTACAAGTTAAACTACATATAACAGAAATACATTCACTACTCAAGTTTTTAGTTTCCAAAGTCCTATTGCCACAAGGAGCTGAATGATTCTCCCTCTCTCACATTATATCAAAAGAAATTGGACGAAGAATATTTGCAATCTCTCTGTAACAAACACACGTACAGAAAAAGGGCTCCAATCTAAACTGGTAAAACTAAGAAGCACTAAGGCCTTCAAGATGGAATTTCCTCATATGAGCAAGGATAGCTAAGTCACCTTAATTTGACAAAGTCAAAATCCAGAACTCAAGTCTCTCCTCTCAACCAAATGGTTCTATGTCCACTAGAAAGGGTTAGGAAGACCTCCGAGCAACTCATTGATAATTCGAAAATAACTCCTTCCATGCCACAATAGGAAGGAGTGGAGGTCGCATATTTAGGGTAGAGGGATAGTAGGGGTGCATGTTGTAGTACTAGTAGTACCCTTATAATTCTTGCTAAGTGTTGTTTATTGTGTTCTCCATTATCACACTATTTTACCATTTATTGTTTTTTTTTTAGACTTTGCACTGTTACAAGGGTATTAATGACTATATTTTCTTCATATTATTTTCTTCTCCGTTTACTTGGATTTGATGCACTTGAGGCAAGGGTCTTTCGGAAACAACCTCTCAATCTCCACGAGGTGGTGATAAAGTCTGCGTACACTATACCCTCCCCAGACCCCACTAAGTGGGATTTCATTAGGTATGTTGTTGTTGTTGTACTGGTAGTTAATATTGAACCAAAAGGTAAATGTGGCTTCCATTATAACATGATCACTCAAAATAGTATGCAAACTAAAAGTTCACCGAAATGTTGACAAAACGTAGAAATTGCTACATAATTTTTATATTTTATTTTTAATCAACCCATCATTAAGGATTGTGAGTCCTTAATGTGGGGAGTTAGGCTTGATCAATACCATGTCCATTCATGTGTAAAAAGTTACAAAGTTAGAGGGGGGCATGATTTGATATACTTAAAAAGAGAAACCTTCTGGCTTCAGTCGCCTTTTCAGTCCATTAGCTTACCTTAAGTCAACAGCTCCAAAATAATAAGAGAACTTCTCTATGTTAGTGATATCCCCAAAAGAGCAGCTGGTGCCAACAGCTTGGTCAAAAACAGCAGCTAATTCCTCTGTTAATGCAGTGAGCCTCAAGTCCATGGCTCGCAATAATTCATTCCTGTTCAAATGAGAATTTTAGGAGCTGCAGGAATAACTACATAATATAAACTTTAAAGAGTCCCAAGGACATACTTGGAAGCATCTGATGAAGAAGGGTTATCATCGTGCTGAATAGAAATCAGTGATCATGTTAGCTTCAAATATGTATATAAGCTATAATTTCTGAAATGAATAAAGATGATTCACAAAAAGGAGAGATCGAACTACATTAACTGTTGGTGCTGTAGAATTTGAGTAGCTGACATCTGCTGGAAGAAAAAGAAAGGATATCACATGCGAGGTAACAGAGTCGAACTAGTCTAGGCATAATTCAAAGCAGAGTAGGACAATGCGATTTTATGGTTGATATTGTCAAGCACAGAATAGTAGAACTAACCTGTTTCCTCACTCCCAGTATGATCTTGAGGACCCTAAAAAAGTAAACGAGCTTAGCATTCTGCTTGCCACATGTTTCTATGAAATAATTGAAGGAGCAAAAAAAATGTTAAAAACCCAAAGCACCTTGGAGTACAAAGAAAGATGGAACTTTCGAGCATCTTCAAGCTGTGATATTTCATTTATCATTGCCTTGGCCACATCAATTATATCTGATGAACTTATAATCCGAAGAAACCTGAAAAGGAGGAGGAATTGCAGTGTGAGAATATGAGCACTTAGAACGAACGAAGGAATAGTTTAAAGCAAATGATGTTGTATGAATAAACCTGATTAACGTGGATTTCGTAAACCATTTGGCATCACTAAGATTACCCAGAGGCTTAAATTTGAAGCAGGAATCTGAGCCTTTGGAGTGCAATGATTTGATCTTGGGAGAATGTAGCACTAATTGCTTCAGAAGCCCCGAGGATGCTGCCTCTGCCTTGTCTCCATAGATCATAAGTGTCTCATACCTATGTCAAGAAGGATAAAAAATTCTTTGAACAAGTTCATTTGTTCTCCAAATTAGCATCCATATCGAATTCATTAAGCATTGTGTTACTACAGTAACTATATACAAACACAACAGGTATTTTAAATTAGTTGCACTTAATCAATGAATTGTCAATCTTAAAAATAGTATCCACTTCATTTTGACCAAAGAATACAATGTGTCAAAGATTGATCAAACCTCTTAAAGATACCACTGCAAGGACTATGAGATCGCAACACGAATGAAATCAGTTGAACAGAAAACTAACCTCCCCTGGCTCGGAAAAATCTTAAATTCAACATACTCCAGCAAGACATCAGCATCCACACCTCCCTCCACCATCTTGATCTCTCAAAAACACTCAACCTGGTAAAAACAACACTAAATTACATTACATTATCCCTATATTAGGATGCTCCTGATAGAAAACTCATCATCTACATTACGTATCTATTTGATTGAGGAAAGAAACAAACAAACAAAACATTCACACCAAGAATAGCCACCAAATCAATACATCACCTGATAAAGATTTTACATATTATAGCTTTAGGGGAACTAAAATCCAAGCAAGATTGCCTAAAATATTTCTATGGCACCAACAACGTGACACAAATTAAATCTTAAGTGTGAAAGGTGAGTAAACCAAGAATTGAGCTAAAACAATGAAGACCCCACCAACCCACATTGAAAAATTAGATCTAAATTTAAAAAGATTCAATCTTGGGGCAAAAAGGACCACCGACAAGCAAACCCCATGTTCCATCAAGTCAATGCACACCCTTACAACAACTCAAATTTCAAAAGCATAAAAAAAAATCTATACGCATCAACTTGTAATACTCTTTCTGGATTTGTTAAAAAATGTAAAATGCAGGTGGAATTACTTACAGATAATGAAGATTGAAGTGGGATTTGAAGCTAAAACGTAAAACTGACACTCTTTTTTTTTCCTTCAAAATTGTGGACAAACACAGTGGAGTGTAAAGCTAAAAGCTAAAAAAAAGCACACAACTTTGAGTGTGTGAGAGAAGATAAAAGAAAAAATTAAAGGCAAAGCTGAGAAACAGTGTGTGTTGATATATATTTTAGAAGAATAAAATATGTGCATTTGTAGAGAATCAAAACGTATATCATTGTCATAAAAATGGGTGTTATTATGATTAATTAATTTATAATCAAGATTTCATTTTTTGAAAACTTTAAAATTCAAATTTCACCAAATTAATTTTACTGTATTTTGTGAGATTGCGTTTGGAAAAAAGGCTGCCTAATTAGCAGAATGAAAGACAAGAGACAGTGCAAGTGGGGACAATCTTTTGATTAATAAGTTAGATGTGTTTATTATTGCCTCATCATGTAATGTTTTTCTACTTTTATTTTTCTTTAATTTTGTTTTTTCTTAAACTTAAAGTTTGATTAGTATAAAATTATTGACCGTTCATCTATCTTTTACTCCATTTATATCAATTTAAGTGTCTTAATTCTTTTTTTATTTTTAAATTTATTTCAAATAAAAATGTCTATATAGTTTTTACGATTTCTAAAATATTATAACAAAGAAATTTCAAACTATCTCATTATAATTCAATTCAAGATATTTAAATTGGGACGGGACAAGTATTGTTTCTTAAAGTTGTATTGTTGCTTTCTCCTCCGGTTCTTCTTCTTTGTTTGTACTTTCCTGCTAATTAGTCTTTTTGTTTCAATTTATGTGATATCTTTTTTTATTTCGTTCATCTCAAAAAAAGGTATATTGTCGTAATTTAACTTTAAATCTTTTCTTTTATTTTTAAAGAAATAATTTATACTCATATAAATATCTAAGACTTTTTGTAGAACACAAACTTCAAAAAAATATTCTTTTTTTAAAAAAAATTATAAAAATCAAACAATGCCATAGAAAATGAAATGGGAGGGATTAGCTTTCTAATTTTAAAATTTGGCTGTAACTAACTGACTATATATAAAGGATTGAGTAGTTTGCAATTCTTTCCAACAGTGGAAAGGGTAAATTTTAATTATGTTGTGTTAAAGAAAAAGTGCAAACAAAGAAAAATCATTTACATTAATTTCCACAAATAGGATTATACATTAATTGAGTAAATGCAAGCAATACGTTCCATGCATATAGCTTTTTGACATTGCTTGAAATGGTTTAAAGGCCAACCTTTGCAAAAATCACATTTACTATGAGGCCTGGGTGTGGACAGGGCAACAAAAGAAGATGTGCTGCTACTTCTTTCTTTTGATTTGGTGTCTGGTACCCGCATTAGAGCCCAACTAATTTGGATTTGTACCACGTAGACGTAGGGCTCCGAGGGAAAACACTTCTTACCAAGAATTTCTTCATACCTATGACTCGAACTCAAGGCATTTGATTAAGAAATGAGTAGTTTCATTCATTACGCGACATCCTTTGATGGTTACAGGATATACTACATGCCATAATGATTGTGAGCTATAACGTTTGGCTTTTAGTTTATATGTCTTTTTTTTGTATATATATGGAAATTAGGTGCTCGATTTAGATGAGCATTCATTAGATGTATACTCTGGTTTTGTTTGAGTAATTATTAGATGTAATGCTAATTATTTTCAAATTCAGATTAAACTACAAAGAAAAATATGTTACATAAACAAGTGAGTACTATTTGGTTTCATTTAGTCTCCATGTATCTCGAATTTTGCGAATTTATTATAATAAAGATTACCCAGTTAGAAGTTAAAAATAGGCAGTACGTTTACCTCGTGCAAAATATTGCACCTTGGAGTATTCGTCCTAGCAGACCATTATAGTGTAATCTTATCTTAGATTCTCTTATTTTATCAGTAATATTTGTACTAAAAACGTTAAAAGAGAAATAACAGTCCTTTGAGACAAGAAGGAAGGAGACAGGCAAACATTGCGCGATTTATCCTTCAAATAAATTGATCTTTAATTTTTGTCTTTCAAATAAGATTAAGATGATCTTTAATTTTTTTACCCGATTTGCAGTTTCTTTCCTTTAGAAATCGAACTCCAATATTATGATGCGAAAATATAAACTTGTACCCTCCGATCCAAAAAACTAATCGGGACAAAAGTGCAAATGACCCGTATGGAACCGTTAATTATATATGCTTATCTTTCTTGACTTAGAATGTTGAGACACATTCCAAATCATTTTCTATATGTGCATTATTTATGGTGACAATTACAGGCCAACCACAGCATATTCTATACAATATCTTCTTCACTCTGGTCTATACTTGATGATATTTGATTGTAATATTTTGTTTAGACTTGCTTTTTATTAACACTGCGATAACGACTTCCAATTAATTCATCATCACATTTAAATTATGGTTTGCTTTTCAATTTTACACAAATGTAGGTTAAAAACACAGTAGACAGCTAAAGTTAAAGACACTCCCAAGTCCCAAGACCAGAAATTATTAACTCACTCTAGTTCAAAAGAAATATCACTGGGTAAACCAAATTATTAACAGACATGCACTGTGAAGTAAATATATGTCACAAATCAACTCATCTCCCCTTCTCGGGGGTAACACTCAAAATAAAATTAAAAAACACAGCGAGCGAGCCACAGACGAGAAGATGGCATTCAATGGTGAATTCTTCTCATGGCATATTTGTGTGTCACCTTTTTGACATATTCAGAGAACTAGGATTCAGTCGACCTTCAGTTAGACCATACATGGATCAGCCCGAAACTGTTTCCAGTATAGATCTCATTGTGCTCTTCATCATAGAAAAGGGCGGTGATATCTTCCAGGGCTTCTGCAACTGTGCTTCTAGTTCTGGAAGCTTGGATACGCTTCTTAGCGTTGCAACTTCTGCCACCACGCCCATTACAATTGGTACTGCAACTGCAATCATCTGGTGTACGTCTTTCCGTTGCTTTTATTTTAGCGAGGCATTTGCCTGTCAAAATGTTGCTGATATTGATCGATCCCGCTGTAAAACCAGATCAGTCATATTCAGAGATCTATAAACAAGCATAGAACATCAAAAATAATAAAACCATGAAACAAGCATCAAAACTTACTGAGTCACCCTACTCCCAAACCATCCAGATAATGACTAATAACCACATCATTTACTTCGCTTCTCCAAGCTTAGCAATGTGGGTGAAAGCAATTTTTTTTAGAGAACAAATAGAAATATAAAATGCATACCAGTTCTAATCCTTTTTTATTTTTTTTTAACAAGGAGCTCTAATCATATTTATTACTCCCTCCATGCTATTTTATATGGTACTTTTTGGCTTGAGCACACCCCTTCAAAAATTCACTCCCAGAAAGTAAGAGGTACAACAACAACAAATCCAAATAGTCCCACAAGTTGGGGGTTGGGAGAGTGTGGGGTACACATAGACCTTACCCCTAACTTTGTCAGTAGAGAGATTGATTCGATAAACCTTTGGCTCAAAAAAATTGTTTTCCAAAACATGGTTTGAAAGAAATGCAAGAGTAAAAAGTTATGACGAGAATATTGAAGAAATAAAAATACTAACAATAAAAATAGTATATATAACCAATGTAGAAGAAACAATAGAAGTGATAAAATCAAAGAACAAGGTAATGCTAGCGAAATAATAATAATAATAATAATAATAATAATAATAATAATAATAATAATAATGAGGCCATAAGGGAACAGATAGGTGCTCCAGCCTAGAGCCCTACCACTTGGAAGAGAGAAAATATTCAAGTACCTACTAATTGTCTACCCTAATTCTCGACATCCATGCTTTCCAAACTAAGATTATGTCCTCGGTGAGCTGAAAATGTGACATGTCTCACCTCTCCCCAATTCTTCCTCACTCTACTGCTACCTCCCCTCAAACCTATCACCACCAACCTCCCGCACCTCCACATTGGGGCATATGTGCTCCTCCTTGTTACATGTACGAACCATCTTAATTTCACTTCCCGCATCTTGTCCACCCCAGAGATTACTCCCACCTTGCCTCATATATCTTTGTTCCTAATTTTGTCTCTTCTAGTATGCCCACACATTCATCTAAGCATCATTTTTGTTACCTTCATCTTCTGAAGGTGCCAGTTCTTGATTAGCCAACACTCCACTCGTACAACATAGTCAGTCTAACAACCACTTTAGACCTTACCTTTAAGTCTCGATGATACATTCTTATCACATACAACATTGAATGCATGCCTCTATGTCATCCACACTTCTCCAATACAACGAGTAACATCCTCCTCGATCTCCCATTTCATGGATTATAGACTCAAGATACTAGAAGCCTCTCCTCTCGGGGATGACTTATGTATCAATCATCACACACACACCCCTCCTCTTTGCACTGAACTTGCATTCCATGTACTCCGACTTAATCCTGCTCAGCCAGAAGCCTTAAGACTCTAGGGTCTATCTACAAAGTTTTAGTCGCATGTCTCGCGATCAATATAATGTCGGCTGCAAATAACATGTGCCATGGTACTTTAGCCTGAAATATGTTGTGTCAATTCATCCATTCGAAGGCAAATAAAAACGAGCTAAGAGTTGATCCCTAAGGGCTAAGGCAGCCCGTCTTGATTGGAAAATGTTAAGAGTCTCCTCCAACTATACTCACTCTGATTTTGGCTCCATTGTAGATGTCCATAATCACTCTAATGTATACTACCAATGTTGCTTAGATTCTTCAAAAATGTTGACATGTGTGTCAGATCCCCCAAAAGTAATGCATATTTAGAGGATTTGACATTAGTGCAACAGCATTTTTGGTGAGTCCGAGCGACATAGAATACCACATGTACACATCTAGACTCCAAGCATCTCCATAAAACCTCTCTCGGGACTTCATCATATGCCTTTCTAGGTTAATGAACATCATATGTAAGTCGCTTTTCCTCTCTATGTTGCTCCAACTATCTCCTTAAAAGATGAATGACTTATGTTGTTCATCAACCAAACATGAATCCAAATCAGTTCTCAAAAATACATGGATTCCTCCTTATCCTCATCTATTCTTTCCCGAACTTTCATGACTTAGGCCTCATTTGTTTGCACTTAATGAAGGTCTGAATCTTAATGATTCAGATTCAGCCTATTAAGTACGTTTGGTTTTTAGTTCTGAATCAGAATCAGAATGATTCAGCCCATTAAGTTCATTTGTTTTATTTTTTAAAAAGCCTCTTAATGGGTCTGAAGAGGTCTGAATGAATCAGATATGTAAGAGACTATTAACAACATTCAAACTAATTTAATAAGTTATCAAATAATAAACCATCGCTTCTCTGCTTTAAGCGTGCCTTTTTATCTCATAACTAAAACCTTTCTTTCTCTCTTTACTCAATCAAACACCATTTTTCTCTTTTGAACTGGTAAGTTTTCATAAATCCTTTCAAGTTTTTTTAATATTAATAATTTTCTTGTGTTGACGGTATCAAGAACATTGTTGGTGTATTGGCGTTTATCAAGGTTTTTGAATGAAAAAAATTGTACTTCCAAATCATGATTATTAAAAAATTTAAAACCCTTTTTTTTTATCAAAAGTGATATATTTTGTTGAAATGAAATTTTTATGATATTTTATTAATTTGATGTTAATTTCACATGCACATTCAGATATTAAAAACAAATAACATTAATTATTTAGTGTTCAGATTTAGAGACCACATCTTAATATTCAGATGTGTATTCAGATCAAAACACCTGAATATTCATGCAAATCTTAATATTCAGATGTGTATTCAGATTCCGACCTCTTAATCTTAATGGAAACAAATGAGGCCTTAGTAGTTTGATACTCCTATAGTTGTCGTAATTTCGTACGCCTTTATTCTTATACAATAGGATCATTCTTCAGGCACTTTGATTGTCTTGAAAATGACATTGAAAACCCCAATTAGCCACTCCAAACCCATTTTGCATGAACTCTTCTAGAATTCCGCAAGAATCTCGTTTGGCTCGATCTCTCTTCCCTCTCTCATCTTATGAATTGCCCCCTTAACCTCCTCAAACTTAAAACACCTGCAATACCCTAAATCTCGATGATGCTAAGAGTATTCTATATCACCAAGCACAATATTATTGTCTCCTCATTTATTTAAGAATTGACGGAAGTATGCTTGTCATCTTCGTTTAATGTGTGCCTCTTCCACTAGTACTTTATCATCCTCGTCATTAATGCACCTCACTTGGTCTAGGTCACGAGCACCTTTGTGAGCCTATATAACTTCTTTTCACCACCTTTGTTCTCTAGTTCTTCATACAAGTGTCGAAATGTAGTCATCTTAGTCACCATAATAGTCACTCTCGCTTCCTTCTTCACAATTTTATACCTCTCCATGTTCATCCTCTTTTCATCATAATAGTTGCCCACCACCACCACCACCACCACCAACTTCATTTAAGCAGCCTTCTTGCTTTCCACTTTAGCCTCCCCATTCCACCACTCGTCCCCTTTATGTCCCCCAAAGTTCCCCTTCGAGACCTATAAGTGTTTTCACTAAATTGCCCTTATTTAAATTTGTAACTATTTATTAAGGTTTTTGGTTTTGTAAAAACTCGCTTATGTGAATAAGGGCAAAGTTGGAAGGGAAAAAAAAATACCCTCTTAATTATGTAAAAAAAGATTTATTTTGGACTAAATGTAAAAGCAAGAACCACCATTTAATAGGGGACCGGAGGGAGTATGATATAATCTCACGTCCAAAAGTATATTATACTTTTCAAACATCAAGAATACTGTTAAATTATCATACTGACGTACCAGTTGCTTCTGATAAGGGATCATCAGAATCAGCTTTGCAATATGAAATAATAAGGTCCTGATCACTAGTAATATAAATGTTGTTTGTATTGCAGTCAGGGTGCCATAACAAGTGATCCTCAAATGAAGTTACAAGCTCCCCACGGAAGTTCCAAACAGCTACTGTTCTATTTCTGAACGTTAAGAATAACTGATTCTCGTACAGAAATATGAATGCTGATGGGGTCATGAATTCAGCTCTGCTGACTTCTGTCAACTCAGAATTGCGGACCTATTAAATTCAACAGCTATAAGACTTAACGAAAAAGAAAGATAGAAGATATTATAGAAAAGGTGATAGTAACTCACATCAAGAATCTGAAGATTTTCATTCTCCTGTTTGACAAGAAGCTTTTCATTGAACTGTTCAATGAAATCTACCTTCTTATTTCGGTGAAGCAGATGGTTGAAAGATTTGAGAACAGTGCCATCCTCAATGGAGAGAATCTTTAAAGGAACATGGCCGCTAGCTTTGGTAAATATTAGCAGCATGATTCCTGGACTGCTAATTGGAAAAAGGAAGAGAACAGAAATTGTAAGTCAAGATAACCAGTTCCTAAGAAATCAAACTACAGCATATTTTTGGAGAAGTGCATATGAATAAACACAACAGACCAAACTGCCAACAAGTACATTATTCCATCAATTGAAACCATCCTTTTCACTTAATCACGACCTTACAGATCTCAAGACTTAAAAGAGCATTGTACATCCCAATCTCCCAGAATTAACAGGAATCTCAAAAGAATCATAACCATAATAGTAGTAGATGAGATAAACCTACAATAACTGTCACCAACATTAGGACACATCAAAAAGAATCAGAGAGACCACTAAAACAGGAAAACATTAAAAACAAACAAATAAAATACAATTACAAAAGCATAGGAACAAATGGAGCTAGCAACTCTAGCAAATGTAAATAACACACTTCCATATACCGGAAATGACACCTACCGCAAGACTACGTGGAGCATTGCCATGCTCAATAGTTATATCACTAACAAGTCATGGCAAAAATGAGCATGTATATGCATGCTTGCGGAAGTGATGAAGTTACCTGATTTTTATCTCTTGAACATTCTTGTCTGATATCGAGTATAACATCGTATAATTCTTCAGGTCAAACACCTTATATATGCTGTCAAAGGTATATGAACATCAAACAAAATTACTAAAATTGATCAAATCGTACAGCCGTACAGGAAGGACTTCAGTGCAAAAAATTTACCTATCCTGGGCAGAGTAAGTAAGAACTTTTCCATTCACATCATCAAACTCCACAAAACCAGGCCATTTTAATGATTCGGACTCAAATAGAGCAAACCCAGCATCTGGTTTACCCCTCCTAATGTATCTAATACCATTGAAAAATATATTGTATTAGAAGTGATAAAAATAATTAGCAGAACGTGATCAAAGGACAATTTTTTTTTTAAATTAAAAGTGACCAAACAACAATATTAAAATTTCATACTCAATCCTTGTTGTTCTGCATTTCAAGGAGCTGAAATTATCTGAAGCATAGACTGAAACAGTGATTAATGAATCATTGTTTTTATTGTAAAACAAGCTTCGTATAACTTCGTCTGGACTGACATTCAGAAAGCATATCCTCCGGTTTGATTCTGTACCACCAATGATGCGTGTCAATCCCTTTCAATCACAAAGGTGCTCATACAAGGAATGTAACATTGAGAATTACTAATCTTTGTTCTTTACCTAGGCTAAATGCTGCACAGACACCTGATTGTGCAAGGGCAAAAACAATATCGCGGGCAGCAACTATCTCAATTATCTTTGACCTTTTCTTAAGAAATGGAAGTACCATCGCACAATGACCTTTTGGATCATGGGTATCATATTCCTCCTATGAACCACATATAAAAACAGTCAGTACTCGGTAGAAAAACATGCTAGGTGAGGGCAGCATTCTAAAATAATGAACAACTAATTCAACTAGGGATATTTTAGTTTTTGATATTCAGGCAACCAACAATTACTCCATGCTAAATCACAGAAAGATAAGATGCCATCTCAAGGAACTAAATAATTGAGGACACATCAAAACAATATCCAAAAAATAGCCCAGCTTATCCAATCTACTTCTTATCTTTTTGCAGCTTTATAGCTGTATACAAATTTCTATCAACATGAAAAACATAATTCCAACTAACATCTGTCCAGTTATCCATGCAAAATCTAACCACCAAATGCAAATTAGGAAAAATAAAGATAAAAATCCAAGAAAATATTACAAATTGCTCAAGAGGATGAATAGACTGCAAAATCACAACAGAATGCATACTGAAAGGAATAACTCATGCTGTATGGAAGTGTACCATAAGACGAATAAGCAGCAACCTCATCCTACGAAAACAATTAGTTAAACAAAGATGCAAAGAGCACCTCCCCTGTGTTTTTAGACCACTAGCTCCCTACCATGGCTTGTTCAAAAACATATGCATCAAGGAAGCAACTGGTGAGCTACTTGTCAACATAATTATTCAAAATTGGAAGCATGCTTTGAAACTAGATGTGTTGCACAACCTATAAATTAGATCACCTAATATAGGGTTCCACTACATTGTGGACAAAAGAAGTTACAGTTCCGATGCCACACGTCTCAGAACATTCTTTACCTATCTAGTAAACCATACTTTTGCCTGATGTATACTCCCTATGTTCCCTTTATACTACTCTCTGTGTTCCCTTTATATAGCACTCTTAACCTTTTAGTTTGCGAATGGTGTCTTTCTAAATTTGGGAACTCTTTAACTTTAAACTTCTTATTTTACACTGAAGCTGTTATGGTCATAGAAATGTCATGAAAGGTATAAACAAGGTCTTTTTGGTTTCCCTAAGTTTTAAAACCACAAGTCATACGGGTACTTTTAGTATGTGTCAAATGCCTTTCTTTAAACTCAATGCTAAGTTAAACACAACAACAACATCAAATCTGTTATACTCCCACAAGTGGAGTTTAAGGAGGGTGATGCTCAGTTAAAAACCACAAGGAGGGTGATGCTCAGTTAAAAACCACAATAATAAATGAAACAAAAGGACTAGCATATATAATTTCTGCAAAGTAGTTCTATATTGCATGTTAGTCATAATAATGCAACACTGTTAAGCTTCAGACTGAAGATTCTAACAAACACGCAATTAAGGAAACTACATTTGAACATAATAAGGGGAATCAGGAATGAAGTGGAGTATGAGGCTAATTTGCAAGGGAAGATGCTGGAGGAAATGAGATAAGAGTGTAGGCATGGATGAATGAGCATAGAGTTAAGAACTGAGAAACAAAAGGTGAAGAAGAAAGGAAGAGAAGAATCACACCGGATTCTGATTGTTGTTTCATTATACTTTACAGGAAAAAGTTGAAGAAGAGACATGAAAGAAATCAAATTTAGTAATTAGTCAAGCTCTGGTGGATGGTTTTCAAGATTGACTCATTAAGAAGAGGTGATTCTAATGATAATTTAATTCCTAAATGACTAGACAGTCCAAATAATGACTTTTAGAGAGCAACTTCAAGGATGGAATTTGGATTAACGTCTGCGTCAAATTTTGATTTCCCTTCCCCTTATACTTCCTAAACCTTCTTGAATTACTGTTTACATTATGTAACATTATCATTTCTGTTTTAGACTATGCTTATTTAGAGAGAAAGGCATTGACAGTAAAAACAGAAGACTTCATACTTCTATTCTATTTCAATAAGAAATATGATAATTTGCACTCACATTTAACATGATACATATTACAGCAGTCACAACAATGTACAACTACTATTGCATCTAACGCCATGTTTCTTCTCTCCAATGAGGATATAGGGTTGTCTACATTCGCCTTCCCAAGCCAACCTGAACAGGAGCTTTCCAACACTGGTTCTGCGAGATGGATATACTTTTTCCTCCCCACATCCAATTTCAAATGGCTTGGGAAACTCTCCTTTTTCTACTTACTAATGAAACAAAGTGAATAAACATGCATATCTGCATTTTAAGTCCCATTTGCGTAGTCTCTTACTTTCATTTTGGTCAATATCAATGCTTGAACTATTCACTTGAATAAATTCGGTCAATTTGGTACATATGTACTTTTTATACAGGAAAATTTAGTTCTCTGATATCACTATCATTAAATGCAATTTATCAACAGTAGAAATAAGTCCTAAGTTGCGCAGACTCTTCATTTTTACTGCCGCACCCGTATCGACATGAGACAGGTCCAGGAGCGAGTGCGGGTGTGGGTGCAGGATACATGTGGGATTACGTCAACCCATATAGGATACTTTGCCCCGAATCCATGGACAAATTTGGGGGGAAATTGAGACTATTCTCATGTTAAAATCTTCAGCTCATCCTTCCTTATTATGTACTTAGTTAGTTAGTTCTAGCACAAATTTCATTGTTGAGAATGAGCACCTCTTGTATACACCTACGATATAATAGTTTGTCTGTTTTTAAAGAACTCTGTTAAGTGAAGCCTAAACTATAGAAATCACCAAGATGAGCAGAAGAGAAGACACTAAAAGTAAATCTAATTAAAACATCTGGATCTGTAAACATACAATTCAACAATGTCTATCAACATTGTGCTTCCATTATACCAAACCAGAGCCCCAACTTTATTAGCGCCAAGTATTTTTCCCTTCTACACCAATAAAATTGTACAACACACATCACACTTTCTGAACAAAAACAATAAACAGCTTCTCTAAACCTTCAGCAACAACCTCTGGATGAGCATACTGTTCATGTGCGAACCTCTAACAACAATTCCGTACTACTAGCAGAAAAGTGGCAGAGGTAAACATTTATGCAAAAAATTATTAGAATTTCACACCAGAATTTGAACATATGACCAAAAGGAATTTATCCTTTGCCGCTTCACTAGAATTCTCCCTTACTCAAGGGGATTCAACATTTTAATACAACCAACAAAAAAATAAGATTATTGTTTACCTATTTACACAATGATATTGCTAAAACATAATAGACTGCGCAACGTAAATTTTCAACGAAGGGTATTAAGTTAAACCCCCTTCCCTCTACCTAGTTCCACCCTTGATCAGCAAGCTAAGACACAAAAACTACTTTCATCATGTATCTCTTATAAGGAAATAGAGAGTTATTTTTCATATGAAGCATCCAAACAAAGGTTACAAAAACAAAATTAGGAACTGGCATATGTGTTTTAGGCCACCCTTAGAAAAATCTAGCACCAAAGCAACCTTATTTTAGGTCATAAACTCAAGCAGCGGCAAATCAGAACGCTCGATTTTTCTCTAAGTTGATTCATGATCTAAGCTTCGTGTCTGGTTTTCCTTTCATTGTCTGAAACAATCTTTTGATCAGTTCTAATTATTTCTTTTTGTCTCTAGATACTTTTAATATAGGTATGTGTAATCCTCTTCATGGGTTAATGAAAATGTGCTCCATTGAACTCAAGGAGAATTGTCTAAGGTCTCTTACTTGCCTCATTTAACTCAAGGAGAATTGTCTAATTTCTCCCACTTGCCTCATTGTTTATCTTGTAATCATTGGATTCAGCCCCACCACCTTAAAATCAATAACACCACCCCACCCCCAAAACCCCAAAAGAAGTCCATTCCAACTAGGCATTTTCAACCTCAACTCATAAACATAGGAGCTCAACTAAGAACAATTAAGAAGACAATATTGAGCAGAAGATCCAACAAACCTGTAAGTGTATATTCCGAAAACGCTCTTGGGCATCGCTCATACTGAAAGAACGGTCTCTCTTGGAACCAATCTCTCTCAGTTGAAGCTTCTTAACACTGTTAACGAACCCATCCATTCCACCGCGTGGGCGCTTCTTTGCTACCACCCTCCTCCCACAACATGGGCGAGGACTAGCAGTTATCCTCCTTCCATCCATTCTTAAATCTCCAAAAACAGCTCTAAAAAGAGATTCCACTAAAAATCTCAAACCCTAACACAGAAACATGTACACAAAATTTCAGGTTTCTGGGGTTTAGAGTAAAAAACAAACATGGGTTTCCATGTATAAACCCTAACTTTTAAATACCCATGAAAAAGGTAAGATTTTTACAGTAGTTAGTTGCACGGACAGAGAAACTCACTCACCAAACAGCAAAAATCAGAGAAGAAACTTTGTTGGTAGCTGTTTTGGGGGAACTAGGCATGAGGGTATACAGTTCTACAGGCATATGAGCTTACTTTACTTCCTACAGTACCAATTTCAGCCGGAAATCGGAAGAGTGAGTGAAACACTGTTTGGATTTTGGAAGAAGAGGGAAGGAGGGGCAAGAGAGTAAAAGAGGAATTTGTCGGAATTTGAAAGAGCGTCAACAAGGGACTTGATTTCAAAATAAATCTTCAAAGCCCTTTTGACGATGCACAAGTTACTTCACTTAGGTGTAGTATCAAAGAAATATTTCATGTATTATATATCGTTTATATATTCATTTTTTTTTTATTATTTAATTACTTTCTTTTTAAATACATCATTTTTTCCAATTCATTCAAAAAAACGTTAGTGGTTGAAGGTTTTTAAAAAAATCTCTTTTGAATGAAATCAACCTAAAAAGAATAAGAATTTTCTAATCTCTTATTAATTTTCAAACATTTAAGGAATACTCCCTACAGTCCTAATGTACCTAATAGTGAAAACTCATTCAAAGGGCACCAGAAAATCATAATCGAAAAGGATTTCAGCGATGAAACTTCAATGAAATATTTAAGCAACAGGCAATTATCAAAATAAACATTGGAATAAACTTAACGCAACACAACAGAAAGGCTCAATTGGTAAGCTTCGTAACAATTCAAGTTTGCAAAGTAGGGTCAAGTATAAGCAAATTAGGGAAGTCTTAGACGAGGAATCCAGATTCAATATTTGTGTTATTCTCAAAGCATGGTTCATGAGATTTAGGTCGATGAAAGTTTTGATCAAGTCCATAATATTGAAGTTGCACGCTCAATATTTCAAGTCGGGTTAAGCTAGCATTTATTAATATTTAAATTAAAATAATTAATTAAAAGAGAGTGTGCATCATATGTATTCAAAATCTAGGATTGATGAGAAATTAAATGAGTCAAAATATTTTTTTTATAAAGGTATTTAATATTTTTGTGTGACATCATAGTTAAGGAGTCTTTTTGAAAGATCAGTACAATTTTATGTATCACTTTATGTCTTCTCTCTTTATTACAATGATTTTTATGGATTTGTTATACATTCTACATGACAATATCTTTTATTTGGAGGCATTAATAATACATAAGTTTAGGGAAAAAAACATAAATTACCCACTGAACTTGTACCGAAAAGTCAGTTACACACTCAAATTATTGCGGCGACCTATTACACACCTAATTTTGTTCAAAGTGATATTAATACCCACTTTCGAAAACAATCTCAGTTCAGTAAAAAGAAGTGTTGTACACGCGTTTTCATATATAAATAATATTTTTAAAATTTTAAAAACTTTTATCTCTTGATATTTTCTTAAACTTTTCAAAAGAATATTTGGGCATCTTCCCCCTCTCACCATATTTTCTCTTTTTATTTAAGGGAATAACAAAAAATTGAAGAGAAAATAGGAGTTAATACGTCAATTATGAAGTTGAGAGATGTTGGCGGAAGCGATAAGCAGTGGGCAACACCATTGTTGCTGGTGGAACAAATAAAATTTTCAAATTTGTAAAATTCTTTAAAAATCTTGATACCTAATATGTAAATCAAGCATTTCATTAGTATTCTTTGTGGATAATGATTAATCAAATATGCTATTGATGGTTTGAGACATAAACATGACATTGTGGTGATTGTAAATAGTGCTCCGGCGAGAATAGAGAAGACAAAGACAGAGAAATCACTTTCTTCGATGATTTTTGATAAATTTGGGCAATATAAACATGAACTTTATGCATACATGTTATAAGATTTTCAATATAAATTATTATCTTTCTCGTAATTATTTTTTGGTAATCTTCTCAGGTGAATCCTCCTGCAAGTTCAAACGAAAAAATCATGAATTTTAAGTTTAAAATTATTAACTTTTCTTTTGAAGTATCATATACTCCACTCCTTTCTATTTCTTTTTATAAGTTCCTCTTTAAGGGTAGAGTGTTGGATGTTTTTCCATCAAGCAATCAATGGTGACAAATCTAGTGATTTCTAAGAAGAAGAAGAACTCAAAATTAAGAAAAATGTAAATGCTCTAAAGAAATTGGGGGCACCAATAAAAAGATTAAAAAAGAAAAAAAATTGAAATAATTGATATATTAAAAATTGTAATACATAATTGTATAATGACCAATAAAATAGTGTCATGTGTTCAAATTTTTCATTCCAACATATATTTTTTTCTTCTCACACACCTTAAGGAAGGTGAAGACAGTTTCTTTGGCATGTCATGTTCTGAGGGGGGATTAATATCACTTTGAACAAGGTTAGGTGTGTAATAGGTCGCCGTAATAGTTTAAGCGTGTAATTGACTTTTCGGTATAAGTTTAAGGAGGAATTTATGTCTTTTGCCTAAGATTTAATATCATGTGATAAGTCTATATAAAAATAAAAATATCCCTCAATTCATTTCAATTATTTTGTTTATTTTCTTAATTTTATGTTTTTTATTTGTACAAGTAAATTTACTTAAATAAATTAGCTCACAATTTTTTTAGAGAGAGATGTTTGTTACTAAATAAATCCAATGCAAATCAATACGATGTTTGAAATATGAGTTGTTTAACATTTACTAATTAAAATGGAAATATATCTCCACATGACGTTTGTAATCTTAATCGAATGTATTATTTGTTGATACATATTTGTGTGGTTTTCTAATTATTTGTATTTTGAACAATTTATAAAATTGCATACATATTAAAACTACAACTTGCAATTTTTTATGTGTAAATGTATATGGTTTTTCAATTTTGCTATTTTTACCGTCTTTTCAATTTTAAAAGTAGATGATTTATTTTTAAAAAAATTGAAAATTGACATTTTGTGAGTGATCAGTTCATCAAGATGATAATTATATATAATCAAATAATTCAAGTGAAAATAGAAAATATGACAATAAAATTGTTCTTATCCTAGCTAGTTAGAAGACCATAAAAAATAATATTGTTCGACAATTATCTACCTAGAACCAATTACATAATAATTCAAGGGTATAATTGGAAAGGTATTTTTTATAATCTTAATTCAAACACAAGATGAGGTGAGAAACAATGAACCAAACACTTGATTAAAATAAGTCATGCATTACTAATCTATAAGTTATTAATCTTTATACCAAATAACCCCTTAATTTGTTGTTTGGTTGGTAAATTTAGGGTAACTTATTAATAATTAGTATCGGAATAAATTATCTATCTCTTGGATGATATAGTAATGTACGGATAACTTATCCTGAGTTAAAATAGGTAAATGACAAAAATATTTGTTTAAATCTTTTTTATACATCATTTTCACATTATGAAGGGTAATTTTTATAAAGGGCTAACCCATCGATGGACCCCTGAAGTTGGCATCAACTTTCACTTAGACACCTGAACTAGATTTTGTTCATTTTAGACACCTCATGTGAGGTCGTGATGTGTCATCTTAACACTTTTTTTACATTCAACAAAAATATGATGGTGAGTGTGTTCCACTCGCGGATGACGTGTAAAGTGTCAAATTAAATGAGGACACTTGTCATTTTGTTCAAATAATTCTTAAATAATAAACTATCTATTATTTTTTTTAAAACATGGCCAATGGATCGATGACACGTGGTATTTCTTCCCAAATAATAATAAAAATGATTAAATCACCTTAAAAATCTTTAAAAGAAGCATATCCTACCCCACCCCCACCCCCACCCCCACCCCACTCATGGTCTTCTCACTGCACACACCCCTTTAGTGAACTTGTGTAACTCAAATTTTTTCAAAGGTGCAGCTCCACAAATTTTATTGCTATAAGTAAATTCTACAGATTTTATTGCTTAAAAAAAATCTAAGATCCAATGAACTTCTAAAAATACAAATGTGTACGTGTTCATATCACATTGTTACGTTTCTTTTATGGAGATTATCTCATTTTTTTAGTGACTTTTTATTCATCCCCAAATTTTCATTTTTTTTTTCAAATTTCAGTCTTCTTTTCCTCAAATTAAATTGAGGAAGAAGGGCATCATCCTTGGGAAATCTTGGGCAAAGCTCTGACGTTTGAAATTAGATTTCTCGTTTGTGGCATCATCGAATATATTTTACCATGGAAGAAGTTCAAGTTTGAGAAAATGGTAGTTGAAAAAAATGGGGAAGAAGAAGGAAATATAAAATAAAAATTGGCTAAAGAAGAGTTTGACGCGCGGTTAATGAGTGGGTCACACTCACTATGTCATATCAGCAAAAAGTGTTAAATGACACATCAGGGCCTCACATGAGGTGTCTAAAATGAAAAAAGCCTAGTTGAGGTCTCTAAGTGAAAGTTGATGCCAACTTTAGGGGGCCACCGATGGGTTAGCCTATTTATAAATAAATAACTTGTTCTTAAAATTTATCCAATGCATATTATTTTGAATACAACTGTCATGCTCTGAGGCTACCCCCTAAACGTAAACACGGAACCCAGGATCACGAGTGACCCCAAGCTAACCCAGATTTGACATATCATAAGCAAATCAAACAAATTTATGAAAAGATAAACTAATGTTGAAGCTAAATCATGAGATAACTGAATGATGGGAAATACCCCAGTAGTGGTCCGAATATATAACGCATACTAAGAGTTCAGTGATACTGAATAATCACTCAAAAATTAACGCCGAATCTAAAACTTTGTCTGAAAAGCCTTCAACTGATTAGAGTTGTTATGACATGTCCCCTGATAACCCTAGAAAAATTTAAACTGAAATGAAAGACTAAATCTAAAAACATGTCTATTAACCTCGAAGTATGAGGACTCATTAATACTGAAGCTGCTGAATGTGGATCAGGAATCAATCTACGTATGATCTGGATGCTAAGAACCAGTGGCGGAGGGAGGATTTTCACTAAGGGGGTTCAAAAAAAAATTAATCACGTAAATAATATCCACAAATAAAAATAAAACGCCTAAAATAGAATTTGGGAAAACACCTAAAATAAAGCTGGAAAACACCTAAAATAAAGCTGAAAAACGCCTTAAAAAAACCTGGAAAAAAGTACCTCTGCTGGGGTTCGAACACGCGACCCTGCCTTCTCCAGCGACAATTTTTGAACCCCCAAAGCCACTGAGCTACGCCTTTGGTATGTATGGGGTTCAACGTTAAATAGATATACATAAATTAAAAATTTAATCGTATATATATAGTGTAATTTTTCGACGATGGGGGTTCGGATGAACCCCCTTGCTTCAACATAAATCCGCCCCTGCTAAGAACCTGAACCTATATTAGAAAAAGATGTAGCGCAAAGTATGTGTCAGTACTTAAAAGGTATTGAACATGCAGGATAGGATAAAAGTGGAACAAACATATAAGCGGAACAAAGCATAATTGATCAATAATATAATCTGAACATGATGGAAATACTGATATATACTAAAAGGAATTGAACTGAATGTAATAACCAAGTACATAACATGTTGAGACTGAATACTAAATTATATCTGAAAACCTGATCAAATGCACTAGAGTCTGACTGTGGGAGCTACTAGTAATCAAAATAACCAACATGTGAGCTAACCGTTGTGTCTAATATATACACCCCATTGAAGGGTCGGATATACCTTGCCAGGGACATAAAGACACGGCTGGCGTGATCACAAAAATTGATGCCCACGGAGAAGACTTAACCTACGGGAGCACGTAGTTCTGGACTATGAGAGTACACTAAAATCCTAGTCCACCCAACGCTAAGCCTACTCCTGACTGAATATGTACATGATGCATCATGACTGAAATACTAAATAGCTCAAAATACTGACACGTAAATTTGAGAAATTTAACAATTATATACTGATAATGTGACATTCAAAAACTGAAGCATGTATATCTGTTTAACTGACCTAATAATTTATGAACTAAGAGAATCTACATAACTAGGATTCTGAGTTTCATGTAATGAAATAAGCAATGATTCTACAAAAACATGATAATCTGGTAAGGAATACTCTAAAAGCTAAATCACAACTAGTATCTAAGATTTTAGAAATCCGAGGTCTAAGCAAGATATATAAAATCAAGAATCTAACTGAATTCTAGGGAACTAGTGGATGAGAGTAGTGAAATTCCACATATATGGTGACAAAATCTACAGAGAAATCCTTCGATTTCGGGGTTGGAACTAAAGAGAACTTGTTGTGTTCTTGAAAGGGTTTGAGTTGCCTTTTTTCTCTTCTTTTGTTCTAAGTTTGGTGAACTTTTTAGTGAATGAATCGCTTTGGGAAAGATCTGACTAAGTTACTAAGCTTAAAGAAATCAAAACTACGTATTTTAGGGATCAAACGTCGTAGTTTAAATGTCTAACGCATAGGGAGAGGACCAAAATGATCCTGACTTAATTCTGACGAAGGCCACCCACGGAGGGACCTACGGTTCGTGGGTTGACCTACCAACCGTAGGTAGGGGTCATCGGTCAAGTCTGCCCGACTGGACTTCACTAAAACAAGCATAACTTTTTACTAGGAGATCGGATATTCGCAAACTCGGTGGAGTTGGAAAAAAGATTCAATTATCTATAATTTGTAGGTCATGGGGCACCTAATTCCTTTTGTGCTAAAAGTTATGACCGTTTGAAATTATTCCTACAATAATTTCCCTTTAACTGGTTGCTGACCCTCACCTACTGTCCGTAGGTCCAACCATGGACCGTACTGGTCGACCATGGGTGGGATCAGAGACTATAAAGATTAAGGCCTTAACAAAGGAACCCCACATATGGTCCATGGGTGATTCGTTAGTATTGGCACCAGATTTTCTGAAAATTAGGATTTTCACCATTTTGAGATTTGAGGTGTTACATTAATAAATCAAACACTCAGTAAGAAGTAACCTGAGTATAACTTATCATATCACAGCTAATCATAACATAGTTTATCCTATCATAACTAATCACAACATATCTTATTCTATCATAACTAATCTCATCAATTTGTATTCAAATCGGATAACTCCTTAGGCCTGTTTGGCGAGAGATAAATCATGATTTTTCACGTGAGATGAAGTCAAAGTTTTCTTGGGGAATTTTAATTTGTTGGCTACCTGTACTCCGTGGTGAAAGTTTGATTCCATATATTATAATCCTCTCCTCATTTTTCAACCCCTACACAATAAAATAAAGTTGAAGTTTTCTCTAAATAAGTTATGTAAATTTTTAAATTATATTTTTTGTTCTAAAATATAAAACTCTTGCTAGTTTGTGAAAAATATCATAATTGTATCAATTCTTTATATAATCTTATACCAAATAAATTTGGGAAAATGCACAAGTACCCCCTCAATCTATGTCCGAAATCCTAGAGACACACTTATACTATACTATAAGGTCCTATTACCCCCTGAACTTATTTTATAAGTAATTTTCTACCCTTTTTCGGCCTACGTGGCACTATCTTGAAAAAAGTCAACTAGCGTTGGGCCCACAAGATAGTGCCACGTAGGCCGAAAAGGGATAGAAAATTATTTATAAAATAAGTTCAGGGGGGTAATAGGACCTTAGTATAGTATAAGTGTGTCTCTGGGATTTCGGGCATAGATTGAGGGGGTACTTGTGCATTATCCCTACATAAAATTCATAAGAAAAAAATATAATATACTATCACAAAGTTATTATAAAAATACATAACATTTATTGATCGAATGGTAATTTAATAAAAGGATAAAATTGACCATGAATTGTGGTATGATATATTTATTGAGTCATTTGTTGGTCAATATCATTAATAATTATATCATAATTTTCATATTTCGTGAATATTTCATCACCCATTTAGTATTCTTGCAAAAAATGATATATAGATAAAAATGGTGGATGGATTTTACAACTTGTGCGTCAACGTTTTTATTTGAAAAATGTGAAATAATGATATGAAAACTCCAAAACAAGTTTTTTACATAATTTGGAATTTCATCTCATGATTGAAATCATTCGATGAAATCACATGTCTAAACGTTGATTTCATCTCATGATTTCAAATACACACCTAAACTATCATTTTTATTAAGTTTCATATTTAAACTATTGAGAGTATGAACATTCTACCTAAACTAATTGTAATGGTTAGCAAAACATACTTAGACATTGGCTAAACCTAATATTTGTCTAGAGTTGCTTTTAGATGCATTTGTCCATTAAATCTCCATCACATGACATATATACGACTTTATTTTCTGATACATTATATATTTTTTACTATGATATTTTTTTAATTGACTTTTAAAAAAATTTAAACTCTCCCATATCAAGTTGGAGATGTCGATATCAAGGCATAGACTAGGCCACAAGTAAGGAGGTGGAGAAGAAGATGATGAATGTCGGAGTTGAAATAAATTAATTTATATGGTGATAATTTAAATTTTTAACCTTAACTTTAAACTTAATACAAATTTATTTAGATTTGTCAAGGTGAAATTATTTTTCGCATGGAGTATCAATCACGTGATAGAATTTTTATACAAAGAGAAAGTTTATACACATTATCATAAATTAATTGAGATGTGCTTCTCTCACTATTGGGTGATAATTCTGGTAGGAAACTCATATTCTCAATAGTTAATGAAACTCAAAAAACTAAGATGATTTTGAGGTGTTTTTGACCCTCAACTCTCTTATATCTAAATTACTTATGATTTTCCGTGTTTTAAAATATATATAATTAGTGGTGGCAAATGGGGGGTTGGGTCAAATATAGGCGGGTTGAAAATTGGTAAGCATAAAATGGGTAATCATTCAATTCGCACATATTTGATATGGGTAAAAATTGATTAGGTATTAAATGGGTTGGGTAAAATACTAGTTTACCCATATTTTACGCATATTTTCATGAATAAATAGTACTTTACTTAAGAATTCAATATGGACAAAATATTTTAGTCTTTTTTTTAGATGAAATACGTTGAAAATGCTTCATGTAGTTTTATTGTGTTATAAAAGTAAAAAATGAAATGAAATTTTGATTTGGGGGGGGGGGGGGGCGATGGTAGAGATGAAATAAAAATGAAATTTTGAAGTTGAAAACATTTAACAAACTTATTTTTTTTTGGGGGGGGGGGGAGGGGGGGCTGGTGGTACGGGGGTGGGTGGGTGGGTGGGTCGAGGGTAGGGTGAAAGAAATGAAATTTTGAAGTTCAAAATATTTTTAAAAAATAAACTTAATTTTTTTGGGGGTGGGGGTCGAGGGTTTGAAATATTAATAGGGACCCATATATGAAAGTTTTGAAAAATTGCTTCTAAAACTTGGCAACAGACGTTTTTTTGAAAATTTGGAGAAAACTTGTAATACCCATATATGACCCGTAGTTTACCCATATAATACTCATATTTTAATGGGTAAAATATGGGTATAAGCCCAAATATTACCCATATTTAAAATTACTCTTTCAACCATATTTGATGGGCTATTTGGGTGGGTCAATGAAAAGTGGGCTTAAATGATCAGCACTATATATAATCAAATGTTCATTTTATTAATCACCAACTAGTAGGGGTGTACATGACCGGATTGTTCGGGTTTTTCAAATATCAAACCAAACTATTTGTGTCGGATTTTTGAATTTACAAACCAAACCAAATCAATCCAATAAAACTCGAGTTTTCAACTTCGGATTTTTATGGTTTTTTCGGTAAAGTATTTATACAAACATATAATTTACTTGTACTCCTACAAAAATGCAACTATCTAAGTTATTTCTCAAGAAAATAAAATAAAATATGATATGATTAATGACACTAAAATATCTAACAAAATAAATAAATAATAAAATCGGGTAAAACAAATATTGCAAATTAATAAGTCATAAATAAATTGATCATAATTTAAAGTACTAATCATGCTAAAATAAGTTTAGTAAGTATTAGTTACATGACTAAATATTAAAAGGAAGTAAAAGTAGATGTATTTTAATTGTCTAAATCTATGTAAAACTAAAAAACAAATATTCAATATTATTGTCATTCTTAGTGTTGAATTGATTTTCTTTTTGCATTAGTATTAATTTGATTTTTATTTAAACTTTATTATAATTACCAACATGTATGGACTATAATCTTTACTAGATCATTAAGAATTCCAACTTTCAAACATGAAATAAATATATTAAAAGATAAAAAGTATGAAAAAATATAAGAGATATTTAAAAATTATATCAAAGTAAGTATTTTTACGTACAAAATAAAATTTTAAAATTATATATATAATGTCGGGTTGGTTTGATCTCGGGTTGAATTTTTTTTAGTTGAAATCAAACCAACCCATATATAGGCGGGTTTTTTTTTCCAACACCGAAACAAGTCAAACCAAACCACTAGTCGGATTTTTTTTCGATTTGACTCAATTTGCGATTTAATTCGATTTTTCTGTTCGATTTTGTACACCCCTATCACCAAGTAATATTTATATTCCTAAGCCAACCAACACCATGGTTGCTCCTGGACACCCTTATAGCAGCCTAAGATTTCTTAGAAACATGATTTCTATAACGGATAAATAGATTTGAAATAGCTTCTTATTGCCCCTAATTTTTATGCTCATGTTGATCGCTATAGTATGAAAGGTGTCTTTTATTTTGATAAGCAAGTCATCTCTCAAGCTACTAAAGCTTTTTCAGAGATTGTGGTTTTACATGTCCACGTACAAATATGTTCTGTAAGCTGGCTTATTCAACTTAATCACCTTTTGTGGGCGCAAAAAAATTGTGATCAATGTGTTTGAATTTCATATAGTAAAGATCTAATCATTTGCATTCTGTTTGTATAAGAAAGACCTCTTGTTATTCATGTTGTGATTCTTGCAGTGATCTTGTTCAATAAGGTTGACACTCTGCAAGTCTCTTAGTAGACAAGACACATACATGAAAAACAACTTTTCTTCTTTGTATCCAATCACATTTAATATAAATTTCCTAATTTGATTTCAAACCTCTAAAGTAAACCTGATTGTTTATCATGTAGTTAAATAAACTTGACATATATCATCTATAAAGCACAAATGTGTTATCCCTAATTTTTTGCACCTTAGATTGTAATTAAAGGTTTGCTCCTTCATCAGTGTGTTGAGATATTTGATTAGATACTTCATCAATAGAACAAATAAATAAGGAATATACGATCCTCTTATCTCAATCCTCTCTTAGCTGTCATGATTTATGAAAACATTTCAAGTATTTAAAAGTTATAGCTTATCGTAGTCATGTATATCGTAATTATTTTTATCAATTTATTAGGAAAGTCCAATTCTATTAAGATCTGCTGAATGAAATGTCAATCCATTGAGCTATAGATATTCTAAATATACATCTTAATTATGCATCTAGGTGATATATAATTTGTTGTGTACCTCTTCCTCAGATCACAACTAAGTATGAGGTCATTTGATATTATCCTTCCTCCAATAAATGTTGATTGTGTATGTCTCACTAACTCAACAATAAATGATTTGATGGTAGAAATATATTTTTATATTATTTTATAGATAGCAATGCAACAAGTTATTGGACCACAATCCCTTATAGCCTCAGGATGAGACATTTTAGGAATTAAGGTTATTACAGTTGTTGAGCTCTAAGCAATTTAGCCTGATGAAAGAATTAAACTGTTTATTCCCAGGACTTTATTACCTTAATGTCAAATAAAGTGTGTTTAATCTCTCCATAGGTGCACATAAACCTCTCTATTGGAATAGTGTCAAACTAAGTTCTTCCTCGTTATTCTTATATATATATATATATATATATATATATATATATATATATATATATATATATATATATATATTGTTGGTATTTGAGCAACCTGAGAATTTATTAGGACTTAATAGAACAAAAAGTCACCTTTGCCTCTATCTCCCCATGTTTCTGCAAATTTGTTTGTGCTGATAACGTGTTGTAAAATAAAATTAACAAAATCAACACAATAAAATAAACACAATAAAGAGAGATGAGAATTTCCATGTTTCTTTCAAATAGCCTTTCAAGTATTTTCTAAGTGTGCGTAATATGAATTCTTATGTCTTTTATCTATAGTGTTACATGAAGGTTTTGGAGGAAGATTAAGAGGAAATATTATGGAAGTGTGAGAATTAATATCATAATAGTGAGGAGTACTAAAATATTTATTTCTACAATACTAGATATTCACAATTATTAGTTTCATAACATCACTAAATAAGTCTTAATATCTCACACAATACTCACTCGTTAAGTACTGATCACCAAGTATAGAAGAGCATTACGAATTAATTCAAACTAATTTTTTAACTTTTTTTTTGAGAAAGGTAAAAACTGAAAATTGTGATTGCCGAGTACGTCTTTGTATCTCACACAATACTTAACTCTTTTAATGTTAAATTCCTACAATTAGAATTAAGAACTACCAATTGTAAAAGTTATATTCCTTATGAAAATGTCCAAACATTTATTGTTCTTTACTGAAAAATAATACAATTGAATGTGTTAAAGAGGTTTAAACATACGCGGATTAGCTTAATCATGTGGATGGTAAATAATAAAATAAATCTCAATAATAATAAGATGTAACGAATATAAAGTAATCAATTAGGTCTTGTGAATTGGATCCTGGTGGCCTAAGTATAACGGGTCCAATGATTTAAGAACTAAGAAGTTAAGAGCTTCTTTTCTTTTTTTATTATTAAAGAGAACATCAACAAGTATGTGAATTCAAAATCTGAAATCTCTATCATACTTGCCTAATAGGATATTATAGTGGACAAATTAGCTAACTAATTTGTAGGATTCAACCCCTCATAGACTTATCCTTGAGCAATAACTTTTTGATTGCGTACTGACTGACGAAAATTTTGGCTCCTACCATGATGTTTGAATTGGTAAGCTTATTGTATTTCTGTTTGGGTACTATTTTCATGTTCGAATCCTGCCTTCATAGAGCTATGCGAGCTACATTAATAAGACACTAATTTCAATGATAAGCAACTAATACTCTTATGAATTGACTTTGATTCTTAGCTAGGTCCGATCTTCAAAGAGGTTTGTTTAGTACTCTCCAACTGTCCTTTATAAATAGATGATTGTGTAATGTGTCATCATATCATTCGTCCATCTAGACAATATCCATTTTTCCTATTTAGTTACTGTTCTAAATCAATCACACGATTTAATTCAAATTCAAAGTGACAATATTTTAAATGAATCTAAATATTATTTATATTTTATGTAATTATTTAATATGTTTAACTAATTGATTTTTCTTATTAATGTAGATAAAGAAATAAATGTTGATGAAGATAATTTTAACAATAAACTCAAATAGGCTTGATAATGTGTTGGTGTTGAATATACTATAAATTATCGTAAAATTATGTGTTTTTATATAAGCATATGGTAGAAATGTTAACAAATTGACAATACTTATAAGTTTGAATTTATAAGATTTTTTCTTATGAAAAAAACATGGAAAAAGTAACAGTTATCCTGTTTCATCCTAGGGCCTTTTAAAGTTTGAATGTGGGTTGATCATTTAAAACACTTTAAGATGAAGAATTGATCCATTCTAGCACATCAAATTTTTTGGCTAAATTTGGACTTTATTACGATGATTGTTATGATACGATGTTAGCTAGTATAGGCCTAACCTATTGATGACCCCTTAAACTTGGTACGAAATTTCACTTAGACACCTCAAGTGGGTGATGTTCATTTTAGACACCTCATGTAAGGTCTCGCTGTGTCATTTTGACACTTTTTGCTTACATGACTTAGTGAGTATAATACACTTACTCCGCGCGCGTGAAATAACTGTTTAGTCAAATTTTTAATTATTTTTTTCTTCTTCTTTCTCATTTTCAGCCACCATTTTTGCAAACTTAAATATCCAATATGGTGAATAAAAATAGATACAGTAAAATGATGAAAAATGATGGAAATTATTTTAGAAATTTAGAAGTAGACCCATTTCAAGATTAAATATTAAATTATTCATGAGATTCTTTCTTGAAAGAATTTAATATTTAAAGAGGAGTAAGTTTAATTTTTGGTGAATTATAAATCTGCTAATTAGAGTAAAAAAGATTATTTTTTTTGAAGAAGACACTAATAAAAAAGGGAAGAGTATGTAACTTCACCCAGATGTTTTAGCAAAAAAGAGATGGAGGTATTTGAAGAAGACAAAGGAGTGGGGAAACGGATATGTACAGATTTTCTTCAAATGAGTAGGGGTATTTGGAGAAGCCGGAGGAGGTGGGGGAGGGGGGCAGGTGTTTCTGCAAATGGGTATGGATTTTTGGAGAAGAAAATTGGGGGGTGGGGGAGAAGTGTTCTGCAAATGGTTATAGATTTTTGGAGAAGACAATGGTGGGTGGGTGGGAGGGGGGGGGGGGTCATGTGGAGTTTTATTGATTTAATTTGTTTTAAGAAAATTATTTTGGCAAAAATCCACGTGTCATTGAATCATTGGTTGCTTTATATTTATACTCAAAATTTATTATATACATATTATTTTTGACAAATATCGTCATTTAATTCGCCCCTTTACACGTCATTCGCGAGTGTAACACACACCTCATATATTTTTGTTGATTGGCAAAAGAGTGTCAAAATGATACAACGAAACCCTACATGAGGTGTCTAAAATGAACATCGCCCACTTAAAGTGCCCAAATAAAACTTCGTGCCAAGTTTAAGGGGCCACCGATGGGTTAGGCCGCTAGTATATAAAAAAAAATTACATGGTATATCAAATAAATGTTATATGCTCATCATTCGTAGTTATATTTTATAAAGTATAATTTATGGAAAAACATTCAGTCAAGTACTCCCTGTGTCCCTAATTACTTGTCCACTTTTTTTCTTTTTAGTTATCTCTAATTATTTGTTCATTTTGATAAATCAAGAAAGGACAACTTTTTATACTTATTATATCCTTAATTAATTACATTAAAAAAGGTAGAACTTCTTGAAAATCTTAAAGTTTTAATTTATTCATTTTATAATTAATAGAGGTAAAATAATAAACTTACTATGTCAATCATTATTTTCTTAATAGACGTGTCAATTAAAAAATGTACAAGTAATTAGGAAAAGAGTTAGTACTATCACCTCAAATAATGTTCAATAATCTTTTAGATTAATGCCATGTGGATGATAAATAGTGTATGGTTAAGATTCATTTCAAATCTCACACTTCAGAGAAATGTAAAAAATAATGAAAGTAAAACTTATAATATCCATTAAAATAATTCGATTTTGATTATTCAACATTTACACCAAGTATTGCCCTATTCGAAAAATAACATTCTTTGGAGAGGATTTTTTTTAATTCAATGAGTAAATTGTCACCGTCAACGTCTTAATTAAAACAAATTGCCACTGTCATTGTCAATTTTTTTTAATTAAAACGTTAACCGTGGTAATTTACTCATTGAGTTAAAAAAAAAACTAAAATCCTCCCGACACTACAAGAAAGTGGAGATATAACGATATTTTTTAAATGTCGTATTATGATGTTTAAATGTCACAAATTTGTTTACCGACATTTATTTTACATTTGGACGAAATGTCGTTATTGAAGAAGAAGGAAACTGACAATTGGAACATGTCAAAGGAGCAGGTCCAACGCAGTTGAGTGACTTGTCTACAACAAGTGTTGATGAAGAAGGAAGCTGAGGATTGGAACATGTCGAAGGAACAGGTCCAACGAAGCTGACTGGCGAGTTACAACACTGCTGAAGAATTAGAATCGCACTAGGATTAGACTACCTATGTTAATTAGGATTATATTTCGTCTAGAATTATTTTTATGATTAGGATTGTAGTACAACTAGGATTAGAATATTTATAGTTGCATTATTATTATTATAGTAGTAATAGGTATTGAAAACGTGTATTCCTATACATACTCGAATTCTTCGCTAAAACGTATTGACACATTTTCACTATCTATTCTACGCAACCTGTTCTTTGCAACTATTCAAACTTGAATTCGCTGAAACGTGTTGACGTGTTGTCACTACCTGTTCTACGCAACCTGTTCTTTGCAACTTTGCAATAGTTCAAAACAATGTCTTTTCACAATTTCCCCCTTTAGGAAATGGCAAATATTGATACTATTTGCGTTGAATAGATAAGTAAAAACACGTACTTCTTCCCCCTTTTGACATTAGCAAAAAACATATCCAATAGTTTCATTCACAGAAAACATAATAACTCCCTTTAAGAGGAACTCAAAAATACTTCTCAGATGCGCTGAATTGACATTCCTTTCATTTTCCAAAGCAATATGTGTATGAGTCAATTCTTCCTTCACTTGACAATTCTGAGCACACAACTTCTTAAGTTCCTCCGCATGTGTACGACAACAACTCCATAAGAGTAAGACCCAAGTAATTTGCTTCTGTCCTCTTTTGTTTTCTAGGTAAAATTATTTTATGCACCACATCAAACAACAATTTATGCAATGATAACATAGCTTCCTTATCAACCTTGGTGTACTTAGTCGATGTTTACTAACTTGCTCTGATATGCACCTTTTGTCAGTTTTCAAAATATACATATTCATGTGCACCTAACAAATTCCCCCCTTTTGATGATGACAAATCGTTGCTTCTTGTGTTAATAGATCAAACTGTGTTATTTCAGTTTCTTAAAACTCAATACACAAAGCAAACACAATAGAGGATAAAGTTAGACCAATTGGGTTATAAAAATTACACAAGTATGCACTTCATTGTGAAGGCATACACCATACTAAGAGAAACAAATTCGATACTCATGGCCTCTAGGGCTATCACCTACACAAACACTTAAAAATCAAGAACTCAGTTAGCTATAGCAAAGCATTTGCAAAACATAGGAGATAGACATGAACCTGAAACTCAAACCTAACATTAGCATTAATCAAAAAGCATATACACCACAAATGTAATCAAAACTAAAGATAGAATCAAGCACTTGTGATGAGAAAAAAAATTGGGAAGTCAAAGGCTAGAGTGGCTAGGTAATATCAAAAGATCGGGCATGAGAGGATAAATAAAATTCATTTTCAGCAGCAAAAATATCTTTTGGATTAACAAAATTAGAAGTCTTCTCAATTTCAAAGGTAGCATTGGTCTATGCACGCTCAATCTTTTTTTTCCCCTCTTTTTATATCACTTTTAGGAACTTGTTTAATCAATAATGTACCCTCTGCAGAAACAATAGTTCACTCATCTTTAATTTCAATAGAGTCAGTAAGAGGAACAAATTTTCTTGAATATCATTTGTAAAGGAACATGTTCTCTCAATATGTTCCCTGAACGTGGTACTATCAGGTGCTGCACCAACTATAATACTTTTTGACATCAATCCGAAATTCCAGTTTATATGGTTCCCAATAGAAGAACTAGGTTCGACAGATGGGTCTCCCATCGATTCTCCCTCACTAGATGCACTCAAGTTGAGCCTAACCAGTGAACTTTGTTCAAGTGTAGGGTCCCCAAAATATTCCCCCTTACAAGGTAAATCCTCCAAGACTTTATCCAATACAAATGATTCCCCCTAAGAACCAGCACACTCTACTTTCTCAATCTATATTTATAAGGCACCAAAGTAGAGGTGTCCTCCATCAAATTCATCTCAACCATAGACCATCACATTGGGATAAGGCTTTTTAAGAAGATATTTATTTTGGTAGTATTTAGGGCATAAATATCTTTTGGGACAAGTGGAAGAAATAGGTTCAAGTGCATTGACTTTATATTTAATCATGAATAATTGTAGTGCACATACCTTAGATCTCTGGATAATGCTGAATTTTACTTCAATTTTACTAAGTCTCTCTCCCGTGCCGGATACAAATACAATGTTATAGTGCATGAGTAGCATGATTTTAAAAGTGGTATAGAGACATACAACTTAATGTACAAAACTGAGCATAGAATTCAAGATTAGAGTGCAGTATGGGCAATGTTCATTAGCCATTGAGGAATACTCATGTGACCTTAATCATCCCCAAGTTCCAAATTGTTCCTTTTGAAAGTGTTTTTCTTGGCTGATCATATTTTTGATTTATTGATCATCTGAGTGCGTAAAACTGTTAGATATTGCATAGGTAGGACCTGTTTATTTCACATGCTTCTTCAGTATTTCCCTTTTTTTCTCCTTTTTTTCCAACTTTTTTCTTTTCATAGTCAATGTTATTCATCCATTCCTGTTTTTTTTCAAGTGAGAGGAATTTCTTCTACTTTCAATCATGCATCTGAAGCAACATGTTCTTTAGTGAATGTTGTCTGCCCTCTCTTACTTTTCCTACAGATTCAAAGGTTAGATTTAGGAACCCAGACTAGCTTGGGTCCTTTGTATTGATAAAAAGGATGAATAAGATCTCTATGAGCCCATTTGGGCAGATTAATTTTCCTTTCAGTATACCTGTTCCTTTGAACAATTTTATACGTTCCTCTTGGTTTATTTTCTACAGTAACTCTATATTTCAGACAATTATGCTTAGAGTGACTTGAGTTAACACAAGTAATACATAACAAAGAATTTCCAATCATAGGTTGTTCATACCCTATTCCAGTTCTTATGTTCCTAGTATTGTTACCTAGATGTGTTACTATCATGGAAGATTTTGTCCATTTATTAGCTCGCTCTTTCCAGATCAATTTTATCCTAGACAATTCAAGATTTATTCTCATATAATTTTCTTTTTCCAGCTTTAAGTCTTTTTTGAGTTTATTCACTTCAAGTTCATATTTGGGTTGTTCGCATGCTATTTCTTTGCCAAGTACATTCACTTTTATATTCTCTGATTTTAGTGCTAGATTGCAAGTTTCAAATTGCTTGATTTTCTCTTGTAGTTCACTATTGAGTTTTTCAAGATCAATAAACTCAAACTTTAAACTAGTCATGAAAGCAAGCAATTGATTCTTGATTTTAACTAGTTCTTGAATTGTATCTATGGAAGTGAGTAATAAGAAGGATAACTTTTTCTTAGAGAAATTTACTAGTTTATCTTTTAAATAAAAAAGATTTACCTTCATTCCTTCAAAGTCTGATTCAGGTTCAGTTTCTGATTCTTCTATGGACATCAAATCGATATCCTCATCATCTTCATCATACCTCTCTGAACTTGTTCCCCAGGCAGTATACATCGCTTGCTCCTTCTCTTTATTTTTTCTTTTATTTAAAAGCTATCTCTTCTCCTTTTTAGCTCTTTCTTTTCTCCATTCTACCTCCCACATAAGACAATTCTTAATTTGATGATCAGTTTTTTCACACTTGAAGCATCCTTCACTTTGTGGTTTCTCTGTATTCTTTTCTTTAGTGTGTGTTACCTTTTTTTCAGAATTTAAGCCCCTTTTGAAGAATTTCTTGAAGTTTCTACTTATCAGTGTCAAATCATTATCATCTATATCTGATTCATCACTTTCAGTTGTTTTAAATCCAAGATTTTTCTCCTTGTTTCCTTCACCTCTTTTGTCAACATTTGTCTCATAAGTTTTGAGATTTCCTACTAATTCATCCAAAGTCTTATTGGTTAGATCCCTGACTTCTCTGATTGCAGCGAGTTTTATTTCCCATGATCTAGGCAGAGTCTTTAGTACTTTGTCTACCTGTTCCTCAGTGGTGTATACTTTGCTCAAAAATATTAACTCGTTTACAACAGTGGTAAATCTGGTAATCAGATCTTGAAGTGATTCTCTGAATTTCATCTTGAAGGCTTCATATTCAGAACAAAGTCTGGAAATTCTGAATTTACGAACTTGAGTTGTACCTTCGTGAGCGTTTTGTAAAGTGTCTTATATTTGTTTTGTAGAGGTACAACTAGAGATGCGGTTAAACTCATCAGGTCCTAGTCCACATACGAGAATGCACTTAGCTTTTGCATTCTTCCCTAGCATCTTGTAGTCAGCTTCTCCATATTTTTCTGTAGGTTTAGGTACCTTATTCCCTTCACTATCAGTAATAGTAGGAGTTAATGGTCCATTAGTAATTCTAACCTATAGTTCGTAATCTTCAGCTTGAATGAAGTCTTTCATCCTTGTCTTCCACCAAGAGTAGTATTCTCCCTTAAATAATGGTGGTCTGTTGATGTGTTGACCTAGACCATGCCCAAGAGGAGGTGCAAAATTCATAATGATCTTATCTTGAGTTAGACTCTTCAAAGATAACCTGCTCTGATACCAATTGTTGGAATTCTGACCCCCAAAATTTGCCTAAGGAACAGGTTTATTCTATATGTTCCTTTGCAGATTACAACAGTTACGTTTTGTGAAACAAATAAAATAAGTACACAATATTTTATCGCGAAACCCCCCAACTCATAAGGGTAAAAACCACGACCTACACCTCTGTAGGATTTAACTCACTTCATTAAACTTTGAACCTCAACAACAGATTACAAGCCTATGTAACCTAAAGAATTATAAACTCTAATTCCAAGCTAAGAAATTATAAACTCTAATTCCTAGCTACCCAAGACAAAAAATTCCACGTTTATGTCTTCTAGCGTCCGTCAAGTTTCTCAAACTTGTTAGACGAATCCTACACACACACTCGATTGTAATCAAAACTCTTAATTACAATCTTATAATTTTTTGCTCACAAATTGGCAACACTCCGAAGTAACTCTCAAAACTCTCTCAAGCCTCTTGATCGAGTTTTGATCTTCTCTCTATGTAAGTGAGCAATTTTTCTCAAGCGAAACTATCGCCCTATTTATAAATTTGGACTTGAATCCAAAATCTATTTCAACTAGAAATCCTACTTCATGTAGGACTCCTCTTTTGTGTGAAACTCCTAGTTCAACTCGGATTTGTTTTCGCTGCATCTTCAACTCCTTGTCTGAATCAACTTTGTCTTTGTCTCTACAAATCCTTGTTGAGCTCAACTTGGACTCCTTTTTATCTTGCCGCAGCCACTTATATGTTCTTCTTCAACTTGCTGCCGCCTCAAGGAAAACTTATACTTAGTTTTCCTTAAATAAGTTGTCAGGAAAACTTACACTTCTTTTTCTTTAATTAAATAAGAAAATCTTCCACAAAATTTCCTTAATTAAGTAAAAAAACCTTCCACAAAACTTTCCTTAATTAAATAAGAAAATTTTATTAGGTATAACTTCTTTGTTGAACTAACGCGCGATTTCCATTTAGACTCGAATTCCTTGAAAACGTGTATTCCTATATATACTCGAATTCTTCGCTAAGACGTGTTGACACGTTGTCACTATCTGTTCTACGCAACCTGTTCTTTGTAACTATTCAAACTTGAATTCGCTGAAACATGTTGACGCGTTGTCACTATCTGTTCTACGCAACCTGTTATTTGCAACTTTGCCATAGTTCAAAATAATGTCTTTTCACAATTTTCTCCTTTTTGGCAATGAAAAATATTGGTACTACTTGCTTTGAATAGGTAAGTAAAAACACGTGCTTCTTCCCCCTTTTGACATTAGCAAAAAACATATCCAATAGTTCCATTCACAGAAAGCATAATAACTCCTTTTGAGAGCAACTCAAAAACACACATATCCCAATTGATTCATATCACAAAGAATGAACCAAGTAAAAGTAGTTGTTCCACTGGACAAACTGCTAGGGAAGTTGTAGCGGTTAAGAAGGATGCAAAAGATAGTGGCACCATTGATGATTGGAAGGAGAAAGATTTATTACTAAGGAGTTGGATCTCAAGCACCTTGACCGAAGAAAGCACAACTAATTGTGGGTTGCTCAACTGCTAAGGAGATGTGGGAATGCTATCACAAAAAAAAAGAGCAATTAATTTTGCTAAAAGTTTAGGTAGAGGAAGAGAAAACAACAACATCAACATACCGAAGCATTGACAAAATAAGTTTTTGCTGGGTATTAAAAAAAAATGGGCTGGATATTCGGGAACAACAACTTCAATATACCAAAGCATTGACAAAATAAATTTTTGCTGGGTATTCAACATTTTTTTGTTGGATATTCAAAGCAAGATAGGAGTAACCGTTCCTCTACTCACTAGCTCGAGGGAAAGTGTTGAATAAGAAGGAAACTGACAAAATATAATCCTAATTAACATAGGTAGTCTAATCCTAGTGCGACTCTAATTCTTCAGCAGTGTTGTAACTCGCCAGTCAGCTTCGTTGGACCTGTTCCTTCGACATGTTCCAATCCTCAGCTTCCTTCTTCATCAACACTTGCTGTAGACAATCGTCAGTTTCCTTCTTCTTCAACAGTTGAAAATTTTAGTGTTGAAAATTTTTCCGACATTTACTTAATTATCGAAAAGAATTTGTGACATTTATTTTGTGACATTTAGGTAAATGTTAAAAAGAATTTGTGTCATTTACTTTACAACATATTTGTAAATGTTGGTAAGATTATTACGACGTTTATTTTTTTATATTTATGTGAATGTCGATAAGAAATATGACATTTATTTTTGACATTTTGGTGAATATCAGTATGAGATATATGAGATTTATTTTTGACATTTAGGTAAATGTCAGTATGAGATATATGACATTTATTTTCGACATTTAGGTAAATGTTAATATGAGATATATATGACATTTATTTTCATAATTTGGTAAATGTTGGTATGAGATATGACATTTATTTTTGACATTTACGTAAATGTCGATATGAAATATATGACATTTAAGTAAATGTCGATATGAGATATATGACGTTTATTTTTTCGACATTTATGAAATGTCACTTACACGTTCTGTCATTTAGATTAAATGTTGGTAAAACAAATTTCAAGACACTTACTTGTGACATTTATAAAATGTCATCTTGAAGTTTATGACATTTTAGTTAATGTTAACAAATGTTAAATATCATAAAAATTGGTGACATTATTTTATACTTTGCTAAATGCAATATTAATATTCAATGTCGCTACCAAGTTTCTTAAACATCCCAGAAAAATCTATATATTGTTTTCTCAAGACACAAATACATACAAACAATCCGTGCATTCAAAACTATCTTCTTCATGAATTTTTTTTTTTATATAAAGTGTTACGATTCGATTTCAAAAACTAAAAGTTTCGAAGCCGATTTCGCAACCTCGGCCAATTTTTGTTAAGTTTTGAAAAAATTATAATATTAGAAAGTCGCCACTTAATCTTTTAGGAAAAAATTAAGAAAACCAAATAAAAATAAAACTTTTAAGAAAAACACTTAAATAAATCAGAGTCGGGTAAGCGTTCAACTAATTCTCTAAGAAAGAGTTTAGGCATCTTAGAAAATTCGCTAATACGCGATTGACCGGCGAATTTTAAAATTGGCTCACTTTTAAGAAAAAACTTACAAATATTTAAAAAATCTTATTTATTTATTTATTTATTCCCAAACTACTCAAAAATTCTTGTTGAAAATTTAGATGAAAATCTCTTGATATTTTGCAAGATCTCAAGAATAATCCTAAAACTTAAAACTTTTATCCATAGTCATATTTTGAACCATACAAATAATTCAACATATAAACATGGATTACAAGACTTTGTTTAACAACTATGAAAAGATATTAAAGATCCTTAAGTCATTCATACAAAGTTCTAAGTTAAATTAGAAGACAACTAATTTAATTTAAGAAACTTAATATTTTATCCTATTCAAAAATTTGAACTAAATAGTTAGTTCAAACTCGTATATATGGATTCAAAGCTTTTTAATAACTATGAAAGAGCATACATAGTTCTTAAGTTATTCCATAAGCTTAAGTCGCTAAAAAATAAACTGTGTTAACAAATCCAACTCCTTGAAAACGAATTTGATAAAGAAAAAAAAAACTAAATAATGTTAAACTCCTATGAGGATTCATCCAAGCCAATAAAACGTTAGAAAAAATGTTAGCAATCACGACAACAAAAATAATAAAAAGTAACATAAACAGTGAATCGAAACTGAAAATTTCATCCCCCAATTCACCCATTTTAGGGGGCTGAAATTGTTGTCTTTTGCCGCTCAGATCTTAGGCCTTCGACCCAAAATGCTATCTGTTCCTTCTGTGATATTTTCAGACTTTTTTAAGTCCGAAAGAAAGTCATTTTACCCCTTTGTAACCGCTGCAATTCTGCATCGTCTCAGCTGTTCAAATTTAAGCCACCTTTGACGGAAAACACTTCCATTTTCGGCTATTTTGAACTGTTATTGCTGCTGGTTTTTGGGTCTTTAACCCAATAAAAATAGCTCCTATTTTGCGACTTGAAAGAGATTGACTCGAAGAGAAACGAAAGCAAAGGGATGGAGAGTCCAAGTGGACTCAAATGGAGAGTTCATGAAAAGAAAAATGAAGGAAATAAAGATTAGATATCTGATGAAACGAATCAATTAATCGGATTCATTAAATTGCTAAACAACCAACTTAAACAAGATATGAGTTATAACTCTGGAAATTACAAAACAAGAGTAATGCTAACAGTTGTCAGAAAAGGTAGAGATTAAGAAGCAACGATAGAGATCAAGAGGAGAAGAGGTAACAAAAAAAACACAAATTTGGACAAAACCAGTTTAAGGGTGAACACATATCCTAACAGAATCTAAGTTAAATGCCAATGAACATATCATTTTCTCAAAATCTCATTCAATAACAGAACCCATATTAAAACTAAAATAAATGAGAGAAAAGGAAGCGTAGCATGAAAATCACATAAGATCAATTAACATGTAATAACATAATTATGCTAAGGGTAGTAAAAAGAACATATCATACTGAGGACTTCAAAATAATTTAGACAAACATTCTTGTGGACATTGAAAATTATTTTTTGACAGAGATAAATCAAGTAATATGCCAAACAAAATGAAGGCAACATTTGTAGGAGTTAAAACCATATCTTAAGGAGTTAACCTGAAATAAATGAGATAATAATTATTCATTCTATACCTAATCAAAATGTACCAACCATTGGCATAAAATGCAGCCACACTAGGATTAGACCAAACTCAAACTTCAAGCCTTTATCAACAACAAAACGGGAGAGGAGAAACAGAGCTAAAACATCAAGCATGATCAAAAGAGAGTCCAACATACTACTCCCAGCAGCAAAAGAAGTATAGAACAGACATGCTAGAATTCAAATTTACTTAAGTTGGAACGAGAAAAGAAAGTGATTTAAGTGAACAAATACATACTCACAAGCTCACTGGAAAACATTTCAGAAATGACAACAACAAATAGATAAAAGACAAGTCAATCCTAAAAGCAACTAACCTTCTGGAAACAAATTCGAACATCAAAATGAGAAAGAGGAAACTCGAAGCTAACTAAAACTTAACAAGTTGCAGGTCAATATCAAATTAATAAACCAAACACTAAGCTAGTCATTGAAAATCATTTTCTAGAAAACAAGTTGGCTAACACTAAGCAACTTATGCCTATTGGAAAGGATTAGAATGCAAGGTTTAGATGACCAAAGTTGAACTGATTAGTGAAACGTAAGACCCAAAACAGAGACAACATATCGAAAAGCAAAGGTATGGAAATACCAGATTACTGGAAAGCGTCTTAAAATCAATGAAGAGGCAAACCGATAACCATTTTTCATTCTTAGGATCAAAGCAATACTCCTTGTGGAGAAACAAATATTAGAGACAACAATATAACAAAGACAACCATAACGACTGCGAACTAACGACCATAGGAATCCAAACAGCTTCTTAAATTAAATTTTGTTCTAAAACAAATTCCTTCACGCTTGTGGAAAAAATAGTAAACCAAGTTAATGCTTGTAAAACAGGTTCAAGCTATTGACAGAAGGCAGAGGTGATAGTAAAAAAGAACTTCTTAGTGCAGAAAACAACATCTCAACAGTGATATGATATAACTACAGAACACATTTCAAAAGCTTACACACCTAAACTAGATTACTATATGACTCGGCTATATCTATTTTTATCGGAAGTAACAGGAAGATCCATAAACGAGTGCAAGAGAGGAAATAGTTTTGACTTGAGCTAGGCTAACTTTAACCACAAAAATGACAAACAGTTGCCAGAACTGAAATTTGAACAAATCGTTCTATGATAACAAAGAAAAGCTAAATGGAGTAACTATAATCTGGTCATTCAAACTATACAATAATTTACCCGAAAACACATTTTAGAAGCAAAGAAGCTCATCATAACATTTAGTCCAAATGGATTCGAAGTAGTGAAATACACAATATACTATTCTAAATGTATGTATCTATAGAAAACAAAGGAGAGAAACCAACTACATAATACGGATTTTAAAGTCAATGAAAATAACAGTAACTAGAAGCATATACAAAATTTATGAACTCGGCTAAGTAAAAGAACCACATTCACATCTCTGAATTGCAAGAAAACAACCATCAATGGAGCAAAATACTTAATAAACTCATTTGGAGTTGACTAAACTACGTGAACATGATATTGAAAAATGTTACTGTAATTCACACAAACATCACCCCGATTTTAACTAAACACATTTAATCCTAAAAGTTAACATACTAGAACAAATAACAAATCCAAAATGCAACAGAAAGAAGGACTAAAGAAAAAGAAGCAAGAACATTACCTGGTTCTGGGCAGCAAATCAAAACGACGAGTGAAGACGACTCCACCTCTTCAACTCGAAAAGCCACAAAACGCTTTAAAATTTTGAACTATGGAACCAAGAATTCCCAAAATTTTATGGGTACTCTTTGGTCTCCGGAAATCCTCCCTTAAAACAGTAAGTAGGAGGCTATTTATAGAGGCTGAGAAATCTCAACATCACAGCCTAGAATCGATGTGGGACTACAGGATGGAGACATCTGGAAAATCGAGTACAGTACTCGTACGAGAGGAAAAAGAGAGAGCACGCGCTATTGCTGGGTTCGCCTCTGATACGCATTTTCTGGGTTGGGGTCGCGATTTCTGGGACTGCTGGATCGTTCTAGGTTTTTTCGCGTCTGAAGAAGACGCTGGGGTCGTGAATTGTTGGGGAAAAAAAAATACCGGGTCGAGTCAGTTGGACTTCTATTGTGTATATATATGTGTTGCTGTAAATATTGTATTGTTGGTGTAGGTGGGCCTTTGGAATTTGGTTTTAAAAGAAAGGAATGGGCTGCTGATGTACATTGATGTTGGGCTGATAATGGGATTGGAATTGGTGTAAATTGGGCTTTAGACTGAATCTGAAAAAAGGCTAAAAGGCAAAGAGATGGTCTTAGTCTCTTAGTAAAAATAACTTATGCATCTAATTAATTATTAAGCTTCTTTAATTCCGACAATATAAAACAATCGTATTGCATATGATCTTAATCATTTTTTAAATAAAAATGACAACTTAGTTAAAACACCATTTTAGAAAAACGGTTTTCTGAATATTTATTGAAAACTATATAAATGTATATATTTCAAGTTATTTTATAGGAAAAAAGGAAAATCCCCTCGAAAATGATTTCTAAAGTATTTTTGATTTTCTAAAACAATTATTTCAAATTGTTTAAAATTGAAGAAGCTTGAAAATTAATTAAAGCCCTTAATTAAATTGTGGGGGGGTTAAAATTGGGTGTCAACATAAAGCAAATATTTTCTAATTTTATAATCAAAGAACAAAACACTACTAAAAAAACTGCATTTAGCAACGTACGTTATCGCCAGTCTGTTGTAATTTCGCTTGTTGCTAACAAAAATTAGTCGCTAATTCGTCGCTAAGTGAATTTAGCAACGAAATTTGTCGTTTAGCTACAAAAATTTTCTATCGCTAAATCCTTTTTTTAGTAGTGAAACAGCAATATAATAAGTTTTCTGTAAAAGTAAACAATACAAAACAAATTATCTTTTCTATCTCAAGTAAAATTGAAATCTAACTAAATGTAATAATCTCAACATAAAACCAACTTATTAACTCCTAATTCGAATGGAATTAAAATTTCCCGTAAATCTGCAATAAATCTTTATGAAATCATCAATTCAAAAGTCGAGCATGTTGAAGTCGACACTTGACCTCAATTTCCTTGAAAATTCTGCACAAGAAATGCACATAAGAAAATTTATAACTATATAATAATAGAAATTAGATCCCCATTAACTAGAACAAATTGAAATATCAAAAACGACTAATTGAATTTTTCATTTAAAAAAACTTTTTTAGGAATAGATGCAAAAGCAGTAAATATATATAAATGAAATTTTCCTCCTTTTGAAAGAAAAGAAAGATCTTGTAGTTTTTTCAAACATACCCACTTCTTTTTATTTGTGCTAACTACGGTAGTTCCAGTCTTCTTGATCATGTTAGCCTAAGAAAAAAATATTAAATTTGATTATTTTGATACTTTACGAAATACAAAACTTAACATTTCATTAAATACATAAGTGTGCCAATTTTCTAGAAGGAAAATAAAAGAAGGAAGATATATGACTGCTTCAACAAAACAAACATCTGGTGTTGGGAAAAAGATACAAATATCTTATAATGCAACTAACAGTGTGATAACATTAATATGCATTCAATATCTCATATATCTGCCTATAAGCATCCTCCATCTAAATCTCATTACAGCTACCGATAAGTCAATTTTCATTTTTTAAAACATAAAAGCTCACTTACTTCATTTTAAACTCATTGTAAGAAGAACCACAAACAACTTTAAAGACTTCAGCAAAGTGCACTTCTAGCAAAGTAGGGAATCTTGAAGAGTCGAAGCAACACAATACCAGAATTTTGGTATCCTGCTTGATACTTTCCCATAGAAAAAAGACATGACTTTCCTAGTTACTTTGTAGCAGTTTAAACATTAAGCACAGAAGAACAATAGAAATTCTGTAAACATCATAGTCCAATAAATTGTTTATAGTCTGGTTTATACTTGAATCATTAAGAGAAATCTCAATAAGAGTACATCCAACAATCGAATAATCCTCTCCTAGGTTGAGTCATTTTAAATATCTATTGTACCACTTACGAGATCTTTGCTTGGACTTGACATCAAAAAACGTCAGAACAACATGTGAAGAAGTTCTATGACAGTTCAAAACTTCCTCTGATGCCTCTTCTGACTTATCCATGTTCACTTCCCAGAAAATCATCAGTTTTTCCTGTTGACACCCAATTTTGGCCTTCCACAATATAAATTAGTCATCGAGCTTCTTAAATTTCAAACGATTTGAAATAATTAACTTTATAAAAATTTTAAATATTTTTTGAGTCATTTTAAGTAATTTTGTCATTATTATAAATTTTAAAATGTTAAAAAATAATTTATATATTCTATATAATTTTGCATATATTTATTATATTAAGATGAAAATCATCTCAAAAAGATTTTAGTTTTACACTTAAATATTTGATTAATTAGTTTAGCTAATTTATAGTTATATTTTTGAATTAATAGTTTATGATTGAGTTAATTATTTTATTTCTTTAAGATTAAGAAGGTCGATAATTAATTCATATTAATGCATCTTATTTATGTTTTAGTCAAATTTATCTAAATTAAACTCAATTTGGCTAAGTTGTTAACTATAAATGGCTACAATTGAAATTAATAACAATCCTAATCATTTTCTCACATTGCCTTTTTGGTTCATTATAAGACCAAGTCTTGGGCCCTTTTTCTCTGAATTGCCAGCAGCCTATTTCCCATTCCAATTCCATCCCAATATCTCCAACACCAAATATTTCTCAGCCCATTTTCCTTTTCAGCTGGTCCACTCTTTCTCAGCCTCAATCCAACATACATACAACAATCATATACGTACAACAGCCCCCAAATCCGACCCGACCCCCTTTCTCTTTCTTCCTCAACGCGAGAACAAAAATTCAAGACGCTGCAGACCCAGAAATTGCGGACAGCAGCCAAAATCACAGACAGTGCCAAACGCGACCCCACCTCGTACCTGCCTTCGTCTTCTTCACGTTAAATCAACCCAGAAATCGCGCCAACAGTACTCTCACATACGCAATAATCAGCCTTTCCCTGAATTTGAGCAAGGAATTAGAAATTTTGGTACAAAATTTGAAATTCAAATTCATTCAAAATCTGCCCATTTTCCCCCCCTAATGGAGTCAATTTTCTTCCAATATATACTCTCCTTCCATAAACGTTTAGGGGGATCTTTTTTTTTTTAGAAAAAAATTGATAGGGAATAGTTTACAGAGACAAAAAATTTACAGAGGAATAACCCAAAAGAGTAAAAAAAAACAGTGATTCTGAGTCTATTCAAATTCGAAGTTGTTTTATTTTTTGGAGTTCATCGAAATAAGCTCACGGTGGTGGTAGTTATTCGTGGTTAAGCTCGTCGTCTCAGTTCATTGTCTCCGAAAAGGTAACACTCCTCTTATGATTTTAGTCTCTTCTTCGTGAATTAAAAGTAGTTTAGTTTTATGGTCTGATTATGTGCTCTTTCTGCTAAACTGACGTGAAACTGTTTGCTTATTAATCGTAATGAGATGTTTTAATATTAGTATCTTGCGAGTGTTGCGACTCATTGTTGATTGCGAATCAGTGGTTTAAACAGCTTGTGGTTCGAATGTAGTTGTTTGGTTTTGTCTGTTCGAAGTCTTGATGATTTCATCTGATGTCGGGTTAATTTCTCCATGTCAAGCTCTTTTATCTCGCTATTAATATCGTCTCGTTGGTTGTGGATTGGTAGGTTAGTCATGAAGTTCAAAACCACCGTGTATAGATGAGTTCGTCTTTTTGAATCGATACATGAAGGCTATTTGTTCCAAGCTGTGATTAGTTTTCACTTATATACCTCTATTATCTCCACCCTTAAAGCATGCTAAAAAAATGAATTTTTTTTGTTGGTATCTAAGGTAGCTTCAACTCAATTAGTATTTGGTTGTGCTTCACTTCTATTCCTCTTATTGCTTAGGCTGATTATCTCGCTGCCTAACATACCCTTTTTTTTAATTGAGTTTATGTCTCCATTTTGCTTAACATCTAGTCGAGAAGCCTGTCATTTGCAATTGAGTTTCCTTTAAAGTGTGAGTTCCATCAATGCTCTATTAGTTGTATTTTCTTGATTCATGATCCTTTGCATATTTATATGGGTACATATTGTATTAATACCCTGGCTGCCATCTCCCTTTAAATCATGGTTCTTATTAACGAGTAATTGATATAACCTTCTTTCCACTAACCAAAATCCTTTACGATGTGGGTTTATTAAGTTGTCATTTGTTTAATAAAAAATAGTAATTTGAAAATAATAGCATTTTGGGTGTCTCTCTTAATGCTACTTTGGCTCTTTAAATTTTTGGTATTAAGGATTTGTTGGCAGTGAGTTAGTTTATATTTTTGTTTGTCTCAACTCTAAGATGAAGTCATCATAATAGAGCCTATTATCTAAGTTTGATCGTCAAATTTTTTTTTTCTTTTTGTGATGACATTCTGCCTTGCATCTTAATTTTACATTGGTTTATAGTTAATGGTTGTCTTATTTAACTATTGATTTTAACAATCCTAATTCTTTGTTACCCTTTATTTGCATGAAACCTGCCTCTGAATCCTCATGGGCTCCTTCCTTCCTTCGCATTTTGAGAGGGCCATAAAGGCCCAAAATATTTTTATCGAGTTAGGAAACCTTGAGAAATCGAAGAACAAGTCTTTGGAGTTGACGAACAGGTCTTGGAAAGTAGAAAAATGGGTTGTATACATTTGATATACACTGATATACAGACAATGTATACAAACATGGGAATTGATTTAAAAGTCCAAAAATCAGCAGTTTTGGCCCAATGTTTCTGGGCAGTAATAGGCCCAAAAGGCCCACACTCTTCCCTTCCTCTCTTTATTATTTAATTGTCTTTAGTTACTGCTTGCTATTTCTATCATTTAACTCTAACTTTAGAATTGATAATTAACTTACTTAAATCCCCAAAATATGAGTTAATTTCTTTATGTTGGTTTACTATTTAAACACATTTTGCAATCATCTATTTTTATGTCAAGTATATTAGTAAAATTAATATCATTAGTTAAGTCAAATCTATGTTTTTAAAAGATATATTCTTTAATGCTTTTCACTTAACCACATTTTACTATTTTTAAAAATTGTTTAGGTAAGGCGAAGCTTTTATTCTTCCGTTAATTTGAAAGGGGTCTTCATGCTTAAATTAATGAATTTAGTTTGAGTTATTATCTTTTAAAATGATTAAAAAAAATAATCTAATTCAGTTGAATTCTATTCACTTATAATCAATTTCAAAAATTCTAATTAAGGTTCAATTTTCTTAAAATAAAAATTAATCTTTGTTTAAATATTTTCTCAAAGGTGATCGAATATCGTTTATTATTATATTATATTAAATCATGTTCTTAAAAATAGTAAAAAATAATTAACCTAAGTCATAGGATAACTGTGTGTTAGCGGGCGCTTCAAATGCCTTAAAAACCTTCTTGAAGCGTAAATAAGAACCTCTTACCCGTTTTCTCAAAATTTATTAAGACTTAATCTGTTAGAGTCTTTTAAATTAAGTTTTCTTGATTTCTTTTAAAAAATTAAGTGGCGACTCTTTTCTAAGTATCTTTCTCAAATTGTTTTATACTTAGAACATTTCAAAAAGTGATTTTTCTAAAGATAGTAAAATTACGGCATAACATTTCCTACAAAATATTCACATATCATTAGTACTTGACCAGAAAACTTTGCATAGTTATCTAGTCAACTAGTTCATCCAAATACCTTTAGATCCATTCCAACAAACTCTGCAGATACGATTCGAACAAAGCAGGAAACACTAGTTTCCGTCAAAGCACATAATAAGTCACACATCAAGCCATAACATCACTGTAATGAACTCAATGCAACTTAAGGTTCTATGCAGACAGAAACAGAGAGCTCAAACAGAGTAGAATTAAACAATTAGCTTATCAAAAGCAACATTATCAAATTCTAAAACTACAACTCCAAATCTAGTCCACTAGTACATCCAAATCCAACTAGATCCACATCTAGCTTTATTGAAATTAAAAATAAACCATACAATAAATCAAATCATAAAAATAAATAACTCAATGCAACTCAAATAATACTATATAAACTTGCACAACCAGTAAAACTCCATAAATACACAGAAAAACATTAAAACATACTAAATTGAACAATTATCTTATCAAAAGTCGCAATAATCAAATTCAACACTTCAGCTTCAAATACAACTAGAAGTAAACCTAGCTTTGTTTAAAAAAAGCAGAAAATCGAATCATAGCGTTGAAAAACTCAGATAGCTCAAAGTAGCAGCCAAATGATTTCTTTTTATGAGATATAAGTTATAATCTATCATAGTATGTTTGGATATGATTATTTGGATTGCCCTTAATCAGAGAAGATTCATTTATTATTCCTAGATTTCACATTAATGTGAAAAAAATTCTAATTCAAAAAACATAGGGCAAAATTAAACGCAAGAAAGCATAACTTTAAGTTAGAATTAGCAAATCATAGAAGTGAGAAATACTGAAAGAATTATTGATCTCACTAAAGGACCACATGATAAAAAGGCCCAAGGATAGGCATAAAATACAAAATACAGATTTGGCCCACACGTAAGAATATACTTTCCCTGTTTTAGATTTAATCTTCTTTCTGTCCATAAGTTTTTTCTCAGGTTTAAATGTATCATCGTATTTACCTCTACCGGATGCATTTTGCAGGGCCCTCATATGAAATGCCCACAAGTTTTTGGTGAAGTAACTGATGGTCTTTACACTTTGGAGTCTTCTCACATAGAGCCTAGGATTATCTCTACCAACAATGCAATTTCATTATCCAAGAAATGTCTTTCTAGTTCAATTTCACATTCGGTTCCTTTACCTATTTTGGCAAAAACACCTTCTGATGTAATGCTTTGACATGTATGGTTGGGGCATCTACCTTTTAATGCAATGAAACATATAAATTTCATTTTTTTAATCCAGTCATGATTTCTCTTTCATTGTTTGTCCGCAAGGCAGTCTAGATTACCTTTTCCTCTAAGCCATATTAAAACTAAAAGCAGTTTTGAATAAATACATGTTGATACTTGGGGTCCTTTTAAGGTACCTACATATAATGATTACAAGTACTTTCTTACAATTGTTGTTGATTTTACTAGAGCCACTTGGACATATTTTTTATTCACCAAGAGCAATGCTTTCACGATTGATGATGACTCTAGAGAAAATCTTTTAAAGAACTTTTTATTTTCTTTTTTGAATCAACCAGACTAAAAGAAAAGAGAAAAAAGAAGTAGGATAGTAGCCGGTGTATAGGAATAATGTTTTGTCTTCTGTACTCTCCTATACTGTAATATCCTTGTGAATGATTAGAGTTGTAATTATGACTAACAATGTGTTATGTAGTAATAGAGTTGTTATTAGTGGGTGATGGATGAGATGGTATAAAAGTTATCTCATTTTTTCTATTAATGTGAAATTTAAGTTGGAACTAAGGCCACATGAGGTTCACATTATAAGTTAGGTAGCCTGAATGTAAGGTAACAACACGAATGATGATGAGTCTAGAGAAAATCATTTAAAAGACTTTTTATTTTCTTTTTTGAATAAACCAGATTGAAGAAAAGAGAAAAAAGAAGCAGGATAATAGCTAGTGTGTAGGGTGGATGTTTTGTCGTCTGTACTCTCCTATACTGTAATATCCTTGTGAATGATTAGAGTTGTGATTATAATTATGGAGGACTAACAATCGGTTATATAGTAATAGAATTGTTATTCAGTGGGCCGTGGATGAGATGGTATAGAAGTTATCTCATTTTTTTTGTTAATGTGAAATTCAAGTTGGAACTAAGACTACATGAGGTTCACATTATAAGTTAGGTAGCCTGAATGTATGGCAACAACACGAATGATGATGAGTCTAGAGAAAATCATTTAAAAGACTTTTTATTTTCTTTTTTGAATAAATCAGACTGAAAGAAAAGAGAAAAAAGAAGCAGGATAATAACTAGTGTGTAGGGTTGATGTTTTGTCGTCTGTACTCTCCTATACTGTAATATCCTTGTGAATGATTAGAGTTGTGATTATAATTATGGTGGACTAACAATTGGTTATGTAGTAATAGAGTTGTTATTCAGTGGGCCGTGGATGAGATGGTATAGAAGTTATCTCATTTTTTTTGTTAATGTGAAATTCAAGTTAGAACTAAGACTACATGAGGTTCACACTATAAGTTAGGTAGCCTGAATGTATTGTAACAACACGAAGGATGATGAGTCTAGAGAAAATCTTTTTAAGTACTTTTTATTTTCTTTCTTGAATCAACCAGACTGAAAGAAAAGAGAAAAAAGAAGCAGGATAATAGTTGATGTATAGGGCTGATGTTTTGTCTTCTGTACTCTCCTATATTATAATATCCTTATGAATGATAAGAGTTGTGATTATAATTATGGAGGACTAACAATCTGCTATGTAGTAATAGAGTTATGATTCAGTGCGCTATGGATTAGATGGTATAAAAGTTATCTCATTTTTTCTGATAATGTAAAAGTTGGAACTAAGGCCACATGAGGTTCACATTATAAGTTAGGTAGCCTGAGCAGGAAAAAGTAAACCATAAATGTACTTAAAATGATTTATTTTTTTCGAAAAAGCGTAAACAACATAACATGCTGAATAGATTAGTCGATGGCCTAGAAGGGGATAGTTATAGAATGAGGAAGCAGGTCAACTGTTTCTACTTACCCATTTATCTCCAATCGTCTACTCAGTTTCAGTGGGACTGACATTGCAAGTGAGATTTGCACCACTACAGAATATGAAATCGAGTGACAGAAAAAATAATACATCATCACAGATAGACTCAAACTATAGGGTGTCAAGCAAGACAATTCAGGTAAGCTAGAAACCTGCAAGTTTAAGATAGCAAAACCAATAGAATTCAAAATTCCTTAAGCATTGATGTTTCTTTCATGGTATAACAAGACAAATATGCATAATCCAACAAAGATTGTAGTTAACTTTTTTCATTCTCACAAGGAAGGAAAATAAAGAATCTAGATTGATTTTTTTTCCACATATCTCATTTTGCTTCTCTGTTTCTTTGTATCTTTGTCCTTCTTATCTACAAGAATGCATTTCATCATCAAGAACGAACTGATCTAAGCACTAATTTTCGAATTTACTGATATTTGGTGTGAATCTAAAATAAACGAATTTTTAATGGATACCGTTAGCTTTATTTTTATTACTTTTTTACTTTTATGTCAAGGGTAGGATTTGAAATAATTTTCAACTTTACATTATTTTACAAATTCACATGGCATTATTTAAAAGATCATTAAACATTACATGAGGAAATAATACTTTGACAATTTTTCCAATTCATGATCTTTACTCTCTTACCTCTCTTCATAGTGTCGTTCATCTCTCTCCTTTTTTTCCTTTTATACTTTATTTGTATTTTTGTATTACGAAAAGAAAGAATATTTTTGGCAATTACTATATTTTTGTAATTTTATCTTGATTGTTGTATTTTTATTTTTTTAAAAATCTTTGTATACAAAATTTGCTCTTGTATTGTGTCTATATTAACAATTTATAAAATTATTTTAATGATATTTTCTTGTACTTTTTTTAAATTATTGACTCGGAATAATGATATTTGTATTTTTCATCTCTATAATTATAATATATAATATAATAATTAAATTAAAATATACCTATAGTACATAACATTAAATGTGTATAATATATAGGTCCACTTTCTCATCTCTCTCCGCTGCTCCACCGGCGAGACCCGAGTCGTACTCTTCCCTCCTCTCTCAGCCCCTCCACTGCCCATAACCGTCTGTGACTGCCACCGCCGCCGTTTGGCTATGGCCGGTGGACCACCGAACAACCAAAATATATCTTTTCTCCCAAACCACTAAAGAGACCGCCGCCTTTCTCATCTCTTCCTCCTCTTCTCTCCCTTCGTCCTTTCTCTCTCATATCCATCTCTGAGACAGCGGCTGATCCACCGCCGTCTATGTCTCGGTGACCACCGCTTCTGTTTGATGTCCGCAACGGCGGCCGCGTGAACACCGACCCACAGTGACAGCGACAACCATCTTGGTCAAGTCCAAATCGATCAGGCATTTCCAGGTTGAGATATCATAAGACGGATTCTTACAGATCCGTCATCTTTCAAATACTCATTTGCTATGCTTATCACTTCTATACTTTTTTTTCTTTTGAATATATTAGGAGATCTGATTTTGGACACTTGACTGACAGTTCCTTGTGTGTAAATTTCTGTGATTTCTATGTGCTTATTTCTTATCTGATCTTATGAGAGCCCCTAGAATCTTACATGAACTTTGAAGGACAGGTGCCTAAACTGTTTCCGGTTGATACATGATCATGTTTTAGCTGTTAAATCTAGGTTTTAACACTCTAATCAGCTTGTTTGATTTGATATCTATAACAAATGTTATCTTTCTTAGCACAATTTTGTATGTTCTTTTTTGAGCATCCCTATATGTCTAAATATGGCAATGTGAGATCTTTTGACATGCTGATTGATGAATTTTATTTGCTGTTAGGCTGAATTAACTCAATTCTTTCCTGTTTCATTTCCTTTAAATTGAATCCGATAGCTCGAGTGCTCAATTCATTATGGCATAATTGTTTTGCTGATTGTAATGCTTGATTTATGGCAATAATTTAATACAAATTGTTACAATTGAGTTAATTGTAATTATTACAATCACTATTGTTATTGGCAATAATTTCAATCAAATTATTTTAGTTTAAAGTAGTTTGGGGTGATGGTGGTAATAGGACCCCGTGAAGTATATGTATAGTTGGTAATTGGCTGATAGGTTTGTGGGTGCGGAGGAGGCATTTGGCTAGTTTCTCTTAATTTTTCAGTCAATTCTAAACCACAGTTTCTCATAAAAGACGAGGATCATCATTATTAAAGCCTATTAATCTATCATCACTCTAAACAATTTAAATACTTCTTCAGAATGATCATTTATCAACCTCATTTATCAACCTGTGCAATTGATATATCTGATACCAAATTGCAACAAGGACTAGTCTTTAAAGTAGGCGAAATCTTTCAATAATTTACCGAGAGTGAAGGGTAAAAAAAACACCTAAAGTATCCCTTTAGGCAATAAAAATCGGTAGTTACAGATCGAAAAAAAACAGTTGATACCAAAATAACTTATGGAGCACCAACAATGATCAGTGAAGAAGCTCATTGCTTGGATTAGAATTGTAGAGTTAAAAGGTAAAATGAAAAATTGAGAAAGATAATAAACCCTAATTTTGGAAGTACATGACATTGCACAACAAGAAGAGATAAATACTCTGTGTATTGATTGACCTTTGTGTTATTTTGTTAGCAACTTCTGAAGCTCCAATATTTGATTTGCTAGCGAGAGTGATCGATGCAATGTCAGGATCAACAAATCTTCAATTGTGAATGACAAAAAAGATTGGAGAGAGTGTATGGAGAGAAGAGTCCCACATGTTTTATTCTAATTTCTAGGTGCGTTTGTGGGAAGGTAGGGACATGTTTTATTCTAATTTCTAGGTGCGTTTGTGGGAAGGTAGATTCAGTTATTTGAGGGACTATCATTCACTTTTTTATGTTGTTTTTCGTTTTTTTGTATGGGTTGTAACAAATTTAAGAAAATAACGTTTCACCTTAAATTAATACGGTATTTGATTTGTAATTTAAAAATATGCATAACTAATTCAGATTTATGCTGGATAGAAGATGGAATAACTAATACATGAATAATTCAACTCTACATAATTAATACCTACATAAAATCATACATAGATTCCCCTCTAATCAAGAAATCAAATGGCACAACCACAATAGTTGGCTTGGCTCCCTAGTTGCACCTTCATGTACTACTCTACTATAAACAAACAAAACTACTACAAATAGACCAGAACATCTCTTGTGTCAGACCATTCAGTCGAATGCAATCTCTAATCCCAATGACACGAAAAAGAGATATATACGATGAATGGAAGATATTGCTAGAGTATTTGAAAGCATCTACAAAGTCAACAACGTACACAATAGATTGTAGGTCCCATATGATGCCTTGTGCCTTCACCCAACTTTGTCTCTCGCCTATCGACCTTAGTCGAGCTAACTTTCACTCGAGGACTATCAGTGCAAAGTTTTTGGAGCGTTAGTTACTTTCGGTGTACATCTCACCTAAGTTGCTCAGACTCAGGTGTGCGTATATGATGCGGGTGAATCCAAGGGTTGGATTTGACAAAATCTAAATTTTAAGATTCGGGGGTACATAACCAAGTATGGATATGAGTGCTGAGATTTGGCTACCAATTCTGAACTTATAAAATAGAGCTATAAAGATATTTCAAATTTTGGAAGATTTCTAGGTCGTCTTTTCCAAGACCCACAACTACTTCTTTCAAGCTCTCGTGTTCTACCCCTAAAAAAGGAAGTCATTCAAGGCCTTTCACTAACTCCCCTTAGAGATGTTGCTACCGTTTCTAAAAAAACACATCCTCTCGAATTCTTAGTTTCTTTCTGTTTGGCGTGAAACATGAAGCATCAAATATTGACACAGAGGAAAGGCTAAAAAAGAGACAAAAAGGACTATAATATTGAATATATGTCGTTTCTCATGTCTTAAATCTATTTTTTCTTTTATGAAAATCTCAATCTTCCCCCAAATTTGTCCATGAACTTTGGTCAAAGTATTTGGTGCCGGTTGATTGAATCCCACACTCACACTCGTTTTGTGTTCACACGGGTGTGGCAACAAAAATGAAGAGTTTGTGCAACTTATCATCTTACCCAAAATTTTACCAAAAAAATTTACTAATTGCTTGGATAATTCTATCAAGCTAGGTTATTTTTTAGCTGGCTACGTAGTATTAGTAATGCAGTGATTACTTATGAGGAAATCCTATGTATTGTATTATGTAGTTATGAGGGTTTAATTATTCATGTATCAATTAGTCCACCTTTTATCTTACATAAATAAAATATTACATAGATTCCCTTATAACTTATACATGTATTAGTTATGTGGGTTTCTAAATTGCAGACCTAATCAATATTGATTTTATACATTAATAATTTGCCTCCTTATCAACCACCAAATATGATATTATTTATGCAAAATTTAATACTTGCATAACTCAATTGTCAAATCAGCTACCAAACAACCCCAAGTGTTTAAATTTTGAAGAAAACGTAGTTCGTAAATTATCTTTTCTTTATTATCAATCCAATCCATTATAACGTAGGTTAAAAATGAATTGTCTACAAAGAGGAAATGGAAATTATGTCATCCATAAATCTAAAATAAATTTCATTACACTATCGATCAAGGGATTTTAAATAGAGGAAGTATCAGAAATGACTATTGTTTGAGCCTTTTTAATAAGCTATAACTATAATTTAGATATTTCCTATTTATAACAATTATGTGAGGTGAGGTATCATGTGATTGTATTCGTGGTATGATATGATAATTTAAGTTGTATCGACAAATATAGTCTAGGAATATACAAAGATACAAATAATAAAAATACAGGGACTGTTTTCATTCGGCCCTATTGTATAAATGTTATCACCAATTTGTATTACTTGTATTCATTCACATTATGTTTGTATAAACGCATGAAATCTTGATGGATAAAATCATGATAGTTATATGGGTTCACTTAAATTCACTTGGTACAGCACTGTTGTGCCCCCTTTTTTCCTCGCGAAAAGAAAAAAATGGGTTCCAACAATGTGACAACTCTTTTTGGATAAATGAGAAGATAAAGTGTTAGACACCTAACGAATTAAAAACTTGCAAATTACAAATACATCTATAACTACTCTACAAAATCATATATCGGGCAAGAGTTCAAGTTACCTCGAAAGAAAGGTGTTAACCACGTTTCGAGGTCCACAAATGTGAGTCCCAATCGAATCTGTAAGGGATTGCATGACAAAAAAAGCTCAATTATTATTAGGCTAAAATGACTGTGATAAGGGACTCAAACCTATAGTTAAGATAAGTGAACAAAATAGACGAGGTTGATTATTAATTCTTTAAAACAAGATTTAAGTAACTTATGACATAGTTAGGCATACAATGAAAGAGGAGCAAAGAGAAAGAGTTGACATCAAGAGGTATGAAAATATGTAAAGAATGCATGAAAACTAAACTACCCCAAATATAAATAATAGACATAAAGAAAAAAGGGAGAAGACGGTATCCCAAGAAGTAATCCCTCAACCACGTGTAAAGTTTTTAAAAGACTTTTAGCCAAAGTGCACTGGCATGCTGAGTGTATCATGCTAATCACTCATGGCTATAAGTGTACCGTGCCGATCACGGGGGTCCTATAACCCCCCCCCCCCCTCTCCCAAACAACTTCAAAATGGAATTATCACTTCCTTATAAATCATAACCAATTCCATGCAAAACACGCATATACGGCTGTAGGTTCATTTTCTATTTTTTTGGTTCTTTTCCTTTTTTACTTAGTCTTTCTCTTTCTCTTTGCTTTTTTCCTCGTTGCTCGGAGCCACCATTGATGTAAAGTTTATTCATTTGTTTTTTCTTTCTTTTTTCTTCATTTGATCTCTTGAAATTCATGAAGTAACGCTAGGTATATCACACAACAATGGCGTAAAATGGCTAAAAGTTGCATATTGCAGTATTTCCATGGCTGGCTTTTGACCATATATTTTTTTTTAATGACAAGGGAAACCTACCGCCGCTACCCTTTGGGTGCGCATAAGGTAAAATCCCTGCTCTTATGCAATAGCTTGTATCCGCACTAGGCAAGTCTGATGCGATGAGCTCAACCCAAAAGGCCGCTGGCTTCTGACCATACGATTCCATATTTAGATCTCTGAAAGCCCATAGCACTAATGGATCACACTGGTCCTTTTATTTCTACTCCTAGAAACATTTTGTTGTGCCCAAAACTTCCCCAAGTCTTGCCCCCCTTTTTAAATTTCGTCGAACTTCCTATTTCGAACATCGAAAAGCTAATAAAAAATGCAGAAGCCACCATTGATGTACCTTATTAGCAAGCCAAGTACCTCAAAAGTCAAAATTGCTCAAGATGGACTCGGTGTTATCAAAAGTGAAAAGCGCAAAAAGCTCTAAGGCTCGTTGGGGCTTTAAGCGCAAAATGCAAATAAAGCGTGGGCTTTATTGAGTAAAGGCGCAAATGGGGAAAACATACACATTTATATATGTTTAAGTCTTAGACTAATAAGAAATTGGTTGTTTTCACAACGAAATGAAATATCAATGGCTTAGCATCGCCTCTTCAAAAAATGCTTATTCACGCGGAGAAGTATATCTTAGAGCCTTGATGATGACAATGAAGTGCTCATGAAGTGAGACAAAGCGTTCAATGCGTTTCGAGCCTCACTTCAGGGCGTAAGCCTTTGATAACACTGAATGGACTTGAAGAATCCATGGCTAAGTTTCTCGAAGATTGAGATCTTGATTTTATATTCTTTGATTTTACTTCTTATTGGGTTCCTTCAATTGCTTTACAATTCAACATTTCGTTGGGCTATTTCAACATAATTATGGTCGCGTTTCTAATTTTCATCGGACTTATGCCGGGTTTGAACAATAATTGTAAAATTCAGAGAACCACTATTGTAGGACTTAGAGAAAAACTTGAAATGGTTATGATGTTTTTGTGATATCAAAAAAAGGGAAAAGAATAATTAAAACGTATAATCTCCAATTAGAAACTGAAACATGAACTATTTATTTCAGTTTTAGCCATTTTAGGACTTCTGGTTTAATCCTTGTGCGCCTAGTAGAGGTGTATTCACCTTCTTGGGCAGGTCAACGCTTAAGGGTTACCAAATTCTGAAAATAAAAGGTTCAAGTAGGTAGTTGGACTCCTTTGAAGTATAAGAGTGTTGTTGGGAATTGGCTAATAGGTTGGGGGACATTCGGCTATTTTCTCAAAAATTATGGTGTGAACCCTGTAGTATATGTCCATAATGTAGTTAACTCAATACACTGAGTCGCTTTAGTTGTCTGCGAAGAAAGAGTTATTTAACAATGCCCGTTTTTGTCTGATACATGATTTAGGCAAAGCAACTCTTAGAGAATGACCAAGCGGTCTCAGAAAGGGATCATCTAATTGGTGGTAGTGTTTGCAAAGTCATGCTCTTTGAGAGGGGCCAGGTTTCCTAAACCTTCCTATCAGCTTTTATCTGATTACTGATAACTGAATGCCAGACACAATGCTGATGCATGCAAAAAGTTATTTGGTAAATATTCTTAAATTACTGACAAAAAAACAGCAAAGAAGAACGTGTGGGAAGGTCTCAAGTCTTATATTATCTTTTCCATGTGGGTCAAACTGTTTTGAAATTGGAATTTATCAGAAAAATGTTCTGTTTGAAAGTTTGCTTCAATTAATAAGCATTTCCTATTACAATATAATTCATATTATTGCGTGTTGCCCTCTAAAACATAAATGTTTTTGGTAGATCTACAGAGGTTCTTCTGTTATATGGATAAAAAAATGAACTTTCTACAACAAAATTTGTTGTTGACAGTGAAAAGTCAAGCAGATACTCATTGTAGTTAAGTCTGTTTTGGGTGCTCCACTATTGTTCACACACATACACCTGCGGATTAAGTGTTACTGGCATATTACATTTGTTCCTTGCTGTCTTTAAGGTATACACTAATTGCTTTAAATTAGTCTGGCGTCTTAATACTGTGTTTCAAATTTTATGTTGTAGATTTCCATAGCTCCTGTTTGCATTTGGTTATGACTACTCTATCATCCCCCAATAGTTCAACTGTTTCACCTTCTCGAGGGACTATTTCTCCAGCAGCCTTTGGGACATATGAATCTCCGATGCCTGGGGACTCTCATTCTGGCCATTCTGAACCGGCGATCAGTGACAATGATGAAACAGAGCTACACTTTGTATCATGGAATCAGGATTACAGTTGCTTTGCTGCTGGCACAAGTCGTGGCTTTCGTGTGTATAACTGTGATCCTTTCAAAGAGACTTTCAGACGCGATCTGAAAAGTGGTGGATTTGGTATAGTGGAGATGCTGTTCCGATGCAATATTTTAGCACTTGTTGGTGCCAAGGCCAACACTCAATACCCACCTAATAAAGTTATTATATGGGATGATCATCAAAGCCGGTGCATAGGCGAATTTTCATTTAGGTCTGAGGTTCGTGCAGTGAAACTAAGACGGGATTGTATTGTTGTAGTTCTTGAGCACAAGATATATGTCTACAACTTTATGGATCTGAAGCTTCTTCATCAGATAGAGACTGTGGCCAATCCTAGGGGACTTTGCTGCCTCTCGCACCAGTTAAATACATCTGTATTGGCTTGCCCAGGCCTTCGAAGAGGACAGGTCCGGGTTGAACATTTTGGCCTGAATATGACAAAGTTAATTAAGGCACATGATTCCCAGATAGCATGCCTAACCTTGACAATTGATGGGCTGCTTCTTGCAACAGCTAGCACTCGGGGAACTTTGATAAGACTCTTCAACACCATTGATGGGACTCAGTTGCAAGAGGTACTTTCTTTCTCTCATATCTTGTTTTTGGTGAAGAACTAGGCATTTAAATGGTGATTGGAAGGGATGAGCACAAAGCTAGCTCATTACCTCATTCATTTGCAGCTTTCTTAGTGCAGAGCTCTCATAAAAATCGGACATCGTCATCAACTATTCCTTTCCATTTTTTATCTGAATTTGTTTGCTGGGCTTAGAGATTATGCTAGACATGGCGAAATACATACTTGGAAAAAAAGTGTTTTAATGTCGATAGATATCATATTAAGGTCAAAATATTCAGAACATAATTGTATAACTGACTCCTAGTAAAAGAAGTCGATCTTGTGGGTTGCACCATACGGGAAGTATTTCTAGCTGGTAAGGAGTGGTAAGATACTTGTTGGCATCTGAACTTGACTTGGAAGCCATTTCATCTCCGATTCTAGCACAAGAAGCAACATATTAATAGAAAGTGTACGTAATTGCAAAATGTGAAATAATAAGTGTTACGAGGTATATAAGTACATTCAAAAGTTCCCTTTCTTTAGTAGCAACAATTCACATTATTATATATGCTATTAGAGTTGTGGTTTGGTTCTTACCATCATCTATCCTTGAGAAAATATCCATATGTTCGGCCGACAAAATGATTCTGGCCACACGTAATGAGGTGTGTTAGGTATATAGTTAATTTAAAAGCTTAAAATTTCAAATTGAGTCTAAGCATTCATATATTTTGATACCAAACCCTTGCCTGTAGTTATAACAAAATTAAAACCAAGATGAGAATTTTAAATAACATTAATCAATGTCTATAAACCACAAGAGGAGAGAGGGTAATTTCGTCCATGGGTTTCAAAACTAGGAGGCTTTAGCAAGACAATGACAACAGTATTAGGTAGGTTCCTATGTTCCCTAGCTGGAATAGTAGCTTGTACAGCATGACTTTTCACATGAAGAAAGAATTTGACAATTGTTTCTATAGCGTTTAGGTCAACTACTAAGGAATGTTGTACAAAGGTCGAAAAGGGGACTAAGTACAATATGGGATGGAACTGAAGGGTCAGGAGCAAGAATGAGAAATAAGCAAAAGCTTGGGAGGAGAAAGGGAAGGGCTGGTAAGAAGAATATGGGTTTGAGAATTTTTTCAGATCTGTTGTTTGAGAGGGGTTTGAGACTTTGAGGAGATAGTAATAGAATTGTTATCTGACAGATAATAATGACAGGGACAAACAAGTAAAGACCTGTGTCAAATAGGTATGGTGATGGAACAATAAGAGTTGGAGAGTTATTGAATGCTCTGTTAGTAATGGTACACATGGGTGATGTGGGACGACATAAGAGGGGTTTGGGTGGGTGGTTAAGGATTAGTGTATTGCATGTGGAGAGTAAAATAGTATCATGAGGGTTGAGAGATGAATGATCCGTGTAAATAATCCTTCATCAAGACGTGTCCAGTGGAGTGTAGTGCAATTTTTCTGTGTTGCAAGAATCAAAATTTAATAAATATCAGAGTCAATTGGTATTTTGGGATGTGAGGAAGGAAAGTCATTCCATTGTGTTATTGTTTGTAAAAAAAGCGGGAACTGTTATTTAGTGGGACTATGTGGGAGTCTATGGGCCATAGGTGAGGTGTCAAAAATGGAGTTTTGGTAGGAAGTTGAGGGGTGGATGTGGGGGCAAAAGATCCCAGGGTATCTGGTGGGGATTTTGCGTAATTAGTCATCCGAAAAAAGTTGGTATATGAGGAATTCTCTAGAGCAATAGATGATTATGGGTCAATCTTATATGGTGGTGAATGTTAGAGCGCTAAAGTGCAACATATCCTCAAGATGAGTGCGGAGATGGATGCTAACCCGACTGTCCGGTCATACAAGATTAAACAAGATTTTAGAAAAACCATATTTGCTAGAAGGTGCAAGTAAGAATATTGGGGATAAAATGAGAGAAGATTACTTGAGATGGTTTGGCCAGGTCCTACATCGTCCTCGTGATGCACTTGTATGTAGGTGAAACCATGGTCAGTGAGGTGCTAAAAGGGGATGAGGTAGACCTAAAATCACATGAAAGAAAGTTATCTTGAAAAAACCTACAATTTCTTGGAGACTTAGTTAAAGATAGGACACTGAAATAAAAAAAAACGACATACGTGATATCAGCTAGTTGAGAATATGTTCTAGTCATGTTATACATCTATTTAGGTCGGATGCTTTTATAGGAGTATTTTGGTCTTATCATAGATTTATATACCACTAAAAAACAATAATAGAAGTATGATTATGACATGAGATGAATTTTAATGGAGAAACATGTTCAGTGAGGGATCATATAATCAACCCAGTTTGTTTGGGAGATGTTGTATAAACTGTCACCAGTTTGTCAATGTTTACTGGCATGTTCAAGATATACTTGGTCAAGGGATGAGAACTCTACAAACTTCTTATCTTCACAGTGTTAGAGGAGAAATTCCCAGTTGCTATCTAAATTCCTTTTCACGACGTCAAAAAATTCTAATTTTTTTCCTTCTAAATCTGTTTCACATGTAAAAGTACTCTTTAAATGTTGTGTAAAAATTGAACTATGTCAAATTGGATTGGAGAAAGAAGTATAATTTGAAGTTCTGTCTTCTGTATGTGCGCGGTTTTACTATGAAATGTACAGTATCTATTCACTAGGGGAGGTAATATTTCTCGAGTATACTTCTGTCTGATTTCTGACTGTTGAAAATGGAATTGCACAATGAACAAGACTTCACGAGTCATCTTAGCTTTAAGAATTAGTTGTCATCTCCAGTTAGTTGGGTCTGCTTTTAGCTCTTTACTCTGCTGCTAGTTTGCTGACAGTCTCTCCCTTAAGAATTTTTCAGGTCCTGTGATACTCTTGTGAGACAACCAACAAACAATTTTGACTTCTAATCGTCTACAAAATATAAAATGGCATTAATGCCCCCACTTCTTTGGATACTGATTTTGAGATGTTTTCCTCTAGTTCCTCTTTGATTTAAAGCATGCTTTATATGTGATTCCTTTTCTATAGTCACTGTCCTTTCAGCTAATGGCGACTCTAACTGTGAATTTTGGTATGTTCTCTTTAGCATAGTGCTTATTCCTTACCTATGCTTTATCTTAGGTGCGTAGAGGGGTTGACAGAGCGGATATCTGTAGTATTGCTCTATCACCAAATGTTCAGTGGTTGGTTGTCTCGAGCGACAAAGGTACTATCCATGTATACAGCCTTAGAGTACGTGTTGTTGGGGAGGATGCTTCAGCTGATGCTGCTGTTAGAACTCCAGCGTTGTTGTGTCAGAATTCATCATCTTCTCTCGATGCACTTATTTCTCCAAGTACTGGAGCCAACCCTGGTTCATCACTGTCTTTCATGAAAGGTGAGAGTGTATTACGAAATTAGGCGTGCAATCCCGATTGGCTGTATATTGTGCGTGATAACCAATTTTAAGGGTCTCCAGACAGGTTTTACCTGTCAACAATAATGACACTAATAGGATTAACCATCGTGTTTTTAACTGATTTTGTAATGATTATACTGTATTGTTCTTACTGCCAACTTTGATAAAGATTTGTTTATTTTCTGAACTGATTTGATATTCTCACAATACCTTACCTGTTGTCTATGGTGGTGAGGTGACTGTCAAAATTTCTGCTGGAACAGTCTAATTTGATTCCTTTTTTTAATACAATTTTTCAGGAGTTTTGCCAAAATACTTTAGCTCTGAATGGTCATTTGCTCAATTTCACTTGCCAGAATGTACCCAGTACATTGCTGCGTTTGGTTCTCAGAACACCATTATAACTGCTGGCACTGATGGAAGGTACTAAACACTCATCTTTCTGGCTCAATATGTTACTCTTTATTGCAACGTCAGTTAGCAAATTCAGTTTAACCTTTTAGCGTTAGTTTAAAGTATTTTGGCATTAGAACTAGAAAGTTTACACCAATTCAGCTAGCCGGTTCTCCTTTATCTCACCACCTGTTGGACTTCTTTCAGTTTCTATAGGTGCAGCTTCGATCCTGTGAATGGAGGAGAAATGGTACAGCGGGAATATGTCCGCTTTCTGAAAACAGAAAGTAGGCCGAGATAGTTCTGCTCCAAAAGAAGTACTTTCCTTGTAAATAAATCTGATGTTTTATCTATTGTGAAAAGAAGGGAAACAAACAACCAGTAGATAAGCTGTGTTTGCTGACTAATGTGTATATAATGGCTCTTTATAAACTGTTGAGATTATCCCGTATTTTTTATACTAATGTACTTAGATTATCCCGTGTGTTTTTATACTAATGTACTTTATTCTGTACTAATACTTGCAATGATGCGTCATCATCACTGTAATGATTACTTCACTGGATTTCTCTATAAGGTGGTGTTCTGTTCACAAATATGCAGTGTTTTAGTTACTTTGGGTGCAGTTGATTGTGCTTTTTGTAGCACCTAAGATGCTATTGTATTGCCTGCAGTTCAATAGGTTACCCATCTTTGGACCAAGATGGTACTGATGTTTATGACCTTGTACAAGTTTTACTTACTAACTTCCATTTTCTAATGGAAGCGATGGTTGATGCAATATGAGCGCTTGATAGGCAGTGGTTTAGTCTCACTAATCGGTTTAAGAGCCAGTTAATTACTTTTAGTTAAGTGCTCTGTTCTGAAAATGCATCGGACGATTAACATCTTGATCGTCGATTGTGTAAAATAGTGAAATAGGTTCACTTGTATCACACAATGGACACAGGCCGCACAGCTCTGACGCTGAAATATGCCTCAACGTGCTTTCGGACCAATAAAAAAGGTCTATTGGCCTATGTGAAGGCTCTTGTTGGCTTAGACTAGGGCCGTTCATGGTTATGGTTAAACAATTAAAATCGAACCGCAATTCGAACCGAAAAAATTGATATTTGGTTTGATTTGGTTTTATATTTTGAAAACCGATACTATTTGGTTTGGTTTTGGTTTAACTAAAAAATAACCAAATCGAATCGATAAATTAGATATATAAGTTTTTATAATTATTTATATAGTATTCATAAATAAAATATAAATATTTTATTAAATTATAATCAACTTAAGTCTCACTTTACCATATTCTCAAGCTAACACTTATATTTTAGCCCAACTATTACAATCCTAGGTCAAAGTCCATCAAAATTCTTTACTTTAGTCTTTACCTACCTTATCTAACATGAGATAGTTACATTTTCTTTTAGTTAAAATCCAGAAAAACTAAATCGACGGTTATTTTCTTTGGTTTGGTTTGATTTTAGAAATTTCAAAACCAATTAGATCAATTTAATTTTAATTTTAGCCAATTAACCGATCCAAACTGAACCACGAACATCACAAGCTTAGACCAATACATACATTTTCCATTTTGCTTTCATATTTGAGTAGTCGATCATGAAAAAGAAAAATATAGCGTATGCTAAAAACAAAGAGTCAAAAAGTAAATCCACAAATTGGATACAGTGATACACCGGTCCGAACACATACATTTTTATTAGCAGTTGTTGACTACATGGAATATATTAGGATATTAGTTTATGTCGAATTGAAATGTTAATGATGATCAGTACAATAAGCTTAAAAAAAAGCAATTTTAAACATTGTGGTTAAATTCTGTGAATTACATTAACTTTACATGAACGTTGTTTTCCCTGTATAAACAAAAATGAAGCACAATATGTACTTATATGTATCAACTCCTCTCATCCCACTAAAATCCTCAAAGAAGCTCCTTTTTACACAACATCTTCATAGCAGGCAACCTTAACAGGGCAACACCTAGAATCAGGTGAGGTTATAACTCGGTTATAACTCTGTAACTGACCAAGTTGAGGAGAAATGGTACTAGCAGAGGAAGACATTCGCTTGTTGTAACATGGACATCTCTTTCTTTCAAAATGGTAATGGAGGTGTAATATCAATATTAGAATAACTGGAATAAAAGGCTAGTTGATCCATCTCCAAAAGATCTTAGATCAGCAGGTCTGACCAAGGCTCTACACAAAGGACAAGTTCTCTCTCTTTCAAACCTGAAACTTGGTAAGTAGCAAACACTAACTGTTAGCACAAGTATAGACGATATGTCATTTTTAGCATTCAGTAATAAAGCAGAGAAGCATATGATTAAAAAGATCATATTTCTATCTCAAAAGAAAGTGGGAACAAGACAGCATTAAACAGTTCGTACTACATAATAACCTATGCAAACACAGGTGTTCTCTCCTTTTCCTCTCTGGTTTTTCTTGAGCTCAAGTGTTTGCTAATATGACGGACTAGATTTCCCAATGGTAATATGAATGGACCAAAAAAAAAAAAAAATCACAGCAAAGTTGATAGATCATTTTAGTAGGAAACACAACAATGAGAAGACCTATTTTCTAAGTTTTTTCTTTCAAGTTTCACCACTTTATTCTTAAAACTGATCGTGAAACAAAAGGAACACTTAACTGACGAAAAGTTAATCACACTGGCAGAGGAAACACAACAAAAAGGTTCAGTCCAAATAGGAAGGACAACCAACTTATAAGGAAATATAGAAAATGCACGTACATGACTCCCTGATCGGCAATAAAAGCAGTAGCAACAAGAAGCATATTTCCCAATGGATCATTTATTTATTTGGGGAAGTGTCACCCAGTTGACTATTCAGGTAGTGAGGAGGATTATTTGGATTCTAACTCACTTCCCCTCTCAGACTGATATGTAAATATCACATCAAACTTCTTTACTGTAATTTTTATTTCTAAGTAATAGCACAAAAAGTAAAATGATCTACACATCCACCGATTATATGCTTTCTCTTTTCCAACTTTGTCCGCGAGATGATACATACATTAAATACAAATGTCGTATACTGAAATAATTTCACTCTTGTTACAAAACTCATATTATTGATGATTTGAAGGTGGTAGGGTGTATGAAACAGTTGGCATGCCTTGGTTTAATGGCTAACTATTGCCTTCACCAGCAAGATGTGCCAGGATTGACATAAATGCTCATCACAGTTTAGTGCAATTATGAGATTTTATTAGAAGCAAAATGCTATTAAAGAACTTGGTAAATAATAATACATGAATTTTGTTCAATCGTGTGGGCACTTCATTGAAAAAGTTTGAACTATCACAAAGAAGACGCTTTTATTTTATTTATAGTACATTTCTAAATGCTCTTCACATGCGGTCTGAACTCTTTTTTATTGGGTGATTGACACTGAAACTTAAACCCAGGACCTTTGTCTACCCTGGTACCAATCTCTATAATTATTGTAAGGATTTATAAGAAATTGTAGATATGATAATATCTAATGTTATGCCTTAGATTAGATAGATATTATCCTCTATGCATAATGATTTTAAGTATAAAAAGATCAAGGTTTTTAATGGGACAGCGTTGCCATAGGGAGAAAGGCACCTGTTCCCTAGAGAGAAGGATGTCCAATCACTGGGGAGATGAGCGGTTGGCTGTCCAAGAGAGAAATAATGCCTAAATGGATGTACGAGAGAGGAGTGGCATTAGAAAGGTCACCAATTAGATTAGCAGTGCCTGCTGCCTAAGACAGGACTGAGTGTTGGAGAGAGGAATGGCTGGGTACCATCGGAGAGAGGAGGATAACCAGTTGTTGGCTTGTTGCAGAGGAGAGCGGTGCTTGAATGATAGGAGCCACTCCTAAAGGGTTGTCTGAGAGAGGAGCAACAACTGGACAGTTGTCTCAGAGTAGAGACATGGATCGTTGGAGAGAGAAGCTTACATCGAACAACGGAAGATAGAAGAGTGTGTCCAAATATATACATGTGATTCACTTATTTGAATGAGAAAATACTACAGAATATTTTGTAGGATACATAAGGTTTTTGTATTTAATTAAGAATATATTTACCTCCGAAGTTAGGCATAGAAAATGGTTACCTTCTATATTGAAGTTAACTTCAGACTCCTATGTTTACATCAAAGAAACTTCCGGCTCCTATGTAAGAAGTTCCTCTAGTACATTGTTTGTTATACAAATTCAACAAGAAGTTTCCACTTCTATTTTGACACATCAAATAGAGGAACTCACGCAACAAAGTGTAATAGAAATACTAACCATTCTGAGACGCAGTCTTCACAAAAGATGTGTTTGCAGCACAATAAAATTGGTGTATTCATCTTCTCTTGGCAAATAGCACATAGATCACCAGCTGCATTTACCTGGTTGAAACATAAAAGACAGGATTACATGACAGTTGCAAAAGAAAGCTCTACGGAATAGGAAACATGTCTAGTTAGGTAATTCTCTCCCTCGCCAAAAAAAAGTTATAACATGCTTACTGCTCATAAAAGTAACTCTAAGAAAACTAGAGTTCAGCTTTACAGCTTCTATGACACAGTTGTAGCTGATAGAAAAAGTACCTGTAAATCTAAGGCTACACAATAAGAATGGATCTTTATTTCATTTATAGCTCCAAATCTAGTGTCACTTTAATCTTGCGTTAGCTATTTTTATGTCACACAATCTGCCTGTCAGCATACTAAACTAGGGATCGCTTTAGATTGCTTCTAGCTGAAATTAACTGTACAAAACGCCTTAAGATTTTTTTATAGCCATGGTGTCTGGGCCAGCTTGCGCACCCCAGTTAATTCCACGGGACACCTGCTACCTCCCACTAGCATAAGTACCAACTAACTCAGTTCACCAAGGCTTGGAAAGGTAGCAAAAAATCATCTAGTGTTTTTGTCCCTGCTGGAATCTGAACATAAAGCTTCATGGTTCTCAATCCACCTCATTGATCACAATGACGCACCCTTGGGTGCCACGAAACACCCTAACATTTGCTCAACAGCTTGTGCATTTGGTAGTCTCAATCATACTTTCCGTTGTCTTGACCAAGAGACCAAGTAAAGGGTACAGTTCTATGAATGAAAATTGTCTTCTTTCTTTTTTTCTTTGGAAAACCGTGGTGTCCGGACCCGCTTGTGAGCATCTTGACTAATTCCACGGGGTACCAATCATCTCCCACCAGCAGCAAGTACTAAGTAACTCTGTCCACCAAGGCTAGAACAAATGGAAGATATCACCTAATGTTTTGTCTCTGCTGGTCAGCCCACTTCATTGACCACTAGGTCACACCATTGGGTGCAGAATGCAAGTTGTCTTTATTTTTTAAGAATGAAAATGCAAATTGTATTTACATGAGATAAGTTTGTAAACTAGAGCGTCCAATAGTCATTTAGAGGTTAAACCAACATTATCAACTAGGCAACAGATGGTGAGTAGTTTAAAGATTGAAAACAAAGCAAAGCGCGTAAAAAACAAAGAGGTTACAAGACACACTAAATTAATGTTGGTAATTCAACTACTGAGCCTACCAAAAATATGAGTCAAATCTGTACAGGAATAAAGTTGCTTCAAGGAAGTGACATGAAGTTTATTATCCGCCCAAGGAAAAACGAGGAGACTGTATAATCTCAGCACATTACCCTCTCATTCTCCATGAAGAGGATAATCAAGTTTTCTCCACTTCATATGAGTATATGTTATGATATTCGTGCAGTGATCTATCATATATGTGGCTGTTTCTAACTGTAATATAGAAGAAATTTTGCAAGTCAATGACAAAATAATACCTGTTCAGGTGTGGCATGTGACCCATAATGGATTTCCTTAATTGACAGTGCCTTCAAAGCAGTAAGGAATGACCGAACCTGCAGACCAGAACTAAGTGTGTTGTAGAAGAAAACCATGCCAAAGTTGCACAAAAGAAATTTAGTTCTACAAAGACCTTACCTTCTCAACGATTGATGTAAGCTTAAACGTCAAGTACAATCCTGTTATCAGTGATGAAAAAAGGCTTCCATAATCTTTGTTGAGAAAGAACCTATACCAGACAGGGGTTGGTAATAGTGCACGGTATAGGAGCAGCATATACTCCACCAGAGTCAGCAATTGGCCCTAACAGACCAATAAAATTCAGTTTTCTTTGCAAAAAGAATATAGAGGCATTCAATAAATCACCAGACTAAACATCAATCACATAGTATACCTGTCTGCGGAAATTGTGGCCCCTGCCATTCTTGTAAACCATAAGCAGTACCAACTTCAAAGTCATTGCTGCCTGCCGCACCATTGTATCTGGATGTAAGAACATTTACGAGAAGGTGAGGACCAATACTCCTTTCTATTAGAAGTCTAGATTTAGGCATTGCACCCAAAAAAGATAAATAGGTAGATTAATTAATGAAGCCTTAAGCCTTTTTTCTAAGAGTACGTCCATCTATACTGGTAGGAAATGTCAGTACAATAAATAGAGAGAAAATCACCTATACATGGTAAACACACAAAGCATAATGGACACCTGAAGTAGGGTTCGGCAAAGCTAAAAGTTTGTCAGGGGGCAACCTTTAGGATCTCTTTACGATTTCATCAATAACTATTTTTGACAAGTTAAAGATTGTGAAGGGGAAATTCCTGGTAAGATTTCATGAATGTATTTCTCTGTTCTCTTTTTGACATTCCTTCATTTCAATGGGGTCTGGCCCTAAGCTGAGGAGTTTTTCTTCTTTTTATTTATTTATCTGACGGAGGCTATGAAGGAAATAGGTTCTCTATTACTTGACTACATAGAAATTCCTATCTCACAAACTCGCAAATATGAAAAATAGAGAAATAGCAAGTGAATTTTTAATTTGAGAGAACCTAGAATAATAATCAGAACCAAAAGAAATTTCCGAGCTTAAGTTGCTACTTCAAAAAAGCGCTCTGATACAATATTTTGGTGCATTTAAATATTGGCGATCTTCTTAAGGTGACCAGAATGTGTATAAAATAATAAATGTTGCGGGCTGCCTTCGATATGTCCGCTCCCGACACTAAAGATTAGTCAGCCGGTGACATAAAAGAAATATATGCATAACAAAGAGTACCGAAACGCATAATTTATCTATAAAAAAAGAGAGTATCAACAAGTGTTTCAAAAACCATACCGTTTACCAGGATGATGAAAATAGCATGCCAGAAAGGTGGGATACCCTTAGGAGGAACCATAAGTAACGGATAAAATATATCATCTTTGTGATTCCACCAGTAGATTCCACTAATATGAAGCATAAACACCAGAAAATAACCAAGAAGGACAGTGATCTTTCTCTCCCCCTGCAAATGTGGATACTTCATTATGACCAGATTCTGAGTCATTTTTAATCTTTTATCGAGCTTCAAGGACAAAAAGTGCTGCACAGCATGTAACACTAAATAACATTTGAAAATGGAGCATAATGTCACCTTTAAAGCTGTCTGCTTTCGAAGAATGTCATTTGACCTGAACATGAAGGCCGTAATCCAAATTACGACAAAGAAACCTGCGAAACAATAATTAGAAAATGAAATGAAGGATTTATTCAGCTGTAAAGAAAGTTCACATGATATATTTAAAGAATTTTAACAATTAAATAGGAATAGTAGGCGCCAATATACAGAAAGTGATCATTTCTAAATAGAACCAATAGACAGCCAGTTCAATTTTGCAGTACTCGTCAATTTTTATCAGGCACTTGGTCTACTTGTACTATCAGCAGCTTACCGTCAGCAACATGCATCATAATGCACTAATCTCCATGACAAAGCTGAAAAGTCGCCAATTGTTTTATAATTTATGGACTCATCTAATAAACCTAAGGATTAATAAACAACCGGCTTAATCATATTAATCATATGCTCCTTCCTTTTTCTCTTAGAACTTCATCTAAAATTAATTGAAAGCCTATCTTGCTTCAGTATACATCACCTTGGGGGAAGTACTACTGAGGATTCCAGTAAATCTTGCCAGACACCAAAAACATATAATGCCATCAAACATCGGAAGGAGCATGTTCCTCAACATATAATCATATAGCAGGAAAAACAGGTGAGTAGGCACGTCATGGAAAATAACATAATGCCTTCAACAACCATTTAAGAGATCCACATTTTCCAAGATCACCAGCTAAAAAGGAATATAGGTCCCATGTTTTCTTGGAGTCCCTTAGTTCTGTAAGGGAATTTATATGCTGGCAGAAAACATAAGAGTGCTACTGGTACTTTTACTTCAATTTTCATTTATTTGCACAAAACATTAGTATGAAACTAGCTTGAATGGAACAACATGGACACTGACTCACTGAGAATTCTTATAGCCGATCCCGAATTGCTTGGGATTACATAGTAGTTGTTGTATCAGCTGAAAAGATTGAGTTATGCAACTCTCCTTAATCTTCCCATTTATAAGGTAGAAAGGAGCTCTAAAAATCAACCAACAAGTCAAAACATTTATCATTGAGCTGTTTATCACTTTTGAGACATTTTCCAAAATATTTTTGAAGTTCCATCTTCAAGTTTCTTTTCATTAGTCTCATGGACTCTAAGATGTGAGAAAACCACCAATGCATAAGGAGTAGGAGTGCCCTTCATGGCGTTAGCCAAGGGACTCGATCTAAAGCAAATTGCAGGTACCATCACTGCCAGCTAGTCTAGTCTTAGACGTATAATTTAATTGTTCACATGTTAATGTAAAAATCATAACAAAGAAGAGTGTGCACATGGTAACTTATGCCAATTTGTCTTCTCACTCCATGTGTATAGTACCATCATAGTCAGCACAGTGTAGAGGTACATATTGCCATATGACTGCATGTCAAGCATATCTATCACCAACGAAATATTAAGTGAAACCTACTTATTCCAGGGTTTTAGTGTACATTAAAGAGTGCTTGTTCATTGCCACATCTTCTCAAATATGTGGAGAAGACAACGACCAACATCGTAAAAAATTAATCACTTTTGAGTTTAGTTCATTATCATTTGCTACATAATTAAAAACCTTTAGCTCATTACTGCTAATGACACTCTTAATCAATAGTAAATTATGAAGTTGAAAGTGAATTAGGGAAATCTTAAAAGAAGAAAAAGGGGTTTACCTTGCAAGTGTTGGCGGATGAAAACAACCAAGAGTAGCAAAGAAAATGGAAGAAACTGTTCAATCCACCTTGCAACCTGTTGTATATCATACCTTTGATATGAAGAATCCCTATTATTCCCACTCCCAGAAGAAGTAGACCCTTCCACATTCGAACCCCTCTCTTCCTCCCTTTCCCCACCATCCATCACTGACCCATCATCACTCCTAAGCCGATCATTCTCTCCAGAGCCAACTATCCTAATTGAAACTTCCCCATTACTAGAAGTAGTTGATTCAGAAGAGTTGGGAGTAGGATTATCAGGAAGGAGCAAATCGGTTTCTGGGTTTTCGGGTCGGATTCGGAGCAAACCGGAATATTCAAGGAAAGTAGAAAGTGGGTATCTGAAAACCCGAAGAGGAGATAGATTAACTCCAAAGGCTGTTGAATTTGAAGTATGTGCAGATGAACTAGAGTTAGAATTGGAATTTGGGTTTGTGTCAAAATCTGAAACGCCTGAAGAAGCCGTAGTCTCCATCAATGGAAGACTATGAAGTTTTGGTTTTGTGATAAGATAACACAAAGTAGTTTTGTAGCTGTGAAGAGGAAGGAAGAAAATGGTGAAGAAGAAAAGTCAGATGAGGGAGAAAGCTAACTTAACATCAAAGAAAGAAATATAAGACCAAAATGGGGAAGAACAAATCACAATTACTTGTCTGAAAATACTTGTATTTCAATATTTTCATTCAATTTATCCATTTTTAAATCAATATAATTATTAAGAAAATAATGATTGATACAGTAAATTTATAATTTTATTTCTATTAATTATGATGGATGAAATAAAAATTTAAATTTTTAAAAAAGTTTTACTCTCTCCATTTCACAAAGAATGATCTGATTTAACTTGACACGGAGTTTAAGAGTATAAAGAAAACTTTTGAATCATGTGGTCCTAAATTAAAGTTAGGTCAAATGTATAGAATTGCAATTTGATCTTGTGGTCTTAACATGCCACGTGAAAAGCTGAAATTAAAATGTTACCCGAAAAAGAAAGAGGTCATTCTTTTTTAAATAGACTAGAAAGAAAATGAGATTATTTTTTTGAAACGGAGGGAGTATCTTTTTTTTTTTAAAATGATTAATTGAGGATATAATAGATAGGATAAATTTGTGCTTTCTTGATTTGTTAATAAAATGAAGTAATTAGGATCTCACATAGTATTACTAAACTATCCCTAGTATATGATGTTTAGTTTAAGGGTCCGTTTGACCATGCGATATGATATCATGATATTATATTATAATATATGAAATTATGAGATGAAATTGAAGTTTTGTTTGGACATACGATATGAAATTTTTATGTTGTATATTTTCTCATAGACATAAAAATCTCATTAGTTTTAAAACTATTAAAATAGTCTTAATTATTTATTCAATCTTACCAAATAAATAAAAATCCATAAAAATCGCGTGATAAATTATTTGTACAAAACTATTTGTTCTCCACTTAAGTAACTTTTTCATCTAACTTTAATGCAATAAAAAAAATTGAACATAAATTATAGTGTGCTTTTCTTTAATATAATCCCCACATAGTACGAACAATTTCCTCATGTTGAACTTGCATTTCTCGATCATGTGACCGAGAAGACAAACAAATATTTTACTTTTGAGTTGTATTAAATACAAAACGTAGAAGTAATACATTAGGTGTTGGAGTAAATGAAGAGAACAAATTTATTACTCAAAAATCATTTGATGTGACTTAAAGTGACTATATGTTGGTATCGATAATAAATTTATGTCGGTGAAAATAATAAATATTATAAATTAATGATGTAATTATAAATTTTATTTACATAGAAAATAAATGGTTAGTAGATATAAATGTGGCCATGTGGGATTGTTTTAACAAAATATAAAGTTGTGAATTAATTTTTGTATTAAAAATGTCTCAAATCATGATATGGAATACCCGTATCATGATTTTTGGAGAATATGAAATGACATCTCATGATATGGAACCATGAGATGAAATTAACGTAAATCACATGTCCAAAGGCTGATTTCATCTCACGATTCCATATCGTGATATGGTATCGCATGGCGAAACGCCTACTAAGTCTTGAAAAATGATTTGGAGAAAGAGTATTTAATGTTGAATATATGATTGTCTTTTTTGATACGTCAAAAATGACAAATAAAAATAAAAATCTATTTTAGGAATAAGTGACAAGTAACGGATGAATATTATTATTTCTTAATTTTCCAAATTTTGAAGAAGAATGAATATTTTTTTCACATAACTTTTTATTTTAAAATTAAGATACAATAATTGAATTATGCCCAAATCAATTTACTCATCGTGATCGAGATCCACACCACGCGATTGAGATGAAGGAAAAAAGTCAACTCATTTAATGATTATCGTGATCGCTTCACTGACCCATGTGATCGTGATGCTTGGAAGAGTTGCCCTACACGATCGCGACAAGTCTAATGTGATCGCGATGTACAACAAGAAAATACCTATTTGATCGTGATGAAGGGCATTGTAACCGCGAAGAAGGAATCACTGGACAAAAAAAGCAACAAAAACAACAAAACACCAAGACATAAAATTCACCGAGTGGACCCTCAGAATTTATTCAAATTTCGTGCACACAAAATAAATATGCAATCCAACTAATTTGACATTTGAAACTCAATGAAATCATCAAATACGAATTCAAGGTCTTCTTGATACGATACTCGTGTAAGCCACAAACTAACTAACTTTCACCCAAAAAATTGATACGCCTTTAGACTCTCCAAAAATTTAACCAGTCTTTGTCTTAACCTAAATTTGTCATTTCCAACAGAATCGTTGAAAATCCAATCCGAGCATCCGACCTTCGAACATTGACTAAAGTCAACTTTTGACCTAAATTCACTTAAACTTTCAATTCAAGAGCTCAAATCCACATAAATTGAAAACGACAACATCCCTCAACCAAATTTTGCATTTCGAAGATGATAAATTAACGTAATTTTATTTCAAGATTCGTAGCTTCGGGTTTTAACAAGACTCACTTTCAATAATTTAAAGCCTCCAAAACTCTCAAAAACCACAACTTTTTTATTCAACTTCAAAATAAATCTCATAAATTTATCCAATATGACTCGGTGCAATTATCAAAAGGGTAAAATAATATTTCTTTCAATAATTTCCAAAATTGGCCTTCAAGTTATTACAATTATTAATTCAAATTTAAATATTAAAATATATTTCTAACTCAAATTTATTTAGTAGGTTGAAATTTATAATTGACATTCCACGTGAAGGTGGGTGTGTTGGCATACATATATGGAGGGGTGAACATAAATATCGGAAAACCCAAAAACAAATCGAACTAATTAGGTTCTTCGTTTTCGATTCTTTGGTTTTTCGATTGATGTCGGTGTAAGTTTTTCGAAAGTTCAATGTTCGTGTAAGGGTCTCAAAACTCGGTGCACCGAAAAACCAAACTTTTGTTTTAAAAAATTAAAAATTCAACTACAATTAAATCGTGTATGGGTATTCTCTTAACTAAAACTTAAAAATTCAACTACAATTAAATCATTCATGAACAAATTGAAGTAACAATTCAACAGTTAACTTCAAATATTAATTTCCAAGTGTAATACCCTAAAACAAACTAAGGTGAACTAGAGCTTTGTGATTGTTTCTTGAGTTAATTTTAAGTTAAAATGAGTTATATTAGTGTCCTTAGGCAGTGTGTTAAGTTTCGTTAAGTTTGAAGGTCAAACATCCAAGAACTTCCATGACGTTCGGGAGATATGCCTTAGATAGTGTTCATGGGGCTTGATGTGTTTGAGTGAGTTTTACGTGTTCGTTTTGCTTGAAATTGGTGTGAGATATTCCTAATACCTAGACGACTATGTTTAGGGGTTTAACGTTCGGGTACGACCCCACCTAGGACCCACAAGGGACCCTAGAAAAGGGTCAAGACTTGGACCCAAAACTGCCTAGGCAGTGTCCACCAACGAGACCAAACGACGGCCACTAGGTCAACCAATGAACCGTCGACTTGGTCCGTCGATTAGACCTGCAAGGCCTGCAAGTTTGGAAGCTGCAGGCTCAACCAATGAACCATCATCAATGGACCGTCGATGGATAAACGGTCTGTTGGTTAGATCTCGTCTGTGAGCTGCCAAAAGTTGTAAAGGGGGCTGCCTTGGCTTGGGGTGTTTGGTAAATTCACCCCAAGTCTTTTAAAGACCTTGGACATTTATTTTAGCGTTAGTTAGGTATATTAAAGTATTTCAAACCCTAAGACCTAATTTTAGACCTCATTTCCTAAAACCTAAAACCCCTTTCCCTAAGAACTCTCTCTCAAGTCACCATTGGAGCTAAAACTCAAGAAGGGCTAGGAGGGATGGTTTCGACGTGTTTCTTCATCAAAAGTAGTGGTTTTTATTCTAATTGAGGTATGGTATCCATCTTTGAACTCTCTTCCATTCAAGGAGTCACTTCTAATGAATTTTCAAAAAGGATTTTCAATCCTAGTTTTTACTATCTTCAACTTTAAACATGGGTCTTGCATGAAAACGTTTCTAATGATTCAAATATGATGTTTCTAATGTTAGTCGATGATTTTAAGGCTAAAACTTCAATGAAATCATGTTAAAGTTTTTTATCAAATTTTGGCTCAAGAATGGGTTAAATGAGCATGACTTTTGTAGTCTTTGAACTTTGGTTTCCTTATGTTGATATTGTTGTTTAGCTACTGCCCTAAGGGCTATTTTAGGATGAATTGTTGAGTAAATTGTAAATAGGTGTGAAGGCTTTGGAAGAATGGTAAGTTAGCTTCATGGTTAACTCTCTTTATGAATTTCTCTTGAGTGGTATGGTTCACCTTCTTGGTGGCGGTGTTTACTTAATGAATTTGTCCATGTTTAGTATGTATTGTGAGTGTGGCTGAAGGCCTAATATATGAAATGAAGTGATATTGAAGGTGGTTCTTGTATTGTGTATTATGAAGCTTGACTTGCATGTTTGCTTAGATTATGTCTAAATGAAGAAATGTATATATGTGAAGCATGTAAAGTGTGTGATGTGATGAATGAAGGTCTAAAGCATGTATAGAAGTTAAATAAAATGAAATGATGCTTATGTGCAAGGTGTGTTCACATGTACACACACTCACACTTGAATGTATGAATGAAGCTAAGTTAAATAAAAAGGGGAGTTTTGGGGTGAACACTCTTCGTGAGTTGAGATGAAGTGTTTAGTAGAAACCTCATCACATCCTAAGAGCTTTCTAAGATAGGTTGTAGGATGAATACCCTTCGTGAGTTGAGATGTGGTGTTCACTAGTTATCCTTAACCTATAGTTTATAATGTTGAGAATCCGTGGGGAGTTTGCCTAGCACCGAGAGGATATGAAGAAGGGGTGGTTACACTACGTGAGTTGAGATGTTGTATTTCAATGTACCTCTTGAGATGAGTACTCCTCGTTAGTAGAGAATGAATTACTTAGTAGCAATCTCCTTATCCCTTAAACTATGCGCCCGCATATGTGTAGCTATTGAAAAAGCCATGTAAAAGCTAAAAAGTAAGACCTTCCTCTAGGCAAGTGAGGGGACCCTTCTCCGATAAGGGAAGTATCGGAATTCCATGTTTAGCTCTCATGGTCTATGTCGGTTAAGCTATCCCCCACAAAAGTAATGAAAGTACTAAGTATTCTAAAAGAGTGTACTACTTAGGGTAGGTAGTGGAATGTAACACTATTTATCCATTGCACTAGGTAGGCATTCCGAAAGGGGAGTCTTGGTGAGTCTTATGTGAATTGAATGAACTAAGTCTTCTAAAAGAACGTACTACTTAGGGTAGATGGTGGTAAGTGACGCTATCTATCCATTGCACTAAGTAGTACCTTCCGAAAGGGATGTCTTGGTGCCAAACCTTCTAAAAGAGTGTACTACTTAGGGTAGGTGGTGGTATGGGACGCCATCTACTCATTGCACTAAGTAGGCAATCCGAAAGAGAAGTCTTTGGTTGTTGAGTGTTCTTCTAATGTCTTATTATTGAGTGGTGACTTGTTCTCCCGAGTGGAGTAAGCCTATGGTGGGTAGTCTTAAGGATCTCCTTGGTGAGCATTGAAGGAGGTGTTTAGACGTTTCCTTCATGTCTTACCTTGGAGAGTCTTAGGATAACCTCGGTTATCGAAACTTCTACGGAAATGAGTTCACTTCTTCATTGGCAATATCTTAGAAGTTCACTATTTTTGGAGTTAAAATGGGTTCACTGTAATGTTCTAAATAGTTCAATGGAAAATTGGAAAGTTTACTGTAAAGTGCATTCTTTGGTTAAAATTATGGAAATCCTTTCTCTAAGTGTTAAATGATGTTTCTTATGTTGTTTTTCTTCTAAATTCATGAATGTTTTAATTATGTGGCATGAAAGGTTATATTACTAAAATGTCCCATTTTACATAATTTTGCATATGCCACACTTAGTACATTGTTTTGTACTAACCCCATACTTTCTATACTCTATAAGTATAGGTTTTGAAAGCAAGGTTGAAGGCTAGAAGGCGAAGTTTGGGACAGTTTCTCTCAAGACAAAGTATGTTCTCAAATATTCGAGGGCATAGTCCTTTTCTTAGTTTCTTTATTTAAAGACTTATTATGTATTTCTTTTAATGTAAAGGGCCGTGTCCCTAAGATTCTATGTCATGTCTTTAAGTTTGGCTTGTGACGATGAGATTCTCTAAGTATTTATGAAAGATTTCCTTTTATTAATTTATTCGTGAAAAGTTTTAAATTTCGCACTACTTTTCATGTCTTATGCAATGAATGATAGTTAGAGGGCTTGTACAAGACCCCAAAAAGTCAAGTACGCCTTGTTACAACCTAAAGGTTCTCCCTAACTTCTAGGGGGTGCTTGAGGGTCGTGACACCAAGAGTAACTCAAACATGATTTTGTCAATATACATTATGTAAAGGAACCGTCTTCGTACTTGTTTTTCTCTAGAAATAGTTGGAGGCACAATATATATTCTTGATAAAAACAGATATAGTCTTTTAGTTAGCACAATAAGTGTTTCACGATGATACACATTATTCTTTAATATAGTTTTAAATTTTTAAGTATCTTATACTTTATCCTTATTTAATTTTTCATTCACAATTAAAAACCGATTTCAAAACACCGAACTAAACCGAACCGAATTAGTTTGGTTTAATATAAGGTGCACACTTTTCTAAAATCGAAAAAATCAGACCGAAGTTTGATAAAATCAAATCGAAGAATCGAACACCCACCCCTATGTGGAGCTCCATGTGACATTTTAATACACACATAGATGCCACATAACTCTTTCGTTAAACAAAAGGGTAAGTGTGGTCCAATAGGTTGACGGAAAGGACAATTTTGAGCCGTAATATAGTTTAAGGGCATGGTTAATTTATTTCGAATAGTTGAAGGATAGTTTTGACTCTTTTTCGATTAAAGAAATATAAGACCAAAATCGAAAAGAAGAAACAACTATTTACTTGTCTAAGAATACTATTACTTTAATATTTTCATTCAGTTTACAAGGCAGCCCAAACGTTTCCCATAAATTAAAACATGAGAGATTGATGAATAATTTAAGCAAAAAATGCACACGATTAATCAAGTAAACAAAAACAGGGTTAAATAAGAAAGAAATAGGAGTTCTCTTTGTCTTATAAATTTGGACATCATTTAAAAATAAGGGAAAATGCATAACACTACAAAACAATTTCAAATTGCCAACAGATTTTACTAACAACTTAACTTGGTTAGTATTTTACTAACAAATTACCAACATATTTCTAACCGAATAATATTTTAAAACTTAACGACGAAATTCTAAAAAATTACCAACATAAATCTTACTAAGTATTTTAGTTGGCAATTACGGCGGGAAAAAATGGCGCAAAATATAGCAACCTTCTATCAATGGATTATCAATAGAAATATTACTAACGCACACCTTTTGTTGGTAATATTACCAACGAAGTATATATCGGTTAGTAAATATGACAAAAAATAGTTTATATAATTTATTAACATATTACCAATGAATTACTAACCAAACATTTACCAACGACAAGATTGTGTTGCTAAATTTACCAACCAAATATAAATGTGTTGGTAAATTAGTAACGAAATATAATTTGTTGGTAAACTTACCAACCAATATGAAATTAGTTGAAAATTTTGCCGAAAAAATAAAGATTGTAGTTAGTAAATTACTAACATCATTAAAATAATTGGTAATATACCAACTGATCACTAATCCATTGGTAAAGTTTACTAACATATTAATTATTAGTTGGTAATATTACATATGAATGTTTAGTTGAATAGTAACTATTACCAACTCTGATAAAATTTATCGGTAAATTATTAATACTAACTTATATTTTAATAGTTGGTAAATTACCAATTGAAGTTAGATTTTTTGGAAATCAGCGTCTAGTATTGAGGCTTTCATATTTAGTTTGTGGCATTAGGCGTTTTAACTTTTAAATTTTAACCAAAACTTGACTTTGTTCAATATTTTTGGTAAACGTGCTCATATTAGAACTCCGTCAGTGTCATTAGTTTCAAAAGGTCATTTTTATCTAACGGGAAGGTTGGTTCATGTTTTGAGGCTTTCATTTTTGTTTGTGCCGTTAGGTATTTTAAATTTTATGTTTAGGCCAAAATTTGACTTTGATCAATATTTTTGTGAACATGCTCATATGAGAATTTCGTTAGCGTAATTAACTCCAAAGGTCATTTTTTATCTAGTAGAATGGTTGGTATGAGTTTTGAGGCTTTCATTTTTACTGTGTGCCGTTGGGTGTTTTAACATATAAATTTTGGCAAAAATTTAACTTTGGTCAATATATTTGATAACGTACCCAGATAAAAACAGTTAGATGCGAAAGTCATCTTTGATGTAATAAGATAGAGGGTTCGAATTTTGAGACTTCCATTTTTAGTTTATGTCGTTAGACATTTTAGCTTCTAAATTTTGGCTAAAATTTCACTATAGTCAATATTTTTGGTAATCGTGCTCGGATTGAAATTTTTTCACCGCAGATAGCCATATAAGTTCAGTTTTAATCTCATAGGATGGTTTGTTCGGGATTTGAGACTTATTTTAAGTTTGTGTCATTAAGCGTTTTAACTTTTAATTTTTGGATAAAATTTTAATTAGGTCAATTTTTTTGGGAAACATGCTCAAATTTGAATTTCTTCAACGCGGTTAGCTATGGAAGTTCATTTTTTGCTTTATAGGATGTCTGATTTGGATTTTGAGGTTTTCATATTTAGTTTGTACCGTTATGCGATTTAACTTTTAACTTTTGGCAAAAATTTGATTTTGCTTAGTATTTTTTTGTAAACGTGCTCTGATGAAAATTTTGTCAGTTTGATTAGCTTTGAAATATCATTTTATATATAACAAGATGGTTGTTTCAGGTTTTGAGACTTCCATTTTCAGTTTGTGTTGTTAGGCGTTTTAGCTTTAGGGCAAAATTTAGACTTGATCAAAGTTTTTTGTAAACGTGCTCAAATTAAATTTTTTGATATAATGGTATGTGTCATATTAAGATTAATTTAAATTGTTATCATAGATTTTGCATTGTTTATTCAAATATGATTTATAAAATTGATTAATAATTTTGGATTTATATTCGTGTTCTTAGATTTTTAAATGCAATAAATTAATAAATATTTTACTATTGAATAATCATTCAGTTAATAATATTTTGAACATATTGTCAATCAATTACTAAGCTAACATTGAACTTGAATGATATATTACCAATAAACTAACAATCAATCAGTAAATTTATTAGAAAAATAAATAATCACACTAAACTATTTAAAATTTATTACAAGCAAGGATTGTGGTGTAGTGGTAAGTACTCTGCATCTTTAACGAAGAGGTCTTAGGTTTGATTCCCGTTGGGTACATAATCATCTTTGTTAGGGAGTAGCTTACCATCCATTGTGGGACTTCTTGGCGTGAATCCAAATTTAGTCGGGCTCCAATGTATGTGGGTACCGAACACCGGATGGAAAACCAAAAAAATAATTAAAAAAAGTATTTAAATTTATTGGCAAATTACCAACACAAATTTTTTGTTACTAAAATTACCAACCAATTAACAATGTATGAATCGAAAAATAAAGAAAAAAATCTACTAACTCCTTTTCATTTCGTTTGTAAAGGTACTAACGATATACTAACCAAAAATTAGTTGGTAAATTTACCAACGGAAATTGCAGGGTCATATTTCAAAATTTTGTAACAACATCTTTGGGTGTTTACCAACTGATTTTTGGTTGGTAAGTTTACCAACAAATTAAAATCAGTTGGTAATATTTACTGACGAGCTTTTTAGCAACAAATTAATATAAGTTGGCATTTCGTTGGTAACTCAATTTGCCAACCAAATTGATCAATTTACCAACAAATGTTTTGGTTGATAATTGAGGTTCCTTTTGTAGTGTAAGTACCCCCAACCTATGCCCGAATTCTCAGAGACACACTTATACTATACTTACTAAACTCATTTCATTATAAAGCAGGTTTAAACAAGTGCAATATAAAGAAAAGTTATTTAAAAACATGATATAATCTCTGTGTGTATGAAAAGATACAATTAACTCCGAGATGTATATAAAAATACAAATGAATTGATGTATATAAAAATACAATAACTGTTGTGGGAGTTTCCATAACCAACAACCATCACATAAGAGCTACAGTGATGATACATCGATCTACTTCACGCTACCAACACATTCTATACCCGACCAAAGGTAGAAGATTTGAATGACCTAATGGATCCACTAGTCTACTGTGAACAGAGTTCATATAAAAAGTATGACCATTTTCTACCCATAATGGAACAGATGAGACTACAATCTACAATTCCTGATCCAAGGAGGAGTGTTGAGGGTATGTCTGAGGATATTGCAGAAATAAAAAAGTTGGCTACTTTTAGGGTTTTTAAATTATTCTATTAGAGTCCTATGTGACTTGAATTTAGGAGTTAGTTATTTTATTTGTTATTTGAATTTTACTGATAAGTTAGTAACATATTTTTCTATTTTTAGTTAAAAATTATATTTGTAAATGTAAGTCTTTGAATTATTAATAAAATAATTCTCTTTGACAAATCTACAGTATTTTTTCTCTCAAAGTATCTTTCTATGTTATTTCTTTATTTCCTTATTAAAAATCCAACAGACCATATGCCCTGAACAAATTAGACCCGTATTCCAGACCTTGTGTCTATCTTGGTTTTTCTGTCACTCATCATTGCGATCAGTGTTTTGACCCCAAAAGCTCCCAATCTTCGATATCTTAAAGAAACATCCTAGTATGGTGTCTATATTTCCCACATCAGTCCACCAATCTTTTTGCTTATGCTGATGCAGATTGGGTGGATGATATTAATGATCGCCGCTCAATATTATGTTCCGTTATCTTTCTCAGCAAAACACCAATTTCTTGGTGCTCTCGTAAGCAACTTACTGTCTCTCGCTCCTCCACTAAAGCAGAATATAGGGCAATAGCTTCTGCGTTGTCTGAAACAACTGGATCACCCACTTGCTCAAGGGTACACATGTGCCGCTCTCTTCTGCTCCCACAATACCTTGTGATAACCTTGGGGTCAGCTACATAGCTGAAAATCATGTACATCATACAAAAATGAAGCACCTCGAGGGTGATCTTCACTTTGTTCGCAATTAAATTCTCAATGGTACATGTTGTCTTTTCACACCTTACTTGAGGGTGACACGTAACCACACTAGTCTTAAATTAGGATTGCAGTTTATTTAGGAGTCCAACCTTCAGTGAGGATTGCTCACGTAACTTAATATGCTCTTATTTCCTAGGAGTTAGCTTTGCACAATCTGTTTTGTTTGATGTGTATATCAACTCCATTGGAGTTTCATTAATCAATATACTATTTTCAATCTATTTCTCTAAACTTATAGTTTCAGGGGCAACTAAGGCTGGTGCAGCTACCGGAGCTACAAATATTAAATTATGTTATCATCTGATAATTTGAAAACTTAATAGTTATAATTTATGAAATAAGGTTGACTTTATATTCTAAATGGTCTTATTTTAACTTACATAAATCCATGTCTTTCTTTAACAAGTTGCAAACCAAATTTTTAATATGCAATGACGACTATGTTGTATATTGAAAGGATTTGCTCATATTTCTTCGATACGAGCTAAGGAAAGTAGTTCTCACGCCTTTCATTTGATTTGGAGCTTTCCTTGAGCAACTCGAATGATGTGATTTTAGTCTGTTTACTAAGTTGTTGTCCTAAAATTGCATTACTTGACTGATACAATGTGGTCCTTCCATGTGAAATTGAAGAAAACGACCTCGACTCTCAGTGAGTGGTCTAAAGACACCTTTGGCAAGCCTAGAAAACCACTTAAATACTTGATAGTCATCGGCAAGGGCCAGTTCAACACAACATCTACTTTATGTTGGTCCATAGCAACCAATATCTGGATATGATAATCAATTTGGGATACACCAAAAACACATTTACTCTGCTTGACAAACAAAGTGTTATCCTTCATGATTTGAAAGTTTTCCTCAAATGAACCAAATGATCAGACATATTCGTGTTATTTATTAGGATATCATCAAAAACCACTAAGATGGATTTCCTAAGGTAGTGGTGAAAGATCTGATTTATGAGACTTTGGAAATTTGATGGTGCATTGGTTAGACCAAATGGCATTACCAAGAACTCATAATGTCCATGGTGAGTTCTAGAGTTTGTCTTGGAAAAATCAGGTTCGAACATTTTGTTCTGATGATAACCAAACCTTAAATCCATCTTGGAAAAGACTCTAGCCCCATATAATTCATCCATTAACTCTTCAATAACAGGAATATGAAATTTATCCTTCACTATGTACTCATTCAATTTTATTATAATCTACACATAATCTTCAAGACCCATCCTTTTTCTTCACCATAACAATAGGAAAATAGTGACATTTTATACCTTTTTTTCAATCTCATTCTTTTGAATAGTAGGGTGCCTGTAAGACCTGATATTGATTGGTGAAGTCCCTCCCTTCAGGGTGATTCTGTGGTCATGCAATTTGGAAGGAGTTAATTCCTTAGGAACTTTAAATAATTCATTGAACTCTACCAGAAGTGATTGAATATCCTTACTCACTGCCTCATTTTGAGACACTTCTAATGAGAATAGACTGGCACCCTCTGGTGATAGTTCATTCCTGAACATACCCGCAGAAATCATACATAGCTCCACTGGTTTTGCTAATAACTTGGCCATACTCGTTTGTTGGACCACCATCATTGAACGAGGTTGCATACCCCTCAACGACACCTTATGACCTCTAATATTGAACTCCATCTTATGCTTCTTGAAATTCCATAGTATGTCCCTTAAAGAAATCAACCATGGGATTCCCAACACATTACTACAACCACCAATTGGTAAAATAAGCATATCCGATTCAAATGAAAATCATTGCATCTTCCAGTTCAAGTTTTTACACACATAGTTGCTTTGGATGTTTTTTCCATTGGCTATAGAAATATCAAAGGGAGAAACAAGTCCAAAAAATTATGCGTGATTCCGTTTCCTCTGCCAGTGTGATTAGTTTTTCATAAGCAAAGTTTTCCTTTTGTTCCATGATAAGTTTTAAGAATATAGTAGTGAAAGAAAAAACTTAAATAACATGTCTTCTCATTGTTGTGTTTCCTCCTAAAATGATCTATCAACTTTGTCATGATTTTGTTTTTGGTCCATTCATTATCCATTGGCAAATCTAGTCCATCAACTTAGCAAACACTTAAGCTCAAGAAAACCCAGAGAGGAAAAGGAAAAAACACATGTGTTCGCACAAGTTTATGCAGTACAAACTGTTTAATGTCTATTTTGTTCCCACTTTCTTTTGAGAAAGAAATATGATCCTTTTAATCATTTGTTTCTCTACTTTATTACTAAATGCCAAAAATGACATATTGTTTATACTTGTGCTAACAATTAGTGTTCTCTAATTACCAAGTTTAAGGTTTGAAAGAGAGAAAACTTGTCGTTTGTGTAGAGCCTTGGTCAAACCTGCTAAACTAAGTTCTTTTGGAGATGGATCAACTAACCTTTTATTCGAGTTATTCTAATATTGATGTTACACCTCTATTACCATTTTGAAAGAAAGAAATATCCATGTTACAACAAGTGAATGTATTCCTCTGCTTAAAACATTTCTCCTCAACTTGGTCAATTACCGAGTTATGACCTCACCTGATTCTTCGGGACTGCCGTTGCCTGCTATGAAGTCGTTGTGTAAAAAGTAGCTTCTGAGGATTTAGTGGAAGGAGGGCAGTTGACACAATATAAAAGTACATATTGTGCTTCATTTTTATTTATACATGAAGATAACATCCATGTAAAGTTGATGTAATTCACTGAATTTAACCATAATGTTTAAAATTGCATCCTTAGGGACCTGTACTAATCCTCATTAACATTTCAATTCGACAGAAATTAATAAACTAGTGTATTCCATGTGGTCCAAAACATAACCGACATACAAAATAACTTGAAAATTGAAATCATATGATGATTGACTATCTAGAAAAGGTTTTAAAATATTCAAATTCTAATCCTTGAAACAAATCCATTCAAATGCATCATTGCCACAACAGTTTAAAATATTGGGGGCGACATTATTCGGGCAATAATGCGATGCAAATCTGGCCTGATTTGAGACAGGAGCACCAAGTTTTTCATGTCTTTTGTAGATGAAATGTAGTGCATATCAAATTTGCAAATCTGATCGATAATAAACACTCTGTTGGCATTGGATGAATCAAATTTTCGATTAAGCAAATCCACATGATCAACAACAACATGTAACTGATGTAGTTTCCTTTTAACACTCTTACATCCCCTTCCCATTTTCATTGATCTATAGGTGTAGAAGAAGAACAAAACAAACCTTGTAATGCTAGAAGAAAAACAACAGAATTTAATGTTTTTGCTATGAAATATAACCAGAAAAACAAAACAAACCTTGTAATGCTAGAACAGAAATAACAGAACTTAATATTTTTGCTATGAAATACAACCAGAAGAACAAAACAAACCTTGTAATGCTAAAAGAACAACAACAGAATTCGCTATGAAGTACAACCAGAAGAACAAAACAAACATTGTAATGCTAGAAGAAAAAAAACATAAATTGATTTTTTTTAGCTATAATACAACCAGAAGAACAAAACAAACCTTGTAACACTAGAAGAAAAATAACAAAACTTAATTTTTTTAGCTATAAAATACAACCAGAAGAACAAAACAAATCATGTGATGCTAAAAGAAAAAAAACATAATTTAATATTTTTGCTATGAAATACAACCAGATGAACAAAACAAACCTTGTAATTCTAAAAGAAAAACAACATAACTTAATATTTTTGCTATGAAAACAACCAGATTAACAAAACAAACCTTGTAATGCTAGAAGAAAAACAACATAACTTAATTTTTTTGCTATGAAATACAACAAAAAGAACAATTGCTATTAAATACAACAAAAAGATCAAAACAAACCTTGTAATGCTAGAAGAGAAATGCTAAAAGAAAAAACTTGGATAAGAAGAAATTTGTATGGTGATAATTATGTGCATGCTAGTGCTAGCAGTATAAAGGGCACAATGCAGCGTGTGTTGTGTGTGTTATATGTTGGGTGGATGGGGGGTAGGGAGTAATGTGTTGGGATGGGTATTTGTATTGGGGGTGGTTGGATAGGAGAAGTGTCACAGACTTAGAGTTTTTGCTAAAGCTCCGTGCAGCGCTTGACAACTTACTCACTATTCTTTCAAGGTCTTGTAAGATCAAGCAAGCCTCGACGACTAAGATCGCTAAGGAAATGCAAAGAAAGACTTAGAAAGATTTGGAAAGTTTGGAAGAAGACTTTTGTATTTCATTGCAAATGAATGACACCTATATTTATACTACTATCTAGGGGCTAAAGTGCAATTTAAAATTACTTTACAAGTCTCTAAACTATTTACACTTTGGTCCTATATCTAGAATACTCCACACATTCTAGGATATTCTATGATTTTCTTGAAATATCTAAAATGTTCTAGAATTCTCCATAAGACTCTCCTTAACTCTAGAATATTCTATGGTTTTCTTAGAATATCTAAAGTGTTCTAGAATTCTCCATAAGACTCTCCTTAACTCTAGAATCTTCCGCCCCTATTCAGATGCAGAATTTGACTGAGATAGTGGCAGGACATGACACGAGGTGTTTGTAACTGTCAAAGGAAAAAAAGTGGAAGCAAAAGAGTAATAAAGCATATCTTTTGTAATAAGTGTGTGTTGTGTGTTGGGGTGGATGTGGAGGGGTAGGGTGGGGGTAGGGAGTAATGTGTTGGGAGGGGTATTTGTATTGGGGTGGTTGGGTAGGGAGAAGTGTTTGTAATTGCAAAAGGAAAAAAAAGTGTAAAAAAAGAGAGTAATAAATTCATTTTTACAAGTGTGCATATCTTGTATGATTTGATGTATTCATTTTAATACTTTAATAAGTGTGTGTTGTGTGTGTCGGGGTGCATGTATGGGGGTGGAGGGAGGGGGAGGGATATTTGTATTGGGGTGGTTGGGTAGGGACCCTATCAAGCACCATCAATGGGGAATGGCTCATTGGTGGGGGTTTCAACGATGTCCTTCATGCTAGGGAGAATCTAAGAGGAAACAATATTAACCATAACACAGCCAATCTCCTCTGGAGTTGTTTAAATGAGTGCAAAATGATAGATTTAGGCTTCAAAGGGTGCAAGTATACCTGGACTAACAAAAGATATAGGAATAGAAGAAGCCTTATTTTGAAAGCTTAGGTGTGTTGCAAACGACTCTTGGATAAAACTCTTCCCAACTTTATGGTAACTCACCTTCCCAAGACCAAGTCTGACCACTGTCCTATGCTCATTACTCTTGACAATAACAATTCCAAGAAATGTACTAAACCTTTTATAATAGAACCCATGTGGTGTTGGCACCCATATTTCCAATCCCTTGTACATAACTTTTTTGACAACCAAGACACTTTGAATGGGGCCATAAATCTCTTCCACAAAGAGGCCACCAATTGGAACAACTTTACTTTTGGGAACATCTTCAAAAACATTAGGAAGATTTTGGTTGACTGGATGGGATCCAGAGGTCCCCAAACTACCCCTTTAGTCCCTTCCTCCATGATTTTGAGTCCAATCTCCTCAAGGACTATGACAATATGTTAGTTGCTGAAAAGGATTTTTGGAAAACCAAATCTAGGAAAAATTGGCTTCGCGAAGGTGATGCAAACACTAACTTTTTCCATACCTTAACCATCAATAGGAGAAGAAGAAACCCCATCATCTCTATTAAGTATGATGCTGGGAATCTTCTTGAGGACCAGTATCAACTCGACAACCACATTGCCAACTTCTTCAAAGACCTCTACACCACTAACCAGAGGCGGAGCTAGGATTTTTAATATGAGGGTTCAAAATCTGTAGAAATAGATAGCCGAAGGGGGTTCGACATCTATTATATATACATATAAACTTATTTTAACAATATATAAATAATATAATTTTTCGCTGAAGGGGGTTCCCCCCTTCATATACTGTAGCTCCGCCACTACCACTAACCACCAGAACACCAAAAGAAGCATTGATAATGTGAAAGCTCAAGATCACTTACTCTCTGAGGATATGTCCAAATACACAGACACTTCCCTTACAAATAATGAAATCCTCAAATCCCTCAAGGCTCTTCACCTTCTCAAAGCTCCTGGACCTGATGGTCTGCATAACATGTTCTATAAGAAATTCTGGAATATTGTAGCAACGAAACCACTAGTTTCTGTAAGATGGATTTTGACTAATCCAAGATGCCTGCCCACAATAACACCACCCTCCTCTACATCATCTCCAAATGCACAAAGATTCACACTCTCAAAAGATACATACCCATTGTCCTTTGCAATACCAGTTACAAACTTGTAACAAAAATCATTGTCAATTGCATCAAACACATCCTCTCATCTATCATTGGGTCTAACCAAGCTAGTTTCCTCTCACATAGAAGAGCTTTTGACAATGCCATCATTGTCCAGGAATACATCACCCACTTTGGCAAGATGAAAGGCCAAAAGTCCAACATGATCTGGAAAAAGCCTTTGATAGATTGGAGTGGTCTTACATCAGAGAAACCTCTTTAATACTTTAACTTCCCTCCAAGCTCTCCACTCTCATCATGTCCTGCATTAGTACCCGCTCTATTATCATCCTTGTTAATGAAAGGAAAACTGATTTCTTTATGCCCTTTAGGGGAATCAGATAAGGAAACCCTATGTCCCCTATATCTTTATTATGTGTATGGAAAGGCTCTCGTGGGACATTCAAAGAGTGATAGTGCAAAAGCATTGGACCCCATAACTATCACTATATGAGGACCCAAAATATTCCACCTGTTCTTTGATGATGACCTCTACCTTTTTCCCAGAGCTGATAACAGGAATTGAATCACCATCTCCAAAATTCTCAATGAGTTCTGTACCAACTCTGACCAAAAAGTCAACCTCTCCAAGTCCAAATCCACCCACTCACAAAACTCCACCACTCAAACCAGAATTATGTGTTCCACCACTTCTGGGCTGGAGAACTCTGAAACCTTTGGTTAGAACTTGGTTCTTCCTATTTTCCATCAGAAATCTAAGAATGCTAATTTTCACCACATAATTGAAAACATGAGAAAGAAAATGGCTGACGGGAAGACCTAGTTCCTTAATATGACTGGTAGGATAGTTCTTGCAAAGGTCACTCTCAACAGCATGCCCTCTCACGTGATGCAATACATAAGGATACTAACACAATGAACAAAATTCAAAGGGACTTCATCTGGGGAACAACAACTGAGAAAAGGAAAATTCATCTTCTTAACTAGATACCATTACTAACAGCAAGATCGTGGAGGCTTGGACACCTAGACAACTAAAATAAAGAATAGAGCTATCCTATCAAGCTTAGCATGGAGAATCATACATGATCCTAATAAACTCTGGAACAAAATACTGATGAGAAAGTACCACAGACCCAACAAAAACTCCAGATACAGGGTGGTCTACAGGATTTGGAAAAATATTCAAAATGGATAGGTGAATAATGTTGAAGCAACAGAACGGGTGGTGCATAAGGGAGACAGAGTCAAATTCATGAAGGATAACTGACTCTCACACCATGACACTCTACGCGAAATAGTCCAAGGCCCAATGGAAAATAGAGAAGATAAAATCAAAGTTGCTAAAGTATACCAAAACGGAATGTGGAATTTTGACAAACTTTCCTTTGAGCTACCTGAAAGCATCAAAACCATTATTATGAGCTACTTTTTTCCACAAGAAAGCACCAAAAAAGACTGTTTAGTCTAGGGACTCGCAAATGATGGACTATTCTCAACAAGTATAACTTACAACCACATCAAGGGTAAACTTGATAAGAAAACATTGGAGCCCAACGAGATATTTAAATGGATTTGGAAGGCAAATGCACCAAACAAAATTAGAACCTTGCTTTGGCTTTTGTACCATCGCATATTTCCCACTAATCAATCCCTAAAGGAAAAAGGAACGAGTGTCAACCCAATGTGCGACTAATGTGGCTACCCAAGCGAGGACTCCAACCATATCTTCTTTAAGTGCCAAAACTCCCTCAACTTTTGGGACTGCAGTCAATCACAATGCAAGAATAAAAGGACTACAATCGCTAGCAAAATTAATGAAGACAATTGGATAGACGAGTTGACCATGTTGAGAAATAAGGATTTCAATCAATGGATGGACTGGAACACCCTCATCCCCTTTTGCCTCTGGAACATTTGGTTCACAAGAAGACAATTCCTGTAACAACCAAAAGATCCCCATCAGCAGTCTCCAATCCATCTCCCATGTCATGGAATATAACTTGATTATCAACAAACATATCACCACCAAAGCTCACAAAACCACAACTAAGTTTAATTGAATCCTCCCCAGTTGGGAACCTACAAGCTGAACACTAATGCCTCTGTGAAACAAAGACCAGGTTTTAGGGTATAGGATGTTTGGTTAGAAACCACTTGGGACATTGGATTGTCGGATTCAGCGAGCACACTCCCCACACAAACCCCATTAGAGAAGAACTGTTGTTTATGAGAGAGGCCTCTAAATAGCCGTAAATCATAGCCTCACCCCCATTGAAATTAACTCTGACTCTATCAAAACTATAAATATTCTTACAAATAAGAATATTAACTTTTTATATGATAAAATTGTTGTTGAGTGCATGTGTTTGATGCTAAAGCTGGAAATCACCAAAGTGACCCAGGTGTTTCGGGAGCAAAATAGAGCAGCAGATAAATTGGCAAAAGAGGGGACGAAGGTGGAAGTTTTTTATAAACCAGATATTTGGTTAGTTCCTTCAATGTATACCCAAAGGGAGATAGAAGCAGACATTCCAGGAACTATGTATAATAGATTAACAAATAGATTCCTAGTATTTTCCAGGGTCAGGATGTGACCCAACTTAATTAAAACGGGCATCATGCCACGACAGATGCACTGATACATTTCCCCTCCTAATTATTATTCCCTTATTATTAATATATTAAGTCTTTCTGATAAAAAAATGTTTGTAACTATCAAAGGAAAAAAATGGAAAAAAGAGTAATAAATTCATTTTAATAAGTGTGCATATCTTTAGTAATTTGAAGTATTAATCATTGTGACGACATGTTCTTGTCGTTATAGAAAAGTCAACAGGAAAATTTTTTAGGCCGAAAAACCTTTTCATAGTAACTTGGAATTTTCTAGCCTAGTCTAGATTTGGACAAAATTAGTATCATTAAAGTCTAGAAAAATCTGATAATAATTGGGTGATCTAATTAGAAATTTGATCACATGAGTAAATATCTAAGACGTTAAAAATCATACGACTTTACGAAATTGAATACGGGCGAATAGAACTCTTGAAATTGATCTTAATGTGAACGGGTATTTTCTGAGTGTCATGGGATGAAGGTGTATTGTGAAATGTGAGTTTGGATTTCTTAAATTGACTCACTGGTCCGTGTAAGCCACTAAGGCAAAATTATTCTCGCAAGGGCGGAGCCGCCGTAGCGGGGTGAGTACTGCTGTGACAGGACAGTCGCGACGTGGGGTTGGGGTTGGGTAGGGAGGGGTATTTTTATTGGGGGGGGGATAGGTAGGGTTATTTCTATTTTGGGGTGGTTGGGTAGGGAGGGGTATTTCTATTTGGGGGGAGGAGTTGGGTAGGGAGGGGTATTTCTATTTGGTGGTGGGTTGGGTAGGGAATGATATTTCTATTGGGGGGTTGGGTAGGTAGTGGTATTTTTATTTGGGGGTGGGTCGGGTAGGTAGGTGGTATTTCTATTGGGAGGTTGGGTAGGTAGGGGTATTTTTATTTGGGGGTGGGGTCGGGTAGGGAGGTGGTATTCTATTGGGGTGGTTGGGTAGGAAGAGGTCTGTTCAAGTGAGTAGGTGGAAGAAAAAATGAAAGGATTAATTTTTTTTTTAATTAATGGGAAATAATTGAATATTAAAAGGATAGTTTTGTTGCATGAAAGTAAGATGGATATAAAAGCATGAAATACAATTATTGTTCATATACCAAAATGGACACGAATTATAAATTCTTTTAAAATAAATTTGAAACAGTGTTTTTCCTTTATTAAATCATAATATAAGCATTTAAAACTTTTTTTTCTTATTTATTACTATCTTATGGCCAAAATTAAGTCAATTAACAATGTCTTTCTTTATATATGCAGTAAAAAAACAACGATTATTTTCTTCCTTACATATTATGGAGATGCAGAACATAAATTTTTAATATATTTCTTCTGTATTAAAATATTCGTAATATTTCGCTTTTTATAGTCAATTTGCTATTTTTAAAAACTAGATAGGATTTGATTTATTTGATATATTAAAATTAAAGTTTAAATATTTAAAATCTATACGAAAAGTATTATAAATTATAGTATTTCTCATGCAAATATAATTTTAACTAATACATCGTTATTAAATGTTGGTCAAAACTCATATCTTGAAAAAATAATATATTAAAATGAGAAAAGTATATATAAAAAAAAAACAAGAGATTAAATAATAGAAATCTTGGTTCACGAGATATAAGCTTATGATATGAGCTCATTATAGATTTAACCGTCTAATAACGAATTAATGGATGAAATCTTCATGTATTTATGCATACAAATATATTTTTTAAATTGAATAGTCCATCACAAACTTTTTTTTTTATCTTTTAACGTAAATATTCAAAAACAAAAATTGATATATAAGAAAAATATGTCTATTTTCCTTACTCAAAGTTGTGTTTTAAAAAAATATATCAATCATTTGACCGTCTAACATATCGGGTTACTTTAGTTCAGTAGTTGCAGCCATCATGGTTATCTCCATACCTTCAAAAGTTGAAAATCAAGGTATTATGCTAAACACAATATTTGTTTCTTTGTATGTTTGGAGAACAACTATATATATATATATATATACACCATAATTATCCCTCCCTTTTACCCTTTCAGATTGACAGGTACATTATGATGTTCTCTAAGAATCTCTCCATAAACATTTGATTCCAAAGAGAAACTCAAATGATTTGGAATTTATATCTTAACCTTTTTGAAAATACTTTGGCACTTGAGAAACTCATTATTGATCCTCGCGATCAAATGTTTGTTTGTTATGTATTGAAGAATTCCAAAGAGCAACAAGTTGGGCAATGCAACAAACTTGAAGGACAAGTTCCCATAGGAGTCCACCTCATTATCCTTTAATCTAATTACTCTTTACTTTCATACAATTATATATAATAGACTTTGCTTTCATAGATTGTTTTTGTTTTTATTTTCCTTTGAATTAGATCCAGTTATGTTCTTATTTTTTTCTTTCTTGTTCTGGAGAGTCTGGATATTCAATGGGGTTTGAGTATATATTCCGATTTTCAAAGGTTATGGTCCAAAAATTATCATGCTGTTTGTCTTTAAAAATATAGTTTCGGTGAACCTAGTTGTGATTTGATTAGAGGCTTATGTGCTCAATAGATCAAGTACAAATGGTATAAAAACATTTTGTTGAGTTAATTTCATAGGGATGATGACAATGGGGCGGGGCGAGTTGCCAGATATGTTTTCATACACAGATAAGTTCAAAGTAAATGACAGGATTATGATGCTGAAGATATAACAATGTAAACGCACACTTCCAACAAAAAGTTCAATTTGATTTTGCCAGTTGACGTATCCACCTTATTAGATGCACAAACATTAACCATAAGAAATATTACACTGGGCTCGCGTTATTATTCAGCCCTTCCAATTATCCTTCCGTTGCCTGATTTCACGCATGGCTTCAACAGGAGACTTGCACCCCACTTTATCCTGTTTAGCAAGCAGAAAATCCTTGTTAAAAGAGGCTTTGTAGCACATGAAGACAAGCAGATTTTATCATTCTGTCGGCTAAGTCACACACTCCGGTCCCAACTCTATGCTAATTTAACACAAGTATTTCTTCCTTTCATCTGACATGTAATAAAAGAGGTATTGTTTACCTGAACCTCTGGAAGATCAACCCGCATGAATGGGTTACTCTCAAATTCTTCCTGAATAGTCGATGGAATAGTTGGAAGGCCTACTCTTCTCTGACGCTCAGCCCATGCCAACTTTTCTGCAATTTTGGCATTGTCTGGTTCAACTGTTAATGCAAACTGCAAATTTTTTACTGTGTACTGCAAATCACTTAACAAACATTAGAATTATCTTAGAGAGTATAGAATGGCTTCTAAAACCAAAAATGTTACAGTTATGTTAGAGAAATTGGCAACACTGCATGGATGAGAGGCGTACAGTAATGCATTCAAAAATTATTTGTGGAAAAGTAGTTCAATTTCCATGTTGGATAACATTCATGTATGTATGTTCAGATCACCTTACCCTGGAGTTACCTTTAGTCGAAGCATGTGAAGGAGAGCACTAATGCAATGAATTTGTACTGATAGGAGAGGCAGCGAGGGGATGAGGGAGAATAAGCGGGAGGATATTTTTATTCTGCCTAAGATATAATTTTTCTCCTTTATCATTATTTATTGGGGGTAGAGGAGGGGGTTTAAGATCTCCTCAAGTTCAAATGCTCTCACTGGAGGAAGAAAAATAGATACAAGGATCTAAAGTCAGAGAATAATTCTGATGTAGAACAGCCGCCAGGAGAATCATGCATATACAAGTATTGGAATCAAAACTACTGAATGTGTCTACTAATTGGAGGTTCATTCAAAATTCAGCAGTGTCTTACAATTGATTACAGCTTTTCGCAAGAGAAAACTTAGAATACTTGCTCAGGCCAAATACATGTGATACATACTACACACATATTTAGAGAGAGCTTTTTGATGTGAGTGTACTCATGCAAGGTGGTACTAAATAATTTTTTTATTTGTCCTTCCTTTCAACTAAAGTTTCATCATTATGCAAATAAACTATCATACGGTACACCAAGTCTAAAGAGGAGAAAATTAAAGGAGAAACTCTTTTGATTAGTAAAAACGAGAAATAATTTCTCTGTGCTATAAAGATAAAAATACAGCTGAGGAGCTAAAGTTTCTCTAGTCCTTAACATATGGACAAAGAAAAGGCAATTAACCACAAGTTCCGCTCACTTTTTCACTCTTTTATCAACACAATTTTCACTCTTACTGAAAGGTGTACAAATATGGCACATTAAAGAATCTAGAATCTGATCTGAGACCACTATATGAAGACATAGAATAACTCTTTTCTTTAAGAAAAAATTATAAGAGCATGCACACATTACCTCATGACCACAATATACCCGAGTTGGCTTAGGCAAAGAACCTAATGTCACACACAGTGATTGATACATTTGCTCTGCAGTGCCTTCAAAAAACTTACCGCAACCAGCTATAAACTGCAAGACAAAAAGATGGAAGCGTTCAGAGAAAACTATTTTGACCATCCAACAGTATAATAATACAATTTTTCGAAAGAGGTTGTCCGTCCTTAATAGCTCCTCTTGTTCGCATTGTCAGACAATCTTCTGGTTTCAAATATGGTTAGTTGCTTCATATTCCACATTTACCAAAAACTTGCATGGAATGGTTAGAGTTCCTATCATCTTCTCCCAAAATAAAACCATTTCAAATCCATAAACCTATATTCCAAGATAGAGCAGAGAAAGCTAGAAGAAGTAGACAGTAAGCCAAATAGGGTACAACCCACCACTACCCTTCCAAATCTTGAGCAAAGTTATAGTGAACCACTTAAGGAGGTTGAATCAACAGATTCTTCTGCTATCGATTGCAACACCTCAAAGTTGAGGGGATTTACCAGAAAAAAAGAAAGAAGCAGCAGATGGATTTGATGTTGTGATTGCAAGGTATAAACCAAAAGATTTAGAGCTGTGAATACAAAAAGCACAGAGGAAAGAGAGTGCAATTGCAAATAAAGCATGGTAGGGATATTAATGATGAAGAGGAAGTGTTTTCCTTGGTGGGAAAAATAACTCACCAGCAAGGGGAATCGAGGACCTCATCTTATTAATCGGCAGGTTCTCTTTTGATTTTGATTTATTTTGAAAACATGGAAATACCTGAGTGTCTTTAAGGTGACTCTGCATATGAAGGGTGTTCAAGAAACCTCTCCTCTGGTTTATGCACCAGAAAACTTTATGCATTTGAAGTTCCTTCCTTTATCTCCATAACCTGTTCCATTCTTCCCTTAGAACAGAAACTGGAAGAAAAGCAAGCTCTCATCAATTGAACACTATCCATGTGTTAAGATGCCAGGAGCTACCTTGATCTCTGAATATACATTCAAGGTCATATGTTGTTTTGATGATTGACAATCGTTGTACAAATGACAATCTATGCACAAGAAGAATGACTATACAAGTACAAGAACCAGGTTCTTAACAGATCTCCAAAAGGAACTTGTGAAGTTGGTAACACTGCAGGGGAACTGCTCAGATTGAGCAGATCGAGAGATGGTTTTGGGTCGCTAAGAAGAAGCTATTCTTGGCACAAAAAAGAAAACCTTGACAATTGATTACATTCTTAGTTGATTGTACTAGGTGTTGTATTGTATTGTAAGGGACTTCATTGAATGGGTAGAGTCATGGAACAGTCAGGCGAGAGAGCCAGCAATTGAAAGTATTGTTGGGGAGAGGGGTAGGTACTGTTGGGAACAATTATTAGGTGTGTAAGAAAAGTTGTAACCTTCAATTACTCTAGTTTTAGTGAAGAGTTGAGGAAAATCCTATAGAGAGATAGGTCGTGGTTTTTGCCTCTCTTGAGCAAGGAGTTCCCCACGTAAAAATCCTTATGTTTATTTATTATTCCGAACTTTAGCTTCTTGCATAATTACTCAAAGAACCAGGTTTTTTTAGACAGTAGGTCACAGCAAAATAACAGTCTTTCCGCAATGATTTTCATCAGGAAGGAACACCCTTCCTGAAATAACAAATTATAAGCAAACAGAAGCAATAGAATTATGAGAGCAATAATATAGGAAAAAAATGAATAAGTGCACCATTAATGGCCTAAAAACAGGAAACAATGAACAAAAAGTATGTGCTAGTTGCACAAGAAGTATAATTCTTTTAAACTAATTCTTAAAGTAGAAAGATTCTCTTGACACAAAGCAAGACTCACCCTGTACAGAAACCAATTATTAATTAAGTTCTACGTGCTCCTAAAAGATTTAAAGGTAGAAACCTCCACTCACCAATGCATCCCCAGTAAAAACAGCGAGATCCTCTCCCTCTTTGTCAGTAACATAGTAGCTTATATGACCTTTAGTGTGGCTGAGAGGAAAGAAAAAGCAATTAATTTTGTGAGAAATGATCGTGTAGGATAACGAGATGAGATACAATTCCCTATATGAGTCTATTACGTTCCAGAGATTATAATGGTATGCTTCATAAAATCCATCGATCCTACTGCTATGCAAGAGCTATTTCCAAAATGAGTAACGCTTTTTTCATTAGTATCAAGAGGCAGGGTCATCAAACAAGAGTATCCTTGACAACATATTAGTATTAAGAACATCAAGTTTAAAATTAGTAACGGAAGGAGTAAGTAAACAAACTTTAAATCACTTACGCTGGTGTGTGAAGAGATAATATGCTGATGTCAGCACCAAGGGATACCCTGTCACCATTTTCTACTTTATCTGTACAGCCCCTCACATTATCAACTGATCCACCATAAATTTTTATTCCAGGAACGAGCTGCTTTATTTTATCATTTCCTCCAGCATGATCCCTGAAATGTGGTGTTGTCAGATAAATTCAGATCCCACCGATGTACCTAAACAGATGTTTATAGCATATGCAGACAACTAAATGTAAGACATCCTACAGTTGAGTTGTTTGTCCTAAAAAATGTGTTCCCGTGGTGTGGTGTGGTGTATGACCCATGCTAGCCATGGATCAAGCTTGTGAATTATTTCCCCCTCTTGGAATATGTGTAAACTAAATAACGTCCAGAGAACAAATGGAAAGAAAAAGAAGAAAACAGTGTAAACGGCAAACCATCAGAAATGAATTTGTTTGATTAGATAGCGCTCATCCTAAAAGCAGCTAAGTTACAATCACATACCCTCCTCAAACAAACCAACTACCAATCCCCCACCAGGCCACCAACACCAACACCCAAAAAAAGTAGCACACATCAAACATCGTTGGTTCATTGGATACTATGCTCAAAAGGCACGGTTCCCAAGTCCCAATTGATCCCCAAAACTGCCTCTTTGCTTTTCAAGACAGTCTGTCTTCTGATCCCCCAATACTACAGGAATATTCTCCTTTGCACTACATTCTAACACCTCAAAGAGGAGGCCCTCTGCAAATTTGCAATTTCCAACTTTTCAGTTTCACGTTATTGTGTCCATCTTAGTTGCAATAGCAAATATATTATTATTAGCTAGATATTGTTTCGATCCGTATCTTATTTCTTTCTATTTGATTTATCAAACTATAAGTTATAAACCATTACACTCTCTTTCCTAATTTAAATGACACAATCTCCGTTTTTGGAGGTCCCAAAATGTTTAATAGTATTCAATTTTTCACAACTTTCAAGGATTCAATTATTTTGTTAAACTATTCAAATTTTAGCTTAGATGTGCTGTTATCTCTATCGCACAAACTTTCAACCATTATATTAATATTTTCTTCTACCAACACTAATAAAGCATACAAGTCAATGAACATCTTAAAAGCTCTGTGGCGTGTTGACGTCGTCATATAAATGTGATGGAGAGGGCATCTATTATCAACATTTTTTTCAAGAGAGCTGGCAAAGAATATCTTTCTTGGGAAACAAGGAGAATTTGGGATTTCGAGTTCACATAATTCCAAATTTGTCCCTACACTGATATGAAGAAACAAAAGTAACCTGTTTTCTAAGGAGACTGATGCCATTTGAAAAGCAAGCATGATCAAACGGTCCCACGAATCTTTTTCTATAATTACAAGACAATACGTCATAAGCTTGCATTTGCCTACACTCGTCCAACTAGTAAGCTAAGTTCAAAAACTCACGCGCCCTTATTTATAAACTTGAAAATAGCAATTTCAGGATAATCAATCCTTCATCATACATCAGATTGAATTGATCATCCCCTTATAATAATTTTACCCAGTGGATAATGGCTTCTTGGGCGTGAATACTATTTCAGCACATGTATTGAGATACATAAACACTAGCCTAAAGGTATATCTGAATTTAATTATTGGTTTCAAAACCTTCACCTATCAACATACACTTTCAAGTTAATTTCATGAACAAACACAACTTATGAATTTCACAAAAAAAATTCTAATTTCAACTTCCGCACTCTTTTTCTCAACTTTTAACTCAAATATTATTCAGAATTTCAGATGCCTAAAAAGAAATACTTAATTAGGAGTGTGAACAGACCAGTGGTGATGAGTGGTGAGAACAAACTTGAGGTCAACTTCGTTCTCTTGAGCAACTCTGAGGACCTTATGCGGCTCGACGGGGTCTACTACCGCAGCTTCCTTAGTAGTTTCATCGATGATCCTGCCGAAATTCATAGAAATAGCAACCAAAAAAAAACCTAATAAATAAATCTGATATGAATTAGAAAATCGAAATAGATATTCTGATATATAATATACATATAGGAATAGTTGTCATCTAAGCATGGGATGTGAAGAACTTTCATCTCCGACTCTGACTCCGGCGCCGATCAGATTTTACCACTTCACCTCTCTCAACTTCGATAAGCAAAGAGGACAGAGGACTAAAATGACGTGGATAAGGTTCGAGCTTACACAGCGTTTAGCAATTGACGTGGCAGAGAAAATTATAGCTCTTTTCTGGGATAGAATCAAAATTTTTTAAACAACTTATGAAAATTATTGTGGCTAGTATTTTGAAAATAGTCTCTCGAACTCTATATGATAATAAAATTTTTTTAGACATTTGTTCATGTTTCATCATAAATATAAAATATAAGAAAAAATTATTTATATTTGATCATAAGTACTTATTAGATCTTTTTTTTAATCTTATGAGTAATTTTGAGCAAAAAGTGAAAATGCATCAATCAGTTTGGTTTGATTCAGTACATTATCAAAGATATTTTAGTTGGAAACAAAAAACATATATGCTTTGATCGGTGGTCCAATGGAGTTCTTTCGACAATCAATAGAACCAAATAAGAATTTTCTAGTAACTAAGGGACCAAGAAAGCAATTGCCCACAACTGAATTAAGAGGTAAAAGGCCTCTCCTCATAAAGTAGAACATCAGGCTCATTTTAAACAAGGTGGAGAATCGAACCCTCACCGAGTTTAGACAGCAACCAACCAAATAAGTTACTACAATTCCCGACACAAAACTAATCTTTAGAAGAAGAAAAAAAAGACAGGATAAAATACAAGTATATGACTCATTCCCCATGTCATCAAAATTCCTCATTTTGCCCACATCAGGGGACATAGTTATCCTTACTCTTACATCTCGAGACAATTGAGCACTGATATTTTGAATCATTTGATGAGAGAAGTGGAAGCATCACTAGTTGTCACTTTCTTAAATAATGTTGGAGCAGTAGAAATATTTCCTCTAGTAGCTGATGAGAGAAAACCAGAAAAATCATCATTCTTCATGGCAGCTCTATGGGCCAGAAATTGCTTTGTACCCTTCTTTCTCCAGAACTTTAGCTATTGATATGTCTCCAGTCTTCACGATTCTCCCTTTCTCCTGGAAATCAAATTCAGATATTAATTAGTGACAACTAAACTAATGAAAAGGTAGAGCCAAAATACACGTATAACACAAAAACTATTCCACAGAGGGATTTTATATTCTTCGGTATCCTTTACTATTTAGTGACAAGGGCAAAAGACAAAGCAAACAAAGGTCGAACCCTGATCAACCAAGCAATGAAGACTCTAATAAACAATCCAAATCATTAGTACTATCAAAACCGTACCAACAGTGGGATACACCTTAAAGAAGATAAATACCGCAAAAATCTTGGGCAGCTTATCTATATAACATAACAGACGAGCATCATAATACAGCTACATTCTTAGTGTACCATTCAAGCTACCTAAATGAGGAAAGATTACAGAATCAGAATGCAGATCATATGAAGAAACAAATTATATTTGGCAAATCTAGAAGGTAGTTTTACTTGCTTTTAGAAACTTTTTAAGTGAAACAGAATAGTTCATTATTTCCTAATGCTGGCAAGGTATCAACCCTCTTCTACTTTACTTCTTATTATAAACCAAATTTAGTAGTCAATCTGTTTCTTTTCCGTTCAGCTTAGTTGAGTAGGCACTTGCTTACCATGATATGGATATACGTCGGCTTGATGAATTCTAATAATCGTAAGTAATGAGTAATCATCAACACCGAATTCTTTGGCGATAGAAGTCCATTTACTGCCTTTGCTACGTCTCGAAGTGCGTCAACATCTAAACCAGAATCAATCTCATCCAGTATTGCCAAGTCAGCCCCGAGAACCTGTATCAAACAAGAAACTTTGGAAAGCTCAGACACTTGTGACTTTCAGTCAAATGCTAATTATAGTTAAGAGCAGAAAACATCTCTTCCTTCGATAGAAAACTAAATTAAGTGCTATAATTTCAATATTCCGGTCTGAAAAGTAAAGACCAACTTGAGAAGTATATTAATGAATTCATAATCATACAGTAACTCAAAAATTGGTTACTATAGACCCTAGATCATATCTGATACTCATTAGTCATTAATACTCATTAAACAGCAGCCTTGAAACATAAACATTGATGTCATGGTCATGATTGGAGAAGGAAAGATAGGGAGCATGGAATACCGCTAGTTGCAGAATCTCATTGCGCTTCCTTTCTCCACCACTGAATCCTTCATTTACATTTCTGTTCAAGAAATCTATCTTCATGTTGACAAGTTCAAGCTTTGGGGCAATGTACCCGTAAAACTGCACATGAGAATTATCCAAGATTGGAAATACCTATCTGTCTCTTCTAGTTGAGAAACAATAAGGCATAAAATTCCCTATGATGGACGCTAATATTCATACAATATGAAGGTCACATGTAGATACCTCGATTGGTCCCAGCTCTGGCAGTCCAAGTTTCCTCCTTTGAGCATTATACGCCATGTTAAGAAAGTCAATATTGCTTACTCCAGGTATGGCAACTGGGGACTGGAAGCTCATAAAAAGACCAGCAAGAGATCTTTCCTCGGGTTCCATCTCAAGTAGATTCTCACCTTTAAATGACACACTGCCTCCTGTAATTTCATAATCTGGATGCCCAACAAGAACCTGAAACAATTCAGTCCATACCAACAGTTCTGATCAAGGAACAACATTTCATTGCAAATAGAAATCATGGCCACAGGTGAGTTTGCAAGGAGACATGGAGAAAAAAAGAGAAAGTGAAGTTGAGAAACTACTTTTGAGTATTTCATGTGAATAATGGTTCACTCACAATTTATTACTTTTTTTTTCCAATAGAAACTCATGTCCTGATATAATGAACTTCCAAATACCCTTTTTCAGCTTGAGCTTCAAAAACTTTTTTTTCCAACTTCAACCAAATATTGTCCAAATGCCTACTAAAGTCCAAGTAAAACAAAATGAGATGACCAACCAAAGAGATCATTCAAAAGAATAAAAAGGATTTTATCTTTTGTTATAAAACATCAGGGAGACGAAGAAACATAGAATAAACAAGGAAAAGGCGTATGCACAAATAACATCACCCGAAAACCAAGTTGAATTACAATATCAATAATACTATCCGGATGTGCAAAGAACTAGGTAACTGTGAAACGGAAGAGAAAATAAGAGCTATTGGGGTTTAAATTAATGTTTCATGTCCTAAAAGAAAAGGAAACCAAAACCTAATTACAATAGGAATAAATTAAGCTACCTACAATGATTTCACATTCTAGAATATACAATTCTACAAGGATTCTAACACTCCCCTCAAGCTGATGAATACAAATTATATGCCCCACGCTTGCTACATATATAATCTGTTTTGGGACCAGCCAGGGACTTGAATAATATGTATGCAAGCTAGTCAGTCATTTGACCGCACAAACCTCGTGACGGCGTCTTTCTCTCTGACAAAATGACAATCAATCTCTATATATTTGGTCCTCGTGTGAAACATTAGGTCCGATGCAATGTAAAGTGCAACTTCATTTTCACACACAATTTCCATTTCCTTAGCCTCTCCAAAATTCAACTCATTGGTAGTTGCTTGATCTACATTAGTTCACATGTCGCTGCCTACATATCTCAATGTTCTGCTTCTACACCATTGGGGTTTATATAAGAGAGAACTCGCCTTGATTATTCCCTCAAACTATTGGGGTTTAAATAATATGCTTACATGTCCTAGAAAAAGGAAATTAAGTGTAATTACAATAGGAGTAAGTTAAGCTACCTATTATAATTACACATATTCTAGAATTTCTACAATGATTCTAACATAAGAAAAGTCTAAACGCACAATAGCAGATCCAAGGAAAACAACAAAAAAGCACTAACCTTGGCAAAGGTGCTCTTTCCAGAACCATTCTTACCCATTACAGCATGTACCTGTTCCAATATAATACATAGTCAGAACTTGGACAATTATAATCTGCTTATCCCCATGTCAAAAGGAATGGGTAAGCCTCATCTCATTGGAAAAATAACATAAACTGGAACAAAATTGAATAAGGAAAAAGAAGACAATTAGTTGTTTGTTTATGTTGTTCAATTGACCTTTTATCCAGTTTATTGCTCATTTCTTCTAATATACAAAATAGGAACTGAATAGATAAGAAAACAAAGAAAATTCTTGTTAATCTCTAATTCATCTAACCATTTATCCAGTAGTACCAATTTCTTAGATATACACAAATTTCCTCCCAATTTTCCTTCCACAGAAAGACTAACATAAATCACTAAATTTAAATTATCAAGAAAATACAATAAACTATATAATTCAGAATACACAATTACTTAATAGGTTGGGTATAACTATTGATTATAACTCTAAAGTTCAAAAGAACTATAAAATACCTCTAGAATTACCAAATACAGCTCAAAATTTGGGTAAATTGTTCATCAAAATATGGATACAACTTAGGTAGAATGACCCAGCGGAACCATGAATTGTAAGTAATAACTCAAAAACGAATTACCTAATTTGTGGAAATGAAATTGAATACCTCGCCTTGACGGACAGTGAGGTTAACACCATTGAGAATTTGCTGCTTTGACTCGACTATGACAGCGGAGAGGTCCCGGACTTCAAGTAAGACCTTGGGCGAGTCATCACTGCGGTCGGTGGCGGAAGACGACGGAGACTCGACGCTGACGGTGGCTTTCACTGTGAGAGTGCACCGGACTCCGGGAAAATAAGGGCGATGTGAAGGGAAGAAAGAGATGTTGTTTTTGAAGGAGAGAAGTGGGGAAGTAGAAGAACAAGTGGGGCTGAAAACAGCCATAGGAACAACTCAAGTTTGGTAAGTGGAAATCCGTTTAACGACTTCTGAATTCTGATTGCATCAACCTCACTTTATTCAAACACCAAAGAAAAAAAAAAGAGAGAGAGCTCGAAGTGTACTGGGCGGTCGAGGAGTTTTCTTTTGGGTCTATCGTGATTGGGCTTTTTAAAAATAGAGCAAATTTTACACAAATCCCCCATAGCGTAAAGACCATTGCGTAAAGAGTAAATTATATTTTATTTTTATTTTTTTTGGGTAAAATGTGTTAATGGATCATTCTATTTGTATGCGTTTATATTCTGAACCTTTTTACTTAACTATTTGTCAATTAAACCCTTAAACTTAATAAAACGCTATATTTTAAGCCCTTTTGACTGTTGACTAAGTTTATGTGGCAACTTAACTATTGAATGCGTGATGTCACGCATAGAGGGAGCGTGAAACATTAAATTTTAGACAAAAAATATTTCTTTTCTTTTTAAAAATAGATAAAAAAATAATAAAAATAACTTCTTCTTTTTCTTTCTACCCTCAAACCTCCATTTCTCTTCTTTCTCCCCTTTCCGTTCCTTTTCAATTTCTTATTTCTCTCTTCTTCTTCTTTTTCACATTTTCTTCCTTTCGGGAATAGAAACAAAATTGCATTTTTGTATATATTTTCCTTTTATTTTTGGGACAATTTATAATCAATAAAGTGATAAAAATTCAACAATCTTGAAAGATGAAAAGTGATTATTGAATGTCTTTGTGAAATTAGGTGAAATTTGTTATGTAAAATTGTGTACAAATAATATTAGAGTATATTGATGTATTTTAATGGCTATTTGTAAACATCAATGGGGAAAAGAGATTTATGGTAGTTCAAGTTATAGATGTGAATGTTGGCAAAAAAAAAATACGATTGAAAGTTGTGAATGAAAGAATTTTTGGAAAAAAATGGAATGATAATTGTTCTATTTAAGAATGTAATGATACTAGTGAGAATGGAAGGTTGTGGTAGTATCTCTAATGTAAAAAAATGGAGAGAGGTGAAGGGATGAAAGAGGAATGAAGTGAAAAAGAAAGAAAAAACAATTTTTTTTCAAAAAATCATAATAAGTGAAGTGTCATTTAAAATGTGACGTGGAAGATGATATGTTATTTTTGTCAAGTGTTTGAAGTTCACACACAGCGAAAGGGGTTTAAAATGCTTAGTTTCGCTGAGTTAAAGGGTTCAATTGATAAATGATCAAGTAGAATGGTCCATAATATAAACTCATACAAGTATACAAGTACAAGGGTATATCAGACCATTCCGCCTTCTTTTTCTAATTACAATAATCCATTAAAATTTATATCTCTCGGATACATTAACTCACCATTCGAATATATTAATTCTAATACAAGAAGAATCTTTCTGTTGCGCTAAAAAGGAAATAAAATTTGAAAATTAATTAAATCTCATAAATAATGCTTACGTTTCTTCTTATTCTCAATCATACTAGGAAAAATCTAACACAATGAAGAATATCAATATTTTAAAATTTCAAATTACTCCCCCATTCAACGAAGAAACCTTTCAGATTTGATTCAAAAAAAATTGTCGAAAATTTGGGTAAGCGACAAAAGTGATGCAATTGTTGTTGGACAGAGGATTCCTTTTTAAATCTTCAAGTTCATCACTTTCAATTTTGATTCAAGATTGTCAAAAAATTTGAGATTCAAGATTCTTTCTTCTCCAGTTCATCGAAGATCTTTTCAATTTTGATTCAAAATTGTTGAAGTTTTTGAGATTCAAAATTCTTCTCCTAGTTTATTGAAGATCAGTTGTCGAAATTTTTGAGAAGATTCATCATAAATATCTTTGGTACTTAGCATTTTACTATTTACGTATCTTGTTTAAATTGATAAATATTGTATTTATACTAGATACATTAAATAAATTGTTGTTGTTCATAAGATGTTTGATTTGAGATCAATACATTACTGTGTGGTAATTGCTATGTAATTGATACATTTAATATAAATTTGAATTTATGTATCATATCTAAAAAATTAGTGCACGATACATTACTATTTATGTATCTCATTTAAATTGATAAGTATTGTATTTATACTAGATACATTAAATAAGTAATTGTTGCCCATATGATGTTACATTTGAAATCGATACATTATCGGGTGATAGTTGACATGTAATTGATACATTAAGTATTAGTTCAAATTTACGTATTCTATCTAAAAATTAGTGCATGATACATTACTATTTATGTATTTCATTTAAATTGATAAGTATTGTATTTATACTAGATACATTAAATAAGTAATTGTTGCCCATAAGATGTTACATTTGAAATCGATACATTATCGGGTGATAGTTGACATGTAATTGATACATTAAGTATTAGTTCAAATTTACGTATTCTATCTAAAAATTAGTGCATGATACATTACTATTGATGTATTTCGTTTAAATTGATAAGTATCGTATTTATACTAGATACATTAAATAAGTAATTGTTGCCCATAAGTTGTTAAATTTAAAATCATACATTACCGTGTGGTAGTTATCATGTAATTGATACATTTAACATAAATTCGAATTACGTATCATATCTAAAAAAATATAGTGCATGATACATTACTAATTTGTGTATCTCGTTTAAATTTTAAGTATTGTATTGTTACGGAATATATTAAACATGTAATTATTGCCCATAAACTGTTTGATTCATATCTATTTAGTCAACTTAATATTTATGGAATACGATTAGAGGATCTTTTCAAAATCATTGTTTTATTTGAATAGGCTAATTATAGAGATATTTTGTAGATAATTAATTTGCTTATCATAATGAAATATGGTCCGACGACACATTTCATATATTATATAATAGTAAATTTATAAGGTAAGTAATTGAATCATTGATCCAACTTTGGAAAATCTATTTGAAGGCGGACATATTTGGCGTGAGATAATATTTTTTCAATTAACAACCGTTTATTGGAACTATAAAAGATTTAAAATCCATCAATGAATTAATAAAAGTAACTGTAGAGAGATTTGTGGCTTGAAAAAAGTAAGAAAAATCATGGGTATGAGATTTCATATTAATGTACCCAGAAAAAGGGATGATGGGAGCAAAAGAAGGGATTTTTAATATTTTTTTAAAATAATAGGAAAAATAAAAAAATATGATAATAAATGGTGAGTAGTTAGTAATTTTTGTTAATTTTATGCTATAGCAAATTTTTTAAAATTGCACTTCGTGGCAGCATTTTAGTTTGCTATGGATGTTTCTTTCTCTATATTCGCTAGTCCTCCCCTTTTGTATATACATTTTGATTGTATAAAAAATAAATAAAAAGGCGCTAATTTCGTTATATAAAAAAGGAAAAAAATCTCTGAAGTCACGCACATTCTGTTTCATTATACACAGTGACTCTAATTGTATAAATATTTATATAATTCATATAGGTACATTGTTGTACCACTAGTAAGGCAATAAGTATTGATATTACTTATACAAACAAATTCTAATGTATAATTGTTACATAGTGTATTGAAATACAAACAATTTATAAATGTGTATAAGTGTGAGCAAATGTGTATGGACGTTAAAGAAACATTATACAGTAACTACTAATATTATACATTTATACACCCATAATTGTATAAAAAAAAGTAGAAGAGATGAATTAACACAAAAAATATTTAGCAATCAAACTGACGGAATACAATCTTTAAAATTCATGATCTACGATGTTTCTCCTACATTTAACACAAATATGAAAATCAGAAAAGTCAAAACATATGTAATTCAAATAGAGCGATTTTATGAATTCCGAAAGCAAAAGGTAAAAGCACACAAGCAGGACAAAAGGTCAAGGTAATAACTATTGATATTATGCTTATACAAACAAATTCAAATGTATAATTGTTACATAGTATGTATAGTGAAATACATCAATTTATGTATGTGTATAAGTGTGAGCAAATTTATATGGTTAAATGAACATTACACAATTACTACTAATATTATACATTTACACAACCACAATTGTATAAGCAAGTAGTAGAAGAGATGAATAACACAAAAATATAAAAATAACATAAAATTGTAACATATACATAAATGATTATACATATTTCTTAACATGCTCCAATGACCCAGAAACAACAACTTCAATTTTATCATTGTGTTCTGTATAAACGTCAGCTTTATCTTTCCTTTTCTTACTTGACTCAACAACAACATCAACCTTATCTTTGATACCTCCATCCAGAAATCTAATTGGGTCATTCCTCAATTTGAATTTGATCTCTTGCATTGTATTTGATTTAGACATTGAACCTGAGATCTCTCCAAAATCCTGAGTTAGAGTCAAGGAAAACGATGGATGTTCAATATTATTTACGACATTCAATGGTATAACTCTTGTGAATCTCTTCGATTGAGATTGGGCATTCATTGTTTGAACCAAAAATTTATATGAATTATGAACTGATGTGAAAAAGTAGTTTGAAAAAAGTGGGGAAAAAAATAAAAAATTGATAGAATGAGAAGAGTTTTTGGCAGTACCTGAAATTTTTGAAGTAATTTTGAAAACGCGACGAGGATGTGCTGGAGAAATTTGAAATTTGAAGAGAAGATATGGGAGAAATTGAAGAAAATAGGAGAAGAGATTGTATAAAAGGAAGAGAAAAAAAAAGTTTGTTTCATTTTATTTTTTAAATAATTTATACAAATCAATGGGGCCTGTAATAGCAAAGTGATCGAGATTTGCTTATTAAAGGAAATAGCTAAAACGATAGCTACTCCATTCAATTCAAATTATTAATTTGTCATTCTCTACAATTATTCCTTAAAAATATTACTTATCTTACTACTAATTAATATATGGATTAATTACGAAAATTACACATTTTAGTTTACTTATTACCATTATCCCCTATAAGTTATACAAATTTCCAAAATTTCTCATTTTCGCGCATAACATTAATGTATCTCGCACATCATATTAGTGTATCATGTATAAAATGTACCTCGCGCATCCGATTATTGTATCTCGCGCATCATATTAGTGTATCTTGCGCATCAAATTAATGTATCTCGTGCATCAGATTAGTGTATCATGTATAAAATGTACCTCCCGCATCAGATTAGTGTATCTCACGCATCAAATTAATGTATCTTGTGCATTATATTAATGTATCAGCGTTATATTATTGTATCCGTTTTGAGAGATTTTTGTAATTATAAACTTTTAAGGGATAGATTGTAATTTTACCTTAAAAATATGAGATTTATATAATTTGCTCATAATATATTGAGAAAAATATTTAGATACATATATTTTTGCTATCAAATACATTAGAATAGGGATAAAGGTGAACGAGATAGTGAAGAAGGCAAGCGAAATTTGTTATATGCTCCAGATATACACGTATATGTATGTATGTTGTGATATCATCATGTATCTAATATACCAAATACATGAGAGAGTGGCGAGCGAGACGGGAGAGAAGCGAGGAAGGCAACAGAAAGGAGAGAGATTTCTTATGTATCTCAAATATATATGAATCCACTTGGATACGTTGTACCTAGAACAAATTATACTTAATCTTGAGCTCATGTATTTCGAGATACATGCATCGACGTATCTGGATGCACAAAATCTATTAATATACACAATATTGTAACTAGAGTATATCTAAATAATTAACTCCTAAACTAGTGGATTTATGTAAGTTCCTCGACAATATATCTATTGGATAAAAAAAAGGGAAACTTACAAAAATATGTTATATTAAGCAAATATTTATCATTTATAGCAATAAAAAAAATCACTTGAATACTTATAATATAGTTTTGATACATATAGCAGAAAACAATTTATAAAGCACATATAGTACAACTTTTAGCGATGTATAACACATCTATCGCACATTTTAATACACTTATAGTATATCGTTCAATTTTTTATCAAACCATCATAATATATGCTAAAATACTTATAATACATCTATATTTTATGCATAATTTATTTTTAATGCATAATGCAAATTTAATATAATATTGCTATAAATGATAATAAATAAAAAAATATCGTTAAAATCAGTAATTATTTATTAAAAACTACACTAAAAAATACTCACTCAAGTAATTTTTTCATCAAAATTATCTATCTAAAATAACTTAATTATCACTTATCATCCAAAATGGTCATTCCGCCACTGTTCTATTCCAACGAAGTGTAACTTTCTTCTTATTTCAACCATTAAAGGATTTTGTTTTTCTCTTCCTTCCTCCTTCCTCCTCCTTTGCTGCTTTCCTTCTTCTATGTGACTGTACGTGAAAGAAAAATTAAGATTTCATGTTTAATTATTAAAATTTCTTCAAGATGTGTCACAAACGCTAATTGTATATATTAAAAAATTTAAAACGTATAGAGATGCTCATATATAAAATTTAGGACGGTTTGAAAGATATTTTGAGTTGATCTGAATTGGAAGACTCCATTAGCGATTAAAGTTTCTTTAATGATCAATGTTGAATTTCAACATGTCGCAAACATGAATCGTTTCAAGTGAATAATATCTCAAAATATTGAGAGAAGGTCATATCCAAAATCTGATACTTTTTACACAGGAGATTTCGGTTGGTCCAGATTGGAAAAAAAATAACTTGTAATGTATAATATCTTATAATCAAGGGAAAATTTCATATATGACAAACAAGTTTTTTAAAATAACACTCTATGGGTATTTTATATAACTACATTTTATAGGTGTAGTTTAGTTTGTTGTTAAGCATTTAATTTGTATATAACATTTTTTGGTTAAAATTTTATACAATATTTTATTCTATAAATAAATTGAATCATAAGCGCTAAATGGCAACATAAGATTTACATAATCCCATTATTTAAGCTAAACGTTCAAAATTAAATATTTTTTCCAAAAAAGAGTTCTATAGTGATTGAAAGTCCATAACATCTTGTCCTCAAATGATTAAAGCATCCCCTTAATCAATAATTTTGTATATTCAACGCTAGGTAATCGTTTATTTCAAGGAAACTTCATGTTTTGAAGCGGCAAGAAAGTATACAATTGATTTGTATAGTATATAATTAAAGTCTTGAATAACGAATAATTTTTGTTTTATTGATTCTGATGTTTCACAAAAATTTGTATCGTTTATACAAGATTATATTGACAATTTTATTCTATTTTTTTGTTCGGAAAAAGTTGAGTGATATGATTTGTATATATGCATTGTATATGATTTGAATACAATTGTGTTCTTTAATGCGAGTATTTTTTTGTATTTTATACCACTACTTATATGTATGGGCAACTTTCACATATAGAAAACATAAAATTCATATTTGTATGCTATAGCAAGGTTTGCATAATTGCATTCCATAGCAAACATATAAATGTATAATTCGCTATACATATACAATTAAAGCGAATTATATAAAACGAAGTGCTTCGTTTTTAAAACGAGAAAGAGAAAGAGACTTGGACAGAGAATTGTATAAAACGAAGTGTATAAAACGAATTGTATAATTATAAGTGTATGGAACGATTATATACAATTTGAATTTGTATAAAATGAGAAAGAGAGAAAGACAAAAGAGACTTGGGCAAGGAATATACAATTGAATCGAATTGTATAAAACGAGAAAGAGAGAAACTATATACAATTTGAATTTGTATAAAATGAGAAAGAGAGACAGCAAAAGCTGACCAAAAATATATGTATTTATACAATTTCCTCTCGCTTTATACAAACATAAACATATTTTATACATTTGTGTTTGTATAAGGATATATAATTTTTTAAGAAAATTCGGATTTGGGGAGAGATTTTAGGAAAAATTGAAAGAAATTGAGAGAGTAAAGATAGTTAACAGATTTGTATAAAAATAGAGGGTGAGCCACAACCAATTAAAAATAATTGATTTGGGAAGAAATTTTAGGGATAACTGAAAGAAAATGGGAGTGAAAAGATAGAGAATGAATTTTGATAAAAATGAATCTTCCGTTTGATGAGTGGGTCCGAACTAAATGGCAAATTTGTGCAAAATTTGCTACGGAATACAAATGTTTTAAACAATAGCTATAAGATTTATTTTGATTTAAATGTTTGCTATTATGTACAATTTTCCCTATATGTATACACATATACTTCAAGCAATTTATATAAATACATATCAATATACAAGTGTGATTTAGGCAGAAACTATACATAGACTTCAAAATAAAAATTGTAAATAATGAATAAAATATATAAATATCAATATACAAATTTAGATGTTTGCGCATGAATCTAATTCACTATAAAAAAATTAAAGATACAAAATGTTTCAGTTAAGTGTTGCATACAATTATATGTTTTTATACAAAACTAAAAATTTGTATAAATAAGCTATATTTGTATTTACATTTTCTTTGTAATAACTATAAATTTATATGTACATGAGTATGTGTATATGAATATAGTACTTAAATATACAAAATATATAAATATCTCAAGCAATATTTGTATATATTAGCACAATATACAAATCATTATATACATATACTTCAAGTAATTTGTATATACACAAATCAATATACAAATGTGATTTAGACAGAAACTGTACATAGACTTCAAATAAAAAATTGCATTCAACTAAATTTTTTTATAAATATCAATATACGAATGTGATTTAAGCAAAAAATATACATATATACTTCATGTAATTTGTATAATACATATCAATATACAAATGTGATTTAGGCAAGAATTATACATAGACTTCAAAATAAATATTGCATATAACTAATAAAATATAAAAATATTGATATACAAAATGTGATTTAAGCAGAAAATAAACATACACTTCATGTAAATCATGTTCCTGAGGGCTATCCCAATAAGAAAATGAAGCCTGATTGGGCAAAAAATGAGAACAATCGAAGGGATAGAGTATGTTCTATTTATTCGATTCTTTCAAGTTGTCAGTTTCTGATGAAGCAGATCCACTCTCCTTAGAATCATTATTTATGGTTTTTCTCTTACTTCCTCCTTCAACAATTTTAATGTCTCTAGCCTTCGCATTCTTGATGTCTTTTCTGAATTGCATCGGGTCATTTTTTTCTTGGATCTCAATTCTTGAATAGATTGTTCATCTTGAACTTGCTTATATTTTGTCGTAGACCCTACATTGACCCCAAAATCCTGAGTTAAATCCATTGAAAACGATGGTGGATTGTCATCAACATTGATATGCTATGACATACCTCTCGTAATCCTCATAAATGGAGATGAATCATCCATTCTGATTTTGAAAAATTTATAATCTGATAAGTAAGAATGAATTTATCTAAAAGAATATGAAAAAATACAAGCATCATACATATACAATTGTTGAAGAAGGAAAAAAGAAAAAAAAATAAATTCACCCACGATTTTGGCGGTTAACTGAGAAAAGTGAAAGCACAACTTAAGGGAGAATGTGGAATTCAAAATTCAAATTAGAAGTAGAAGAGTGATTTTAGGAGAACATGGAATGGAAATAGGAGAGATAAAATTAATTTAGTATGAAATTATATACAAAAGCATATGAAAGACTCTGTTGGTCGGTATACAAAGAGGTGGTGAGTCTCATTAATTATATATGGCAAAAAAAAAATAGAAATTGTATTTACTGATAGGAAATAAATTAAACTATACCCTTATTAACTAATTATTTAGTGATGTTCGTCAACTCACGTAATATATGGATCTATATACATTTTTGATATATAGTTATACATTATTTATACACATTTATATATTATAAATACATAATTAGATATATATACAATATAGATACATTGCATATAACAAATTTTGTTGAAATTTTAATGTAGCCTATATATAGTTAGTAAGAATTTCATATCTTTTTGGGTGAAGTACACAAATATCTATAAATTTTAGGGAAAATCGTATATAATAGCAAATTATTAATTCAAATTAAATCGTACAAATATACTTTGATTTAATTATACCCTATAGCAAACTATTGCTATTTTTGCCTCTCTCCCTGGTGGAATCTCGCTCGCCACTCTTGTTTAGTGTCAGTCTCGCTCGCCTCTCTCGCTTTTTATACAAACACAAATGTATAAAATGTGTTTGTGTTTGTATAAAGCGAGAGAATATTGTATATATGCATATATTTTCGTTCTCCTCTTTCAGATCTCGCTCGCCAGTCCCCCAGATCTTGGTCACCACCCTCACCCTCTCTTGCTTATTCAAACAAAAATGAAATGTATAAATTATGTTTCTGTTTGTATAAAGTCAGAGAAAATAATATATACACATGCAAATACATATATCTTCGTCATATACACTTATAATTATACAATACAAATATTTTCCTACCCAGTTTTCTTTTGCCTTTCTCTCTTCTCGTTTTATACATACACAAATTATACAATTATATTGATCTTTTATATACAGTACAAATATTTCCCTACCCAATTTTCTTTTGTCTTTCTTTCTTTCTTGTTTTATACATACACAGATTATACAATCTTTTGTATACAACTGCTTTATTTTGTATATGTATAGTGAATTATACAACTGTTTTGTTTGTATATGTATAGCGAATTATACATCTGCTTTTTTTTTATATGTATAGCGAAATATACATATTTATGTTTGCTATGAAACGCAATTATGCAAATTATAACTATAACATACAAATATGATTTTTATGTTTGCTATATGTGAAAGTTACTCTAAGGGTGTGTTTGGTATGGAGGAAAATATTTTCCATGGAAAATATTTTCCTCGAAACTGTTTTCCTGGAAAATAAGTAGATTTTGGACTTATTTTCTCATGTTTGGTTGGTGAGTAGAAAATATTTTCCGGAGATGATTTTGTGTTTAATTTATGAATGAAAAATGTTTTTGAGGGACATCTTTTATTTTCACTAGAGTAAAAAATAATTTATGAATTTGAAAATATTTTTTAAAAATAAAATTATTATTTTTTTGGGGTGGTGGTGGTGGTGGGGGTAGTGGGTGGGGGGAGGGGGGAGGGGGTAGGAGTGAAAAAATAAAAATTTGAAGTTGATAGTATTTTTAAAAAACAAAATTAATTTTTTGGGGGTTGGGGGTGGGTGGGGGCTGAGGGGGGGGGGGGTAGGAGTTTAAAAATAAAAATTTGAAGTTAAAAATATTTTTAAAAAAGCAAAATTAATTTTTTGGGGAGGTGGTGGGGTTTGGGGGGGGGGTGCTGGCCGGGGGGGGGCTCAGGGATCAGGTGAAAAAATAAAATTTTGAAACTGAAAATATTCTTTTAAAATTGATGTTTTTTTTCCAAAAAAAAAATGTAATTTGAAATTAGAGGAGAATCTTGGAAAAAAATTTCCTTAATTTTTGAAGGGAAGTCATTTTCCTTAATTTTAAGGACAATGAGTTGATTTGAAAAATATTTTTCAAAACTTTTGTCCCAATTAAACATGGAAAAATTGCCAAACACACTCTAAATATATATATATATATATATATATATATATATATATATATATATTAGATAACCTTAAAAGGCGGAAGAATATATTTCTTTTTCATGCCTTCTGCTTTGGTATCAAGACATATGCAACTGAAACTTTAGCAATATTTAATATCATTACATAAAAATGAGTTTTAGCTATAATTAATTAAAAATTATTGCTAAATATGTATTTTTAGCAACAATTAATATTCTTTGTATATGTTTCTAAAAGATTTAGTGGCATTGAATCTAATGACACTTAACTAATGCCGGTAAAGACTTTAACACTCTTTATTAATGTGTCTATTTATTATTGCTAAAAGTTATTTATTGTAGTGTATGTGAAACAGATGGAAAAATGAAAAGTGTTAAATGGGTTTTGTTAGACTGTTATATTAAAAAATAAAGGAAAAGGTTAATTAAATGTACTCTTGAACTTTTAAAATGGTATGTCAATACCATCCGTTATACTTTTCGTTCATCAGAGCGCTTGCCCTTCAATAATCAATGCACATTTGCCTCTCTCATTTTGCCCCTCCTATTATGGCGCATTGACTCAAACTCAATGTCCTACCCATATAAGGCGTGTTAGACCATAATTTATGAGACTCGAATCCAATCCTTTATCATCACGGTGCATCAAAGCTCAAATTAATGTCTTACCCTCTTGGTGCGGTAGAACATGAATCTATCATCTTAATCTCAAGCTTTTTTATTATGGCGCATCTGGACTTTAACCTGATGGCTTACCTTTTTTGGTGCGATGGGACTTGAATCCACCGGTTTATCCTTAACCAATGGTATAATAGACCGAAATACAACATGACTCACCTTTGAGTCTTTCAAAATAACCAAAATAATAATCAAGCTCATGCTACTAAACTTCATATACCTTCTTTCATTTAAGAAATTATGTAGAGCATGACATAGTCAATCAGTAATAGTATATGCCTTTAGTTCCTACTTAATATTAGTCATCGAACATTAATGTATTCTTATCATAAAAATATTCTAGAAAATACATACCTGATTTTATGCATATTCTATCTTGATTCTAGTAGTTATCATTTTTCTTCTTAATTCTCATAACGAGATCAATCAAAACTTGAATTAAAAAAGAACTAAAACTTAGTATCAATTGGCTAGAGTGTCGTATTGATAACATATTATAGTAAAATATAAGTAATATACTACAAGAAATAATACAGACAAAAGATATATGAGGAGTAGAATGTGGTGGTCAGCGAATGCTTTTGAAGAGATTTGAAGGTTGAAGGTTGTTTCTGTCTATAGCTCAGGAAGCATTGTCTGAAGTAATTACAAGAAGAGGGAAGTGACCACTCTGAAGTTCTTTTTCTTTGATTCCAATAACCAATATCATACAAGACGGAAGTCATGAGCGATAGCGAAGATAGGTATAGGTCTTAGATTAGAGTGTCAGTGCCCCTCGAAAAACAGGGAACCAAACTATTCTTTTTGTTCTTAAGTATAAGAGCAACATTTATGAAGGATGAGAGAAGAAGTTGCTCCAGCGGTGCAAGAGTCAGCGCTGGTACTCTTTCTAGATATTGAAATAGTGTTCAATCATCCGGTGCTCTTGCTGGTCTTGGTGGTAGGGCAGTAGATAGCTATAAGAAACTATTGTTGAAACACTGTGAGGGGAGATCATCTCATTCAAATGTCTTCATATCTGTCATGTGTATCTTTTACAATGGTGAATCAGTGAATGAACAACCCTATTTATAGGCTAGAAATCATTCCAGAAATCACTATATTAAGTATAATAATAAATAGATACATTCTTATCCAAAGGTTTATAAAATTTAAAAATACACATAAATAATAAATATAAATTAATCGATAAACTCAATAAACAATCCACTTAATTCGATGAATTTATAACATAAAGGTTTACTTGTAAGTTCTAACATAACTATCTTTTTTTCCTTTTCAAATAATAATAATTTATGCACTGTTATGTTATAGTGATCACTGTGATATAATATAGGGCTCTTATATTATTAACTCATACCTATATTTAACATCGAAGATTTTGTGAAGGATGATGAAAATTATTTTTGCCAAAAAATTCAGGCCAAGGGGAAATTTATTAGAGTTTGCCTCGAAGTCTCTAATTAATTTGGATTCTATCGGTGCTTTATTTCTACAAATTTTTCTTGATACAAAAGATTTTTGGTGGAAAAATTTTCCTTGTTGGAAAAAGTGTATTTGGTTAATGTTTATCTAAGGAAAAGTTTTGGACTTTTGTAAATTAAAGATCATTTCTGAATACAATATTATTCACAATGTAGAAATTTAAGAATTTTGTTTAAAGGTTAATTATAATTTTTTAATAGTTTTAATATTTCTTTTATATTAATTTTTTCATATGTGACCAATTAATTAATTAAACTATATCAAAATATCATGTTTTTTTTAGTTTAGTTTTTTTTTTCTCGTTAATTTATCGCCACTAATATTTACAATTACTAACTTCTGCCTGACAACTTGTTTATTTTGATCCCAACAATTTTAATTTTCAAGTTGACCAGGATAATATAATCATAATGGATAATGACATCGTTGCCCTTTATATCTCAAACTTGCTTATATAATAAGCTTCAAATTTTGACGTAATCGTAACATTTACTTCAGCTATATACAACCTTAACTCTTTATTATCTAAAATATTTTTCTCTAACCGATTGATGTCGAAGAATCAACGGATATGAATTGTGGTTGGGGTGAACTGTCACTATATACATATTGTTATATATTGAACTGAGCATATATATATATATAGAATTTTTGATCAAACTAAGACATTATATAAAGCAATTTATCAAAACAATATATTTTTCTAAAATTTTACAAAAACTAGTATAAACGTATTTCACAGTTACATTTAGGGTATATTTCGTTTTTTAAAAACTAACAGCGTTAGGTTGATATACGTTACTGTAAGTAACGCTTTACTCCTAAAACGTTATTTTGAGTAACATTTTTCTCTTAAAATGTTACTGTGAGTAACGGATATCAATCTAACGCCGTCAGCTTTTCAAAAATAAAATATACCCTAAAACGTTACTGTGAAACGCGTTTATACTAGTTTTGTAAAATTTTAGAAAAACATATTATTTTGATGAATTACTTTATATAATAACTTAGTTTGGTCAAAACCTCAGATATATATAATAAACCGTGGAAGTGTAAGAGTATTTTTTGTGTGTAAATAGTTAGTTATATATAAAGTCAATGTTACTTCCCTTCCATGTGTATACAAAATCTATAATAAATATGTTTCAAATCCTCATCAATAACGTGGTACCAAGTACCTTCAAGAGGAGATCTCCATAAGGGATTTATTATCCCTTTATTCTTTTTTTTAATTGATTGCTTGTTTTGAGTGATACATTTGTAGACAAATATTCAATCTTTATTTGCATATTTAATGTTTTGTGCTCTTTATTTATTGTCATGAACTATTCAAAACTAATAGAAAATTGTACCTTGGTTTTTAAGCATAGATTCACTCTCAAAATATGATGAAAATGAAATTCATTGGAAAAAAAAGGGTATGATGTACTCCTCAATTTTGTGATTAAAATATGATATATCTTTCGTTACAAAAGTGGGCCACATATACTCCTATAATTACATAAATGATCCGATTTTAATCATGACACGTGAAACGAAATGTCTATAGGGTAAGAAAAATAGTCAAGACATGTGACCATATCTAATCACGATACGTGGAGAGTAGTGAGAATTACTCAAAAACACAATTAGACAAGACACATGATTGAATGACGTGTGAAAGGTAATAAAAACAACAACCATACCCCAAAGTTTGAGGAAACTTATTGTATTTGTGGTATATTACACCAACATGATTTACGGTGTGAGATTAATTAACACAGGGCCAAGGTTTAATTGGAACACCAAGAGGTAAAGTCAGCAACCAACACTAGCCCTTATGAAACTATCTAGAAGATAACTTTATATAGTTTAGTATACTTTTTCCTATAGCCAACTGTACTTATGATCCAAATATTTAAAAGACTAATTATCATAAGGGGTTAGTTCTGGCTTGCCTCTTGCATTCTCAATAATCAATCAATAAATTGATCAGGTCTTAAATCATTTCACTAAACATCTTGTGTAGACTGATTAACATTCCTAACACAATGACTTAGTCTGTTTTTCACAAGAGGAACCAACTGATTTTTCATCATAATCGCGCATTATTTGCACAACCTGAGTAGTAAAAGATAATGAAACTACAAGATTTACGCGCAACTATCTTCTTTCTTCTATCCTTGCTAGCAATTCTTCCTCATATTATTGCTACTCTTGATTCTGACAAACATGCTCTACTTCAATTTGCTGTATCTGTCCCACATCTTAGCAAACTCAACTGGAACTCTGCTTTGTCAATATGCAATTCTTGGATTGGGATAACTTGCAACAAAGATGGAACGCGAGTCGTTGCAATTCATCTGCCTGGTGTTGGACTTACTGGCCATATCCCAGCCAACAGCATTGGCAAACTAGATGCTCTTCAAATCCTTAGCCTAAGAGCAAACAATCTAAATGGAAATCTTCCTTCTGATATCCTTTCAATCCCTTCTCTGTACTCTATCTACCTTCAACATAATAACTTCTCTGGTGATATTCCTGTTTCCTTTTCATCAACACTTGGTGTAGTAGATCTCTCGTTCAACTCTTTTAATGGACAAATTCCCCCCACCATCAAGAATTTGCCTCGACTATCCATGTTGAACCTAAAGTTCAATTCATTATCTGGATCAATTCCCAATCTTGATGTGTCAAGGTTGAGTTTCTTGAATTTGAGCTACAACATGCTAAATGGCTCAGTTCCATATTCCCTTAGGAAGTTCCCACTTTCTTCTTTTGTGGGGAACTCTAATTTATGTGGAACACCTTTGAGTAGCTGTTCTTCGAGATCTCCATCGCGTAAAGATGACAACTTTAAGAAACATAGTAATGAAATTATCATTGCAATTGCAATAGGTGGTCCTTGTGTGATTATTCTCCTTGTTTTATTCATCTACTTCTGTTGTATTAACAAGAAGGTTAATAATAACACAAGCATGAATGAAGAGAAGAATGAGAAGTTAGAAGACTTTGGAAATGGGGTTCAAGATTCTGAAAAGAACGAGTTAACGTTCTTTAAAGGATGCTCTTATAACTTTGATCTTGAGGATCTGTTAAGTGCTTCTGCTGATTTTCTTGGTAAAGGGAGTTATGGAACCGCTTACAGAGTTTCGTTGGATGAGGTATCGATGATAGTTGTGAAAAGGCTGAAGGAAGTAAGGGTTGTTAAAAAGGAGTTTGAACAGCATATGGATATTGTTGGAAAGATTAAAAGGCACCCAAATATAGTGCCATTTCTTGCTTGTTATTACTCAAAGGATGAGAAACTTCTTGTTTGTGAATACGTCCCTTATGGTAGCTTGTCATCCGCCTTATATGGTATACGCTCCTTAACTCTTCTTATATAAAACTTCATCTTAGCACAGATCATGTTTGCTGCACATTATGCTGCTGTTAATAGCTATTCCAATTCCAGCTTTATGATTACATGGTCTTTAGCTTAAATGGAGCGACATGATTGACGGTGATTCATATAGCCAACTAGTAGTAGTTGTTGTTGTTTCGTACTGTTACATGATCTTGTTTATAAATATATGCCTAGAGTTAGCTTTTCAACAGCCTTGCATGGTATACAAAATTACACTGTTTATACATGATTAAAAATCACTATTTATGTATACATAGTAGATGTTGAACTCCTATGGTTATTGCATCTTTTAAACCTCCTAAGTGAAAATCCTAGCTCTTGCACTAACGGTATATGTTGCTCAACTCTGATTGAAACTGCAGTGTCATCGATCACTTGCTACAGATTATTAATGATTGATGTTTTGGGCTTTATTCTTACATGATATTGGTTATATAGCAGGTAACGGAAGAACTCGACTAGACTGGGATACCAGATTGAAGGTCTGTCTTGGAGCAGCAAAAGGAATAGCATATATCCACTCTGAAGGTGGAGTGAAATTTACTCATGGAAACATCAAAGCATCCAACATACTTCTTACAAGGGACTTATTTGGTTGCATTTCTGATTTTGGCTTAAGCCCTCTAATGAATCACACATCCATCAAGAATAAGGCTGTTGGTTACCATGCACCAGAAGTGATTGAAATGCGAAAAGGCACACAAAAATCAGATGTTTATAGCTTTGGAGTGTTGGTTCTTGAGCTTCTCACAGGGAAATCTCCTCTGCCATTGCCAGGGCACGAGGACGTAGTCAATTTGCCTAGATGGGTACGAGCTGTTGTTAAGGAGGAATGGACAGCTGAAGTTTTTGATGCAGTGTTGATGAAGTACCATAATATTCAAGAAGAGATGGTGCATATGCTTCAAATTGCACTTTTATGTGTAGCAAAGGTGCCTGACATGAGGCCTTCAATGGATGAAGTGATTAAAATGATTGAGCAAATCAAACATCTATAATCAGAGACAAAATCTTCCTCAACAAGCAAATGATCGATCCAATGCACATTCTCATGAATGAACCATAAAGTTTCGATTGATTATGGAGAATGCAATAATATGTCCATGAATTAGACAGTGTTCTACCACGAGCTCTTCTCCTCGTGCTAGTCCAATGCTACGGACACAAGTAACAAACTTATAAATTGTAGGTAGGAGTCCTAATTGTTGTGTGTTTATATGTATTTCTATATGTCAATATATCCTCTCATGTTGTATCGAATAATGAATTAGAAACCATCATTTATTCTTGAGCAAGTATTCTTCATGTTCTAATATGGTATCAGAGCCTTCAACGAACGCGTTGTCCAAGTCATCCATCATGAGAAAACTTGATCAGCTCAAGATATGCTTAAACAAATCAAGTATTTTAAGATATTGGAATGTTCAATTTGATGAAAGTTAAAGGACACATACTACCAGTCTACACTACGGCCCCAATACACCAAACTGTCCTTTAGTTTGTATAGAATATTAAGGAATAATTTTATGTATCTAAAATATTTTATTTACGGGATAGTTAATTTTTAAAAATATCTTTCAAGACACAAGTTAATTATGGCTTTGATTATTTATTCTTCAACAAAAGGCAACAGATGGTATTTATCATGTTAGGATTACTAAAACTAGTTTAATAAAATATACTAATTAAATCAGGTGAAATGATTCTTCAAATCATCCTAAAAAAATTAGTTTTATTAATTCTATTAAGAAACAATTAGTTAGTGTGGATGTCCACTACTTTAGAAATAAATTCTTCATTATTTCTCACTATTAAGATATTAACATCTCAAACCTTCATAATCTTATTTTCTTGTGATCTTCAATTTTTTGTATACTTCTGTGAACATTAAAAATAAAAATATTAAAACTCATATTGTGATCTTGTAGATACTTTGAGAAACACTTTGAAAAAAATTTATCTTATGTTATTCCTCTCAATTTTATTTTTACATTATGATTTGAGCTTGATTTTACAATAAGTTATTTAAGACTCTTCTTTAATTATTGTGATCATGGCATTCAAATTTCAATGAGAGTTTGCAAAGTGGCAAGAAATGTTTCTTTTGTGGTCTCAACTTCTATTGACGTGATAATCACTCATTTGACAGATTCTAGTGGTGCATCTTATAGCTTTTTGGCTGCCATAAGTTAGGAATTCTACTAACTTATGATTTTTTGTTTATTTTTATCTTTTTAGCTAAAAAAAAGTGCTTTAACAATATATAGATTTTTATTTTATTCAAACATTACAAAAATGTTTTAAAATTATTTTAGCTTAAAAGCACTTAAAATAAGTCAATCCAAATAAAATCTTAAAATGATCTATGATACGTGAGTAAATCAATATATGCTTCTGGCTAAAAGCTATATATCAAATCTCTCCTTAATATTGTGGTATTCGTTTGACTTCAAATTATTTTATTATTATTATTGGAAATAACCTCTCTATCTCCACACAGGGGCGAATCTATAGGCAATCGTGGAGGTGCCACGACACCCACTGATCTCGAAAAAAACTTCGTATATATATGTATTATATATTTTATTTGCCACCCACTAAAGTATATGGTGAACAGTCCAATTGGCAGATCAGGCAGCCTACCACCCAAGCAACGCAACCTTGCTTGCAACAGTAATTTTTGGAAGTTTTCTTTCTTTCTTTGTTTTTTCTCTCTTTTTTGTTTCTCATTTTTATTAATGAATCTTAATCATCATAATTAATTCTTAAGTTCTTTTACTTTCTCTTTCACTAATTATTAATCTTATAATATGAGTGTTGCGTGTTTATTCTTTATCAATTAATGATTACTGAATTATGAACGTGATATAATATTATTAAGAATATATTTGAATAGTAATTTTAAGAAATTAAGTTTTAAAAACGATGAATATTATTATTATAATTCTTTTAATTTGAAGCTTCTTTTGATCTCCACCAACGTTCTTGCTAAGTAGGATGATTAGATTGACTAAATTTTTGTATTCTCTTCGTTATATATTTGCAACAATACATGAATATATTAAGTTAACTCTATTAGATAGTTTATACAAACTCAAATTTTAATGTGAAAAATCTCTTTTATTCCTCAAAGTTTCAGCGAATAAGGTTACTAATTCCTAAAAAGAAATAAAAATTAAATTGTTTTGTTAGCTCTAATCTCATATATCTAAAAAATAATATTAGTAACATTGATGTTTAATCGATTTGTTTATAAAAATTTTAAAAAGAAAAATAACTTGATTGTAATCCAAAATTAAAGCAACCGACCCGCTTATCGCACTTGAACAATGTGGCATCCAGGACCTCCGAATCCTAGATCCGCCTCTGTCTCCACAAGATAGTAATAACTAGTAAAGTCTACATGCGTACATTTTATCTTTCTCAGACATCATTGAGTATATTGCTATTGTTGTTATTGTTGAGAAAGGTTATTTGCAAGTATATTGCATGAATGTTCTGCTTTAGGCACATAGATGATAATGATATATATATTATGGTCCACATTTATCTACATGATTAGTTACTCTTTTGAAAGTAATCTATAGGAATAATAATCTTGTGGGTGTAACTCATAATTTCTATTGAGTGAATTGTTGATTAGACCTAATATTGCGAGAGATAATTCTTATTCAGTTGAGTGTGCATTTTTGTCTGGCAAAATTTCTTTTAGTATGTTCTTATAATTTCTTCAAATGTAATCAAATTTGGTATGTTTATGAGTGCCTTCCTAATAAGCTCTAATCCATTATCGGTTGAGGATTTGTTTTTAGAGTAGTGGACATAACAAAATAATAATATTGACCTTCTATATCACTCTTTTTATATTTAATAAAGCAAATAATAAGCAAAAGTAAAAGAAACAATGAAAAGACGACGTTTTTGGGTCTATCAATTTACCAATTGAATTCACCAGAGTAGATGAAGAAAGAAGTTAAAAAAACAAAAATAAATGGCCCATGCAGATCTCGAACGCTGCGACCTTCGCGTTATTAGCACGACGCTCTAACCAACTGAGCTAATGGGCCTTATTGACATAATAAAGGTGAGAATAAATACTAAATATTAACAGCACTATCAATTATTATTGTTTCATTGTAGTTTTACAGAGTTTTTGGCCAAAAACATCCTTAACTATATTCCAAACTTAAATTACATTCTTAAAGTATCATTTCTAGCAGAAAACATCCTTTAACTATACCCAAACTTAAACTATATCCTTAAAGTATCATTTTTAGCAGAAAACATCATTTTATAAGTATTTGTAAATGAACAACTTTCATCCTTTTGTTAGATAAAAAAATTAATGGATCTTACGAAAACATGAGCAGTTATCGTAACTAAAGCCCCAATATACCAAACTGTCCTTTAGTTTGTATAGAATATTAAGGAATAATTTTATTTATCTAAAATATTTTATTTACGGGATAGTTAATTTTTAAAAATTATCTTTCAAGACACAAGTTAATTATGGCTTTGATTATTTATTCTTCAACAAAAGGCAACAGATGGTATTTATCATGTTAGGATTATTAAAACTAGTTTAATAAAATATACTAATTAAATCAGGTGAAATGATTCTTCAAATCATCCTAAAAAAATTTAGTCTTATTAATTCTATTAAGAAACAATTAATTAGTGTGGATGTCCACTACTTTAGAAATAAATTCTCCATTATTTTTCACTATTAAGATATTAACATTTCACACCTTCTTAATCTTATCCCCTCGTGATCTTCGTGATTAATGTCATGTTATGATAACTTTTGCTTTTGTGAACACTAAAAATAAAAGTACAAAAACTCATATTGTGATCTTGTAAATACTTGAGAAACACTTTGATTTTTTTTTTTTAGTCTTATGTTATTCCTCTCAAATTTATGTTTACATTGTGATTTGAGCTTGATTTTACAATATGTTATTTAAGACTCTTCTTTAATTATTGTGATCATGTCATTCAAATTTCAATGAGAGTTTGCAAAGTGGCTAGAAAATTTTCTTTTGTGGTCTCAACTTCTATTGACGTGATAATCACTCATTTGACAGATTCAAGTAGTGCATCTTATAGCTTTTTGGCTGCCATAAGTTGGGAATTCTACTAACTTACTATGATTTTTGTTTATTTTTATATTTTTAGTTTAAAAAAATGCTTAACAGTATATATAGATTTTTATTTTATTCAAACATTACAAAAATGTTTTAAACGTTATTTTAGCTTAAAAACACTTAAAATAAGTCAATCCAAACATGCTCTTAAAATTATCTATGATAGATGAGTAAATCAATATATGCTTCTGCTAAAAGCTATATATCAAATCTGTCAATTTCTCCCTAATACTATGTTGGGAATTTTGTTTTCTGATGGCATTTGTTTGGCTTCAAATTATTTTATTATTGGTTTTGTAAAGTCTGCGTACATTTTATCTTTTTCAGACCTTCTTGTAGGATTTCACTGGATATTTTATTATTGTTGAGGAAGGTTATTTGCAAGTATATTAGATGAATGTTCTGCTTTAGGCATGTGGAATTATAATGATAATTATATTATGGTCCAAATTTATCTACATGATTAATACTTCTTTGAAAGCAATCTTGAGGAATAATAATTTTGTGGATGTGTAACTCCAAATTTCTATTGATAATTGAGTGAATTGTTGGTTAGACGACGTAAAAACAAATATTGGTGGAGGATTTGTTTTTAGAATAATGGACATAACAAAATAATACTAATATTGACCTTCTAAGCAAAATAATAAAACAAAAAATGACAATGTTGTTGGGTCTATTAATTTACCAATTGAATTTTCACAAGAGTAAATGAAGGAAAAACTTAAGAAATAAAAAATAAAATTGGCCCATGCAGGTCTCGAACCTGCGACCTTCGCGTTATTAGCACAACGCTCTAACCAACTGAGCTAATGGGCCTTACTGATATGATGAAGGTGAGAATGAAATATATCTAATAGAAGCACTATCAATTATCATTGTTTCATTGTAGTTTTCGAGTATAAAAGTAGAGAATTATTAGGAGAAGATTGTTAGGACCCGAGTATAGATTAAATTGATTAATTATATTTCAATTGAAACAGAATTATTAAAAGAAAATAATTATAAAAATATCACAACAATTTTGCATCTCAAAGAGCTAGAAGAATGGAGTTTGTAAGAAAATATATTGATTTATTTTTCAAATGTTAAAGTCTTTATTCAATTTTCACTTTAAGCCACTAATGCGCTTGAGTCGTCCTTAATTTGCCTCTTGAAAAATTAATTAGTAGTTAATGTTAAGAGTAGAAACATGAAGCGAAAAAAATGAGTGAACAAGAGATACGTAGTACATAAGATTAGCTTGAACAGTTTCTTATAATTTCACTTGACTACACACGTTCATCATTGCACATATGCAAGTAATAACCACATTGACACTTTGACCATATTAATTCCTCAATATGTATTGTCTTTTAATTGTTCAATTGATCAATACTTAGGGGACTAGACATTTAAATCCCCTTTGCAAAGAAGAGTAATCCACACTATATATACTATATACAAGTTGAAGTATATGAGATGAGAGTATCATCTCAATCAGTATTGCACCCAATAGAAGAAGCCACCTTCATAAGCAAGCCAAATAACAAGAGTGGAGCAGAGAAGAATGGGCTATGATCACTTTCCAATGTGTACACATTCTTTGGAGGCCATTTCTTAATCATTGCATCTTGCTGTTCTGGTTTCACCACTCGATCATACGCTGTTCTTATGTATATTCGAGGCACTTCCTCTGCACCTTCACCTTCTTTAAATCGAGCACTAGCTAAAGCTTGAATTGGTCCAGGACGCAATAACATTGCTGCTAATGTGGAATCCTGTAACAACAATTTCATGAGAAACTGTTGAATTCTCCTAAAAATGAAAGTGGTAAACTAATGTATACCTCGAGTGGACTCATTTGGTAAATGATTTTGCGTTGTAAACTTGTCTTGACGACTGCACTCGTTGGAGGTTGCTCTGGTCCTAATCCAAAACTCATGTCATATACATCAATCGCTTCACCAAAATCAGATAAATCTGGAATCCCCTGTTTTAACAAAGATTCATAACGCGTTAATCAATGCACATATGAATGAGTCAAGATTAAAATTCAATTCAACAAGAAGGGGAAAACATAGATTTGACAATTATATAGTTAAGGCCTTTGTATAGTTTATAATTACATAAAGTACAAATAGCTAACATGTTCAAACTCAAAAATATTAGTACGAATAACTGATATATGCTATTATTCTCCTTTCAATCAAAGGCGCTGATAAAAAATTCACCAAAAACTATTTAATTTCCTTTACTAATTTTAAAAATAAATATATATTCTTTTTTGTGAAATTTAGTTATTTTTTAATATATTTATTATTGATATATCTTTTGTTTCAAAAATAAATAAATTACACACTTAATGCCCTGATATTTTGTGTAGGATTTTCATTGTATAGTGTGTTTTTTCTTAAAATACAAGAAGGTGTATAGAGAAAATAGTCATAATATAGAAATGTTCACTATAATTAATTAAAAAAATATATATTCAAACTCAAAAGGCTTATAATAATAGTGTGAAATAGGAGTAGTTTCCGTGGTCAAAGGGCCCCTAAAGCTAGGAAACAAATATTATAAATTATAATTACCGGGGTCAAATTAGAAAAAAAAGTCTAGCACTAGTCAGATTTAGCATAGTGATCAATGAAGCGAATTAAAAATTATGAAATATCATATTTAAATCTTAACAGAGACAAACTGGATGATTTATTTTCTTTTCATCGGTCTAACCTTGAACCGAACACGGTTATTAAAAAAGGATTAATATATGGATAATAGTCCAGGTAGTAGGACAGGATGATGTAATAAGGCCATAGAAGCAGCCCAAAATAAGAGCTCTTGCAGGCAGGGAAAGGGCAGGGCCAAGGCCTAGAAGAAGAGAGATTCTGGCGGATAATGCCTCAAATGCTACATTTAAATATATAATATGAAAGAGACTTATACTATACAAATAGACAATTTTGTACTAATTTTATTTGTTTAGCCTGCACGGATGACGCAGATTTCTTATACAACAGCCAAAATATCCCTCTTCTTTGTTTTTCTTTTTTTTAACTTTTTATACAAACATATCTCACTATCCTTCACCCCACCTATAGATTATTCGAAATTCATAAACTTAAAATTGATTATCGAAACGCGTATCTCGTTTACTATCATGATCAAGGATGGAGAAGTAATAACTTACATCTTTAACATCTTGTTCAGTCACAAATCCATTTCTCAACATAGTTGCTCCAATATAAACTGCCATCCTTACTTTATTTGGGAATTTGTGAGTTGCATCTGTGACACTCAGTCCTCCAGCACTATGTCCTACCAAAATTACCTAATCATGTGCACAAAGTGTTAATAAGTCTGTTATACACAGTCTTACCTTAAAAAAATAGAATTTAAATAGATCGTGGGATCGAACCTGTTCATTTAGAGGCAAAGATGATAAGAAATTGATGAGAGGTTGATTATAATCATCAAATGAAATAATAGTTGTAGGATCATGAGGATGAATTCCAGCACCTTTAAGGTCAAGACATGTAACTTTATAACCTGAAATCTCCATAAGTGACTTGATTTTGTACCAACACCATCCACCTCCACTAATTCCATGTATTAAAACAAAGTGGATTTTTGATACTTCTTCTAAATTTTCTTCCATTTTCTCTTTTTCTACAAAGTACTCTTCTCCCATCTTGGATTTCACAAAAATAACTAAGGTTTATATATATATACCACTTGGGCTCTCCTTGTTCACTAATTTCAAAATGGGGAAGCAAGGAAGGAAATATTTTTTTTTTTAATTTATAAGTGGCATTGTTTTGCTCTTTGTCAACATGTAGTTGGGATAGTCTCTAATGTCATCATATATATATATATAATAAATGTATTTTATTGTAATTTGTAAATGTAGATTTAGTAGATTATATCAATGTTGGACCAAGACAGCTGGACAGACCATTTAAGTCAACTTAATTTAAATAGCTTTTAAAAAAATTGAGTTAAAAAAATTTTAAATTTATGATGTAATATATATACTCCCTTTCATTCCTTTTCAATTTTCACAATTTTTCTTAGAATAAGAATCAAACAGTATGAACTTTGACTAATATTTTAATTTAATTTTGAAAATCAATCAAATTGAGTATGAACTTTGACTAACATTTTAATATAATTTAATTTAATTTTGAAAATCAGTCAAATTATAAACTTTGACTGACATTTTAATATAATTTAATTTTAACTTTGAGAATCAGTCAAATTAAGTATGAACTTTGACTAATCTTTTAATATAATTTAATTTGACTTTGAAAATCAGTCAAATTAAATATGAACTTTGACTAACATTTTAATATAATTTAATTAACTTTAAAAATTTGTCAAGTTAACCCTACATCCTAACAATTAAAAAAAAATGGAAAGAGTATAATTCTACTTGTTATTTCAGTATTTGAAAGAGATGGGAAATTAGTGCTATGTCGCCTAGACTATTCCCAGTTAGTAATGACTCTTAATTATGTTTAATTAATAATTTTTTTATTACCAAAAAATTAATACTTATAATTCTACTTATACTATATTCTAAAATAGAGAATTAATTAAATTTTTTCCACTAGAACTAGTTATGTTCAAGAGACAAAGGGGTATAAGACGTGTACAAATTAAGAGTTTTTAATATAATTTAATTTATTTTTGAAAATCAATCAAATCTATTTTCAAAAAACACAACGTATTAATTAAAAATAATAAAGAGAAGTGGTTCTACTTGTTATAAATGACATTATTCTGGTCAAGGAGAGTGAAACTTAAATCGATTCTATAATTCCTATCACTTTTAATCAAAGGTTCCACATTATTTATTAGATTTTTTTATTATATATATAATTAGCAGTGAAATTTAAAGATCGTTTTAATTTATTTGTTAAATTTTTTGAGATTATGTTGCTGAAACAAAATAAAAGAATAGTATCATAGGACAGACATCTTCGATAATGGAGATTTGTCAGGTAATAAGAATTAGGGGCATGTTTGTTTGTTTCAAATAATTCATTTCACAAATCAGGTTTGTCGGCCTTTTGACATTTATTTCTTTATTATTTATTATATTATTGTGTAAGCTCTGATTTTGAGGATTTGCCTTATCAATTATCATCAAATATTTTTAAAGTTAATTTTGTACTTTTTAAAATAATTGATGATGATTAATAAGTTAAAACAGTTAAGAAGAACCCAGCAAGCTGTTTCCCCCTAACTTCTACAATTAATTAAGTTCTAATTAAAAACAAGTGTAGTCTCTAATCTCTACGAATTTAGGTTTTAGGGAGTCATTTCCTTATTTTTTTTCTTCCGTATCAAAATAATTGTCATTTTAATTTTTAAAAAATCCTAAAAGTAAGTACTTCATTTTTATTTGTTTGGTTTAATTTGATTTAACATGTTGTCTTAACATCTAAAAAAATAATTTTGCTTGTAGTCTAAAATAAAAATATATCAAAATGTCGATTAATCTTGTGATTTTAAACATGTCAAATAGATAATTGAGATTAAAGAATTGTTAAAAAGGAAAACAACATTCTTTTTTTAAAATTGACTAAAAAGAAAGGTAGATCAAACACATTGAAACAATCGAAGTATGACCATCTTAAGAATTCAAGACAAAAATTAGATAATATATTTTTTCAATTATAATTTTGTATTAAAGAACACTCTACTTCTTTTTAATAATGCTGAACTTTTAAAAAATATCTTTTAACATATGGATAACTTAATAACTATGCATTCTATTTATATTTTTTGTGATGGACATGAAATGATCTAAAATAATACATATTTTGAGATGAAGAAAGTATGTAATAAATATTATTATTTTTTTAACTAAAGAAATGAAACGATAAAAGTACAAAGGTAAACTGAAAGATAGAATGCAACCCCAGACATAAAATCAAGATAAGACTGCCCATGCACATGAGGAACCTTTCTCCAAATATTTGAGCAAAGTAGCAAGGACTCCCTCCATTTACTTGGCCCTATCAAAAGTAGAGATGTTTTGTCTATTTTTAAAAGAATATTATTTTATACTACTTTTAGTTATTCTTTTTAATTTATATTAAGTGAATTGTTGGGAGTAGTGATAAGATACGTTCCTTAAGAAAATATTAAAGATATAAATTAGAGAATATTTTCAATATGTTATAAATCTATTGTATTATACATATGGATTATCCATTAGATCTATCCAAACAAATTGGATTCATGTATTGTTGTTTCTAACATGATAAGAACTTTCAAGATAACTATGTATCTATTAATTAGATGACTTTTGGAGTGATATCTCAACACTATAAATCGAGCTATCACTCACCATTTGGAAGACACACTTGAATAAGAAAAGTTTTGTCCTCCATCTTATACTTCTTGTCTTCTTCTTCTTATTACATTATATTATTCTGAGCTTTCTTTATAATATGTTATCAGCACGAAGTTGCCACTCGCAAAGAAATCCCCAGTTTTCAATTGGAATGAAACGAAATACTTTTCTAATTTGGTTATGAAAATGGCATATGTCAACACAATATCAGGTAGTATAAAATTAATTGAGGGCTCTGGAAAAGCGACCTTATTACTATCTGGAGGGACCATTGATAATGCATTATATTGTAGTAAGTCTCAAAGAAACTTATTAAGTTTCAAAGTTATTCGCCAAAATGGCTACCATGTTGAGACGGCTAATGAAGGAAAGGTTGAATACATTTACATTACTACAATTAATGTAGAGAAGAAAATTGTGCATGAAAAATTACCTGCACTTTCTTCTGATTTGTATTATACAAGTATAAGTACAGTTGAATCACATGTCGTAGTAAACAAAATGTTTACTAGTTTTAATGATTTTATCATTTGGCATGACTGGTTGGGTCATCCCAGATTTAATATGATGCGCAAAATAATTGAGAATTCGCATGGGCACACCTTAAAGAGCCCAAATATCCTTCAATCAAAGGAATTCTCTTGTGCTGCTTATTTTCAAGGAAATTTGATCATTAAATCTTCAACAGTTAAGGTTTGAATTGAATCTCCTGCGTTTCTAGAATGTATACAGGGTGATATATGTGGACCAATTCAACCTGCATGTGGACCCTTTAAATATTATATGGTCTTGATAGATGCTTCTACAAGATGGTCACATGTGTGCTTATTATCAACTCGCAGCGTGACTTTTGTGAGATTGTTGGCTCAAATAATAAGATTAAAAACACAATTTCCAGACTATACAATAAAAACAATTCGTCTAGATAATGCTGGTGAGTTTACATCTCAGGCATTTAATGATTATTGTATATCTACTGGTATAACAGTTGAACATCCAGTTGCGTATGTTCACACTCAGAACGATCTACCAGAATCATTGATTAAACGTCTGCAATTGATAGCTAGACCCAGTGTTTTAAAAGACTCTTTTGGGACTCGTCTCGGGGCTCGCCCTGGAGCGGGGCTTTAGCAAAACACCTCGACATTCAAGTTTGGGACTTAGTTCTACAAGACTCACGCTCTAAGCGCCCGACTGTACGCCCTAAGCACGCCCAACGCCCAACGCTCGGGACTCGCCTAACAGATCTTACACAAATTATGTGTTAAAATCTTTAATTAACATTGTTGATCTTCATAATTCTTGAATAAATGAATGATACACAACTTTTTAATCTATAAAGATAACAAGATTGAGAGTAACCTAAACAACAAATGTAGTATCACATATTTACTATTTGGTAACACTATGAAGGTAATTATATATTACGTAACATTTCTCTTAAAAATATGTAGCGCAATTTTACTTGTGCACTTATCATTGGTCTTCATGATTTTGTCATATGTCTCAAACTTATCATATTTTATTTAATTATTTGAGAGTAATTTTATTTTTATTCATGAAACAGTGATGTTTATACTATAATACTTGTAAGTTTATTGATTATTTTCTTTTAGGGCTTTGGAGGGGGGGAGGGGGATAAATTGTATAGTACGATATATATATTTTTGTAGAAATAATGATTCTTTTATTATTAGAAAGTTAAGATATTAGATTATTTATACTTGTATAGTCATGTTTTATTGTTATTGGTGTAATTATATTTCTCAAATAGTAATTATGATACTTTTTTTCTTTATTATAGATTATCAATACTTATCGCAAATAAAAATCATAATATAATTTCTATATATATATATTATAGGTTTTTAATAAAAAATTATATGTAAAATCATTGAAAGGAATTTAATTAGTAAAAAAATTATAAAATTGAATATACATGAGAGTACGTCCCGTAGATCCATGGGACTTACGCCCCGTGTCTCGAGACTTACGCCTCGCCCCGTACTGTATAAAACGCCTCGCCTCACGCCCCCGCCTTTTAAAACACTGGCTAGACCATTGCTAATGAGAACAAAATTATCTGTGTCTATGTGGGTGCATGCTATTTTGCATGCAGCAGCGCTTGTGCGCATAAGGCCGGCAATTATCATGAATTCTCCCCATTACAATTGGCTTTTGGTCAAGAGCCAAACATTTCCCATCTTAGAATTTTTGGATGTGCGGTATATGTTTCGATTGCTCCGCCACAACGCACAAAGATGGGGACCCAAAGAAGGTTGGGATATATGTTGGGTATGAATCTCCTTCAATCATAAAATATTTGGAACCTATAACTGGAGATTTATTTAAGGCAAGATTTTTTTTATTGTCATTTTGATAAATTAGTATACCCAACATTAGTGGGAGAACAACAACGGTTGGGAAAAGAGATATATTGAAATTTATTATCTCTATCTCATCTGGATCCTCCAACAAATCAATGTGAGCAAGAAGTTCAAAAAATAATTTATTTGCAGAACATTGCGAATGCATTTACTAATCTTCCAAGGATTACTAAATCGCATATTCCAACTGCTAATGCTCCAATTCGAGTTGATGTCCCGACGGGACAAATGGTCAAGGCAAATGAGTCTAGACCACATTTCAAACGTGGTAGATCAATTGGTTTCAAGGATAAAAATCCTTGAAAGAAAAAAAGGAATAAATGATCAAGATGATCATGGGTAGAAAGAAATTTCTCAAGATGAGACCCAAGTCATAACATATGATGAAATATCCGAGGAGGTTCAAACTTCTGAAAACAATGAAATTTCAATGAATTATGTCTCGACGAGAAAGAGGTGGAACCGAAATAATGTTGTGATTGACAACATATTTGCCTATAATGTTGCTATTGACATAATGCAATAAGATGAAGATTTTGAGCCAAAATTTGCTCACGAATGTAGGCAGAGAAATGATTGGCCAAAATAGAAGGATGTAATTCAAGCAGAATTGACTTCACTAAAAAAACGTAAAGTTTTCGAACCTATAATCCGAACACCTGAAGGTATCAAGCCAGTGGGGTACAAATGGATTTTTGTACGAAAAAGAAATGAGAAAGGTGAAGTCGTGTGATATAAAGCCCGATTTGTTTCTCAAGGTTTTTCTCAAAGACCTGATATTGATTACATGGAGACATATTCTCCTATAGTAGATGCAATCACCTTCAGATATCTCATAAATCTGCCAGTTCATGAAAAACTTGAAATACGTCTAATGGACGTTGTCATAACCTATCTATATGGCTCATTGGACCATGAATTTTTCATGAAAATTCCTAAAGCATTCAAAAGTGTCTAAAGCATACAAAGATTCAAGAGAGACTTGTTCAATAAAGTTTTAGAAATCTCTGTATAGATTAAAACAATCAGGAGGATATGGTACAATCGTGTGAGTGAATATTTATTAAAAAAAGGGTATCAAAATGATCCGATTTGTCCCTGCATTTTCATAAAAGGTCGGAGTCTGAATTTATTATAATAGCCATGTATGTTGATGATTTGAACATCATTGACACTCGTAAAGAGATTCTAGAAGTTGTTGAGTGTCTGAAAAGATAATTTGGAATGAAAGATCTCGGGAAGACAAACTTTTGTCTTGGCCTACAGATTGAGAATTTGTCAAATGTAATACTTGTTCATCAATCAACATACATAGAGAAGATATTAAAGCGATTTTACGTAGATAACTCACATCCATTGGGTACCTCAATGATGGTAAGATCGTTTGACATCAATACAGATCCATTTCAAACTCAAGGGAAGAATGAAGAGCTTTTTGGTGATGAAATTTCATACCTTAGAACAGTCGGTGCACTAATGTACCTTGCTAACAATACTCGACCAGATATATGTTTTGCAGTAAGTCTACTGGCAAGATTCAGTTCCTCCCCAACAAAAAGACATTGGAATGGTGTTAAACACATACTTCGATATCTTCGGGGGACCATGGACATGGATTTATTCTATTCCAATGAATCCAAGTCAGAACTGATTGGTTACGCAGATGCAGGGTTGATCCGCATAAAGCTCGATCACAAACAGGCTATTTGTTTACATGTGGAGACACGACAATATCTTGGCGATCAATGAAGCAAACGTTGGTAGGCATTTTTTCAAATCATGCAGAAATAATAGCCATCCATGAAGAAAGTCGAGAGTACGTATGGTTAAGATAAATGACCCACCATATTCAGAAAATGTGTGTTTTTTCGTGAAAAAGAATACACCAACCACAATGTACGAAGATAATGTTGCATGTATATAGCTCAATTGAAAGGAGGATATATCAAAGGAGATAGGACAAAGCATATTTCACCAAAGTTCTTTTTCACGCATGATCTTCAACAAAATACAAATCCGTTCAAGTGATAATCTTGCTGATTTATTCACTAAGACATTGCAAAATCAACGTTTGAGAAGTTGATATACAAGATTGGAATGCGCCGTCTCTGAGATATCAAGTGAAGATTTCATCAGGGGGAGTGAAATACGCGTTGTACTCTTTTTTTTAACTATGATTTTGTCCCAAGTTGGATTTTCCTGGTAAGGTTTTTAACGAGGCAACATTCAAAGCGTATTATGAGATGCGTGTACTCTTTTTCCTTCACTAGGTTTTTCCCGCTGGATTTTGCTAGTAAATTTTTAACGAGGCACATTATCTATGGATATCCAAGGGGAAGTGTTATAAATCTATTGTATTATACATATGGATTATCCATTAGATCTATCCAAACAAATTGGATTCATGTATTGTTGTTTCCAACATGATAAGAACTTCCTAGATAACTATGTATCTATTAATTAGATGACTTTTGGGAGTGATATCTCAACATTATAAATAGAGATATCACTCACCATTTGAAAGACATACTTGAATAAAAAAAGTTCTCTCCTCCATCTTATGCTTTTTGTCTTCTTCTTATTACATTATCTTTATAATATAATATTCATTTTTTTTGATTATTTTCAAATCATTAGTCAAGAAAATGTAAAGTAGTTATGATCCTCGTTAAATGAAGGATAAATTAAAAAACAAAATACCCAATATTTTATTAAAACTTTGAATAATCACTCAAGATATGAAATACTGCATCACTAATCAAAGGTCTTGAATGAGAAACCTGAATATGTTAAACGAACTTGTTGAATGTATATTTTCAAAAGTAAAATTAACATCCCACACACATTTAAGAGGATAAATATCAAGTTGTAATCATACTCTTTAAAAATAAATTACTTATAGCATATTATTATCATCTTATAGCACATCAATTAATAATACATTAATTAAAAAACAAATTAAAAATAAACTATTTATAGCATATTATTATCAAGTTATAGCATATTAACTAATAATATATTAATAAAAAAAATTATTTTATTATTTAACTAATAATTATTATGTTTTAATAATTAGTTTCATTTATTCACTTACCTTTTTTCAACAAAACCTTTTAAATTATTACTGATTAATCAATTACCTTTTAAAGTTTTTAATATAAATAATAAATTATTAAATATTAATCAATTACCTTTTAATGTTTTTAATATAAATAATAAAATATTATTTATTAAATATTAATTAAACTTCATATTATATAGTTACTTTTTAAAAAATAAAATTAAAAAGTTAGAAATTTGATTTTAATTAATTTCATATTATATGGTTATCCAATAACTATCCACCCTCATATCAACCAATACTCTTTTATCTTCCCCCAATACACTCAACCTCTCCCCTATTTACACGCTTCTCTTTCTACCATATTAATTTTGCACGCCTTTTTTCACGTTTTTCTCTCTATTAATCAATTAAAGGCAGCACACATTTCTCTCTCTATTAATTAATTAAAGACAGCACGCTTAATTTCTCTGTCATATTAAATCTGAGCATACATATTCGCACACTTAATGTCATCTTCAAGTAGAAACCCTTTCAAGCTTTAAACTTATTTCCCAAAATCAGATTAAGCTTAAAATTCTTATTCAACTACATCTCTATCAATCTTCCACAAAATTAGGTTTTTTATTTTTCGACCATCAAATTCGCAATATTGCATGATTTTCAGAAAAAATCGTGTTGTACAGATCATCAAACAGGTTTATTTCTTAAAGTTTTTATTTTTTCTCTGATTCTTTTGTCAAATTATTTAATTTTTATATGTTGTTGCTTGATTTTAGGAGAAATTTACGTTGTATAGATAATGCAGGTTTCTTCAAGTTTTATATTTATTTATGTCAAATTCTTTAATATTTATTTGTCTATAAATTTTTAGGATCTGGGTTGTTGAATACAATGTCTAAACCAAATACCCTAAGGAGATTCACAAGAGGTACAAACTATATCGGTAACTTCATGGTTGAAATACCATCTTTTGATCTATGTATAACTCAAATTCAATTGCAAATCTCTGGCTATACAGCTGCGATGGAATTAGAGAAGAAGTCAAATGATGAACTAGTAAGGTCTAGTCCTTCTAAAAGGAAAGTAGGGTCAACGGTGAAAGCAATCGAAAAAAAATGTTACAAGAGGAGGAAAGTAAACAATTTGGTCCCGGACATGATTGGAGAACCGGTTGTTAATGAAGAACAAGACGAAGTGAGTGAAGAATCACATAGTTCATCAATTTCTTCTTCTTCTTCGTCTTCTTGGTGTGTGAAATCAAGAGATGATTTTGACTTGTCACAAAAATCCAGCAGTAGAGATCTTGTAACACTCATGTCTGCATGTTGATAAAATATATTGAACTATATATGTCATAATATATTAACTGTTGTATTTAATGGTAGTATGCTTAAATGAATATTTGCACTTTATTAAATGTGTATGATTTTTGTATAAATTTCTATCGCAATATGCAAAAATATATGAACATTGTATGAAAAATGTATAAATATTGTATAAATTATGAATGTCATATTGAACTTTGATATATGTAACAGAAACAAATGGTATATATATGAACATTGTATGAATACTATATCAACATTTTATGAATGACAGTAAAGTTCAATGTATATATATAGTGTATAAACATTGTATGAATTATGAATCCCATATTGAACTTGGATATATGTAACAGAAACAAATGGTACATATATGAACACTGTATAAATACTATATGAATATTGTATGAATACTATATGAACATTTTATGAATAACAATATAGTTCAATGTATATTTATAATGTATAAACATTGTATGAATTATGAATATCATATTAAACTTTGACATATGTAACAGAAACAAATGATATATATATGACAATTTTTTACGAAACCAAACTTTATAAATGTCAATGATAACAACTGCACTCAATAAAACAAAACGTGTTTCTAACATTCAAAACAACACAATAACAAATCTAACATTACGAAATCATTGTTTTTGCACAGGATAATTTGAACATGTCTTTCTATTGTGTCCAACTTGACGGCATCTACTGCAAGTCATTTTTGTCCTCGGCAAACCCCTTCATCTTTCAAGTTTTGGTCTACCCGCTGTAAAAAATTAATACAAAACATATATTCTAATTTCATTAGAAACATATACTGTAATTTTGAAAAAAAATAAATGGACTTTCATACACAAATGATACACGTTTCGTATAATCTTCATACACTATTTTAAAAAAAATCAGACTTCAACGTTACACAAATTTATAATCAGTTCATATAATTCATACACTGTTAATATATCATTCATTGTCCTATACAATACTCCAATTAAACAAACACAATACATTTTCAATACAAAATTAATATAAAAATATATATTATAATTTAAATAGAAACATATATTGTACGCCAAAATTTATCAGGTTATAACTAAAAAAAAAAGTGAAATATGCAGCTATGAAAATATTCTTGAATTTTTAGAAAAAATGACTTATACGTTGAAAGCAATCTGAAAATAATCGTGAAATTTTGGAAAGAAGACTACTTGGAACGTTGATCCAAATATGTTTGAAAATGACAATCTAAAAGTATTCTGAAAATCCAAAAATATTTGTTATTATCTGGTTGAGTTTTTTAAGGAATTAATTCAAAAAAATAATATTATTTTAACTAACTAGAGATATTTAAGGCAATGATGATAATTTGAAAATGTTTAATATCCCTAAAAACGTGCTAATCATATATTTAACTTTAATTAAACTCCCTAAAAAGTGCAATTATTCATATTAAAAAACGTGCTACCTACATTAAATGTAGCAATTAATAAAGAAACAAAAATTTTATAATTTGTGTTGTCAGTGTGTTAATTATTAACATTAATTAACCATTATTACTTTATTCTCTTAATTTTTAATTAATTGTTAATAACAACTCTTTTTAATAAATTATAATTAACAATATAATTATTAATAAAATGCTATAAAGTGAGATATTAAATGCTACACAATAAAATTAAAACTCTGATATCATAACTTGATAATATTAATATATAAAATGCTATATACAAAATTTACACTTTTCAAAATGGACTCTAAATATGTATTCAAATTAAATTAAAGGTCGACTACAAACATCTAATTAAAAAAGAGGTGGGTAGGGAACACCAAATTAGTGGAGAAAAAAGGTTGCAAAGTGAAAAAGTGGATCAAGTCACCTAGAGGGTAGGACTTGCTGATTACCTTGGAAGTTGAGCTCTCAATCATTTGACCATCTTACTCTCAATTACATAATTTGACAGCTAAGCTGATGATGTGCTTTATTTCTTTACTTTTTTTTTATATATAATGTACTTACAATTGTAATTAATATTTAAATTTCAAAATTTGAGGCTTTAAATTAATTGTGATTAAATTTAAAATTATGTTAAGATATGTATTATACTTAAAAAATACTTTAAAGGTTTATAAGAAGCAGTCCTCAGTAAAGATCAAATTAGAGGTCAAAATTTTATTTAAAATATTTAAATTCAGATTTCTACATATGATTAATTAAATATTTAAGATTAAATTTAAAATTTATGAACAATTTTTTTGGCCAAACCCTAGTTTAAATGTCTAAACTAAACTCTAAACCAAGCTATAAATAATTGCACAATGATATTGTTAAAAGGCTGTAATCATTTGCCAACACAAGCAAGTACGATCAATTATTTAAACAATAAATAAATATTTAGTATTTTTTTATGACCGCCTTGTCTAAATTAATTTTTCCACATCTAGACTAGTTCAAAAAAATGTTTTATTATAATATTTTACAAATTCAGTTATAAGACACGTTACCTTTTATGACCTATTTGAAAAGCCACAAAGAAACTAAAATTAGGCGTAATTGGATGAATTATACTATTTGACATATTTGTTTAATGAAGTAATTATCAAATTAGAGAGCAATTGATTATGAAAGGGTATAATTATCCTTTCCAATTCTCAAGAAGGGGAAGGGAATTGAGAATGGGATGTAATTGTAAGGATATTTTTAATTTCTTCTTTTTGTATTTTGATTTTTCAAAAATATTTTTATTTTATTTTCTTAGTTTAATTTTATTATTTTATTTCTAAATATATATTTTTTGCGTTATTTACATCATTTATCTTTCATTTTCTTTCTATCATTTCTCAACCTTTATATTTTGTGATTTAATGTAGTCTTGTTAATCAATCCGTATTATGAAATCACTTAGAACAGTAAATCCTTGAGGGTAATTATATTATTATATAAATACGCAGGTTGGTTACTTGAAAATATTACACTATAATTGAAAAAAGTTGATTGCGTAAAACTAAAGTTATTTATTCGGATATAATAGCAAATTATTAATTCAAATTAAATTAAATATAGTTTGATTTAATTATATCTCATAGAAAATTGTTGTCGCCTCTCTTTTAGTAAATCTCGCTCGTCACTCTCGTTCTCTCCCTCCCCTCTCTCGCTTTTATACAAACACAAATGTATAAAATGTCTTTGTGTTTGTATAAAGCGAGATAAAATTATATATACATATATATAATTTCATTCCTCTCTCTCCTCTCTCCCAGATCTCGCTCGCCTCTCTCACTTTATACAAACACAAATGCATATATTTTCGTGTTATACACTTATGAGTGTATAAATACGATCTTTCCCTGCACAGTTTTCTTTTATCTTTCTCTCTTTCTCACTTTATACAAAAACAAGTTATATCATTAATTTTTTATATATGTATACTGAAATATAAATAAATTATACAATTATTTTCTTTCGTATATACATAGCAAAATATACATATTAATATTTGCTATAAAATATAATTATACAAACTATAATTACAATATATAAATATAATTTTTATATTTAATATATGTGAAAATTGCTCTTATTTGTTTCCTCAAAATGGGTAATATGTCCCATAAAATTTCTGTATTCATGAAGAATGACTTTGCAATGAAAAAAAAAAAAGAAAGTTTGATTTAAGATAATGTATTAAATTAAAGAAATTAAAGTAGGTAAAGAGTAGCCATCACGTGTTCAATAAAAAAAAGACACCCACTCCAGTTGTTACATGTATATACTTAATAAAAGGAAAAAACATATTTTATATTTGTATGAAAGTTTTTATCTTTCTCATATCCAAAATTATTTAAGTTAAGTTATATATATTTTAACATACATATTTTTTTCTTTTGTATTTCCTGCTGTCACACACTTGCATATAAATAGCATATATTGAATATCATTTTTGTATAGGGCACAAAGAATAAGTTAAATGAGAATGGCAATGGCCGGTCATATCTTGTTGTGAATTTCCCACTGTCATACACTCACGGAGCATGCATATCTATTATCTACGCAGCACACACTTTTAGACGATTTTTTTATTTTAATTTATGTGATATATATTTACTTATCACAATTTCTTAAAAAAAACTATGATTTAAAAGAAGTCATATATAGATGTCTGTATAATTAAATATACAATGAATATTTTAAAATATTAAATACATAGAAATGTATCACTCTCTTTCAGATTAACTAAAAATAAAAGTCAGTTATATAAATTGAGATAGATAGAATATAATTTTTGCATTCGGCACAAAGAAACAATAAATTTGAATAGTATATTGTGACGGAGACCAGGCATAAACTTGTCTGCTCCTATTGAAGATTTGACCAGCAATATTAAGACCAATTTTATCTTCACAATTGACAACTTCTGGTGTATCAAACTGTGATCCGTTTTGCGGATAGCAAAATTTTATTGTAGATAAATTCATGTCTCATATCTCGTTGGTGACAAATATTTCGTAGAATTAATTAATGTGTGCGAAAGTTTATCCATATACCATCCTACATCATGGTCATAAGAAAAATCATATGTACTGAATTTCTTTGTACTACAAGTCTAGAATTATTAGACTAATCATAAGCAAATAAGGTTTACAATTGGTTTTGATATAACATTTCACCCTAGCAAACTTATTAGTGGCTTTTGAATTGATTGTTGGAAAAAAAAAGTTTGACTACTTTTGAATTGTTTTTGTATCAAAACACGTTTTGGTGTGTTACACGAATATTAAAAATTAAATGTTTTGATATACACAAGGTATACAATTTCTTTGCCAATTAAAATGGTACTTTGTGTGTGTGTGCATGTTTGGATAATTTAAGAGAACCATAGAAACAAGTTGGGTAGAATGTACAATCGTGTAATCTCATTAGTAAAAGTCTAAAAATGACAGTGCGTAGGTTTTCAAAATCTAATGTACTGATATATTTGTTAAATCAAATAAATTAATTCAATTAACATTCACAACTATCATAATTTGTTGAAGACATGATTAAATAATTACTAACAGTAATATTATTTCTTTAATGACTAAAGCGCGCATTAGAATAAGATAATGTTTTCTCTAGTGTAATTTGTTTGTCCAATTTTGATTTAATACGGAAATTTAAGTAAAGACAGTCTTTGAATGTCTGCTCGGCCATGTGAGGTGAAACTATGAAATGAAATCATATGAGATAAAGAAGAAGCTTTGTTTGGACATACAAATTGAATTTTTTTAAGTTAGTATTTTTTTTGCTCATAATAATAAGAACAACATAACTTGTGATAGCTATCAAAATAGCCCCAGTTTATTTATACTATCTTACTAAATAAACAAAAGTTCATAATATAAATATAATACAGTCACACAACTATCCTAAATGATACAACAATTATTAATCGAACTTTAGTCCAGTAAAAGAAAATGAACTTGAGTTGTAATGTACGATTCTTTCATGATATGGAAAATTTTCTCACGTTGAGCATGTATTTCTCGATATAAATGGTCCAAAGAAAGATAAGAATTATAAATTCAACTACTATAACTTTAGTTGGTGAGAATAATAGTTATATTTGATATAAATAATTTAAAAACTTGTATAAAAATCGGTAAGAATATTAATATCAACTAGGAATAAAAACTTTGTATGTGTTTCACAAAACATAAAAAAGGGAGTTTGGATCGCAAATGACTACGAGTATTTTGGATGACAAAACTAAATAGATAAAAAATATGTTAATATTTTAACCGTTTAAATTTTTAAATAAAATAATCATACAAAATTACACATGATCAATTGACACTTCGTTGGATAATGTCCATAATAAGAAAGGAAGAAGAAAAGAAAGCAAAAGATGATAACTTGTTTGGGTAGCCATCAATAATTGCGAAGAAAAAGCACAGTATTCGGGACCAATATTTTCGAAAGAGAAAAAGGAGTTTGTTTACCTTTGAGCACACAAATCCTTTGGCTGCTATAAAAAGGTACTTTATAACAAACAAAATAAAGTTGTACCCCTAATATCCTCCATGAGAAAATTCAATTATTTTCAATTAGAATACCATAAAGAAATTCTACACTTTTATCCAATTTAATAGATTATTTATGTTTGTGTGTCAAAGTTGCTATACGTAATCACCTATTACAAGCAAACTTTATTTAATAGTGCAATTTTGTTTGCTTGCAATATGATAAAGGATTTCGGGAAAATTGTATAAAATAGTAAATTTTAATTCAAATTAAATGGTATAGTCATAGTTTATTTTATTTGTAATTCGAAGTAAACATTCCATTTTTATGACATCTGGTTCGGTATACAATATGCAATTTTCGATATACAATTACCCATTTGGTATACAAATGTATAATATGTGTTTGTGTTTGTAAAGAGAAAGAAAAGTGTATATATACAAATACAAATACATATATTTTCGTCCTATACACTTATAATTATATAAATACAAATCTTACTATACAAAATTACAATGTATAAATGAGTTTATACAAAACTAAACAATTTGTATAAAATTGGATGTATTTAATGAATTATACAAATCAAAAGCTCCATAGCAAACATAAAATTTGCTGGAGCGCAATTATACAAACAATGGCTATAACATACAAATATAATTTTTATGTCTGCTATATGTAAAATTGAGATTTATTCAACAAAAAGTTATATAATATATAAAATCAATATATATTTAAAATTTGTAATGCATATCTATAGATCTTGAACCTTAAATATAAGGTTAGAGATTAGTTTAATATATTTAAATCTTAAGTGTTATATTTTAATTTTTTTTTCTTAATAAAAATTCTGAAAGGTTAGAGATTAGTTTAATATATTTAAATATTAAGTGTTATATTTTAATTTTTTTTTCTTAATAAAAGTTCTGAAAGGCTAGAAATTAATTTAATATATTTAAATCTTAAGTGTTATATTTTTATTTAAAAATTCTGAATTCGAAACTGCGGATATATACGTACGAACTAGTAGGGAAACAAGTGGGAAGAGGTCGTGCCACGTTAAGTTGTCTGCCTCTAGTGCTGGACAGTTAATATTACATGTTTCATATATATTTCTTTTTCCCCACATGGGAAACAAGCTACGATTAAAATAATTCAATATTAGGAATGAGTGCCTATTTATTTATTTATATCGTCATTTGTAAATTTAGGAGTGTTAAAAATCGCTACTAAATAAGATTAAATCATAATCTTTAAATAGTTAGTTGTTATTTATAAAAAAAAGTTAAGCTGATCTCAAAGGTAAACTATAATATTAAAAAAATCAAGTCTTTCCCTGGCTTTTGATTTTCTGACTTCATGGTATGTTTTCACAATGAAATCTTTATTATACGAACAAACAATTGAAACTCACTACAACAAAATAATTTTTAGTGGCAATAAAATGACACATTAATGAAGAATGTTAAAGTTCTTATCGGCATTAGTTAAGTGTCATTAGATCTAATATCGCTAAAGCCTTTAGGACATATACAAAGAGTGCTAATTGTCGCTAAAAATACATATTTAATGGCAATTGCTAATTAATTGCCGCTAAAATTTATTTTTGATATAGTGACTATATGGTTCGTAAGCGAAATATTTTATGAGATAATTATATGAGAAAATTGTGTATTATAATAAATTATTAATTCATAATAAATATTATAGCTACAGTTCATTTAATTTTAATTCATGGGAAACACATTGACATTTACCTCTCTCCATTGAATCTCGCATACCATTCTCGCTCGTCACTCTCACTTGTCTCCCTAGCCTCTCTCACTTAGTCACTTTATACAAAAATAAATATATGAATTGTGTTTGTGTTTGTATAAAGCGAGAGAGACTATATATACAAATACATATCTCTCTGTCATATACACTTATAATTATACTAATACAAAATTTCCCCCGCCCAATTCTCTTTTGTCTCTCGCTTTATAGAAATACAAGTTATACAAATACAATGTATAATTTGTGTTTGCATAAAGCGAGAGAGATTTGATATACAAATACAATTGTTTTAACTCGATTCAATTGTATATTGCTTCCACCGTTCCCTTTTATGTGAGAAACTTTGACTCAGTACGAAGTTTAAGAAAGAAAGGAAGACTTTTAAACTTGTGGTTAAAATGAATGATAAAAATTTGTGTAACTGTAAATAATTTAATTAAGGGCAAAATTGATATTTTATAGTTAAATTGTTGCATAATATAAAAACGTGTCATTCTTTTGGAACTGACTAAAAAAGAAAGTAACTCATATAAATTGGGACTGAGGGAGTAACTCAATTCAGTTATATACAAATTCAAAATTTATGCAGATATACAAACACAATCATTAATACATATACATAGTAGTTAAATATATATAATTATCTAACCGATATACATATACAATTCTCCACTCTCTCGTTCGCCTCTCTCCTCTCTCTCCTAATCTCGCTCTCCACTCTGGCCTAACACAAAGAACATATACATATACAAACATAACTATAGCTATAACATTTTTTTATTATTAATAATTTGCTACAATACACAATTTTTCTTAATAAAATCCCATCACGGCTAATAATAGATTATTCTTGTTAAATTTTCTTCCAGAAACTCACATTATTATTTTTTTTACCTTTTACCACAAAAAAATTGAATAGACTCAACTGGATACTCTACTTTCAAACTGGATTCCTATTTCAAAAAATCATCTTAAAAATTGATTATCTTCGATCTCCACCTCAATTAACTTATCAAAAACACTTTTCTTTTTTTTTAAAAATATCTTTCTTCGTAATGAAACTCCATTATTGATAACAACACATGCTTACTAATTTTTGCTTCACAAACTCTACAGAGGATTGGTGTCAAAAATATAGTTAAAGTTCAATGCTTCAAAGTTTGAAAATCGATTTTTCGCAAAGAAGTTATGCTTCAAGTGAATAATGTTGCAAATAATAGATTGGTATTCAAAAGCCTACATTGAAATTCTGAGTGATTTGGAGTAGTTTCTTTTAGGTGTTTTTGAAAAAATATGGTGCTAATTAGGTTCTAGAAAAAAAGGCTAAAGCAATCTTTTGTATAATAATGTATAAAATTGTATATTATTATATATGGATGTATAAATTCCCCTTAAAAGGATATGGTACTAGTGTAGTGAATGAGAAAGAGGTTGAGAAGTTGAGGGCTGACAATGAGCAGCTGCCTTATCTTGTATGTTTTTATCTTCTCTATTACTGCTTACTTGTGCTGGTACTATGTGGCCCATGACCCTGAATTCCTAACGTTTTTCATGCCATATGTGTATGTTTATTGCTACTCATTTTCAATGATGTCAAAAAGGGGAAATATATTGCATAACTTCTTGGTGAAATTAGAGTCTAGCAGAAGATGCGGTTGCATGCTTAGTACATCAAGGAGGGATATTACTAATAGGGGGAATTAATGTTAGGGACATTATTGATGGAGGGAATTAACGTTTTGTTTATTGCATGGATGTTAAAATCATGTGAGGAACTTTCACGTTTGTTTGTCATTAATACGAAGGGAAAATGATAAGTCTTAATACTCCCAGATGTTTTGATGATCTCCTCACAAATGTAGGGATGCAGAGTATGTCCGTCCAGGTCCTTAGGCTATATAGCTGAAAAGTTGTCCACGTCAGAAGTTGGTGAGGTCGTCAGTGTACTACACCAACCAGAAGGAACGAGGTTGTTTGTCCAATGTGTATTAACTCTTGATGTGTGATATATTCAAGACGACAAACAACAAATCATTCAATCATGCAAAAAAAGATGTTCAAGCTTCAAAACAACAAGGAACCTTATTGATCGAATTATTGCTTCATGAACCAGTTGTACTTTGATTGCTTGTATTTGTGCTTATATTGTAGGATTCATTTCGCTTGTGATAGAAATGTTTCAATCTCGGGTGGTGAATCATTGTAAGAACTTAGTTAAGAGTCACTTAGTGTCTTACGTCAAAATCTATATTAATCAGTTGAGTTAGTATAGTGGGCAATGCAGACATTGCTTTTGGGTCATTGAGTGATAGTGTATTACTCAGAATAGAGATTATAGACACATAATTTTTGACCGAACTAAAATATTATACCATTTTTTAGAGCTTACATATTTTAAAATTTTAAATTAAATATTTTTTTACTTTTATCTTATTTTAGTGAGTTTATTTTACAAAATTTGAAAATAACAAAAAAGATATAATTAAAATTTAAAATTTATTATTAACTGCTCAATTTTAGTTTAAAAATAATTATATTATCACACACACGAAAAAAATCTGATCGGCACACAACATACCCACAGATGCACAAACCAAAAAAAGAAAAAATCAGCTACCAAAATATACTCCCAAAACGTAAGAAAAAGAAAAACATATACATCATCCTAAACACACACTACACCAAAAAACGTACAGGAAAAGAGAAAACAACGTCCAAACATTTTAATTTCCTTTCAACTATTACAACACTCCAAAACACAATACACACATATCCACACAAAAAGAAAAAGATTTATGAACGTTTTAATCGAGCTTTAATTAAGATTATGAGGCTTTATATATTCATTTAATGTTCAACATTATCTTATCTTTTCAATTTATTTATGGAATTTGATGTAATTATTATAATAAATTTTCTGAATGTTTTAATCGAGCTTTAATTAAGATTATGAGGTTTTTATATTTTCATTTAATGTTCAACTTTACCTTATCTCTTCAATTTATTTATGGAATTTGATGTAATTATTATGATAGATTTTCTTACACTTTTGTTTTATTCATAACTAGTAAACTTAGCCGCGCTATGCGCGGTGCATAAAAGTTTTCATTTTTTTTAAAATTTTCAAATCCAAATAGATTAGCTAATAAATTTTATCATTTAGATTTGTAATTTCAACTCAATTTATGAATTGATTTTATCAAAAAATAAATATCCTTAAATTAGCAGTACGGTCAAATGCCTAAACTTTTTTTTGGTTGAATAGTACCTGTTCTTTTATGTTAGTTATAATATATAACTAAGAATTTATGACTTTATTATCCATTTGAATGAGTTCTCAAAATTAAAAGTGGTCAACTTTGATATTTTGTTAAAAATTTAAAGTGAGATTTTTAGTCTTTTTAAATTTTTTAAAAAATATTAAAGAATTAAAATAGTAACAAATCCAAAAACAGACTTAGAAATATGAAAAATTATTTGTAATAGATAAGCTACCTATAATTTGAAGACTTAAAAAAGTACTTCAATATTTGTATATTAAAATTTAAAGTTCTCTCTATATGTTGATTCTTTGGATGGAAATGGGTGATACATGATTTTAGTTCGGTAAAATATTTTTTAGTGATAAAGAATTAACATAAAACTAATATATTGTTGTTAAAATACATAATAAAATAAGTAATAAATGAACAATTATAAATGAATGATAAAGGTTTTATGTTATGATTAAAAAAAAATCTTATAATATCTAATAAAAACTTATAATAAGACTCTTGAATTTTTTCTAAATAAGGTAAACATAAAAAAATTGTTCACAAATAATATGAATATTTATAATTATTAACGATAAATAATATTATCGTATAATTAAAGTGTAGGAGAAATAAGTTAAGTAAATTTTTAGAATCATTATAATGGAGGATGAATGATTAAGTAATAAGTATATTTGAAATAATTATCTGTATTAATTTTTTCCTTGATAAATTCTCTTCTATAATTCTATGTTTTTTTTAAAATTTATTTCAACGCTATTTTTTTAGTCTCCCTTTTTTCTTATTTTATTTTTCATTCCTTTTATCTATGCTTATTTAATTCCATTAAGAAAACATTAATAATTAGCATCGTAAAAGAGAATCAAGTTTGCTCATCTTTAGTATTTTTACTAATTTAAAATTTTTTAAAACAGTAACAATTAACATCGAATATTAACATAATTAAGTTAGCTTGTCTTGAGTGTTTTATTAATTTATGCAAAAATTTTAAAATGAATTCTTTTAATTATTTTTTATTATATTTTTGTTGATTCATATTTTATTGAAAATTTAAAAATAATTTCATAATATTTTGATTATCTCCCGCTGCTAAGCGTATCTACAAATACATTTTAATGTTTTCACGAATTGTTTTTAGTCTGACTTTTAATAATGATCTTGCTTTTATAATTTCATGCAAAATAAACAAATCAATTAATCTCTTTTATATATCTTATTTTGTATCATTCTTATTAGAATTAAAAATAATTACATAAAGTAGTCTTTGTCGATAGGTTTTGCATTACAAGATTAAAGTAGAGGACAATTAAGCTAAACATAAATATATTTGGTTAGAAATATCTTTTTAATGTGCTTTTAAGATGTCACAAATTTAAACATTAAGTAATTGGGGGTTATGAAGGTATAAAGTTGGGAGTTATAGGTATTACTAATAAGTATTAATTAAGTATAGAGGTTATGAAAGATGAAGAGGTGTGAGTTTATGATAAAATTTTTAAATTAAAATAAATATATAAAAATAAGAGAAAAAGTAAAAAAAAGTTACATATTTTTTTAATAAACAAAAGTATGTTTAAGTAAAATCCTCCATCATTTTTATGGTTTAATTTCATCATATGACATATTTTCTTTTTACCTCATTTTAGAAATTTTAAATTAATTAAAAGTCTCTAATGCGAAACTAATAAACATTATTTTTAGTAAGTATTTTTATTTTGAACAATATATACTTTTTCTCTTATTTTATATTATAGAAGAGAAATTTATCAAGAGACAAATTAATTAAAAACAAATTTAAAAAGGGATATAGAATTAAAAAGTTAATAAAAAAGGAATAGAAAAAAATAAAATTATCAAAAAAAAGTAATCCTGCTGATGTTTTAAAATAAAATTAAAAAATAGTTAATTTTTTGTTGATTAAATTCTAAAATTGTGAAACAACTTTTTGGCCTATAAATAATTTCTATATATAAATAATATAATAAATAATGCAACGTTAAAATTATGTATTTTTACCATGTCATTGTTATGTGATTGTGAGATACGAAATTGTAAAAGGAATCGATTTATTTGATTCTTAGCTATATAACATGTTTGTATTTAATATTTAGTATTTTATTTACTTTATATTGAGATGTGATATATTACTTTTTTTATTACTTATATTTATTATATATTTGTATAACATTTTTATAGCCAGTGAGGAGGAAGATATTGTTAGACGAAATTAAAAATAAGATATATTGACATTTTTTCAATTAACTAATTAAGTTGATAAGGAACCATTCAGCTCTTATTGCATTGGAGGTTTAACCGGAGATAAACAATCCTTACAATAATAACAACAAAAAGACATAAAATTATAGTTAACTAATCAAGCAAAAATATTAAAAATATTTAGTTATATATGATTTGAAGAGGAAAGAAGGATCATGTTCTCAACGTAACATAATTCAATTCTTCAAAATTTACAAAGTGAATAAAAACAATCAGTGTCTTTAGAAACTACAAGAATAAGAAAAAAAATCTCAAAAAACTACAAAGAGAAGCAAAAGAGAAAATGAACAAATTATTTTTTCTATACAAAAATCATGATTTGTATCATCAACAATCCAAACTAATAATATTAAATGTGTGTGTCTATTGATTTGTGATTGGTAAGTTGCATAGACTAAGTCGATCTATTTGCTTCTGCCTAAAAATATGTAGCTATGTAACAGTAATTCCACAAGCGCACATAGATCAACTATACAGAGATAACATCGACTTATAAACTTAGACTTTGTAAAGGTACGAAATATTTCATGAATTTCTATTAACTTTTCGTTAGTGTGAAAATCAAAATAAACTAAAAAATAAAAGCACCAATGAAAGAAATGAACAACCTAGATTTGAAATATATTATGATGAAATACTATAGTTATGGGTATCAATATGTTTTTCAAAACAATTGATTTACTCACCGAATTGAACCGGTTATTCAATTTTTAAATAACTTGAAAGTTTAATTCTGTAGAAATTTATAATTGTACTAAATAATATTTAAAATTTATGAAAATAACTTAATAAAATAACATCGTACTAAATATATTTAAAAATGTTAAAAAAATACAGTTTAATTAAAATATAATCTACATTTGAATGAATTGTGGGTGATAAATTTCATGCACTTGTGTATGCGTATAAATAATCATACAATATATTATATCTACAAAAGTTATATTTGAAAGAAGTGAATGAAGTAGAAAATAAATTTAAAATGAGAGACAAGAGAGAGTTGATCCAACCCTAAGGGATCGTTTGGTTACTGGATAAGGATTGAGTTATTCAGGTATTAAATGTTGCATAAGCTTTACCATGTTTGGTAGCTTTTTTTGTTAAAGTATAAAATTCAACACACATAATACTATGTTTGATTATAAAATTAGAAAATCACATAACTAATACATGTTTAAGTTATGAGTCAATCTATGTATTATTTTATGCAGGGTGAAAAATGGAATAAGTTATACCTGAATAACTAATACTTGAATAAAAATATGTATTGATAATTTTACCCTTCACTCTCAACCAATCTACACCACTGGTTTTTAGATAAACATTCCCATCCTTTCTCCATCTGTAGATCTAGAGTAATGACTCTTCATCTTCCAGGCAAGTAGATTGAAAAACTTTCAATCTGACGTTCTTTCTTTGAGATTAGAAGTTCTGAAACTCAAAATTTGGCTGATTTTTTTATTTCTTCTTCTTCTCCTCTAGTTTTCTCTTTTGTGTTTTTCCTCTTGTTAATCCGATGAGATGAATGAAATTTTAGATCTTAACAGTATTTTCTAGTTAAGTTGATGTTTGAGTACACCTAAATTTGATGTGGGTTTTGTTTTGTTTGTTCAAAAATTGTGATTTCTGAACAAATGGGTTCATTAAGTTTAGTTGCTTTAGCTTCTAAAACTGCAAAAGATAAACATGCATTTGGAGTTTGACAAAATAGTATTAGTATTCTAGCTATAGAAGCCACCAAAAATAAACATTTTACCCTTTTTTTCAATGTTACTTTTTATTTTTTTTTCAATAAAATTGAACATTTTTGTATGAAACCATCTATTACATTTCTATTATACAAAATGTGTTTGCAATACTTAGTTAAGTAATATGATTGATATTTTTTTCTCTTTTGGGATTCAATTGATTATGATGTTGTGATTTTTAAATGGAAAATAGGTGTAAATGGATTCTCAGCAATTGTGCGATGTAAAATGCTTTATGATCCTCGAGGAGATTGTGGTGCATTCCTATATTGTCCTTATCTGCTTTTTTATGGCTATTTACAACATGTTATTAAGAAAATCATGTAGAAATAGGGGGGTCATTCGATATTGTATGAGTGCTACAATTTCAAAAATCTTGTCTTATCTGAATGTTCTCATTCGTGACAATGATATTGTATGTATTGACAAGCTTAGGATGGATAGAAATGCCTTTCACATATTAGTCGCCTTAGCCAAGAATATTGGAGGGTTGAGTGACAGTAAAAATATGTCAAAAACTGAAAAGTTAGCAATGTTTTTAAATATTTTGGCTCATCACGAAAAGAACAGGTCTATCAAAGTTGATTATATTAGATCGGGGTGGAGTGTAAGTCGAGCCTTTAATGAATGTCTAAGAACTATTCTTAAACTAATTCCAGTGTTACTTGTTAAACCTAATCCGGTGCTCGAAGATAATAGTGATGATCGATGAAAATGGTTTAAGGTAGGCAAATTTTAATCTAACATTTGATTTACTACAATAAACTTGAAATATTATGGTGAAAGTATTTTTATTTTTAATAGTCATTTAGTATTTAGAGTTAAATTTATCTTATAGGGTTGTCTTGGTGCATTGGATGGTACTTACATTTCCATTAGAGTTGAAGCAATATATAAGCCAAGATACAGAACACGAAAAGGAGATATAGCAACTAATGTTTTGGGGGTTTGTTATAGAAAACTCAACTTTATTTATGTATTACCTGGTTGGGAGGGATCAACCGCTGATGATCGCGTATTGCGAGATGCTGTTGTACGAAGAAATGGGCTGAAAGTACCTCATTGTATGCTAAATAATAGGCATACCCTTATTTATTTCTACTACATCAAAATAGAATAATATTTAAAATAATTATATTATTGTTTACATTTTTAGGCAATTACTATTTGTGCGATGAAGGATATACAAATGGAAATGGTTTTCTGTCTTCCTACCGAGGATATAAATATTGGCTAAAGGATCGGCAGGGTGCAATCCATCACCTCGATGTCGAGTAGAGCTCTTTAATATGAAGCATGCTAGGGCACATAATGTTATTGAAAGAACATTTGGACTATTAAAAGGACGTTGAGAAATTCTTAGAAGTCTTTCGTGGTACTCAGTTAAGGTTCACAATAGATTATTAGTACATGTTGTTTGATACACAATTTCATTCGAAGAGAGAAGGAAGATGACCCCTTAGATGTGGAAATGGATTTCCACATGGAGAATCAACATGAACATGACAATATTAATACAATTGAAACATCTGATGAGTGTCCACCACTTGGAGGGATGAACTAGCTCAGTCTATGTGGAATGAACGATTGAGAAATCAATCTTTATAATTTTAAACTATGTGTTCACTTTTGGTGTGCTTATGCACTTTTGCTTTTGGTTTTCCATTCACCGTAAAATGTAATACCTTTTATTATTTTGTGAAAATGAATGGTCAATCTTTTGTATGTCTCACATTGTTGTTTGTACAAAAAAACATTGAATCTCAATGTATATCTATTATTTTATAATATAAGTAGTGAATTTGTCTTTATCTCTTCACATTATCTTTTTCCCAGACCAATGAAGTTGTATTACAATTAATTTGACTATGATTGAGATAATTTACTTGTAAGTTGTAACTTAGTATTACTTGTCATTTCATTTATAATTTTACAGATTGAAAAGTTAGTTCTACTGCTGCAACATCCAACACGTCCAGAAAGAGGACAAGAAAATCAACACCTTCATCTCGAAGGATATGGACTCCAGAAGAGGAACTTACTCTTATAGATGGATTAAAATAATTGTGTATTAATGGTTGGAGAGGAGATAATAAAATCTTTAGACATGGATATTTAATGAAATTGGAACACTATATGAATGCTCGTCATCTTAGTTGTGGATTGAAATCTCTACCACATGTTGATTCTAAAATAAGAGCATGGAAAAAGAGTTATGCAATTATATCGTTGATAAAGAGTCGAAGTGGTTTAGGATTTCAATATAGTGACGGAAGTATCTTAGTTGATGATCCAAAAGCTTGGGATGACTTGATATAGGCCGTTTATATTTATTTGAAATCATTAGGCAATTTCTACTTACTTATATTTTCTCTTGGTTAATGGATCTTTGTCTTTGGAATATTAACAGTTACTTTCTTTATTTTCTTAGGTTGATCCAAATGCCAAGTCAATGAACTTAAAAAAATGGTCATTATTTGCTGACTGGGAAGAGATATTTGGCAAGGATAGAGCTACTGGAGAGTTTGCAGAAGGGCCATAAGATGCTGTTGAAGAAATAGAAAAGAATTGAATCTCAAAAAATTACTAATTGCATGTCTGTGGGATTTTCTATTGATGTTGTCGACATAGATGATACTTCAGGCACAAGAGAAAATCAAGCTGCTCAAGAGGAACCTAATGTATCAACTAGAGCAACACAAAGTCCATTTACCGCTCAAGATGAACCAAATGAATCAACTGGAGCAGCACAAAGTTCATTCACAACTCAAAATGGTGAAACCCATCAATCTCAGAAAAAGGATAACAATTTTAAAGCATCATCTTCTAAAGTCAACGAAAAAGGTAGATGCATAAAAAAAAACAGTTGAAGATGATAATGAGATTGTTCTTAAAGGTTTGATGGAGGTGATGAAACAATTCACTGAAAGCCATGATAAGAGGATGGCTTCTTTAATTGACAAGCTAGGAGAGCGTGATCTATCTGAAATTCGTGGTAAGATATTTTTTATTATTGGATCCCCTACATATGAAATATACAACTCAGATGAACGAGTTAAGGCAGAAATGGAAATTAGTCAAGATATAGAGAGAATAGAATTCTTCTTAAGCATCAGCGAACTTGAACGTCACAGTATGATATGGATGATTATTAATGATAAGCTTTAATTCACTGAATGGTTTTGTGTAGCTATTTTGTAAGATCTAACCATAATGGGATCTTTTGTTACCTAGTAGAATGTCCACAAATGTGCATATATGTGAATGTTGTGGGCTTAAAGTAGGTTGTTTTTGTATAACAAATGCATGATTATGTTCAACATTAGTGCTTTTGTAAGTAGCCCACTCAGATGATCGTCATATTGCTATTCAGATTGCTCAAGCAGCTGATCCAAACGGTAAGTTCATCATCTTCTACAAGGTGTTTTTATTTCCTTCTTAACTGAGACTGTATTGGACTTTTCTTTTCTCGCAGACTATTTAACAGTTGGAGTAATCACAAAGATCCAGTCAGAAATACAAAGTACTCAGATGTTATTTTGTCAAGTGATTATATGTTGTTGAGGCTGGTATTTAAGTGTTTGTTATTGAAGGATAATGTTACAAAAATAGGGGACCTTATTTGAAAAAAATATAATTATATGTCTTTGTTATATGGGTTAACTTTTGTAATTCAACAATGAATTATGCTAAGTTTCATTCACTTTAAATGAAGGTGTATATTTTAACTATGAATTATGTGTGAGTGAATTCTTTCCTGATGAATGTTGTCTCCTTTGGCTTAATCTGTATAGTCACGTAGTTGAGGTGCTCTAAAATAAAGAATATCACATTATTAAAAAAGCACTACCAGGTTGGAAGTAGCAGACACAATATAGTAATTGTGACAAAGACAAGGATTTGAATCCTTTGGATTGATAGTTTGTGAAAGTAACAGATTAACATTTAAAAGAGCAACTAATCCACTGTCAAAGTAAGACTGGAAATAAAGTGATTCTACTAAAGGGTTACAGCTATCTATCTACAATAGATATCTATTCCTCATAAAGTATCTGATTTTATTTAATAGAAGTGATGAACGATCACAACTTTCTATCTGCCATACACTATTAAAATGGTCGTTTTTTGGTTGATAATAGGAGATAAATGCAATTCTTAGGATTGAAAGAAAAATTGAATGTTATGGATTTTGAAGTTGGACTCTGAGCAACTAATGAAATAAATAGGCTTGGCAGATTTGAGAACAGTTGGAAAATCATTTGGACTAAATTTTCATGTTAAAACGCCTTATTGCACAAACTCAAAACGAAAGCCTCAAAACCCGAACCAACCATCCTACTAGACCGAAAATGAACTTCCAAATCTAACCACACTGACGGAATTCTCATCCGATCAGTTTTTACTAAGAATATTGACTGAAATAGAACTTCGACTAACTTTCAAAGTTAAAACGCCTAATTGCGCAAACTAAAAACGGAAGCCTCAAAATCTTAACCAACCATCCTACTAGACCAGAAATGACCTTCCAAATCTAACCACGCAGACAGAATTCTCATCCGATCAGTTTTTACCAAGAATATTGACTGAAATCGAACTTTGACTAAATTTCAAAGTTAAAATGCCTAATTGCACAAACTCAAAACGGAAGCCTCAAAATACGAACCAACCATCATACTAGACCAAAAATGACCTTTCGAATATAACCACGCTGACGGAATTCTCATCTGATCAGTTTTTACTAAGAATATTGACTGAAATCAAACTTTGACTAAATTTCAAAGTTAAAACGCCCAATTGCACAAACTCAAAACGGAAGCCTCAAAACACGAACCAACTATCCTACTAGACCAATAATGAACTTCCGAATCTAACCACGCTGATGAAATTCTCATCCGATCAGCTTTTACCAAGAATATTGACTGAAATTGAACTTTGACTAAATTTCAAAGTTAAAACGCCTAATTGCACAAACTCAAAACGGAAGTCTCAAAACACGAACCAACCATCCTACTAAACCAAAAATGAACTTCCGAATCTAACCATGCTGACGGAATTCTCATCCGATCAGTTTTTACCAAGAATATTGATTGAAATCGAACTTGACTAAATTTCAAAGTTAAAATGCCTAATTGCACAAACTCAAAAAGGAAGCCTCAAAATCCGAACCAACCATCCTACTTGACCAAAAATGACCTTCCAAATTTAACCACGCTGACGAAATTCTCATCCGATCAGTTTTTACCAAGAATATTGATTGAAATCGAATTTTGACTAAATTTCAAAGTTAAAACGCCTAATTGCACAAACTCAAAACGGAAGCCTCAAAATCGAACCAACCATCCTACTAGACCAAAAATGACCTTCCGTATCTAACCACGCTGACAGAATTCTCATCCAATCAATTTTTACTAAGAATATTGACTGAAATCGAACTTTGACTAAATTCCAAAGTTAAAACACCTAATTGCACAAACTCAAAACGGAAGCCTCAAAATCCAAACCAACCATCCTACTAGACCAATAATGACCTTCAGAATCTAACCACGCTGACGGAATTCTCATCAGAATAAGAAGTAATGTTAGAAGCTCACCTTTCACCTGAGCAATTTCACTTGAGCGATTTCACCTTAGAGAGCTGCGAGAGCTGAGCAATTTCACGTGAGCTTTCATCTTAGAGACCTTTCCTTTCACTAAGATAAAACCCTAGTTTTAGAGATAATGTATTTTTGTTTCCTTTTTTTGTTTTTTTATTAAAGACTTAAGTTAAAATATTGCAACAAACTTTGCAACGGATAATGACATTCGTCGCTACTAAATAAATGTATTTATTTAAATTAAATTTTAGCAACGAATTTTTCCGTCACTATATAATTTAAATTTCATAAAATATATTTATAATATATAGCAACGCTTTTCCGTCGCTAAATATTAATAAATTTGTCACAACAATTTTGTTGCAAAATTCGTAGCAAAAATTGGGGCGCCAAAGTTTTCCGCTATTTTTTAGCGACAAAAAGAATATTCCGTCGCCAATCCGTTGCTATCTTATAACTCAAAAAATAATTTGTAATTATTGCAACAAAACTGCTATTTCGTTGCAAATTCGTTGTTATATGGTGACGGAATATAATCCGTCGCTAAACACTGTTTTTTTAGTAGTGACTCCAAATATAATAGGTAGCATTAGTACGTGGTGTTGCTCAAATGTTAACTTATATGTATCTATTTTTGTTATATGTACACATAATTATATGTACTAACATATCAATAATTTTCAGCTATTACAATATTGATCCCGTGTTAACACATGTCATATATATACATCGGTTCAACTATATGAGGACGTTGAAAAATGTGGCATTCAAGTTTCCGTCTAAAACTTTGCCTAAGCAAAATGCAAAAAATAAATAAAAATACAATGGTAAGAAAGCTCTAAGATATAACAATACAAATAAATTATTTTTTTAACAAGTATATAATGTTTATTAATTTTTAATATAACAAACAACATCCAAAAAAATTATTAAACTCTGCATAATTAAACACTGCATAATTAAATCATGCATAACTAAATCCTGCATAACTAATACCTGCATTACTAATACCTGCATAACTAATACTTGCATAACTAATACCTGCATAACTAATACCTGCAACCAAACGACCCCTAAGGTTCTAAGTTCGAATCCCCAAGAAAGCATAATGTGGGAGATCCTAGGGAGGAGTTTAAAATAAATTTGAGATGGTGGAGGAGGATAATAGGAAAATTAACTTTTTTATATAATAATAAATTTGTCCCTAATTAATACATTTAATAACAAAATAATTGGTATATAAAATATAGTCATTAGTGACGAAATTAGATTTTGTTCAACTACGAAATGCATATAAATTTAGAGACAACTGATATCGTCACTGATTGAAGTAAAATAATTAGCGACGATATAATTTTGTCGGTAGTAGTAACCTATTTAGTGACAAAACATACTATTATCTAAAAAAATATACTTTTTATGACAAATAAATTTGTCACAAATGTTTAAGCATTTGGGAAGGATTTTGTTTTTGTAGTTAATATTATATTTTTAGCGACGAATCACTAAATCGTCTTTGTATACTTTTAGAGACACACATTTAGTGACTACTGAGTGACAAATTATTTTTCGTCTCATAAAATTTTTAGTGACTAGATATAATTTATAAATGACGAAAATATTTGTCCTTGATAATCAAGTTTCTTGTAGTCTATTCTGTTTCTTATTTGTTATGTATTGTTTCTACAAATGGTTGCATTTAGGAGCGTTAGAACGGAATTGCTTAACCACGTGAATTTGCTTAATCGAAAATTTGATGGTACCAATGCCAACAAAGGATTTATTATCGATATTTGCAATCAATCCAAATTTGCATCGCATTATTGCCCCAATAATACCGCCCCCAACATTTCAAACCGTTGTAGCAATGATGAGTTTGAACGGATTTGTCTTTTGAAGATTAGGATTTTAATATTTTAGAACCTTTTTTGGATAGTCAAATTATATGATTTCAATTTTCAAGTTATTTTGTATGTCTGATATGTTTTGGACCACATGGAATATAATAGGGGACTAATTTCTTCGAATTAAAATGTTATTGAGGATCAGTATAGGTCTGTAAGGAAGCAATTTAAAGATTGTGGTTAAATTCTGTGAATTACATCAACTTTATCAGTGACAACTCAATTTAATTAGTGGCCTAAAATCGAAAATAAGTTGGAGGCCCAAATTTTAATTATTTTTTCGAGATTCAAGTTATTTCTTTCTTTCTAATAAAAATGTTTTCTTTGTTTATGATCTTAAACTAAAGATATATATATACCAAAATATATTTAATCTTGTGATCTTAAACATATATCATGTAGAAGTTCAATTTAAAAAAATAAACATTCTTTAATGTTTTAAAACAAATAAAACATTCTTTATTTGTTTGGTTAAATAAAACTGAAGATAAGTTTATTACTACTAAAAAGTTAGGCCCTTAGATTTTGAGGGCCCAAGACATATGCCTTTTTTTTTTAAAGAGCCACCCTAAACTTTACATGGATATTTTCTTCCTGTATAAAAAAATAATAAAGCACTATACTTTTATATTGTACGAATTCCCCTCATCCCACTAAATCCTCAAATAATCTCCTTTTTACACAACATCTTCATGGCAAGCAAGGGCAACCCCCAAAAATCAGGTGAGGTTATAACTCAGTAACTGACCATGTTAAGGAGAAATGTTGTTAGCAGAGGAAGATATTCGCTTGTTGTAATATGAACATTTCTTTCTTTCAAAATGGTAACAGAGGTGTAACATCAATATTAGAATTATTGAATTAAAAGGCTAGTTGATCCATCTCCAAAAGAACTTAGATCAGCAGGTCTGACCAATACTCTACACAAAGGACAAGTTCTCTCTCTTTCAAACCTTAAACTTGGTAATTAAAGAACACTAACTGTTAGCACAACTATAGACAATCTGCCATTTTCAGCATTCAGTAATAAAGCAGAGAAGCAAAGGGTCACATTTTTTTCTCAAAAGAAAGTGGGAACAAAATAGACATTAAACAGTTCGTACTGCATAAATAACATGTGCGAACACAGGTGTTTTTTCCTTTTCTTCTCTGGGTTTTCTTGAGCTTAAGTGTTTGCTAAGTTGATGGACTAGAATTGCCAATGGAAATTGAATGGACCAAAAAAGAATCACGGCAAAGTTGATAGATCATTTTAGGAGAAAACACAATAATGAGAAGACATATTATCTAAGTTTTTTCTTTCACCACTATATTCTTAAAACTGATCATGGAACAAAAGGAACACTTCCCTTACGAAAAACTAATCAAACTGGCAGAGGAAACGGAAGCACAAATAAGTTTTTGGACTTGAATACCACCATTTGTCCCTTTGATGTTTATATAGACAATGACAAAAATATCCAAAGCTACTATGTGTGTAAAAACTTGAATCGGAAGATGCAAGGAATTTCATTTGAATCGAACGTGTTTGTTTTACCAATTGGAGGTTGTAGTATAATGTTGCACATCCAATGGTTGATTTCTTTAGGGGACCTACAATGGAATTTCAAGAAGCACAAGATGAAGTTCAGTATTAAAGTTCATAAGGAGTCGTTGAGGGGTATGCAACCTCCTTCAAACAAGGTGGTCCAACAGACGAGTATGACCAAGTTATTGGCAAAACTAATGGAGCTATGTATGATTTATGTGGGTATGTTCATGAATGAACTATCACAAGAGGGCGCCAATCTATTCTCATTGGAAGTTTCTCAAGATGAGGTAGTAAATAAGGATATTCAGTCACTTCTGGTAGAGTTCAACGAATTATTTGAAGTTCCTAAGGAATTATCTCCTTCCAGATTGCATGACCAAAGAATCACCCTGAAGGAAGGGACTTCACCAATCGATATCAGGCCTTACACGTACCCTACTATTCAAAAGAATGAGATTGAAAAAATGGTGGATAAATTTTAGCTCGGGAGTAATCAGGCACAATAATAGTCCTTACTCTTCTCCCATTGTTATGGTAAAGAAAAAGGATGGGTCTTGAAGATTATGTGTAGATTACAGACAATTGAATGAGTGCACAGTGAAGGATAAATTTCCTATTCTTGTTATTGAAGAGTTAATGGATGAATTACATGGGAGCTAGAGCTAGAATCTTTTCTAAGCTAGATTTAAGGTCTGGTTATCATCAGATCAAAATGTTCGAACCTGATATTCGTAAGATGACCTTCAGAACTCACCATGGACACTATGAGTTCTTGGTTAATTTCATTTGATCTAACCAATGGACCATCAAAATTCCAAAGTCTCATGAATCATTACTACCTTAGGAGATTCATCTTAGTATTTTTTGATGATATCTTAATAAACAGCTCGAATATGTCTGATCATTTGAGGAAAATTTTCAAGATCCTGGAAGATAACGCTTTGTTTGTCAAGCAAAGTAAATGTGCTTTTGGTGTATCCCAAATTGATTATCATATCTGGACATTGGGTTGCTATGGACCAACATAAAGTAAATGATGTGTTGAAATGGCCCTTGCCAGTGACTATCAAGAATTTGAGGGGTTTTCTGGGCTCACTCACATGCAAAAAGCTCTCTCTAAATATGTGTGTAGTATATCACATGTATTTGGCCTGCGCAAGGTTTCTCTTGCGAAAAGATGTCATCAACGGTAAGACACTGCTGCATTTAATTCGAATGAATCTCTAATAAATAGACACATTCATAGTTTTGATTCCAATACTTGTATATGTATGATTTTCCTGGCGGCTATTCTACATCAAAATTATTCTCTGACTTTAGATCCTTGTATCTATTTTTTTTCCTTCGGTGAGAGTATTTGAACTTAAACCCCCTCCTCTACCCCAAAATAAAATTGAAGGAAAAAATAGAGGTCACTTTGTATATTAATGTATAAGGAAATAATCATGGTATAGAGACTTTATCCAATATTTAGTTTTAATTTAAATCATGAATAATTTTAATGGTGTATAACTTACACATGAATAAAGTACTAAAAGAACATACTAATTTTCTACTATTTAAGAAGAGTGAGTGAAGAATAGTATAAAAAAATTAATAACTGAGGGTAATTTTGTCATTCAACTAACTTGCCTACCTTCATTTGATCCACGTGGATTGGCAGCCATGATCTTTAAAATTCAAATTGAGGGCAATTTTTACTTTTCAACATATTATAGTAAAACGTGTCTTGAATCTAAAACACCAGCACATTCATTGTTCACATTCAATTTTAAAGCTTATCTAAACCTATTATTCACTTACCTCTTCAAGGAAAAGTGACATCAAAGGCAAAGAAGAGAACCAATTTCATCCCCTAAAATTTTCCTAAACAAGTAGTGAAGTATATATGATCTCCTTTTGACTGTGATTTTTGAGTTCCAATTTCAATAGAGAAGGTCAGTGTCTTGGGTATAATTTTTACTAGGTATTATTTAGTTCTGTTTTTCCCCCCCCGGGATTTTATTGTTTCTGATGCTAATATAATAGTGGTGGATAGTTATCTTTAATTTACTTATAGTTGCATGTGTAGTTTTTCTTTTCTTCACTCCATAACTCTTAATTTCAAGAGAAGTAAAAATTAATTTTATCTTTCGTTTAATTGATTTTCAAGAATGGATTAGTCTTGGTTGTGGTGTTCGATTTTGAAATCTGTCGAAAAAAGAAACCCTAGACCGAAAATAAGCTCCCAAAGGACACATGTTGTTTCATAAACAAGCTCAAGAATGGAATTTGGTGATGAATTGGACAATCACAAACAACAAAAGCAAAAGTTTACATGCTGAAGTTTTTAGAATGACATTATCTGCTGGAGTTTATATGGCAAAAAGCAAATCGCTGCTATAGCAGCAAATTTGAGATAATTACTTGAAAATACAATTGAATCACATTTTCAAAATAAGCAACATTTTTAAACTTTATCAAATTATTCTTGCTAATGATGTATGAAAAAAAAATTGGGTGAATACTTAAAGAGAAGGTTAGATAAAAGATATAAAATAAATAAAATAGAATGTTGAAATTGGGAGACACAAGGAAAATAGGGGTGTAGAAATTAGATCGAAAAATTGACTCAAATTGTAAATCGAGTTAAATCAGAAATAAACTGGATTTATGATTTCGTTTGATTTAATTTGGTATTGAAAAAAAATTTCAACTGTACTTGAATTGGATTGGTTTTAATTAAAAATATCAATCTGAAATCAAATCAATCCGACATATTATATATATATATATATATATATATATATATATATATATATATATTTCTTTTTTTTTTTAAATTTATTTTATAATAAAATTTTTTATTTTGATATAATTTCTAAATATTTTTTATATTTTTTCATAGTTTTTATGTTTTAGCATATTATTTCAAGTTTTTGGAGATTTAAAATTTAAAATTGTTCAATAAAGGTTATAGTCCATGGATATTAGTAACTCTAATAAAGCTCAAGTCAAAATCTAACCCATACTAATGTTAATAATAATAATTTTAAAAAAACTAAATCAGCACTAAGAATGGAAATAATATCAAATATTTATTCTTTAGTTTTACATTGTTTTAGACATTTAAAATACATAATTTATTTTATTTTTTCTTTAATGTTTAACCACGTAACTAATACTTATTAGACTTATTTTGAACGATTTAATACTTATAAATTATGATCATTTCATTATGACTTATTAATTTACAATATTTATTTTATGCGATTTCATTATTATTTTGTGTTGCGTATATAGTATCATCACTCATCTCATATTTTGTGTTACGAGTTTTATTTTGGTAGAACTAAAAAAATATTTGGAATATAAATTAATTACTATATGTTTGTATGAATAGTTACTAAAAAAACTCAAAAATTCAAAAAAAAAAAAAAAAAAAAACTGAAAATCCCTGCGGTTAAACATCTGAGTTTTATTAATTTTTTTATTTATAAATTTAAAAGTTCCGAATAATTTAATTTGATATTTAAAAAATATAAATCAACCCGGTCATATACATCGAAAGAAAAAAGTGTAATCGTTATTAAGTGAAAGTCTGTAAAATGCATAGGAAGAATAGCCACTATTTTTACCAAACAATTTATATTTATCCCTTATCCAACATTATAACTAAATAAAGATTTTTTTATCGCATGTTTATATATCTTTTGTTAATGGACTATCAACTAACGGCAAGCCAATGTTAAACCTTGTATGCATATAAATTAAATTCTCTTCTAAGAGTGATATTATTTCATTCATATGCCCTAAAATTGTGATATATTATGAATATTTGAGGGGTCATCTTTCTTAAGCAGTGAAGGCACATAAGTAATGTAAACTTAGTGATATATTCAACTTCTTTACTTGATGATATGATTCTAATTTGTTCTATATATGTTAATTGAAGAGTCAATTCTAGAAGCAATGTTGTCTTGATTTGAATTATTCAAAGCACTTTGTATGAGAGTGTTTGCACGTTAAAGAAGTCTTCGTAATCTAGCTAGGTGAAATTAATCAACTTGCAAAGGCAAGTGAGGGTTAAGTTACAAGTGTTGGTGGTGATTGTGATATTGGACTAGTATACATTTAATTTTTACTATTTTTTTCTTCATATTTACTTTGTTTTAAGAATAATTTTACTATTTTTTTAATATCCAATTCCATTTTTTATTACTTATGTAAGGTGTTTTGAGACCTAGGCAAAAAGAGCTGAAAAATCAGATTAAGTTTGGAGAAATATTATAAATACATCTCCTTAGTTATTTTAGCACCGGCCGAATATTTTTAAAAATATAACAAAAATTAAGTCTTTGACTCTTCTAGGATTACTTCTTTGTCTCATTTTTTGGTAATGATTTCTTGTCTTTTACTTGAATCCTAGCGTTGCAATTGGGTTTTGAGTATCTAAAAGCCCTATCTAAGATTATGATCATAGTATAAACATTGTAGTTTATATTTATATATATAATATATAGATTGTTAATATGGATTCTACCATTACGTTTTTTTCTTTTAATATTATGCTTATATTATATATTATATTGCTTCACAACCAAGAAGAGAAATTAAATAATTGATTGCTTGTAGAAGGTAGAGATACAGAAAATGAGAATAAAACGTGGTTAAGAGGAGTAGGATGCGTCCGCGAACAGATTTGTGGCTAGTATAGAGAAATACTTATTTTGCCCTACTTGCCTAAAATACAAAAAGATATATAAATGCTTCAGATTAGTTGATTATCCCCACTCAACAATGTAGTTAGAATTTTAATCTTAATAGACGTTTAGATGATCAAGAGACCATGACCATAATATCAACCATGTAACTCAATAATTTGATGAATATCTTAAATTTTGGATTATATAAACGTCTAACCCTAGGTCCTAATTAGTAGTGGCAAATGTGCAGACTGGATCAAATTTGGGCGGGTTGTAAATGGATTAGCATAAAATAGATAATAATTCAACCCGCCCATAGTTGATATGGATAAAAATTATTTGGATAACAAAATGGGTTGGATAAAATATTAGTTTACCCATATTTACCCACATTTTTATGAGTAAATAGTTCCCTACTAAAGAATTCAACATGGAGAAAATATTTGAATTTTTTTAGATGAAAATTGTTTTAAATACTTTATTTAGTTATGTATTGTATTATAAAAATAAAAAAAATTCCTATAACTTTTCAATATAAAATAAATTTATGTAATAACAAGGAGATAATATTTTTAATTTCAAAATAAATGAATAATTATATTTTAGGACTAAAACATGTTTAATGCACTTTAAGCAATGTCAATACTAATACATGATTTTCTTATTTTACATTAGTATTTATTATCCGATACAAAATTAAACAAATAAAAAAAATTATAATTAACAAAAGAAATGTACATTCAATATATATATATATATATTTTGGAGGACCAAAGACTTCAACTTTCCAATTATTGATAAGAATAATTACTCCCTCCGTCCGGTATTATTTGTCATGGTTTCTATTTTTAGAGTCAAACTATAAAAACTTTGACTAACATTTTAAGATGTATTTTTTCATCATATTAATATGCAAAAAATTGTAATTTATAGTACTTTTCATATAGTTTTAGAATATCTAATTTTTTGTTTAAAATATCGAATTAATGTAATCTAATTTACCTTTGAAAATTAGTCAAATTGACTTTTGATAAGCGCAACATGATAAACAATTCCGGACGGAGGGAGTAGTTTTTATAGAAGCCATAAAAAGGAAGAGAAGTTACTTCAAATTTTAGTGATATCATGAATTTTGAGTGAACAAAAGTTGAAAAGCTTAACCTATTTGGCTAGTTCATATTTTACCCATACTTTTATGGGTTTAATATGGATATCAACTCATATTTTATCCACATGAAAAATCACTCGCCCAACCCATTACAATATGAACAAATTACCAAAATATGAGCTCATTTATCGATACTAATCCTAATATATCTATGAATAACTTTCACAATTTAATCACTTAATATTCTTACTTTAGTATAATTTTATTAAAATAAACAAACAACCACTTCTCTTGAAATTGGACAACATTTGTTACTATAATCTTGGTATCATCAATCAAGAATTTGTTAGCGCTTTAAGTCCCTGTTAGAATCTATGCGTCCATTTATCAGTCAATGGACCAGGTCCCTTGACACACAAACAAGTATGAACAGAAAGTAAATGCAGTTTAACAACACAACAATTTTACGTGGAAACCTCCTTGCTCAAGGGAGTAAAACCACGACCTGTCTCACAGGATTTTCACAACTGTTTCACTAATCTTCGCAAGCAAAAGTAACACCAGTTACACAAATGTGAGAAAAAGTTTTTAATCTCACGATCAAGCAATACCTCTATTGCTTGATAAGCCTAAGTAGAAGTTATTCTACCCACTAAGCTATCCCTTCTAGACAACTTAGAATTTCAACACCACCACACTGATTCCTTTATAGATTTAGGAATAGTTTACAATGTAAGACCACAAGAATATATTCTCAAACAACCACACGATATGCTTCTGAGTTTTCAGTTGTTATTGAATAATTCTTCACTTTGATTTTCTATAGCTTTTGCAAATGTTCTTGAGAGTACTTTTTCAAGTTGCAAAAACTAAGCAATGATGTTTAGAAAAGTGACATTATATAGACAAGTCCCTTTCCTTAAACTCTTGCCATTGGTTGGACCGGTCTGACCTTCTGACGCCGTTGGGAAATGTGCACCTACTTTCTGTACCCGCTCCAGCTGGCAGTCAACGGCCTGTTCATGTTGGGAACTTGGTACCTTCATAAGGTCCCTGAGTTTGTCACATCATCACAACTCATGTTGAGAACCCTGAGTTTGTCACATCATCAAAACTGACAAATAACAGTCCCTGTAAGATTCGACATCTGATTGTTTACTTTCACTTTGTTATTTGTGATTATGTACATTTATATGTGTGTTGAGAGACAACAATCAAGCCGGATGTTATTTTTTTCATTTTTAAATGACATTTAATTAAGAGAAAAGAGATCAGAAATATTCTTAAACTATGTGAAAGGAATAAAAATGTCCTTCATTTGTAATTTGGTTCAAAAGTCATTAATATTATGGTCCAAAAATATCCTTATTGTTATTTAATAAGTCCAAAATATTTATTTTCCAAATAAATATAGGGCAGACCACATAAATCACACTAGTTTAAGTCTTAATTACTAAAATTCCCAATAGTTTCACATATTACTTCCTCTACCATATTTCATGCTTAGGATACATGACTCAGAATTCATGAGATACATGTATCTGCCGAATTTAAAATTGAGATACAAAATTTATTTATTTAAATTAATTGATTGTAACTGATTTGCTTGAGTAGAGGAGTAAATGAGGATTTTCAAATTACATAGATAATTAATTTCATTTTATTATGCTTTAAAATTGTAAATTCATTAATATTATTAATATAAGAAAAAAAACATGTATATCTTGGTAATATAATTTGGTTAATTTCAAATTATTTCTCTTAAAATAATAAATTCATTAATTTCATATACTATATCAATATATGATGTATCCATTGAATTAAACAATTAGATACATGAGTATCAAACAAGTACATTCATATGTATCATAGATTTATCTAGCATTAATTTCATGTATTTGTTATACGATTAATTTTATGTATCTATCTATCTATCTATCTATCTATCTCTATCTATCTATCTATCTATCTATCTATCTATCTATCTATCTATCTATCTATCTATGTATGTATCTATCTATCTATCTCTATCTAATATTAATTTCATGTATTTGTTATACGTATTTAGTATTAATTTTATGTATCTATTTATATATGTCTAAAATTAATTTGATGTATCTTTTATATGTATCTAGTATTGATTTTATGTATCACGTATCAATTGCATATGTTATATCCAAAAATATGTATCTCGAATGCATAGTAAGCATATACATGTGTATCTAAATTCATACGTTATATTCGAAAACATGTTCTCGAATACATAATAAGCATATACATTTTATTATGTGTATCAAAATGTGAAATGTAGTGAAACACATGAATTTATGACAAATCGTGATTGTAGAGTATTTGTCGTATCATTAATGTCACCGTGTTGTTAAAAATCATGTATCCAAAATTTAATGGTGGATACATATGTATGTTCATATACCCATTACTAAAAATACAACTCAAATCTTAATTAAGATTATTACTTATTGGATACACATATTTCAAGGGCTATATCAAAGCAATGTTGGTACTACTACATCCATGACACAGTAACCAAAGAAAGCCTTACCAGCAAACAAAAACTCTCTACAATACTCCCTTTGATCCTTTTACGTTGTAACATAATATAATCAAATTTAAGATCCATTTCCGGAGACAAACAATCAAGATTCGCTCTGAATTGATTTTTATTTTCTGTAGCAGTTACTTTGATTTGATGTCGCTATAACTGAAAAATACAGAATAATATTTGTGTTCATGAGAATTATCGAGAATGGTGATGATATCTTGTGAAGAATAGAATAGAATAGCTATTGTTGGAGTGAAATTGTACGTTAAAATTCTTGAAATTTTTTGAGGGGTAAATTATAGAAATTTTATATATTTTAAGTGTCTAATAGAATTTTTCGAATATTTTAGAATTTGATAGAATTGGTGTTTATGACTAAATTTGTTTCCTTTTGTTATTGTCAAATCTAATGAATATAAATAATTAAGTATTTGACGGAGACTAAAAATATTAAGTTTTATCGAATTTAAAATATCAAAATGGTTGATTGTGTACTTAAGAAACTATTTAGAACCTAATCTCAAACATAAAAGGGACCATTTTTGACATTTTCTTATGTGTACCTAATTATTCCTCTGTTAAAGTGCTTCTTCATATATATTTATTTTCCTTTTTAATTTTTTTAAGGGACCATTTTTGACATTTTCTTATGTGTACCTAATTATTCCTCTGTTAAAAGTGCTTCTTCATATATATTTATTTTCCTTTTTAATTTTTTTCTTTTATCTTAGCGGCTACCTTAAATAATTAGTATATATATATATATATATATATATATATATATATATATATATAATATATATATAATCTGTGAAAATCACTAAAGGAATCCAAATACTAATTAGAAAAATTGATGATTTAAAAGTGTAATGGATTCAACTATTTAAATATTCAACTCAATAAAGTAGTAATCCTAGACCACCTCTAACAAATATAGAAGCCTACATACGTCTTTGAATTATTATAATTAATTAAAGGAATAATATACAAGTACCCCCTCAACCTATGCCAAAATCTCAAAGACACACTTATTAATAAGATCCTAGTACCACCCTGAACTTATTTTATTAATAATTTTCTACCCCTTTTCGGCCTACGTGGCACTATCTTGTGGGCCTAACGCTGGTTGACTTTTTTTTAAAGCTAGTGCCATGTAGGCCGAAAAGGAGTAGAAAATTACTTATAAAATAAGTTCAGGGGGGTAATAGGACCTTAGTATAGTATAAGTGCGTCTCTGCGATTTCGGACATAGGTTGGGGAGGTACTTGTGCATTTTCCCTTAATTAAAATAAATACTTCTATAAACACGTAATTTTTACCGAACTTAAAGTTTACACCATTTTAGTAGTTAAATATTTCTTTTATATTCAAATTAAATAGTTCGTTTTTATCATATTTTAGCAAGTTTATTGTAATAATATTTGAAAATCACAGAAATGTTAAACATATCATGTGGAAGTTAAATTTAAAATTTTAACATATTCAATAATTAAATTTCAGCCTAACTATTAAAACCCTGATTCTAACTGTTGGGTATCTAGCAAGAATTGATGGGAAATAGAGGGAAAGAGAGGAACTTGAAAAATTGGAAACTTGAAGAGTTGAGAACTTGAAAAGTCCTCTTAGGCCTCATTTGTTTACACTTAATGGGGGGGTCTGAATCTTAATCATTCAGATTCGCCTCATTAAGTGTGTTTGGTTTTAAGAATTGAATCTTAATTATTCAGATTCAGTTCATTAAGTTAGTTTGTTTTATTTTGGGATAATGCACAAGTACACCCTCAACCTATGCAGGAAATTTCAGAGACACACAATACTAAGGTACTATTACCCCCCTGAACTTATTTTATTAATAATTTTCTACCCCTTTTCAGCCCACGTGGCACTATCTTGTGGGCCCAATGCTGGTTGACATTTTTTTCAAGCTAGTGCCACGTAGGCCGTAAAGGGGTAAAAAATTTCTTATAAAATAAGTTCAGGAGGGTAATAGGACCTTAGTATAGTATAAGTGCGTCTCTGCGATTTCGGGCATAGGTTGGGGAGGTATTTGTGCATTTTCCCTTAATTAAAATAAATACTTCTATAAACACGTAATTTTTATCGAACTTAAAGTTTACACCATTTTAGTAGTTAAATGTTTCTTTTATATTCAAATTAAATATTTTGTTTTATCATATTTTAGCAAGTTTATTGTAATAATATTTGAAAATCACAAAAATGTTAAACATATCATGTGGAAGTTAAATTTAAAATTTTAAAAATTCAACAATTAAATTTCAGCCTAACTATTAAAACCCTGATTCTAACTGTTGGGTATGTAGCAAGAATTGATGGGAAATAGAGGAAAAGAGAGGAACTTGAAAAGTTGGAAACTTGAAGAGTTGAGAACTTGAAAAGTCCTTTTAGGCCTCATTTGTTTGCACTTAATGGGGGTATGAATCTTAATCATTCAGATTCGCCTCATTAAGTGTGTTTGGTTTTAAGAATTGAATCTTAATTATTCAGATTCAGTTCATTAAGTTAGTTTATTTTACTTTGGGATAATGCACAAGTACCCCCTCAACCTATGCTCGAAATCTCAGAGACACACTTATACTATACTAAGGCCGTATTACCCCCCTGAACTTATTTTATTAATAATTTTCTACCCCTTTTTGGCCTACATGGCACTATCTTGTGGGCCCAACGCTGGTTGACTTTTTTTTCAAGCTAGTGCCACGTAGGCCGAAAAGAGGTAGAAAATTACTTATAAAATAAGTTCAGGGGGTAATAGGACCTTAGTATAGTATAAGTGTGTCTCTGGAATTTCGGGCATAGGTTGAGGGGGTACTTGTGCATTTTCCTTTTTATTTTTTTATAAGCCTCTTAATGAGTCTGAATATATCTGAATGAATTAGATCTGTAACACACTCTTAACACTATTCAGACTCAAAAATAAGACTCCTATCTTAATTCAACTACATCACAACAACTCATAAAAGTTGTTTTCTTTTTTAATTAATACTAATTACATGCTATAATTTCCTTTATTCTTATTAACTTAATATACGTCTTTTACTTTCATAAATTAATCAATATATTTGAATTGATAAGCACTCCCATCATATAATATTTAGCACGGTTCTAGAAAATTAAAAAAATATTAGTTATTTGATCGATAATAATAATAAATGTCTATTATAAAATAAAATATTTTCCTACACATTATATTTACTACTCTATATAAACTATTTTACATTGCATTATGTTAGATTCTCAAAGTTTTTGAGTGCAAAAAATAGTCATATTAATGATGTAACTTGATGTTAAATTCTTAAAAGATAGATCATATTACATTGTTACGTTAAAAATGTTCAAAATATTATTTACTATATATATAAAAAAACTATTTTACTAACATGAGATTTTTATAACATTTTATTGATATAGCATTTAATTTCATATGCGCATTCAGATATTAAAAACAAACAGTCCCAATAATTGAGTGTTCAAATTCAGAAACAACATCTTAATATCAAGATGTTTATTCAGATTTACACATCTAAATCTTAATACACATCTTAATATTCAGATGTGTATTCAGATTCAGACGTCCTAATCTTAATGGAAACAAATGAAGCCTTATGCTTTAGTGAAAAAACATTTGTCCCTCATCGGTGGTAGAAAGAAAAAATAGGAGAGTTTAAATATAAAAACACTCCTATTAATTGTTAAAAGGTTTGGAAAAGGGACCCCCCTCGCGCCGTCGTCGCTCGCTTGACTTTGGCTTTGGAAAATGATCGATCGAGAGATTATTTTTTGGACAAGTTTGTTTTAATTATTTAATTATTTATTTATTTAATTAATTCCATTAAATTAAATGGCCAAAACATTTTTAGTTAATTAGTTGATACCAGAAATGTTTTCAATTATTTAGTTGAGATTAACCGAAATGTTTAAACTTTTTAGTTATTTAACCCGACCCGACTCGGATCCGCGCGACCGTTTTATTTAAAATCTTTCCCGTTTTATTTAAATTTCCCACCGTGTGAAAATAGGTTGTTCTGAATGCAAACTATTAGTAATGGTCGTGTGGATTCTGAAAGGGTTGCAACCTTTCAGAATCTGTTCCTCTTGCCTATAAATACCATTTATTCTTCAGAATTTTTCCTTACGAATTTTTCTTCTTCTTTTTCACAAAAAATTCTTCGTGTACTTTACTGTTGTTGAGTGGTTCACTAACACCAGAGTTTTTGGTATCTACACTCTGGTGATTGAGATCATTTTATCCTGGGAGGACATATTTCAAATCAAACCTCGGATACTAGAGGAGAATAATTTCCTTAAGGGGACACTGTGAATTCAGTGGACTTGATCTTTTTCCTCTTATAATTTTCAGATTCTGATACGTTTACAGAATTTAGTTTTAGTGAATTAAATTTATGTTCATCTTTCTTACTGGTTCAGTAAATTTTGGTTACTTCGTATTTCTACAAAATTTATTAAAATCAGTAATTCTGGTTTTTCTAACACAGATTGACAATAATCTTAAGGAAATTATCTATTATTATTAATTTGTGTTTCTGGTGGAGAAAAAAAAATCTTTGTGATTTTGTACTCCTTGAAGTCTGCAATTATTAGTTATTGTTTACTAAGACTGTATCGATTTTTATTTTTCAAAAATAGCAAATAACGGTATTACAGTTGTTGTTGCTGCACCAATCCGAAGAAACTGGTGAATTTCAACGAGTTCACTGGTGTGAATTTCAAAAGATGGCAGCAACGGGTATTTTTCTTGCTTACCACTCTTGGTCTGCATAAATTTACCAGCGAAGAAACTCCAGTGCCTACTACTGAAATGTCAGACAGAGAAAAATTCATGATTATTGAAGCATGGAAACAGGCAGACTTCCTATGTAAGGGCTATATTCGGAGTCCTTTAGAGGATGACTTATATAATGTCTATAGTGCAATGACAACCTCGAAAGAGTTGTGGGACACACTTGAGAAGAAATATAAGATAGAAGATGCATGTTTGAAAATATTTGTAGTTGCAATGATTTTAGACTATAAAATGGTAGATAGTAAAACTGTTGGATCACAAGTGCATGAACTTCAACTTATTCTCCATGATCTGATTGTTGAAGATATGGTAGTAAATGAAGCTTTTCAAGTGGCTGCAATGATCGAGAAGTTGCCTCCTTCGTGGAACGACTTCAAGAATTATCTAAACCACAATCGTAAGGAAATGAAGCTTGAAGATCTTATGATTCGGCTCAAGATTCAGAAAGATAACAAAACCGCCGAAAAGAAGTCTCGTAAGAGTTCAACAATCATAGGAGTTAATATTGTTGAAGAATCTCCTACCAAAGACAAAAAGAGAAAGAAGTCCAACATTCAGAAGTCAAAACAGGCCAAGAAGAAATTCAAAGGACTGTTACAATTGTGGTAAGACTGGTCATAGGTCTTCTGACTTTCGTGCTCCAAGAAAGGACAAAGACAAAGGCAAAGGCAAAAGTCAAGAAAACATCGTGGAAGAGATGAAAGATGAAGATGACTTGTGTACAATGATCTCAGAGTGTAACTTAGTTGGAAATCCCAAGGAGTGGTTTCTCGACTCAGGTGTAACTCGACATATTTTCTCTACAAAAGAAGCCTTTGCAACGTACACTCCTGTTGAGTATGATGAAGATTTTTTCATGGGAAACATAACAACATCAAGGATTGCAAAAACTGGGAAAGTAATGTTGAAAATGACATCCAGCAAGGTGTTGACTTTGAACAGTGTTATGCATGTCCCTACTATTAGGAAGAATTTAGTTTCTGCTGCACTACTCGTTAAGAACGGGTTTAAGTGTGTCCTAGTTAGTGATAAAGGTGTAATAAGTAAGAATGAGATGTTCATTGGAAAGGACTATCTCAATAGGGCCTTTTCAAATTGAATGTTATGGTTGTTGACAGTATTAATAGAAATTTCGTTTCTGTTTACTTATTGGAGTCAAATGATTTATGGCATGCCCTTTTGGGACATGTAAACTACAAAGCCTTGCGAAAATTGGTTACTTTAGAAGTATTGCCTGATTTTAAATGTGATAAATCGAAATGTGAAATTGTGTGGAAAGTAAGTTTGTTAAACATCCTTACAAGTTTGTTGAAAGAAATTCAAAACCTTTAGACTTAAAATATGCGATATGAAGTCGACACCATCTCGTGGTAAAAAAAAGTAATTTATAACTTTTATTAACGATTTCACTCGATTGTGTTATGTATATTTGCTTAATAGTAAGGATGAAGCAATTTACGCATTTAAGCAATACAAAAATTAAGTTGAGAACCAATTGAATCTAAACATAAAAATGATTCGAAGTGACAGGGGTGGATAATATGAATCTCCTTTTGCAGAGATATGTTTGGAATATGGTATTGTTCATCAAACTACTGCACCCTATGCACCACAGTCAAATGGTTTGGCGGAACGGAAGAACAGAACACTAAAGAAAATGATGAATGCCTTAATGATCAATTCTGGTTCACCGCAAAACCTTTGGGGTGAAGCCATCCTTAAGGCTAATAAGATACTCAATAGGGTGACCCGTAGCAAAACACAATCAATTCAATATGAGTTGTGGAAAGGAAGAAAACCCAACTTGAAATATTTCAAAGTGTGGGTGTGTTTAGCTAAGTTAGAGGTTCCTTTACTCAAAAGGGTGAAAATTAGACCCAAAATGGTAGATTGTGTATTTATTGGATATGCTGAGAATAGTAAGGCCTGCCTGTTTTTGGTTCACAAATATGATAATCCTGAAATTCATGTTAATACGATAATTGAGTCAGATAACGCAAAGTTCTTTGAAAACATTTATCCGTATAAAATTGAATGTGAGTCGAACACGTGAAAGACCTAAACGACCACGAGAAGAACGGAAAAGGGCCTAAAATACCCTCAAACTATTAGAAATGGTACAAAAATACCCTCCTTCCACCTATTAGCCCTCAAATACTCCTCACATCTACCTTTGGGCTCCATATTACCCTTACTTCTAACAGACCTCAATTAAAATTCAATTAATAAATTCATTAAATGACGTGGCAATCATCTATTGGTCACTTTATAATTCACTTAAACAAATTTTAAAATATTCCACCAATTCAAATCAAATTGACTTGCCCCAAATTAAATAAAACCCGCCCCAAATTAATTTTGTTTCTATAGTTGGAACGAAGACCAGCTCAAATGAAGAATCATAGACTCATTTGGGATCATTAACATCACATTTCTCTAATAAATGTACCGTGCATCTTGAGTAAAAAAATTTGACCTATTGGCTATATTAGTATTCGTAAATAGGCGAAAAATTGATGGAAGAAACATAATTTTCTCGTAAGAAATTGAATTCTAGCTATGTTGTCTTGGGAATAAATTATAAATTAGTTGTTTAAATAATTCGACTGATATTGTAAACTCAAGAACTTTGATTCCAACCACCGAAAATTCACAAAATTTCATGATAAGAATCTCACCTTTGTGGACTTTATTTATACATTTTGTTTCACATTCAAAGCTAGATAAGTGCACAATCTCGAAATTTCGAGCTATAATTAAAAGAATAAGAAAACAAAAAAATCAACCAATTTTTTTCCTGAGTGAGCAAAAGCAGAAAGAATCACAATATTCAAAATATGCAACTACTATAAGCAAGTAAAAAAAAAAACTCTAGGGCTTTGGAGAATAGAAAATATAAGAGAATAAGAGATGGATGATAAAAACAAGAGAAATAAAAAAAATGGAACCAATTGTTGAATTTTTGGTTGGAGAACAGCAAACTGCACTTGGAGAAAGAGATGAGAAAAACTTAAGTTGGTAGTTAATATGGGGTTGATGGGTCAAATTGATTGGGGCGGATGATTTGATTTGGGAATGGGTAATTATTTTAAATTTGATTAAGTTAATTATGAAGTGACCAATAGATGATTGCCACATCATTTAATGAATTTATTAATTGAATTTTAATTGAGGTCTGTTAGAAGTAAGGGTAATATGGAGCCCAAAGGTAGATGTGAGGGGTATTTGAGGGCTAATAGGTGGAAGGAGGGTATTTTTGTACCATTTCTAATAGTTTGAGGGTATTTTAGGCCCTTTTTCGCGAGAAGAATATACGGAAAACACACTACCTAGCGAGGATCCTAGGCGTAATACTCGCCAACGGAAAGCCACTTCTTTCGGACCAGATTTTGTGGCAATGTTGCTTGAAAATTAGCCTCAAACATTTAAAGCAGCTATGTCTTCGTTTGAGTCAACTTTTTGGAAAGAAGATGTCAATAGTGAGATCGAATCAATTTTAATTAATTTTAATTAATCATACTTGAGAATTGACTGGTCTTCCTCCAGGAAATAAGCCTTTAGGATCAAAATGGATCTTTAAAAGGAAAATGAAAGCTGATGGAGCTATTGAAAAATATAAGGCTAGATTTGTAGTCAAAGGATACATACAAAAAGAAGGTCTGGACTATTTTGACACATACTCTCTAGTAACAGGGAGAACATCAATTAGGATGTTAATAGCACTAGAGGCAGTGTATGGTCTTAAAATCCATCAAAGGATGTAAAGACATCCTTCTTAAATGGGGAGTTGGAGGAAGAAATTTACATGGAACAATCTGAAAGGTTTATAGTTCCTGGTAAAGAAGAAAAAGTGTACAAACTTGTGAAGTCTATTTATGGGCTCAAGCAAGCACCCAAACAATGGCATGCTAAATTTGACCAAACAATGTTAGCAAATGGATTCAAGATTAACGAATGTGATAAGTGTGTTTACATTAAAAACATTCTGAATCATGAAGTCATTGTTTGTTTGTATGTTGATGACATGTTAATAATGAGTAAAGATATTGACGATATAAATGCTAGGCATAATACATATATTGGACCCTAAACTTGGCTTCAAATTTTAACTTTGACCTCAAACTTTCATAGTGCACAAATAGGCACTTTAACTATACTATCTTTCAACAAATAAACACGCGATTCCTACCTGGCAAAATGCGTGAAATACACGCATTCTGCGCGAGTGAGAGGTAATTTTTGAGGCCCAAAACGATAAAAAATTGCTAAAATGACAATTCTACCCTTAATTAGTACATAAATTGGACCCTTAACTTGGCTTCATATTATAACTTTGACCTTTAACTTTGTTTGTGCACAAATAGGCACTTTAACTATCCAAAACTTAAACAAAAAAATACTCGGATCCTACATGGCAAAATACGTAAAATTCACTCAAATTAGGCGCGTCAGATGTAAAAATCGAGTGCCCAACAGTAAAAAAAACACTGAAATGACAATTAAACTCTCTTTCTAATTTTTCAACAATTTTCCCCTCTTTTTTGCATTATTTGTTGTTCATTGCAAAATGCAAGTGACATTTAATTACTTTTTTGTTATTATGAAAAAAATTATAATGAAGTCGTTTTTGACAAGATGGGGTGAGTATACAATTATACAAATTGAATGCAATTTTTGAAGGCATTTTGATTAGATATCAGACTGCTACTCAAACTTGACAAAAATATGTGAAAAGTTCTATCAGACAATTTATCAAATACTTTAAGTGCACCATTTCACTTAATAATTTTTAGTACTGTAAGTTCATTTGTTGGCCTCCAAAATTCATAATTGCAATTCTCTTCACTATGACAATCACAATACACAAAGCACCCTGTTTTTTCAGTCAAATATTTGACAACATAAAGCACAAATATACTTCAAACTAAAGAAAAGAAGGAGAAGTTCATTGAATCTCATGTCTTTCCATATTTATGGGTTGCTCTGAAATAATTTTGCAATAAAAACATTAGTTTCTTCTAGAGATTCTCATAATAGTTTGAACATTTGACCAACAATATGCAAATTCTTGTTTGTAAAATGTTGAATCTTGTTACCTTGACTAAATTGAGGAAGAAAAATAGATAACTCGAAAATTAAATTACAGCAAATATCTTGAACAATTTTTTCTTTGATTTGAATATAAGGAACATGAATTTCAGATTAGGAATTTTTAAGAGAGAGAAGAAAAGAGGTACTAATTTTTTTTTACCTAAAAAATGAATTTGTTTTCACTTCCACCTTATTCTATATTATAATTTATTTTTATAATTTTTAAAATCTAGGTGTATTTATTTTAGTTAGTTGGCAGCAACTGAGTGGTTTACTTTTCCACGTCAGAGCATGTGTGTAACACGCGTTTTGATTGAAATATTCGCGTGTTTTTTTGTTTAAATTTCGGATAGTTAAAGTGTCTCTTTGTGCACTATCAAAGTTAAAGGTCAAAGTTATAATTTGAAGCCAAGTTAAGGGTCCAATTTATGTATTATGCTTTAAAAAATACGTGTAAATTTTTTAATTAGTTGGCAGCCACTGAGTGGTTTACTTTTCCACGTCAGAACATGTGTGTAACACGGTTTTGATTGAAATATTCGCGTGTTTATTTATTGAAAGATAGGATAGTTAAAGTGCCTATTTGTGCATTATGAAAGTTTGAGGTCAAAGTTAAAATTTGAAGCCAAGTTTAGGGTCTAATATATGTATTATGCCTAAATGCTATAAAGTGCATGCTGTCCAACAAGTTCGATATGAAGGACTTAGAAGTTGCTGATTTGATCTTAGGGATCAGGATTCTCAAAACTCCTCAGGGACTAGCATTATCTCAATCTCATTATATTGAAAGAGTATTGGATAAGTTCAGGTACTTGAATTTGAATGTTGTCAAAACTCCTATTGATTTAAGCTTTACATTTCAAAAGAATGAAGGTGAAAGTGACTCTTAATTGGAATATGCTAGAGTATTGGGAAGTTTGATGTATATTATGAATTGTACGCGACCAGATATAACATGTGCGATTATCAAACTGAGTAGGTTCACTAGTAATCCGAATCAAACTCACTGGATGACAATGAAACATGTGTTGGGGTATCTGAAACATACACAACACTATGCTTTTCATTATAATAAATATTCTGCTGTGATTAAAGGACATAGTGATGCAAATTGGATCACCGATTCGAATGAAGTAAAATCCACAAGTGGTTATGTGTTTACACTTGGTGGAGGAGCAGTCTCTTGGAAATCGTCTAAACATACATATATTGCTCGCTCCACAATGGAATCTGAATTCATTGCTTTAGATAAGGCTGGTGAAGAAGCTGAATGGCTCCGAAATTTTGTAGAGGATGTTTCATTCTAGACAAAACCTATTTGCATACATTGCGATAGTCAAACATCAATAGGTAGGGCAGGGAGCGTCATGTACAACGGGAAGTCTCGTCATATACGACGGAGACATAACACCGTAAGACAACTTCTCTCTAGTGGAATTATTACAATTGACTATGTAAAGTCAAGCGATAATGTGTCAGATCCACTAACGAAAGGCCTAGTGAGAGAGTCAGTTGAAAGATCATATAAGGGAAAGGGTTTACGTCTTAGGACAAGTCAGCATGACGATAACTCTATCTAGCAGACTGGAGATCCCAAGAGCTAGATTCAAGGAGAAAAATAAAGTTGTGGCTGACATTTCGACATTGTCAATTAACTCAATCCATTCTCATGATGAAGACAATGTTCAGGAACGGTTAAGACTTTAAGGCTTGTTAATGAGTTAATAAAGATTAAAGTTTTTAATGATTTGCTAAGTTTGGTAGATTTGACCAAATAGTGTATCTACGAGATGACACGGTTAGAAATCACCTATGTGAGTGTGAAGTGTAAGCCGCTTCAAAGAGAATTTTATGTCAAAATCCTATTCACTATACACTCATGAAACAAGGAGGTGTTTATGGCTGAAACGAACATAACCATAAGAATCATAAACAGTAAAGGGTTAATTGTATGACATATGGTTGTCTAGGTATACACCAAAGCTCAATGGTTCAAAGATATCGCATCTACCGATTGACCGAGTATATCCGACATATGTTCACTACGGAAAGTCCAAGGGGAAACCTACTTATCCAGATGCAATTAATCCTTGCCTGTAAAGTACACACTTGTCAGTGCATTCCTATGTTATAACCATTCCCCATCAATGTGGGGGATTATTGGATGTAGCAAGAATTGATGGGAAATAGAGGGAAAGAGAGGAACTTGAAGAGTTTGGAACTTGAAAAGTCTCCTTATGCTTTAGTGAAAAAGCATTTGTCCCTCATCGGTGGTGGGAAAAAAATTAGAAGAGTTTAATTATAGAAACACTCCTATTAATTGTTAAAAGGGTTGGAAAGAGGGACCCTCCTTGCGCCGTCGTCGTTGTTGCTCGCTCGGCTCGGCTTTGGCTTTGGCTTTGGAAAATGATCGATCGAGATCCAAAACGTTTCAACTTTTTAGTTTTTTAACCCGACCCGACTCGGATCCGCGTGATCCATTTTATTTAAATTTCCCACCGTTTGGAAATAGGCTGTTCAGAAAGGTTGCAACTTTCAGGAACAACCTTGATCGTTTGAAAGGTTGCAAACTTTCATTAATGGTCGTGTGGATTCTGAAAGGGTTGCAACCTTTCAGAACCTTTTCCTCTTGCTTATAAATACCATTTATTCTTCAGAAGTTTTCCTTACGAATTTTCTTGATCTTTTCTTCTTCTTTTGCACAAAAATTTCTTTGTGTACTTTACTGCTGTTGAGTGGTTCGCTGACACCAGAGTTTTTGGTATCTACACGCTGGTGATTGAGATCATTTTATCCTGGGAAGACATATTCCAAATCAGACCTCGGATACTAAAGGGGAACAATTTCCTTAAGGGGACACTATGAATTCAGTGGACTTGACCTTTTTCCTGTTATAATTTTTCTGATTCTGGTACGTTTATAGATTTTAATTTTGTGAATTAAATTTCTGTTCATCTTTCTTACTTGTTCAATAAATGTTGGTTACTTCATCTTCCTACAAAATATATTGGAATCAGTAATTCTGGTTTTTGTAACACAGATTGGCAACATTAACTCCAACAAAAATTTATTATTTAAGTAATTTTTACATACCTTACCTAATAAATTCTCAGTGCAATATTCTGGCTCTTAAAATTTGATCCATAATAGAACTTTTTACTTATCTCTAATTGTCTTTTCTAAAGAAAAAAAGTTAGATCATATTTATGTTTGTAAATATTACCTAATATAGTGTATTTGTTTTTTAAAATATTGTACACTACGTTGAGCATTGAGTAATTTCGAGCTCAAGCTAAGCTAAAGACGATGATAATTGACCAGTTTGGAGCACTGATTTTTTAAATGTTTTTTTTAGGAAAATTTCTCAGTTGCCACAATATGCAAGATTCAAGATGTTATATATCTATGCAAGGCAACTCATCTAGTATTGTTTTTTCACTACATATATAAATTGCTTTCTCTTTACAAATAAGTCTTCTAACAATGTATGAATTTTTTTAGTCCTCTTCCAACTGTTCTATGACTAGTATTTCATAATAAAAATTACAATAGTTTTCTATAAATTGTTTATGTACTATAATTTTGTTTCTATTGAGATGCATATGCCCTTAACAAACTATATACTTTCAAATCAAAATAATCAAAAAAATTGAACCAAACCAAACCAACAATAACCAAATCGAAGGTTATTTTTTTTTATTTGTTTGGTTTGATTTTAGAAATTTAAAAACCGATTAATTTTTATTGCTTTTGATTTAAACCAATAACCGATCCAAACCAAACTATGAACACCCCTAGTCTAAGGCATATGCCTTATTTTTAAAAAGCCACCCCTAAACTTACATGGATGTTTTCTTCGTGTATAAACAAAAATGAAGCACATTATGTACTTTTATATGCTATCAACTCCCCTCATCCCACTAAATCTTCAAAGAATCTCTTGTTTACACAACATCTTCATGGCAGGCATGGGCAACTCCCAAGAATCAGGTGAGGTTATAACTCGATAACTGACCAGGTTGAGGAGAAATGTTGTTAATAAAGGAAGATATTCGCTTGTTGTATATGAACATTTCTTTATTTCAAAATGGTAATAAAGGAGTAAAATCAATATTAGAATAACTGGAATAAAAGGCTAGTTGATCCATCTCAAAAAGAACTTAGATCAGCAGGTCTGACCAAGGCTCTACTTACAAAGGACAAGTTCCCTCTCTTTCAAACCTTAAGTTTGGTAATTGAAGAACACTAACAGTTAGCACAAGTATAGACAGTCTACCATTTCAGCATTCAGTAATAAAGCGTAGAACAGATGATTAAAAGGATCATATTTCTTTCTCAAAAGAAAGTGGGAACAAAATAGACATTAAACAGTTTGTACTGCATAAATAACTGTGTGAACACATGTGTTTTTTCCTTTTCCTCTCTGGGTTTTCTTGAGCTTTAGTGTTTGCTAAGTTGATGGACCAGATTTGCCAATGGAAAATGAATGGACCAAAAACAAAATCACGGCAAAGTTGATAGTTCATTTTAGGGGAAAACACAACAATAAAGGCTTTGATTTGAAAAGAGTACAAATTTGATACTAATATGTTGCATCTCTTTGCATTGTTGTGTATCCAGCTTAGGGTCCACTACATATTTGATAAGGATATTCATTCATAAAGTTGGATTGGGCAAATATTTGGTCCAAATAATCTGTTAATTATTGGACTTAAAGTTATTTTACTTGAATCTTAATTAAGGAGCAGCACACTTTGTGCTAGTTATGCTGATTCTAGAGTATTGTTGTTGCATGTGTTGCAGCAGTGAGGAAATCCCATTTCTTGCTTAGACAAACATGAGTAAACCACCAATAATTTGGACCTATATACTTGAATTTTTGTAACAACCCTAAAAATGGCTATGCTAAGTAATGCTTAATGTGTCTAGAATGCCTACGATTAGACCGGGTTCACACGGATTGATGCGCGTAGAACCAGACCTCTGAACCCTTGCAACAGCCAAGCCAACCAACTTGGTGAGTTAGTTGAGCTAGGAAAGGGGGTCCAGCCATGTAGGGCACCCGAATATGAAGATCTACCCGGATGAGTCTTAACCGGACTTAAAAAGGGGTAATCTTAAGTTTGGAGGCTCTAGGGGTAAAATGGTCTTTTCCAGGCTAAGGGTAGTATTGTAATTACCTTAAATATTTAACTAATTAATTAATTAATATGGTGGAGGGGCAATTAAGGTAGATGTTTCCTAATTTGACCCTTTAAGCAAAATCTAGCTCCACCCAGGTTCGAGCCTTGGTGGAAGCAAGGATTAAATTGATTTAATTTTATTAAATGAATTAGTTGAATTAATTAATATTTAAAAAGATTATTTAAGTAAGAGAAAAATCAGATTTTTAATAATAATAATAATAATAATAATAAAATTAATAAATAATGAGGAGGATTAGTTTGACTTAGTCTCCACCTAACTCTCCTAATCCTAATCCTAATCCTCTCATTCTCACGTCTCTCACTCTCATTCTCACGTTTTTTATCATTAAAAGAACTGAAAATAATAGTTCTTCACTCTTGAAGAACTTACACACAAAAACTCAAACGAAAAACTAAGCTAAAAACGAAAATCAACAACATTCTTCTCGACGGATTGTGTTTGGGATTTTGGTGGTGAGGCAGTGGTGTCGTGGGAATTGGCAGCATTGAAACAAGTGTTGAACGACATTAAGGTATGGATTTTCTTCTCTCTTTGTCCCTTTCCCAAGAGACCCCTAAGTTCAGTTTAAATTCCAATCGAGAAACTAAGGTTGTCCTTGTTGCATGCCCCTGTCATTAGATCCTTTGAAAGATTCAAAGCATGCGTTGGTATTTCTTCTGGTAGATAATTTTAGGTCTGGTTGTGATTATGTGTTGAATGTGTATTCGGAAATCATGTAAGGGATGAAAAATATATTCCGGAAAAGTATATTAAGTTGACTGTTTTGAGCATGTGTGTGCTGAAAATTTACTAATGTTTGCTGCCTGAAATTTGTATGTTAAAATGTTGTGTTTCGCGTGTATAAAATGTTAAAAACGTGATATTCATATAAGGTTAAGGTGGCTGACTGAATGTCATTCAAAATACTACAAAAATCAACATAAGAATGAGAGAAAATGGATTGGAAGAGACCAAATTTCCAGCTTGCTGGAAATTGGTGGTCTCAGCCAAGAATTTGAAAAGTGAGCTATGTTTTAAATTTTTTTAAAAATAATGAGGTCATTGGGAATTGAACCTAAGACCTCACCAAATGTAAATTACATAAAAGTTTCATGAGAAAAATGAATGGAAAAATAAATATGGTGAGTGGGGATTGAACCCACAACCTCTTGAATAGATGAGAGAGTTAGCAGAAAAATAAAGGAGAAAAAATAAATGTGGTGAGTGGGGATTTAACCCACAACCTCTTGAATAGATGAGAGAGTTAGGAGAAAAATAAAGGAGAAAACTAAAAGGAGATGAGTGGGATTGAACCCACAACCTCTTGGATATGTGAGAAAGTTAACACATAAATTAAGAGAAAAAGAATGAGCTTGTGGGGGATTGATCCCACAATCTCCTTGCCTTAAACGAGAAAGAGAAGAGGGAAAAGAAAGAAAATATTATGGGGGTGATGGGGATCTACCTAGGGTCCCCCAAATCTTAAAAATGCAAGTACCAAGTTTAATATAAGATTAAGTGTTACTCAAGGGATTCGAAATCGGGTTCCCTTGACCAGTTCCGTATTGACACATAAGTCATACGTAAACAAATATTTAATGAATGCTGCCCCTAAGAATCGAAATCAATATCTTGGCATACCTACAAGATGCATAAGTCTTGTACCACATAATCTTGGGTAAATATGAATCACTTAGACAAACTATAAATGAAGCCTCATGGCTTTTATGTGTGGACTCATAAGTCTAGCATACATTTAAAAGTAAGTGAACCTAAGATGTTATGTGATGAGATAATGAAACCCCAGAGGGGTTAAGTAAGAGTGTGACACACACTAAAGGTCCAAGTGCATTAACATACGATGAAATGAACATTCACGTAAAGTGGTGAGTAATTATGAAGAGTAAATGTGCTAAAGTTGAAGAATGTGGTGTCAACATGATAAGAGGCTAATGCGAAAGGTGAGAGAAATCTCAAATGAGCCTAAGTAAATGTTACTAAGACGTACTCACCTATGAGAGTGTAAAGTTAATGAAGAGACTAGTCTCTATGAACACTCTAATGAAAGTATTGAAGTTAATGCATACTTAATACTAATGATTAGATGAGAAATTATCTAATGAGCTATGACGCCCTCATGCTAGAAGCCAGCTTCTATGATGTATGAGATGAATGTAATAGAATTTTATACTGAGCACCGATAGGCTAGGTATGAGTTGCGATTCCTTCTTTTGGGAAGGCAAAGGTTCGTGTAATTCTCATGAGATAAGATTGTCCATCCAGACGGGTATGGGTCTCCTTATATCTCCTAGTCTGTGAACCTATACTGCCAATATAAGGTTCTAGCAGGGTTCGTTTCCCTATATACGCTAGCATGTTTTGGTTCACTTTGGCCGGTGATTCCACCTCTTTTTGGTGTGGGGTTAAACAATGGATTTCATGATGCTCACATGATCTATGTCGGTTAAGGTTAAAGTTCCCAAAGAAAGAATGAGGCCATCCTCAAGTAATGCACATAATGAAATGAACGATACCAAAGGTGTTAGTATAAGATAATCAAGAGGTGAGCTAGACTTAAGTAATGACACTGGGTCATTTTTGGTCATTGCACAGCGAACCCGATGAAAGTCTTAAACTACATCCTAGGTATGACTGGTGTTTACACTAGCTTATGAACGAATGAAAATGAAATACGTATGAATGAATGAAGCAGACTCTGTGTTTGCTAAAGAAGGCTCCCTAGTTGAGGTCCCATATGTTGAGCCCTGATTTTGGGAAGTCCTAATGTCAAGTCCATGATTCCAAGGTCTCATGGCATATGGACGAATGATATGAAATATGTTATGTGTTAATAAGCAATATGTTATGTACTGTGTGCAATATGTTACGTATGATGATGAATGTTACTCTCTTAGCATGACTTTCCTAATCCAATTTTGGCAAGTCCACTGACTTGACTTTCCATAATTCATATCGTTAGGAGAGAGCTCTTCTTAATCATGCATGTCCTTGGTGTGTGCTTGCATATACCCATACTTAGTACAAGCGTGTACTAATCTCATACAACTCTCTACTTTTAGGTACTGGTGCAGTTGGACGCTAGAACTTACGAATCGACGCTGAACTTATCGAACGTGGAGCTTTCATCCGGATTTGGTAGGCCCTCATGCTTTCGAGGATGCTTACTATTTTATTCTAGCATTAGACATAGACATTAGCTAGTGGAGTATATTACACTAGCGTTTCTTTCTCAATTATTTCCAGACATTGTATTGGTGCCATTCTGGCAACTTTATATTTTATGCAGATATGACTATTTCATTCAGTTGAGTATCTTGGTATTAGATGGTTGTTGTGAACGATTATGAACTGATGTAGATAAATCTTATATGAGTATAACGTATTCTACCATGAAGTCTATGTATACTTCAAGTAACTAAAAGTTTCAAATTTTCCGCTAAAATTAACCTAGATGATGTAATGATGACGTATGTAGGCTTGTCTGCGACCTTTGAGAGGTCAACAACGCCGGTATCGTCTGGGGTCTAGATTCCGATTGTGACAAAGTTAGTATCAGAGCATTAAGTTAAATTCCGAGGGTAATAAGTTCACATCAACCACATTGAGTAGTTTCTAAGTCATGGTAGTGAAGTGCACCACTATCCTGAATTAGAGACTGCATAATGCGTAGGAAAATTTCCCTTCTTCTGATTTTATCGTGCCTTCTCTAATGTCTGATTCCTTGGTGTTATGAGCGTATCTAACATCAATTCTACTGTTTCAGAAAATGAACACAAGGAGGAACGCTGGTCGGAGAAGAGGAGAAGCAGCTGCTGGGGGCAACCAAGTTCCTACCAGGCCCCAGCTACTAGAATGGATATGCATGTTAACCAGCTGAGTTGACAGATGGAGAAGTGATGACAGCCCTGGTACAGATGGCCCAAGCCATTACTTTACAAGCTCAGGCTATGACAGCCCAGGTAGAGCAACAAGGTGTTCCCAGGGAGAACCCACCTGCCAACACCAGGGCTAACAGGTTAAGGGACTTCACGAGGATGAATCCTCCCGCTTACACTGCATCTAAGATTGCTGAGAATCTCGAGGAGGAGTGTAGGGCAGCTATGCTACATGCGAGCATAGAATTTTCCAGGCTTATGGTCCATGTCCAACAAGTGGAGGAAAGCAGAAAGATGGATCCCTTAGAATGTGTATCGATTATCGGCAGCTCAACAAAGTCACTATCAAGAATAAGTATCCACTTCCCAGAATAGATGACTTGTTCGATCAGCTCCAAGGGTCTAGTTTCTTCTCAAAGATTGATCTTCGTTCAGGGTATCATCAGCTTAGGGTTAGGGATGAAGATATCTCAAAGATAGCCCTTCGTACCCGTTACGGTCATTATGAGTTCCTAGTCATGTCATTTGGTCTCAATAATGCACTTACCGCATTTATGGACCTCATGAACAGGGTCTTCCGTGAATACCTTGACTCTTTTGTCATAGTATTCATTGATGACATTCTCATCTACTCTAAGACCAAGGAAGAGCATGAACAACATTTGAGACTAACCTTGCAGGTACTTAGACAACATCAACTGTATGCCAAATTCAGCAAGTGTGAATTCTGTCTTAGATCAGTGACCTTCTTGGGTCATGTTATGTCCAATCAAGGTGTGGAGGTAGACCCTAGGAAGACTGAGGCTGTTAAGAACTGGCCAAAACCTCTTACTTCCACCGATATCCGTAGCTTCTTGGGATTGGCTAGTTATTATCGCAGGTTAGTGGAGGGTTTCTCTTCCATTGCTGCCCCACTAACAGCTTTGACGAAGAAGAAAGTCAAGTTTGAATTGGCGGAGACTTGTGAGAAGAGTTTCCAGGAGCTCAAGGACAGACTCACTTCAGCCCCGGTGCTTACATTGCCTAAGTGTGGTGAGAATTACACTATTTATTGTGATGCATCTAGGGTTGGTTTGGGTTGTGTTCTTATGCAGGGTGGTAAGGTGATAGCTTATGCGTCCAGAAAGCTCATGGCTCATGAAAAGAATTATCCCACTCATGTCCTGGAGTTGGCAGCTGTGGTATTTGCACTGAAACTGTGGAGGTACTACTTGTATGGAGTGCATGTGGATGTGTTCACAGACCACAAGAGTCTCCATTACGTGTTCACGCAGAGAGAGTTGAACCTACGTCAGCGGAGATGGTTAGAGCTGTTGAAGGACTATGACATGAATGTCCACTACCATCCAGGTAAGGCTAATGTTTTTACTGATGCTTTGAGCAGGTTAAGCATGGGAAGTACATCCCACAATGAGGATGAGAAGAAAGAGTTGGTGAAAGATGTACACAGACTGGCCAGACTTGGTGTGCGGTTGGTTGATTCGACTAGTGGGGGTGTTTCGGTTCTTCCTAGTTCTGAATCATCCTTGGTAGTTGAAGTCAAGAAGGGGCAGCATCTTGATCTTGTGTTGATGGAGTTGAAGGACTCATTGTTGGTAAAAATGAATGAGTCTTTTGCTTTGGGAGGTGACGGCATACTTAGGTACCAAGATAGGCCGTGTGTACCAGATGTGGATGATTTGCGGGCCAAAATTATTGCAGAGGCCCATGGTTCCAGATATTCAACACATCTAGGTTCCACCAAGATGTATCATGATCGTAAGCAGATCTATTGGTGGGATGGCATGAAGAAGGACATTGCTAAATATGTGGCCAAGTGTCCTAATTGTCAACAGGTTAAGGAAGAACACCTTAAGCCTGGCGGCCTTACTCAGATGATTGAGGTTCCGACTTGGAAGTGAGAGGCCATTAATATGGACTTCGTGGTTGTTCTTCCGAGGACTAGGAGGTAGCATGACTCCATATGGGTTATTGTGGATAGGATGACTAAGTCTGCCACTTCATCCCTGTGAAGTCTACTTACAGAACTGAGGATTATGCGAGACTCTACATTGATGAGATTGTGAGACGGCATTGTCTATCATTTCAGATAGAGGAGCTCAGTTCACTTCACATTTCTGGAGATCCTTCCAGAAGAGCTTAGGTACGCAAGTAAAGATTAGTACTGCCTTTCATCCTCAGACTGATGGGCAGGTAGAGCGCACTATTCAGACATTGGAGGACATGTTGAGAGCATGTGTGATTGACTTCAGAGGTAGTTGGGACGACCATCTGCCTTTGATAGAGTTCTCGTATAATAACATCTATCACTCCAGCATTGGGATGGTACCGTTTGAGGCACTGTATGGTAGAAGGTGTAGGTCTCCAGTTGGGTGGTTTGAGGTAAGAGAGTCATCCATTTTGGGTCCAGAGATCATTCATGAGGCCTTAGAGAAAGTCAGGGTGATTAGGGACAAGTTGGCTACTGCTTACAGTCAGCAGAAGTCTTATGCAGACAACAGAAAACAGCCCTTAGAGTTTGATGTTGGTGACCAAGTCTATTTGAAAATATCACCTATGAAGGGGGTGATGAGGTTTGGCAGGAAGGGGAAGTTGAGTCCGAGGTATGTTGGGCCATATGAGATCCTACAACGTGTGGCTGAGGTGGCCTATGAGTTGGCATTGCCTGCGGAGCTAGCTTTCATGCATCCAGTCTTTCATGTCTATATGTTAAAGAAGTGCCTAGGTGATCCAACATCGATTCTACATGTTGAAGGTTTGGGGGTTGATGAAGACTTGTCCTATGAGGAGGTACCTATTGAGATTTTAGACAGACATATCAAGCGGCTGAGAAACAAGGAGATTGCCACAGTGAAGGTATTGTGGAGGAATCATCTTGTTGAGGGTGCTACGTGGGAGGCCTAGGCCGATATGAGATCCCGCTACCCTCATCTTTCAGCTCTTGAGGTTAGACTTCCCACTCTTAAGTCTAAGCTTTCTTATCTCCTCTATTCTTGGTTGTTATTGCTTGATTGTGTATAATACCTATGTTATGATATGACTGGCGTTGTACTAGATTATAAGAAGTATCATTCCGGGATGAATGTTCCTAAGGGGGGGGGGGATAATGTAATAACCCTGAAAATGGCTATGCTAAGTAATGCTTAATGTGTCTAGAATGCCTACGATTAGACCGGGTTCACACGGATTAATGCGCGTAGAACCAGACCTCTGAACCCTTGCAACAGCCAAGCCAACCAACTTGGTGAGTTAGTTGAGCTAGGAAAGGTTGGGTCCAGCCATGTAGGGCACCCGAATATGAAGATCTACCCGGATGAGTCTTAACCGGACTTAAAAAGGGGTAATCTTAAGTTTGGAGGGTCTAGGGGTAAAATGGTCTTTTCCAGGCTAAGGGTAGTATTGTAATTACTCTAAATATTTAACTAATTAATTAATTAATATGGTGGAGGGGCAATTAAGGTAGATGTTTCCGAATTTGACCCTTTAAGCAAAATCTAGCTCCACCCGGGTTCGAGCCTTGGTGGAAGCAAGGATTAAATTGATTTAATTTTACTAAATGAATTAGTTGAATCAATTAATATTTAAAAAGCTGATTTAAGTAAGGGAAAAATCAGAATTTTAATAAAAATAATAATAATAATAAAATTAATAAATAATGAGGAGTCCTAGTTTGACTTAGTCTCCACCTAACTCTCGTAATCCTAATCCTCTCATTCTCACGTTTTTTTTATCATTAAAAGAACTGAAAATAATAGTTCTTCACTCTTGAATAACTTACACACAAAAACTCAAACGAAAAACTAAGCTAAAAACGAAAATTAATAACATTCTTCTCGACGGATTGTGTTTGGGATTTTGGTGGTGAGGCAGTGGTGTCGTGGGAATTGGCAGCATTGAAACAAGTGTTGAACGACATTAAGGTATGGGTTTTCTTCTCTATTTGTCCCTTGCCCAAGAGACCCCTAAGTTCAGTTTAAATTCCAATCGAGAAACTAAGGTTGTCCCCGTTGCATGCCCCTGTCATTAGATCCTTTGAAAGATTCAAAGCATGCGTTGGTATGTCTTCTGGTAGATAATTTTAGGTCTGGTTGTGATTATGTGTTGAATGTGTATTCGGAAATCATGTAAGGGATGAAAAATATATTCCGGAAAAGTATATTAAGTTGACTATTTTGAGCATGTGTGTGCTGAAAATTTACTATGTTTGCTGCCTGAAATTTGTATGTTAAAATATTGTGTTTCGCGTGTATAAAAATGTTAAAAACGTGATGTTCATATAAGGTTAAGGTGGCTGACTGAATGTCATTCAATATACTACAAAAATCAACATAAGAATGAGAGAAAATGGATTGGAAGAGACCAAATTTCCAGCTTGCTGCAAATTGGTGGTCTCAGCCAAGAATTTGAAAAGTGAGCTATGTTTTAAAAATTTTTAAAAATTGTGAGGTCATTGGGAATTGAACCTAAGACCTCACCAAATGTAAATTACATAAAAATTTCATGAGAAAAATTAATGGAAAAATAAATGTGGTGAGTGGGGATTGAACCCACAACCTCTTGAATAGATGAGAGAGTTAGGAGAAAAATAAAGGAGAAAAAATAATTGTGGTGAGTGGGGATTGAACCCACAACCTCTTGAATAGATGAGAGAGTTAGGAGAAAAATAAAGGAGAAAAATAAAATGAGATGAGTAGGGATTGAACCCACAACCTCTTGGATAGGTGAGAAAGTTAACAGATAAAATAAGAGAAAAAGAATGAGCTTGTGGGGGATTGATCCCACAATCTCTTTGCCTTAAACGAGAAAGAGAGGAGGGAAAAGAAAGAAAATATTATGGGGGTGATGGGGATCTACCTAGGGTCCCCCAAATCTTAAAAATGCAAGTACCAAGTTTAATATAAGATTAAGTGTTGCTCAAGGGATTCGAAATCGGGTTCCGTTGCCCAATTCTGTATTGACACATAAGTCATACGTAAACAAATATTTAATGAATGCTGCCCCTAAGGATCGAAATCAATATCTTGGCATACCTACATGATGCATAAGTCTTGTACCACATAATCTTGGGTAAATATGAATCACTTAGACAAACTATAAATGAAGCCTCATGGCTTGTATGTGTGGACGCATAAGTCTAGCATACATTTAAAAGTAAGTGAACCTAAAATGTTATGTGATGAGATAATGAAACCCCAGAGGGGTTAAGTAAGAGTGTGACACACACTAAAGGGCCAAGTGCATTGGCATACGATGAAATGAACATTCACGTAAAGTGGTGAGTAATTATGAAGAGTAAATGTGCTAAAGTTGAAGAATGTGGTGACAACATGATAAGAGGCTAAAGCAAAAGGTGAGAGAAATCTCAAATGAGCCTAAGTAAATGTTACCAAAATGTACTGAACTATGAGAGTGTAAAGTTAATGAAGAGACCAGTCCCTATGAACACTCTAATGAAAGTATTGAAGTTAATGCATACTTAATACTAATGATGAGATGAGAAATCATCCAATGAGCTATGATGCCCTCATGCTAGAAGCCAGCTTCTATGATGTAGGAGATGAATGTAATAGAACTTTATACTGAGCACCGATAGGCTAGCTATGAGTTGCGATTCCTTCTTTCGAGAAGGCAAAGGTTCGTGTAATTCTCATGAGATGAGATTGTCCATCCAGACGGGTATGGGTCTCCTTATATCTCCTAGTCTTTGAACCTATACTGCCAATATAAGGTTCTAGCAGGGTTCGTTTCCCTATATACGCTAGCATGTTTTGGTTCACTTTGGCCGGTGATTCCACCTCTTTTCGGTGTAGAGTTAAACAATGGATTTCATGACGCTCACATGATCTATGTCGGTTAAGGTTAAAGTTCCCAAAGAAAGAATGAGGCCATCCTCAAGTAATGCACATAATGAAATGGAACGATACCAAAGGTGTTAGGATAGGATAATCAAGAGGTGAGCTAGACTTAAGTAATGACACTAGGTCTTGGTCATTGCACAGCGAACCCGATGAAAGTCTTAAACTACATCCTAGGTATGACAGGTGTTTACACTAGCTTACGAACGAATGAAAATAAAGTACGTATGAATGAATGAAGCATACTCTGTGTTTGCTAAAGAAGGCTCCGTAGTTGAGGTCCCATATGTTGAGCCCTCATTTTGGGAAGTCCTAATGTCAAGTCCATGATTCCAAGGTCTCATGGAATATGGACGAATGATATGAAATATGTTATGTGTTAATAAGCAATATGTTATGTGCTGTGTGCAATATGTTACGTATGATGATGCATGTTACTCTCATAGCATGACTTTCCTAATCCGATTTTGGCAAGTCCACTAACTTGACTTTCCATAATTCATATCGTTAGGAGAGAGCTCTTCTTAATCATGCATGTCCTTGGTGTGTGCTTGCATATACCCATACTTAGTACAAGTGTGTACTAATCCCATACAACTCTCTACTTTTAGGTGCAGGTGCAGCTGGACGCTAGAACTTTTAGGTAGGCCCTCATGCTTTCGAGGATGCTTACTATTTTATTCTAGCATTAGACGTAGACATTATCTAGAGGAGTACGTTCCACTAGCGTTTCTTTCTCAATTATTTCCAGACATTGTATCGGTGCCATTCTGGCAACTTTATATTTTATGCAGATATGACTATTTCATTCAGTTGAGTATCTTGGTATTAGATGGTTGTTGTGAACGACTATGAACTGATGTCGGTAAATCTTATATGAGTATAATGTATCCTACTATGAAGTCTATGTATACTTCAAGTAACTAAAAATTTCAAATTTTCCGCTAAATTAACCTAGATGATGTAACGATGACATATGTAGGCTTGTCTACGACCTCTGAGAGGTCAACGACGCCGGTATCGTCTGGGGTCTAGATTTCGGTCGTGATAATTTTCAATTTTCATCAATGCTCATACCACTAGCGTCCAATTTGACACGATGTTGTAATTAATTCCTTACTCGTCATTGAAAGTTTTATCAGCGTCTATGTTAAAAAATGATGCCCGTGAGGTTTAATATACTTATGAGAAAACTAAATTCTGTCAAATTATCTAGAATCCATGATCAATTGATGTATGTATTGCAACGAAGAAGAAAATTACATGCATTATTATTGAATGAATGTATTGCACTACATTATATACACTACTCACAACTCTAACCGACTTCCTAACCAAATTTTTCTAACCAACTCCACTCATCATTAATTAAGCTCAGTAATTACATTTAACAGCTAACTACCATTAACTACTTCAACTAATTAGGGAACATCTACACGCTTGTTGATTTTTTTCACACTCCCCCTCAAGCTAGAGGCTATGAGAATGTTCTGCATCCCTACCTTGGACATCAAATATGAGTGTAGGTGTTGACCAAGTCCTTTAGTGAACAAGTCAGCAGGCTGTTCTGTAGAAGCTGAGGCATATAGACAGGCTAGCTGTTCTTGTATTCTGTTCCACGGTCAGCCGGAAATCTCCTTAACCATACTAATCAGCCAAACGAACTAGATCATTCATGTCGTCTGCTTGGAGAACATTTGAAATATATGCACTTTTTATCAATCGATAAAGAACATGATAACGTAAAGATTTCTCTGCCAATCGATAAATTTTACTCTAAAAATAGTTGATGTGACAAAAATCTTAGTAAAATATAAGGTGTGCCAGTGTACAAGTATATACTGGTATTATTCTTGGAAAGTTTCCTGGTGGTACACAAAATTTGTTCCTTTTTGGTACAAATGCACATGTGATACACCAGATATTGAGCTTTTTCCCTCTTCCTCCTCTCTCTTTAGCTGCTAATAGTATTAACAGTCTATGAGTCTCCTCCTCATTTCCAGGTTGCCAAGATGGCAAAACAAGAATTAGATATTAAAGATAAAAAATGCACATGAAATCGCTTATTCAATAAGTTTTTATTGATTAATAGTTCCGACACAGTACCATAACAAGTACAAATCACATTACATATATTCTAACTTCAGTCTTTCATATTTCGAATAAAATTTCATTTCATACAATTATACAAATTCTGAATACATTTATATTTGAAAGCATAAAGCGTCTCTTATTTATAGTTCCAACACAGTACCAAATAGTATACGTGTTGCTTCGGTGGACAAGGGGAGTTGTATATGCATCATTGTTGTTTCTTGTGACCATAGAAATATGATAGGAATCATAAGGTAGTCTAGAAGAACATTTTTCCAAAGAAGTAGGATGCCTACAAATTTATCCGTCATCACATTCCAGTGGGTCGTGTCCAAGCAAACAACATAAAGGCAGCACCAAGATGTTATGCCGGTGAAACTGAAAATGATAGTGAGTGCAGAGAAGTTGCTCTGGGCTGCATGTCAACTGAAAACGCTGGTTCACTTTTACATAAAGAAAGCAAGCATGGTTTTATGAAAGAAAACATGCTAAGAATGACGCTCTTCAAGCAGTGGATGATAAGGTTTCACAACAAAGAGCTGAAGCTTTTGGAGTTCATTTGAAGGTTTGTGAATGACTACTTAATCAGAAAAAAATTGATGAGCTTGTTGGTGTGCTAAAACCATTCGCAGATGATGGAAAAATACTGCTTTTGTGAAGCTCAAACCCATTGGTGTTCTTCGTAAAAATATATGTAGGCATAATTTTTCAATACCTGATCTAGCAATAGCTGGAAAGAGAAAACATAACTGAGTTACTGATCTATTTATCTGTAGAACATCCAACTTAAAGAGAGATTATTTACCTAAATTCTTTTTGGGAAAATGAATCATATTCTCAATTCAGATATACCTTTAGGCTAGTGTTTATGTATCTCAGTCATCATATATGTACTGAAATAGTATTCATGCCCAAGAGGCCATTATCAACATGGTCAAATTATTATAAGGGTATGATCAATTTAATCTGATGTATGATGAAGGATTGATTATCCTGAAATTGTTATTTTCAAATAAATTCATTTCTGATGGTAGTTTTCTTTCCATTTGTTCTATGGACGTTATTTAGTTTACACATATTCCAAGAGGGAAAAATAATTCACAAGCTTGATCCATGGGTCGTACAGCACACCACGGAAACACATTTTTAGGGCAAATGAATCTACTGTAAGATATCTTACATTCATCTGTCTGCATATATATGCTATAAACATCTATTTAGGTACATCTGTGGGATCTGCATTTATCTCACAACAACGCATTTCAGGGATCATGCTGGAGGAAATGATCTTGGACTCAACTGCTTTTGTTATTTGGATACTCTTGTTTGATGACCCTGCCTCTTGATACTAATGAAAAAACCCTTACTCATTTTGTAAATATCTCTGAAACTTAATAAACTCGATGGATCTTATGAATCATACCATTATAATCTCTGGAACGTAATAGACTCTTATAGGGAATTGTATCTCATCTCGTTATCCTACACAATCATTTCTCACAAAATTAATTGATTTTTCTTTCTTCTCAGCCACACTAAAAAGGTCATATAAGCTACTATGTTGCTGACAAAGAGGGAGACGAGAGGATTCTGTTGTTTTTACTGGGGATACATTGGTGAGTGGAGGTTTCTACCTCTAAATCTTTTAACAACACGTAGAACTTAATTAATAGTTGGTTCCTGTACAGGGTGTGTCTTGCTTTGTGTCGAGAGAAGCTTTATGTTTAATAAATTATACTTCTTGTGCAACTAGCACATACTTTTTGTTCATTCTGTTTGCTTATAGTTTGTTACTTCAGCAATTTGACTTACTGTCTACTTCTTCCAGCTTTCTCTACTCTATCTTGGAATATGGATTTGAAAAGGTTTTATTTTGGGAGAAGATGATAGGAACTCTAACCATTCCATGCAAGTTTTGGTAATTGTGGAATACAAAGAAACTAACCAATATTTGAAACCAGAAGAAGATTGTCTAACAATGCGAGCAGAAGGAGCTATTATGGACGGATAACCTCTTTCAAAAAATTGTATTATTATACTGTTGGATGGTCAAAATAGTTTTCTCTGAATGCTTCCATCTTTTTGTCTTGCAGTTAGTCATTGGTTGTGGCATGTTTTTTGAAGGCACTGCAGAACAGATGTATCGATCACTGTGTGTGACATTAGGTTCTTTGCCAAAGCCAACTCGGGTATATTGAGGTCATGAGGTAATGTGTGCATGCTCTTAATAATTTTTTCTTAAAAAAAAGAGTTATGTGTAAGATATTACATAGCAGTGACGCAGCGAAAATATAGAGTGATCGACATACCTCCATCCATTGTTAGCGATAAAGTCGGAGTTTACAATTCTTCTTTTCTTCAAAGATCTTCTAAGCACTCAAAACCTCACTCTCAGATGGTATGGAGTTTTTTTAATTTGAAGTAATGTGCTTAAGGACCTTTGAACCAAATGACATATTTATAACTGTGCTTCCATCAAGAACGGTTAAGAGGTTATGGGAAGTTACCAACCACCAGAGTAGTAGGATAGTGGATCCATGTAGTGGGATAATGGGTCAATGAAGTGGGATAATGAACCCATGTAATACAGACCATATCAACATTAACAAAAATGCTAACATTCTCCCACTTGATCCGTATATTCTAATCCCATTAATGAAATATAATACACGAATCATGGCGATAGTTTCTCTTGCAGTGAGTAGTATCTTCCATGTATCACAATGCACTATATCTCTAAATTTAACCCATATAATTAATGAATAAACTCAATATTTATTCAAGGTCCATACTTTAGTGACATTTCTGAAAATAAAATTGAATGTGCACACATTTAACGAGAAATATCATATAAAATCAAGTTTCATAAACATTCATTGTTACAACGAAATTTTACATTGTTGGGCTAAGTCCCATTGTGACAACATGATCCTTAAATTTTTGTGATGGCATGCCTTTAGTTAAAGGATCAGCTAACATTACTTCAGTACTAACATGTTCAATGACCACTTTCTTGTCTTTAACACGTTCTCTTATGGCTAGATATTTGATGTCGATATGCTTGCTTCGACTACCACTTTAATTATTCTTAGCCATAGAGACAGCAGCTGAATTATCACAATATAACCTTGTTGGCTTAGATATAGAGTCGACAATTCTAAGTCGAGAAATAAAACTCTTTAGCCATACACCATGTGAGGTAGCCTCGAAACAAGAAAAGAACTCAGCCTCCATAATGGAAGTAGTAACTAGAGTCTATTTGACACTTCTCCAAGATATAGCTCCACCGACTAACATAAATATATATCCTGAAGTTGATTTTTGTGAATCAAAACAACCAACAAAGTCTGAATCAGAGTAGCAAATGACTTCCAAGTCATCTGATCGTTTGTACATAAGCATGTAGTCTTTTGTTCCTTGAAGATATCTTAAGACTTTCTTTGCAGCTCTCCAGTGGTCAAGACCTGGATTACTCTGATATCTTCCTAACATTTCAATAACAAATGATATGTCAGGTCTTATACAAACTTGAGCATACATAAAACTTCCGACAACAAAAGCATAAGGAATGTCCTTCATTTGTTCTCTCTCAAAATCGTTCTTCGGGCACTGATTCAAGTTGAACTTGTCACCCTTCACGATAGGAGCTACACTTGGTGAACAATCTTTCATTTGGAACCTCTCTAAAATTTTATTGATATAGGATTCTTTAGATAAACCTAAGGTACCTTGATGTCTATCTCGATGAATCTTAATACCAATAGCATAAGATGAATCACCCATGTCTTTCATATCAAAACTTTTAGAGAGAAATTGTTTCACCTCATGTATCATTCCTTTATCATTGGATGCAAGTAATATATCATCCACATATAGAACTAAGAAACATATTTTACTCCCACTGATCTTATGGTATATACATTGATCCATAATGTTCTCAACAAAGTCGAATGAAGAGATAACATTATGAAATTTCAAATACCATTGACGGGAAGCTTGTTTTAGTCCATATATGGATTTCTTTAACTTGCATACCAAGTGTTCACCATTACTAGAGGAGAATCCTTCAGATTGTTTCATATAAACCCCTTCCTCTAGATCACCATTGAGAAATACGGTTTTCACATCCATTTGTTGCAATTCTAAGTCAAAGTGTGCTACTAATGCCAATATTATGCGCAAGGAATCCTTTTTAGACACAGGAGAAAATGTCTCTATGTAATCAATTCCTTCCTTTTGAGTGAATCCTTTAGCAACGAGTCTTGCTTTATATCTTTCTATGTTGCCTGATGAGTCCTTTTTAGTCTTAAAAACCCATTTACATCCAATGGTTTTAACACTACTAGGCAAATCAACAGGATCCCAGACCTCGTTACTTTTCATAAAATTCATCTCTTCTTTCACGGCATTGTACAACAATTCAGTCTCTTTAGAATTCATGGCTTGTGAAAAAGACTCAGGATCATTTTCAACTCCAATGTCAGATTCTTGCAAATATACAACAAAGTAACTAGGAATTGCTGATTTTGTTTCTCTAGTAGATCTTATCAATGTTGCACCAATATTTTCCTGTGGATTATGTTGTTCAACTGTTCGTTCAATAATTTCAGGAATTACTTGAACAACTTGATCTATATGCACGTTTTCAGCATCTTGTGGAATATCCTTGATTGGTTGCTCAACACCCGATTGTACTTGAGGGGTATTATGTACAACAATCAATTTTTGACTTGAAGTGGAAGGTTGATCTCTTATAGAAATTGTTTCTGAAATTGATCACTCCCACTAATTAAGTCATATTCAAGAAATTTTGCATTTCTTGATTCCACAATCCTAGTATTGTTAGATGAACAGTAGAATCTGTATCATTTAGACCTTTCGGCATATCCAATGAAATATCCACTAATGGTCCTAGGATCCATTTTATTTTCTTGTGGGTTGTAAATTCTAACTTCAGACGGGCATCCCCATACACGTATATGTGTCAAACTAGGTTTCCAACCTTTGAATAACTCAAAAGGCGTCTTTGGAACAACCTTGTTGGAACTCGGTTTAATATATACGCTGTTGTCTTAAGAGATTCAATCAACAAGGACTTAAGTAGCTTAGAGCTACTTAACATACTACGCACCATGTCCAATAATGTTCAGTTACTTTTTTCTGCTACACCATTCTAATCCGGAGAACCAGGCTTAGTATATTGGGCAACAATCCCATTCTGTTGAAGAAACTTCGCAAACGAACCTTGTGCTTGTTCATCTTCTTTATAACTACCATAATACTCACTATCTTTATTATTTCTCACAATCTTAATTTATTTTTCGCATTGTTTCTCTACTTCAGCCTTAAAAACTTTAAAGACTTCTAATGCTTCGCTCTTATTATGAAGCATGTAGAGATACATATATCGTGAGTAATCATCTATAAAAGTGATAAAATATTTCTGACCATATAAGTCCATGTCTGGACAACATATATCTGAACGTATGATTTCTAATACGGTTGAACTCCTCTTGGCACCTTTCTTTGACTTGTTGGTCTGCTTGCCTTTAATGCAGTCCGTACAAGTATCAAAATCAGTAAAATTTAAAGTACTAAGTACTCCATCATTTTACTAATCTCTTAATTTTATCGATGGAGATATGTCCCAATCTCCGATGCCATAAGATAGAGGAATCTTCATTTATAACACATCTTTTAGTGCCAATTTGTACATGCATAAAAGTATGAGTGGAATCATTTTATAAATTAAGAGAGAAAAAACCATTAGACAATGTACCATATCCAATAAGTTTAGATTTATAAAATAGTTTGGAATCACCTTCTAGAAAGAAGGAATATCCCAAAGGTACAAGTGTTGATACTGAAATTAAATTCCTAGAAAAATTAGGAATATAAAAAGTCTTTTCCAACTCTAAAATAAAACCACTACTAAGAACTAAATTGCATGTCCCAATAACTTCCACATGCGACTGCATCTTGTTTCCAGAATAGATGTTACACTCAGCTCCCACTGGCTTTCGCAGGTTTCTTAAATCCTGCAAGAAATTCGTAATATGGATTGTAGAAGCAGAATCAATCCACTATGTGTTATGATTAACATCAATTAGCTTCATAACAAACAAGAGAGATAGAAGTACCTTTCTTAACAGCCATTGTTGAAACATGACACAATCCTGCCTTATATGCCCCTTCTTTGTACAAAATCAACACTTAGCTTCCTTTTTTATGTCAGTTTCAAGAGGTGACTTTCCTTTAGACCTCTTGTTGGCTTGATTGGTCTTCTTTCCTTGAGTAGTCATGAATGCACTTTCTCCTGTTTCCATCAGTAGTCGACCTTCCTCTTGAATACACATGGCCATGAGTTCATTAATAGACCATTTATCTTTATGTGTGTTATAAGAGATCTTAAAGGGACCATATTGTGCAGGTAGAGTATTCAGGATATAGTGCACAAGAAAAGTTTCAGACATTTTGACTTCAAGAATCTTTAGTTGAGCCGCTAACGCATTTTCATAATGTGCTCACGCACATTTCTCACACTAGTGAGACTCATTGATGAGAATTTCATAATTAAGGTGCTGACAAGTGCCTTATCTGAAGTCTCAAACTGTTCATCAATAGCTTTCAATAATGCCTTGACATTGTTATGTTGTTCGATAGAACCATGAATACCAGCAGAGATTTTGGTCTTAATGAAATAACACTCAAATGGTTAGAGCGTTCCCATTGTTCATGAAGAAAAATCTCATTTTGAGTACTGATTTCATTAATAGGTGGCTCGACTTTTCTGATAGCATAATCAATATCCATACACCCTAAATGAAGGAGAATTCTCTCCTTCCAAGTCTTATAGTACTCACCACTCAGTTCGAGAATATCACAAATATAAGAAAAATTTGCATGTTGCATAACTGCAAAAAATATACATACATACTTAACATAAATTTGAGGCAAGTAATTAATATAACGTTGAATCTAGTGACATAAAAATTGTCTGTGGGCTAAATTTTTAATTTAATTAGATTCATATTTATGATAAAATTTTAATAGCATGATATTCTATCTTTGTGACAAAACTATTAAACTCTCATTCATAATTCCTGTGGGTAATTATGAAAATTATTTAATATTTCATCTTAATTAATTATGCAACTTAATAATAAAGAAATTAAGTTAACATATCATGCATAATTAATTACAATTCCAATGTCTAAAAATTTCTTTATGTGATCCTTAACTTTTAAAATTTTATTCAATTAAAGATGTTGTGGCTAAACTTTAATCAAATAAATTCTAGATCACTTAGAAATTTATTTCTTTAAGTGATCCAAAATATAATATATAATATCATTTCATTAAGACTGCTGTGGCTAAATCTCAATCAAATAAAATTATATGAATCACTAAATATTAACTCAAAATCATATACAAGATTTATTGTTGAACATTATGCAACAAAACAACAATCTCTTTGCTTTTTATTATTAGAAAATATTTTCAAAAATTTCAAAATAAGAACTGAATTTTTAAGAACCATTTTGAGCGATTTTAGAGAATTCCGACAATTAACAAAGCAGAGGAAATTCAACGGCTCTGATGCCAAATGTAAGATATTACATAGCAGTGATGCAGCGGAAATATAGAGTGATCGACATACCTCCAGCCATTGTTAGTGATATAGTCGGAGTCTAAAATTCTTATTTTCTTCGAAGATCTTCTAAGCACTCAAAACCTCACTCTCAGATGGTATGGAGTTTTTTAGAAGTAATATGCTTAGGGAACTTTGAACCAAATGACATATTTATAACCGTGCTTCCATCAAGAACGGTTAAGAGGTTATGGAAAGTTACCAACCACTAGAGTAGTAGGATAGTGGATCCATTTAGTGGGATAATGGGTAGTTAACCATTATCCCATTAGTGGGATAATGGATAATTAACCACTTTCCCATTAGTGGGATAATGGGTCCATGAAGTGGGATAATGGACCCATGTAATACGAACCATATCAGTATTAACAAAAATGCTAACATTATGCTGTGTCTTCATATAGTGATCTCAGATCAGATCCTAGATCCTTTAATGTGTCACATTTGTACACCTTTCAGTAAGAGTGAAATTGTGTTCATAAAAGAGTGAAAAAGTGAGCAGAACTTGTGGTTAAATTGCCTCCTCTTTGTCCATATGTTAAGGACTAGAGTAACTTTAGCTCCTCAGCTCTAGTTTATCTTTATAACACAGAGAATTTATTTCTCTTTTTTTACTAATCAAAAGACTCCTTTAATTTTCTCCTCTTTACACTTGGTGTACCGTATGATAGTTTATTTGCATTCAATATGATGAACACTTCAGTTGAAAGGAAGGACAAATAAAAAATTTATATAGTACCACCTTGCATGTACTTACTCACATGGAAAAAGCTCTCTCTAAATATGTGTGTAGTATATCACATGTATTTGGCCTGCGCAAGTATTCTAAGGTTTCTCTTGGGAAAAGATGTAATCAACTATAAGACACTGCTGCATTTCGAATGAACCTCCAATAAGTAGACACATTCAGTAGTTTTGATTCCAATACTTGTATATGTATGACTCTCCTGGCGGCTGTTGTACATCAGAATTATTCTCTGACTTTAGATCCTTGTATCTATTTTAGTTCCCCCAGTGAGAGAGCATTTGAACTTGAGGAGAACTTAAACCCCCTCCTCTACCCCCAAAAAATAATGATAAAGGAGAAAAATTGTGTCTTAGGCAGAATAAAAATATACTCCCGCTTATTGTACCTCATCCCCTCGCTGCCTCTCCTATCAATACAAATTCATTGTGTTAGTGCTCTCCTTCACATGCTTCAACTAAAGGTAACTAACTCCAGGGTAAGGTGATATGAACATACATACATACATGAATGTTATCCAACACGGAAATTGAACTTCTTTTCCACAAATAATTTTTGAATGCATTACTGTATGCCTCTTATATTGTAGGTGCTCGTTCATGTAGTGTTGCCAGTTTCTCTAACATGACTCTTTTATTGCATGTCACATGGAAGCAAGAAATACTTCTGACAAATTGATGCATCGTAAAGACTAAATTACTCTTACCCAGTTGATATGGATAATCAATTCGGTAATGGTTTTTACTTTTTTATGATGTTTGGCTAAAATCCCAATTCTTGGGATGTGATCATGTAATTATGGATTGAATTAGTTTATGGGTATTGTTAATTACTAGTTTAAATGCTATTTTGAAGTGAAGAATCAGTAAGTGGTTTAATTTATGAATTGTAGTTGCAAATGCAATTCTAAGTTTGTGCTCTTGGCTTGTGATCTTGGGCATATAAATATGCCCAATTACTACAAACTACCCATCTTTAACGTTAGTTTTAGGATTTTCACTAATCTAGCTAGCTTGTTTGGGATTGAAATTGCGATGATTGCATACTAATATACATGATTAGTGATTTTTCAGGTTGCTAAGGGAAATGATCGAGTGTTGGAAGGAAAAGGAGTTGAAGGCGACAAGACGCAACATAAAAGGGTGCTGGCACGGCGCCCCAGCAACTCTGGCGCAGCAAGGGCGCGAGGTGCTAGGCTAAGGTTGACTGAGGCTGAAATCAGGCGCACTAGCAGCACGACGCGCCAAGCTTTTTTAACCGAGGCCCATTTCTAGCGCACTGGTAGCGCGGCGCGCCAGCCTGCCAGGCGCGAAATGGGTGCAATGCCCTAGCCTTTTACTGACTTCTCTGACAAAAACAAGACTAGATAGGAATCCTAATTGTATTAGACTTCAACCCTGTTATTCCTACTATTATTAATAGTCCCTTAGGGCTCCATTGTTAGGGTTCGACTTCTTATTTGGTGTACAAGAGCAAGAACTTAAGTTTGTTATAGGTTTTGATCTTCTAACTTTTCTATTTTTTGGAAATCGTATGAACAATTGTCTTTTGTGGTTTTTGAATAGTATGAGTGGCTAATCCCCTAGTTCTGGGGTTGTAGCTACGAATCAATTGTTGAAGATTATTGATATATGAATTAATTCTTGGTTGTCATTATAAGTTACTTCTATATTCTTGTTTTAGTACTTCTTGACTGGCCATCTAGAGATAAATCTATTGTCTAATCTTAAAATCGGGAGATGAGAGGTTAGATAGACCTGAGAATATAGAGAGCTCGATCCACCCATTAGACTGAGGTGTTAGTGTTCGCGAGGAACACCCAGACGAACACGTTGCTTGTTTACGAAATAAGATGAAATATAAATGTTCACCAGTTAGTTTATTTATTCCCACTCAATGATGTAGTTAGATATCTAACTGGTGTAGGTGACGAGAGACGTATAACCCGAATCATACTATCAACTCTATAAACCAGTAGCTTGACAACTAAAATTAGTTCTAAGCCAATAATATGCTACATGAGATTCAATACATGCTGCAACCCTGTAATTTTGTTTTTCTTGCTTGAAACATCATCTTAAAGTCGTTCACATTTAGTTACGTTTATTTAGTTATAATTAGTCGTAATTAATAATCAATCATCAACTCTTGAAATAATTACTATTATTTTTAATTGTAAAATTAAGTGTTAAATATAAATTGATCATAAGTCACTTGGAAACGATAATTCGTTTCTAAAAGAATCTATATTACTTACGCGACCACGTACACTTGCATGTATTTTGGAGAGCAACAAGTTCTTGACGCCGCTGCCGGGGACTTAGAAATTGATTTATATTCAATCTTCTTAAGTCTACAGTTAGAATATTCAGGTATTAATTACTTGATTTTAGCTTATTTATTGCAGACATTTTATTTTCAGGTCTATCTCGGAAAGGAGACCTTGTCGAATCTTACAACAAACATGAAATAAAAATGGCAAACCAGGCACGACATGAAGAATTAGGGTTAGGTTGGAAAACATTCCTAATGATAATCTGGACAACCCAAATAACCCGGAAAATGTGAATGACCCAAGGAACCCAAATATCGGAGGGAACTTGAATAACCAAGAAGTACCCCTGATGTCCCCATCATCTCAGCGAGACTAGTGCGAGATGTGGCAGTTGTTTTAATCGAAAAAAGGTATTTTTATAAGAATTTCGACTTTTTAGAGTCGCCACTTAATTTTTGAAGAAAAATCAAGAAAACTATTGTTTTCAAATAACTTAACAGAGAAAATTGCTTGAAAACATTTAAAGGGTTCGGGGATTCAAATTAATGTTTTAGGAAGGTGTTAGGCACCTAAAACATCCGTCTAAACGGTTTTCCAGCAACTAACAAATTTGGCTAAAACTTTGCTTTTATCTTGACTTGAATAAAATATTTAGAAGTAGAGAGTTGAAATACTAACTTATTTTTAGGTCATTTTATTTTGCAAAATTATTTTAATTTTGAGTTGATAAAAAACATTTACGACATTCGCGGGGATTCGGATTTTTCTAACTTTTAAAATTAACGACAAGTATGCAAACAAATAAGCAAATAAGTAAAAGAGAGAAATAAAGAGAGAGAGGGAAAGAGAATTGGGTCCAAACTCGGGTTCTCTGTCCGCCTTGACCGATTTTTGGACCCACCTGTTTTGGGTTTTTGACCCATTTCCTTTCGTACCTATCCTAGACTAAGCAAATAATTAATACTAAATAAATACAGTAAAATAAAAGACGACAAGGGCTAATGCCTTAAAATAGATACAATACAAAAATGCAAAATATAAAACGGGTCTTCTAATTCATCTTCTCCGACTTTCTTCAATTCTTTAAATCCGGGGACCCTTCCATTGGCTTAATAGTTTGACTGGAAAAGAGGAACTTTGAGCCTTTACGGCTTTCTTGAAATGCAAAGACGAGTTCTTAGCGAACTTGAAACGAATTCACATGTAACACAAAAAATAAAAAGAAGAAGGAGTTAGTCAAAGACAAACAACAAAGAATAGATAATGAATATTGGATAAAATAAAGGAACTTCTGTCCAAACCTTCTAAAATAGAAGACATGCACGTATGATGCCTAATGCTTAGCTAAAAACTAGACAACGCCAGGGAATATTTGTCAAGCTAAATATAAAAGAACAAAACATTATGAGTCCTATTCAAATGGTTTACAAGATCCAATCTCAGATAATACAAACTCTGACTGGCAACTAAACTTAATTAAAAGCTTGATTAATTCGAAAGAGAACACTCCAGGAAAAATCTCGCATGTGCCTATTTTATAAATTGTTTGGGTCATCAAACAGCCCGCTAAGACGAAACAGAAACCAAGCTACCAAATTATACAACATGGTATACACTAAGTATTAATATCTAACAATGATTTAAACAATACTTATAATTGTCATGAGAGCAACTGCCAGATCTTTCTAGTAATGGGAGTTAAGACTAAGCAGACCAATATTTTAACCAACTAAATGAATCCCAACTACGACATGCTCGGCAGCGATGAAGGCATCAAACGACAAGACCCTCAACATTAACAAGAAACAGTTTGAAACCGAACGAGATGTAATTATAATCTACGAGGGTCAGGAAATGAGAAGCATTCGCCATCTTAAGCAGACTAAACTCGATGTGAGCCGAAAAGTAGAACATAGATAATCCCCCCCCCCCAAAGATGTCATTCATACTTTTAAATCAAACACAACCATAGGAGCAACACAACTACGAAGAATTTATCATCTCAAACCAAATTTTGAATCATAATATACATGGAAGCTCCAGAGCACAGATTTCACACATAAGAAGACAAGATAATACCATCACACGGATAAAACGACATGCGAAACGAAAAGGCGAGACCAAGAAATGGAATGAAATAATTATCTTTTTAAGCTACGAAGCATGCTTCTAAGATGAAAGTGACGGGGTCCTTGAAACATGAAACTTGAACATTTATCATCCGTAACTTGCTGGAAATATCGAAAATTAAACAAAAGGGTACTCTAGTTTCCCAATAAATTTCTATGAATATAATCAGATACAGCCATTGCAATATTGAAAATGCTATATTACAAATCATCACGAAGGCAGGTAAAGAAGTAAACAAGATAACTAAAACTGCACTAAACCGAGGGATTCATTTTATTGAACAAGCTCAAACTCTAAATTTGTAAGAAACGAACTAACAAATCGAGTTTTATACCTGATGTAAAACTATAGCTGCCGACCATATACTCAAACAAGATCGAACTATAGATTCTTATATAATACCAAACACAAACAGAAGCAGATGAGAATACTACATAATGTGGAATCTAAGTAGGCAAAATAAATATGACTTGAACAAATGTAAGATATTTAAATAGGGCATAACAAACGGACAAAGCTCAAGTAAAGATGCAGACAAACGACAAACCCGCAGGACAATTATTTGGAGCAGTGTAACACTTAAATCGGAGTATCTCTTAAACATAGATGAGCAACAAATAAGGTCATCGAGGTTCAACCCCCCATATTATTCAAATCAACACAAAGATTTTATCACATTACTAACATCCATTCGAAATGGGAGAAAGGAAGAAATCATCATGGTGGGGAAATTACCTTTTCCGAGCAGCGACCTGAGACGAGGCAAACAAAATGAGTAGCAACTCCCACCACAGACGGCGCAGATACCGGCGGCAACAACGACTCAAACTGAATTTTTTAATCTATACCAAACTGTTCAAATGCTCCTTCTAGTACGCTATCGTCTCCCTTTCGTAACCCCTCTAAATCTTCCAACCCCTTTTTACTTTTAACTAAGACTCCCGACTATCGCTCAGAAAATTTCCCTTTACTCAAAAAGACTCTCTGTTTCTCGCTTATCATTAAAAAATCGGATAAAGAATTTCAACTTCCCCAGTTCTTCAAAAAAAAAAATCCCCCTGAAGCTGCCAAGAATAAGAATATTTATAGGAGGGGATTAGGGTTTCTGAAATGAGGGGGAAAAGGGTAGACTCGGAATGCTCCTTTTTGATTGAAATTTTGAATTCTCCCCGAGGATAAGGATGGACCAGCTGGAAACAGCTCCAAAATGTTTGAATTCCAACGGGTATTCCGTGAGGGCCGTTCGATTTCTACTCTAGGATGAGAGGGACGTTGGGATTTCGCCACCTCGCCTCGTCCTTTTGTACGAAATCATACTGGAATGCCACAGGACGATGAAGATGAGTAGAGCTGCTTTCCGTCTAACGCCGTTCAACGCCGTGTTCTTTGCGAATGTTGGGATGCGAATTTCCGTCAACTCGTCATCGCGTGGAGACAGACGAGGCGCGTCGAGCGGCTGGAGACGTTCACGCATCTTTGGTGGCTGCTTTTCTGTGAAGAAAATAAGGGAAATGGGTCGGGTCGGGTATTAGCATTGGGTTCAATTGGAGAGAAAACAAAAGAGAGGATGGGCCACTGGTTTGGGTAAAGGAATTAAGGGAAATTGGTTGAGGCTATGGGGTGGGCCGAATCGGATATTGGGCTGGGAATTGGGTTTTGAATTTATCAAAAATTTGATTTCAATCCTTTTGGGCTCTCTTTGGAAGCAAGAAAAAGAACAAAAAAAGTGGGCCAATTTGACTTGAAAATAAAAGGGAGTTGGGCCCAAAAAAAATAAATAAGATAAATAGGGTTGCTGTGAAATAAAATTCGCGATTTGGTCCAATAAATGGTCACGTGGATTATTTAGTCGAGTTGAATTTCTATTGGCCGATTCGACTAAATTTAAAATAAGATGAATTAACATATGTTAAATAACAAGCCTCTTGATTTCAACAAAAAATAAATAAATAAATAAATAAATAAAATAAAAATAATAATAATAATAATTAGTATGTCGAATAACTCAAAGCTAAAAGTATTCGAATTATGTAAAACTAATTATTCTCAATCGTTTGAGAATTAAGAAGCTCGAGAATTAATATATCGGGGAGGGTCAAAATTGGGTGTCAACAGCTGTCCCTCATTTTACTTGGATTGATACAAGAAATTCGAGGAAAATGAAATTGACTAAGCCAATTTTGACCGACCACATATTCATCTTTAAGAAAAGGGATCTGGTACGGACTTTAGAAATTATGGCTGAGCCCTGAAAATGGGTTTCCTACATATCTCAGGCTATATGAGAATTCAGGCCACTTGTAGTTCGATAAGCTAGATTTAACGCACGATTTTGAAAGAAATCAAAAGTCATCTCGATACCGAGTTATGAGAAAATCGGGATGCTTGGGAATAAAATTCGAGTGGAATGTTAGAATACAGCCGAGTTTTCAACATCGAGCCCGCCTACATACCCTTGAACCATAGGAATCAGGCTGTTTTGTAGTTCGACTCAATCGGTTGAAAAGGAAATCTATTATGCTAGATAACCTTTGGCTCTGGACGAGTGACAAATTAAACTGAGTATGAAAAGGAGGCTAGTAACCTCTTAGCCATGAAGGTGGAGCTCTTCACATCCATAGGTAAGAACTTACGAGGGCATAATTTCCAAAGCTCTTGGTGCATTGTCACTCAGATTGGAAACTTGCTTCCGTCAGACACCGAAATTTCCGGATGCGAGACCGAAACTGACAAAACCTAAAGAAAAACCCACATGCTTTCTGATAGGGGTGTGGTTTGATTGTGGTGGAAGTCGCTCCTCTGCTCACGTCCTGAGAGTTTGACACTCCTCTTTGGATTATGTCCCAGTTCGCTGCTAAGAAAAAGTTCCACGTTGTGCTGCATCCTTTTTGATGTCGTCCGCACCTGTGGTTTATTTTTGGAGAATTCATCCTTTCGGATGCTCTCGATAAAGACTGAGATAAAACTCGTCAGCATAAAATGTAGTTTAAATTGGAAGACAGTGTCTTTTACCGTGTCGACACTTAATTACTCTTCTCGATGACGTCAACTCAATCAGTTTGACGTAAAGCAAATAGAGCTTATGTCTTATGTATGTAATGCAATCCTCAATTTATTCTTCATTTGATGTTGAAATAAATAAAAACAGGTGCTGTGCTGATATTTATCTTGATGTCGTCTTTGATGTTTAATAAAATGATGCAGTTGATGCCGATGAGTGAATATTTTCTTCAGATGCACGATTCCCTTTCTGGTAGTGCATGATTCCTTACGGGGCAGGTGTATCTTCCCTCGATGTATGGATATTAACTCGCGATGCATGATCTTCTACGGGGCATGAATATCTTCCCGCAATGCATGAATTTTGCGAGGGATGGAATCTTCTCGCGATGCATAAATTCCACAAGGTATGAAATCTTCTTGCGATGCATAAATTCCGCAAGGTATGAAATCTTCTTGCGATGCATAAATTCCGCAAGGTATGAAATCCTCTTGCGATGCATAAATTTCAGTGAGGAATGAAACCCTCTTGCGATGCGTAAATTTCAGTGAGGAATGAAACCTTCTCACGATGTATAATTTTCTGCGAGGCATGAATATCTTCTCGCGATTAACTTGTGATGCATAAATATTAACTCGCGATGATCTTTCGCAATGCATGAATATTGACTCGCGATGTATGATCTTCTACGGGGCATGAATATCTTCCCGCAATGCATAAATTCCGCAAGGTATGAAATCCACTTGCGATGCATAAATTTCAGTGAGGAATGAAACCTTCTCACGATGTATAATTTTCTGCGAGGCATGAATATCTTCTCGCAATTAACTTGTGATGCATAAATATTAACTCGCGATGCATGATCTTCCGCAATGCATGAATATTAACTCTCGATGCATGATCTTTCGCAATGTATGAATATTGACTCGCGATGCATGATCTTCCGCAATGCATGAAATCTTCTTGTCTTGCGATGCATAAATTTCAGTGAGGAATGAAACCTTCTCACGATGTATAATTTTCTGCGAGGCATGAATATCTTCTCGCAATTAACTTGTGATGCATAAATATTAACTCGCGATGCATGATCTTCCGCAATGCATGAATATTGACTTTCGATGCATGATTTTCCGCGATGCATGAATATTTGTTCTTGATGTATGATCTTCCGCGATGCATGAATATTTGCTCTTGATGTATGATTTTCCGCGATGCATGAATATTTGTTCTTGATGTATGAATTCCACAAGGTATGAAATTTTCTTGCGATGCATAAATTCCGCAAGGTATGAAATCTTCTTGCGATGCATAAATTTTCGCGAGGTATGAAATCTTCTCGCGATGTATGACTTTCTTGCGGGGTATAAATATCTTCCAGCGATGCATAAATACCGCAAGGTATGAAATCTTCTTGCGATGTATAAATTTCAGCGAGGTACGAATATCCTCTCGCGGTGTCATCATTGATACCAAACGAAGATGGTGCTTCCATTGAGCAACATAGCGATCTTCTGGGTGCTTTTTAGATAATCATATCGTCTCAATTGAAAATAACGATAAAATAATTCTTTCAGATAGTGTATTGTCCTGATCGACAATAAAATGAATGACCCCTCCGGATAGTGTAGTGTCTTGATCGACAATAAACTAAATGAGCCCTCCGGGTAATGTATAATATCATATCTGACATTATAATACAAATGACGTCCTTTATGGAAACCGTAAACTCTTCCTTAAAATCTTCGCTTGATTCATTTTCGAATCTAGCTGGACATTCCTTATAGACTTCATGTTGTTGGAAATTGACTGAAATAAATAAATCATATTCCCAAGTCTCCGGCATCCCCGACATAGCATGATTCCTGCAATCCAGGAAAACTGTTGATTTTGGGAGAGTTTCCTCCTCCCTTGACTTCTCCATATTTTATCGATCGGAGGAATCTGCTGATATCAAAGCAAATGTATAAACCTACATCCACAGAAAAATTGTTAGTTAAAAAAAAACGAACTGATCTGTGTCTATTCTTCAATCATCTGCTCCTTGTCCTGCTATCTCTGATTGTTTTCCAGATCTCCCGACTCTTGATAGTTAAGACAATATTTTATACCAGAACAAATGAAACATAAAAGGAAATTTTTTTAGGAAAATAAATTTTTGAGAAGTAATATTTTGAAAAGGGGCACTGCCAAATGTCATGTCACGTCAGGCTTATTGAACTTCTCTGAGCTTGATGATTGGGAGGTATATCTGATTATGCGATGGGGAGTATTCAGAGTCACTCTAGACTGTCGATAAATCCATGCTGAAATTTTGAGGTCATCCTCAAAATTCCTGTCCCAGTTACAAGTTTTGTTTATCTTCAAATGTCGGTAAGTAAATCCGTGGAATTTTTGAGATCCTCTCAAAAATTCTGTCCCAGTTTCTGTTGTAAAGAGGAATAGAAATCTTAAGGGAGATATGACCGAACCCTTGTGGCGCCTACGTATCCCGTTGAGGCAGGAATCAGGTCAAACGTAGTTTCCCTCAAGGCTAATAATAGAAGAAATTTACAAAGAAATCGACCGAGGCCGACATAGGCCGCCTACGTATCTCATTCTTGAGAATTCAAGTCGAACGTAGTTCAAATACAAGGAAATATTTAAAAGGGAATAACGGGGTGACCGAGGCCGACATAGGCCGCCTACGTATCTCATTCTTGAGAATTCAGGTCAGACGTATTTCATTACAAGAGGGATAAAAATTTAAGACAAAGCAAATACAGGCAAATGAACAATTACAAGAAAATAGTAGAAACGCAAACCAAAGCTTCACACGTAGTATCTCTTGACAGCATCTGAGTTGATCGGTTTTGGCCACGCTGTGCCATCCATCTCCGACAGGACCAACGCACCTCCAGATAATACTTTGCGAACCATGTAAGGACCTTGCCAATTTGGTGCAAATTTTCCTTTGTACTCATCCTGATGAGGAAAAATGCGCTTAAGTACTAACTGCCCAATTTCAAAAATTCTAGCTCTGACTCTCTTGTGGAAAGCTCGAATTATTCTCTGTCGATATAGTTGACCATGACAAACGGCAACCATTCTCTTTTCATCGATCAAAGTTAACTGATCAATTCTGTTGCTAACCCATTCAGCATTACTCAGCTCAGCTTCTTGGATAATTCTCAAGGAGGGTATCTCAACTTCGGCAGGTATGACTGCTTCTGTTCCATACACTAGCAAATATGGAGTAGCTCCAGTCGACGTTTGGACAGTCGTTTGATAACCCAACAAAGCATATGGCAGCATCTCATGCCAACCTCGGTGATTATCAATCATTTTCCTCAGAATCTTCTTGATATTCTTATTGGCAGCCTCTACAGCTCCATTCATTTGCGGACGATAAGCGGTTGAGTTTCGGTGAGTAATCTTAAACTGCTCACATATCTCCCTCATCAGGTGACTATTGAGATTTGCACCGTTATCAGTAATGATGGATTCTGGCACTCCAAATCTGCATATCAGATTGTTGCAAACAAAATCAGCTACGACCTTTTTTGTCACCGACTTATAAGAAACTGCTTCCACCCACTTGGTGAAGTAATCAATAGCAACCAAGATAAATTTATGTCCATTGGAAGCGGCTGGCTCTATCGGACCGATGACATCCATGCCCCAAGCTACAAACGGCCAAGGTGAACTCATAGCATTAAGTTCGTGAGGCGGCACTCGTATCAAATCACCATGCACTTGACATTTATGACACTTCTGCACAAACTTGCAACAATCATTCTCCATAGTCATCCAGAAGTAACCAGCTCGAAGGATTTTTCGTGCTAAAGTGAGCCCATTCATATGCGTTCCACACACTCCAGCATGTATTTGTTCAGTAAGCTTCGCGGCTTCAACAGCATCGACACATCTTAGAAGACTCGAATCTGGAGTTCCCTTATAAAGGACTTCTCCACTTAGAAAGAAATTGAGAGCCATACGGCGTATCAACTTCTTTTGATTGGATGTAGCATCTTCTGGATAAATACCAGACTCCAAGTATTTCTTTATATCAAAATACCAAGGTAAACCGTCTGGTTCCGCTTCAACATGGGAACAATGAACTGGATGTTCTTTCAACTCTATATCCAGTGGATCAATATAGTCAGTATCCGGATGTTTAATCATTGAAGCGATGGTGGCAAGAGCATCGGCCAACTCATTTTGTATTCTGGGAGTATGTCTAAATTCGATCTTACGAAATCTCTTGCATAGCTTTTGTACATACTGCACGTATGGTATAATCTTTGGGTTCTTCACGGCCCACTCTCCTTGAACTTGATGAATCAAAAGATCTGAATCTCCAATAACTAACAACTCGTAGACATTCATGTCGATGGCCATTTTTAAACCAAGGATACAAGCTTCATACTCAGCCATGTTGTTTGTGCTATTAAATCGGAGCTTAGCTGCCATGGGATAGTGTTGACCAGATTCTGACACTAAGACTGCTCCGATACCTTTACCTTGATGATTTGCTGCTCCGTCAAAGAATAATCTCCAACCTGGATATGCTTCAGAAATATCTTCGCCCACAAATGACACTTCTTCATCGTGAAAATAAGTCTTGAGTGGTTCATACTCTTCATCAATGGGATTTTCTGCGAGATGATCAGCCAAAGACTGTGCCTTTATTGCTTTCTGAGTTACATACATAATATCAAACTCGCTCAACAGCATTTGCCATTTGGCCAACTTTCCGGTTGGCATCGCTTTTTGGAAAATATACTTCAATGGATCCATTCTGGAAATGAGATATGTAGTATACGAAGACAAATAGTGTCTCAATTTTTGGGCAAGCCACGTCAAAGCACAGCACGTTCTCTCCAACAAAGTATAGCGAGACTTGTACGGAGTAAACTTCTTGCTTATATAGTAGATAGCCTTTTCCTTCTTTCCTGTCTCGTCGTGTTGACCAAGTACGCATCCGAATGCGCTATCTGAAACAGACAAGTATAGCAACAAAGGACTCCCTTCTCGCGGAGGGACCAATACTGGCGGATTTGACAAGTAGTTCTTGATAGCATCAAAAGCAGTCTGACACTCTTCAGTCCACTTCGTCGGAGCGTCTTTCTTCAACAGCTTGAAGATAGGCTCACACACCACGGTTGATTGAGCTATGAATCGACTAATGTAGTTCAACCTCCCTAAGAAACTCATCACCTCTTTTCTCGTCTTCGGCGTAGGTAACTCTCGAATTGCTTTAATTTTGGAGGGATCAAGCTCTATACCCCTTCTACTGACTATAAATCCCAACAACTTGCCGGCTGGAACTCCAAAAGCGCATTTGACTGGATTTAACTTCAAGTTGTAACGACGCAGACGACCAAAGAATTTCCTTAGATGCGTCAAGTGATCCGAACTCTCACGGGATTTGATTATGACATCGTCCACATACACTTCAATCTCCTTATGAATCATGTCGTGGAAAATAGTCATCATAGCTCTCATGTAAGTGGCACCGGCGTTCTTGAGGCCGAACGGCATCACCCTGTAGTGATATACGCCCCAAGGTGTAATAAAGGCCGTTTTTTCCGCGTCTTCTTCATCCATCAAAATTTGGTGATAACCTGCGTAACATTCCACAAATGACTGCATCTCATGTTTGGCACAGTTGTCAATCAAAATATGAATATTCGGCAACGGAAAATTATCTTTCGGGCTAGCCTTGTTGAGATCTCTATAGTCAACACAAATCCTGATTTTCCCATCCTTTTTGGCAACCGGAACGACGTTGGCCAACCATGTTGGGTATTGAGTCACTTCTACTAGTCGAGACTCAATCTGTTTGGTGATCTCTTCTTTAATCTTTAAACTCAACTCAGGCTTGAACTTCCGAGTTTTTTGCTTCACCGGCTCAAACCCTGGATTAATCGGTAATTTGTGAGACACCACAGTGGTACTCAACCCTTGCATGTCACCGACTTCCCAAACAAACACATTAACGTATTCATCAAGCAAGTGAATCAGTCATTTCCTTTGATCCTCACTCAAGTGGATGCTGACCTTAACCTCTTTGACACATTCCGAATCTCCCAAATTCACCGTTTCCGTTTTCTCTAGATTTGGTTTATGCTGATTCTCGAACTGTCAAAATTCCTCGGCTACATAGTCTGGTTCCCCATTTTCTTCTTCATAATCATCAACCTCGTCGTCACCTGCCTCATTTTGTTCATTTAGCTCGTGACATGACATGACATTTGCAGGTATGTAACTTATGTTACTAAAATAATAAACAAACAAAATTAGGAAAGTAAGGTATGACAAACGACTAAATAAACAAAGTTAAAAAATAAAAAGGCTTTCATTTAAATAATGCAAACTTTGGCCATGGCATGGGGCCATGTTGCCTTTTTGAACATCACAACGGAAATTCAAAAATTGAACAGTTAAGAAAATGCAGAAATGGTGGGTCTCGGGCCTCCTCCGGACAACCACCGATTTAGGGTGCATAAAATAACTCCTTTCTACCGAAGAGTTCGGGACATCAGGATCGGCGTGGAAGTCCAGTTCTGTAGCACTTCCCCTGGTTCAGTATCACGAATACCAGCTAACTCGACCTTCTCCTCGACCACAGCATCGATCTCCTCGAAGAGGTCACGGATTCCTTCCCTAAAGTCTTCAGGCTCGGCATATTCTCGGATCGGAAAGGATTGATACAGATGCGGGATCGGCTTATCCAACCCTTGATCCTTTATCTTCTTCATCTTCATGTCGTCATCTGTGGGGGTGTACCCAAAACCATATCTGGATCCTTTAACGAGGACCGGAACAGGCTCAATAATTCCTTGGGAATCTCTTCCCAATCCGAACCCTGGCTCAAAACCATTCTGCAGCATCACAGTGGCTATCATCTTGTACACGGCAGGCATTGGAGTCTGTGGGGACAAGTCTTCCCCAGTGGCATTCACCAGCTCCACAGTGTAAAAGTCTGTATCTCGCGGTATCTCCTCAATGATTGGCACTTATCTGCCTGAGTGACTCCCCTCGCCGTGAATGACCAATTCTTCATTCTTCCATACGAGTTTCATCATCTGATGGAGAGTAGAGGAGACGGCTCCAACCATATGGATGAACGGCCTTCCCAGAAGAAGGTTGTAACTCGTATCTATATCCAATACTTGAAATTGCGCGCTGAATTCTGCGGGGCCCATTTGGATGGTCAAATTCACTGCTCCCAACGTGTCTCTTTGAATCCCATCAAAAGCTCTTACGTTGACTTGGTTTTGCTCCATCTTTCTCAAGTCAAAACGCAACTGCTTCAGCGTTGACAATGGACAAATATTTAAACCGGATCCATCGTCTACCAAGACGCGATTTATGACCTTCTCACGACATATCACAGTGATGTGTAGTGCCTTGTTATGTGACCTCCCTTCAACAGGCAACTCATCATCACAAAAGCTGATTCAATGACCTCGAATGACCTGATGAATCATGGCAGCCACGTTATCACTACTTGTACCTGAGGGTACGTATGTATCGTCGAGAGCTTTCATTAAGGCCTGCCTGTGGGACTGAGAGCTCATCAGTAGGGCCCACACGGAGATCTGAGCCGGAGTCTTCTCTAAATGTTTGACGATGGAATAATCCTTTGGTTGCATCCTTCTCCAGAATTCCTCCACCTCTCCTTCGCTTATTGGCCTCTTAGCTTGGTCCTTCTTCTGTCCTCCGAGAGCAAGCTCGTCAGGAGTGTAACACCTTCCAGACCTGGTCATGCCTTGAGCAGCAGCGGTTTCAATAACAAACTTAGGCTTGACGAGAGTTTTTGACGGCACCAAGGCAACAACCTTTGTAGGTGTCAAAATAACAAACTCTCTTCTTTCTTTGACACTTAAAGAAGCGACAGCCCTTTCCAAGTCCTCATGCACAATGGGAGTAATCATCTTTGTTCCACGCCCATCTTCATCCGTTTCAATCATATTAACATTGTCACCCCCATGATTTGGCAACGGGTTTGTATTGACATTTGGCGCCGCCGGTTGGAGAGAAACTACCTCCTGATCAATCAGATCCTGGATTTTGTGCTTAAGGTTAATACAATCTTCCGTGTCATGTCCAACACTGTTGGAATGATAAGCACATCTTTGATCTGGCTTGTAAAACTTTGAATTGACATCCATGGGCTTGGGCCCCACGGGGTGGATGTATCCAGCCGCGGCTAGTCTCTCAAATAGTTTGGTCTGGCTTTCAGCGAGTGCAGTAAAGTTCCTTGAAGGCCTCTTCTCAAATCTGGGTCGGGGAGGATCATAATTGCCTTGTTGAGGAGGAGGCACCTGTTGATAATTTCTGGTATTTGGACGGGGAGCTTGGCTTCTGGGATATGGATTTGTTTGGTAGTTTGGCGATGGAGCTTGGTAATTCGGGAGGGGTTTTTGATATAATGGAGCTTGGACTTGATAAACGGGTGATGGTGCTCGGTAGCTCGACTGTACATTGGCACAGTTGGAAGAATTATTCTGATAAGGGGATGGAATCTGGTAAGGTTGAGGGTAATTTTGGTATATGGGGGAAAGATTTTGGAGATTGAGGGGTGGATTCTGGTACAACAGAACTTGAGCGTTTGGATAGGTGGGGGTAGTATTATGGTTATTGGGATGGTTGGATTGCGGGTAGTATGCTTGGAGAGACTTTGGGGAAGGCCTGGAACGATCTTGGGAATGTGACGAGTTTCTGGGGGTTTTTCTTCCCCCGTACGAGACAGCGGCAATTTCCTCTCTTTTCTTCCTCATCAATCCTGAAGACCCAGGTGAGGCGGATACACGGGATATCTTCCCCGACTTCAGACCGTCCTCGATAGTCTCGCCAACTTTGACTATCTCGGCGAATTTAGCTCCGACTAGCAACATGATTCTGTCGTAGTATTCTGGCTCCTGCACCCGCACAAACACTTCCACAATCTCTTTTTCGGTCATTGGCGGCCTTACTCTTGCTGCTTCCTTTCTCCATCTATATGCAAATTCCCTATAGCTTTCAGTTGTTTTCTGCTTCATCTTCTCTAGAGAATACCGATCTGGAACTATTTCGACATTATAGGCAAATCGGTCAATGAAGTCTTTGGCCAGCGCATTCCAACTGGGCCACTGCCTGGTTTCGTGTGACGTAAACCACTCGAGGGCCTCCCCACATAGACTTCGGCTGAAAATCCGCATCAACAAGGCCTCATCCCTGCCAACTCCCACGAGCTGATCACAATACGCTCTCAGATGAGCCATGGGGTTGCCTAGTCCCCCGAAGGTATCAAACTTTGGAATTTTGAACCCTTCAGGAAGGTTCAAATCTGGGTGGATGCATAACTCTTCGTAACTGAGTCCGACGACATCTGGGATGCACTGTAACTCTTTCATAGCTCTTTTGATTTCCTCCTTTATGTCGATCTTCGCTTCCTCCTTTGCCTTCCAATCTCTTTCCTGTTCTTCATAGTGATCCAACCCAGAACCGTGCTCCTCGTGCTCGGTAGGAATGGGAACTTGGAAAGTGGCTCTTTTTGGGAGGGGTGGAGCTATAGAGGGACTTGGAACGTTTTGGGCAGTCTGGTAGTTCTGTGGGTAAGCCTGAGGATTGGTGTTCTGATTTAAATGGTGATGAGGTGTTTGGGGATTGAAGGTAGTTTGATTTTGGTTTTGGTTTTGATTCTGTGGCGGTGGGGCGGCTTGAGCATTCAGAGGATGGGGTGGCATTTGAAGTTGGTTGTTTGGAAGAGGCGGTGGAGTTTGGTAAGATATAGAAGCGTATTGGGGGTTTTGTATTGTTAGATCTATCACAGACGGATTATGCACAGGTTTAGAAGATTGATTCTGAGTTGGATCCGTGTTTGATGAAGGAAAGTATATCGGAGGTCTTTCATCAGCAATATTAGGACCAAATCCAGGCGGAGGCGCATCTTGTCTCCGTTGCATTTCAATTCTCATTTCAACGATCTGTTGCATCAGTTGCATGATCAGTTCGTTCTGTTCCGCTATGGTGGGCTGAGCCACCACAACGTTAGTGAGACTTACTTCGTTGTTATTGTCTCCCATGACCGTTTTTCCTTTGTCTGAATTTCGTCTAGGGAAGGAATCTGTAGGACCTTTCGATCTGGTGAAGTAAGGATGATCTGCCAGCTTTGATCGACACAGACCAGTTAAAAGGTACCTGAGAAGTGAAATAACTCAAAGGCAGATTTGTCAGTGCAGATTCGGAGTACAAAATGCATAATATCACACAGAGAGCAGATAAACACACAAGTTGCTTTGTTTGAGGATATCTTTAACCCACGAGCGAGGACGGGAATAAATTTTTTTAACAAGCAAGAATTTGCTCATTTTAGTTTTGACACTGTCTCAGGAAAGCTAAATCACGTTGAGTTACGGTTTTTTTGTAGCTGCTTTTTGATGTTTGTTGATCTGATCTTCGTATCTTCCGTAACGTGAAGGAGAATGAAATTTTTTAAAGATAGGGGCCGGGCCGGGAGAGGCTGCTTACGTATCTCACAAGGAGAATTCAGGCCCAACGTAGTTCGAGTAGAAAGTAAAACATTGATTTTTCATTCATTCGTTCGTTGGGATTACAAGGAAACTTATAGACAATCAAAGCTTTAAAAAATAAAATTAATGACTCCAGATCGGTCATTTTCTTCTTCTCATCATCTTAGCCACGGGGAATGGTCTCAACTTGAATCTTTCCCATGCCAATGAGGGATTCGAGGTCATGACGAAAGTCGAGACACTTTTCAATATTGTGGTCTGTTGCGTGATGATGATAGGGACAACGCTTTCGGATTTCGTGCTGAAGAGAATATTGCATGTCCACATCCTTGTAGTAATGGGTGAAGATGTCATTCTGAAATAAATCCGAGTATATTTCCCTCATTGTTTTCTTGAAAGGAGTGAATGAACAACGAAAGAATCTAGTTCTCCCTGTGACCGGTATGTCAAAACGTATTTCATCACATGCAAGGATGACGCCGTCACCCCAGGTATTAGGAGTATTATCCATGCCGAATAAACAACGGACTGCGTTTTTAAACCCAATACACTCTTCTATTGTATGTCCTTTCTCCCTTGGATGACATTCGCACGTCTTGTGGAGATCTCCTAATCCTGCTTGGGGGGACGCTTTCTTAATAGGTCTTAGCAGGCCCCTAGAACGATAATGTTCAAAAATGAAAGCACACGAGATGACCTCTATCTTCTTCTGGTCTTTGTGCGGATATGCCTCGAGAGAAATTTTGGTGTCTCCATTTGCCAGACGCCCCTCGAAAGAAGGTGGGCGGGCAAGTATCTCTTCATAACTTTCCTCCTCATAATTTCCTTCGTTGATTTCCTCTTCAGGGCTCTCAGGAGGAAATAGTGATTCGTATAGACGCTTTCCGCGCTGCTTTTGCATCTCGATCCTCTCTTCTTCACTTGGTTCAGCTTGAGTACTCTTTTCTTTTTCCATAGCGGCGATTTTGTCTTTCCTGAGACAGTAAAGTACTTGTTTTAGGATTTGGGGTGTGAGATATGTCTTTTGAGTGAGAAACTTAAGACTCGGGAAATTTTGGTCGAAAATTTTGTAATAGTGACTTGTGTGTATTTTGAAAATTTCTAAAAAGGAGTGGGCTTTCGATATCCTCATTCATAGCAACACAACACATAAGCAGTTAACTAACACATATATCGCATCCCAAAATATACAGGGGGGCCCTTTTGTGCCAAGGGTAGGCCTAGCGCATTTGAATGATGTACGCGTAAAGTTGAACCAAATAAACAATTCCCCCCAAGATAAAATTCACAAACAAATAATAATGTTCACAAAGGGAAAAGGAATAAAGGACAAAACATTAAAGACAAACCCACGCAGGGGCCATTTGAAAGTGCGATAAGGCAGGCCCACGCAGGGGCTAAAAACAACATAAATACATATAAAAAACCCACACAGGGGCGAAATCCTCTATGTTGTGCCTGATGGTCCTGCTCCATCACCGTCTTTCTGAGTCTTGTATTGCTGAAACATGTATTTTAGCATCAGCAAGAATCCTTCACCCAGTCGTCCCTTGTCTTCCAAGCTTTTATATCGCATCTTTTCAATCTTCTCTTCGATCCAAGTATCGAAATCATCATAACTACGCCTCAATCTTTTCACCTCTTGAGTCATCCTCTCAAGAGTATCCTGGTTCTTGACGAATTTAGCATATACTTCCTGAGCCTCTTTCTTTACCTCTCGTAGCTCAGCCACTGCCTTGGCTTCCTTGTTAGTCACGCTGCGAAAGCTACGCGGGGTTGAGGAGGAGATACCTTGTATGTCTTTTTTCAGCCATTCTTTGTAACCCTCATCATACCCAGCATTGAATCGGTCTTGAGCGATGGAATTTTTATCCATCCACTTGGCACCTTTCCATTCTCTGAACAATTCAGTTGCGTCATGCACCCTATCGTCTCCGATATCGTATACGTAAACGCTATAGTACGCATCTTTAGGCACAGTTTGCCTCCTCCCAAACTGTCGTAGGACTCGGAAGGGTGCGTAAGGGCGAATTCCTCGAATACCTGGCAGAGGAAATACAATTTGTCTGCGGCTCTCTACAATGACTTCTTTGGAGATGAAACGGTCAAGCATCCATTGGAGATCTTCTTCTCTCAATTCGGAGAAAATCTGAGCCCATCTTCCCCTTGTTCTCCGATTACCCATATTCCGCCAGTACAACATGTCATTCAAATCTTTGAGGGTGTTCTTGTTGTCGAGAGTGTGTAGATTCTGGGTCCCAGCACCCTTTGCCAAATGGCTGAGAATCCACCACTGAAGAAGTAGGTTGCATCCTTGGAAGTATCGATGCCCTTCTTTGCATTTTCCTAAGGCTCGATACATATCTGACAAAATGACCGGAGCTATAGGGTAGTACTTCGTTATTCCTTGGTGCGTATACCCTTCGAACAAAGTATGCGCGAGTGTTATTACTCGGGTATTGATGCTCAGACTTGGACCATGTGGAAAGACCATCGTTCCCAACAACGCTACGGCAAATGCTAGAGGACGAATGTTGTTCCATTCTCTATAGGAGTTCTTGAACTCTCGGTTGTAGGTGGCGTAGAAGCTTGCATGTCCAAATCGTATGTATAGATCTCTAAACGCTATATGGGAATCTTGGCACCAGTAAGTAAAGTCTTTCCCCAATCCGAGCCAGTCCGCAATATTTTCTACAGAAGGCTTGTTAGGGATAAAAATGTCTTCTTGTTTTCTTGCTCTCCTTTCTATCCCAGTGCCGACCGTATCTATGCAATCTCGGATTTCCTCCAAAGTTGGGGTAATTTCGGCGGTTCCGAATCGAAACACCATTCGTTGATTATCCCAATAACCTGTAAGGACCTCAACCAATTCAGGCCTACCATTCATGTTGATCAATTCCGTTAGAGCGCCCACATATTTGTTGAGGGTCCTTTTATGATCACCGTCGAGATTGTCATGCCACATTTTGAGTTGGAGTGGCACCGCTATGATCATGTCAAACTTTGGAAAACGATCCATATCTACAAAATAGAAGCTAGTTAGGTTTACCCACCCCAAATTGGTTTTCAACACGTACATCATTCAAATGTCACATAAAATGATGTGTCGTGAGGTCGAAGACCTTTAAACACGATTTTGGAGGTTTTCTACTAAATGGACTTAATACACCTTGGGTATTAAGCCGTCTTAGGCTAATGCTTAATTTTCGGTTTTGGTTTCGCTTTAACTTAGGCTTACTAGAATAGTTTTCAAGTTGACGGTTACCCGAGTCGGACAAACAACGGGGTGAAGCTATCAAACGACGTCGGATGACCGCATTCCAACTATTCGTTTGATACTTCCAAATGAAACTCTTGTGTATTTTCTGAAGAAAGCCGTGGAAAGCCACGTAACTTCCATTTTCCTAATGCATACTATTTGCCGTTTGGCGGAAAGATGCCATGAAAAATGCAACAATTCAAAAATAAACTAAACAATTAAACAATTTATCACAAATAGCCAAATAATGTTAGTTTTAAGGTTAGAATCCTCCAAGTCCCCAGCGGAGTCGCCATTTCTGTTTTAATCGAAAAAAGGTATTTTTATAAGAATTTCGACTTTTTAGAGTCGCCACTTAATTTTTGAAGAAAAATCAAGAAAACTATTGTTTTCAAATAACTTAACCGAGAAAATTGCTTGAAAACATTTAAAGGGTTCGGGGATTCAAATTAATGTTTTAGGACGGTGTTAGGCACCTAAAACATCCGTCTAAACGGTTTTCCAGCAACTAACAAATTTGGCTAAAACTTTGCTTTTATCTTGACTTGAATAAAATATTTAGAAGTAGAGAGTTGAAATACTAACTTATTTTTAGGTCATTTTATTTTGCAAAATTATTTTAATTTTGAGTTGATAAAAAACATTTACGACATTCGCGGGGATTCGGATTTTTCTAACTTTTAAAATTAACGACAAGTATGCAAACAAATAAGCAAATAAGTAAAAGAGAAAAATAAAGAGAGAGAGGGAAAGAGAATTGGGTCCATAATCGGGTTCTCTGTCCGCCTTGACCGATTTTTGGACCCACCTGTTTTGGGTTTTTGACCCATTTCCTTTCGTACCTGTCCTAGACTAAGCAAATAATTAATACTAAATAAATACAGTAAAATAAAAGACGACAAGGGCTAATGCCTTAAAATAGATACAATACGAAAATGCAAAATATAAAACGGGTCTTCTAATTCATCTTCTCCGACTTTCTTCAATTCTTTAAATCCGGGGACCCTTCCATTGGCTTAATAGTTTGACTGGAAAAGAGGAACTTTGAGCCTTTACGGCTTTCTTGAAATGCAAAGACGAGTTCTTAGCGAACTTGAAACGAATTCACATGTAACACAAAAAATAAAAAGAAGAAGGAGTTAGTCAAAGACAAACAACAAAGAATAGATAATGAATATTGGATAAAATAAAGGAACTTCTGTCCAAACCTTCTAAAATAGAAGACATGCACGTATGATGCCTAATGCTTAGCTAAAAACTAGACAACGCCAGGGAATATTTGTCAAGCTAAATATAAAAGAACAAAACATTATGAGTCCTATTCAAATGGTTTACAAGATCCAATCTCAGATAATACAAACTCTGACTGGCAACTAAACTTAATAAAAAACTTGATTAATTCGAAAGAGAACACTCCAGGAAAATCTCGCATGTGCCTATTTTATAAATTGTTTGGGTCATCAAACAGCCCGCTAAGACGAAACAGAAACCAAGCTACCAAATTATACAACATGGTATACACTAAGTATTAATATCTAACAATGATTTAAACAATACTTATAATTGTCATGAGAGCAACTGCCAGATCTTTCTAGTAATGGGAGTTAAGACTAAGCAGACCAATATTTTAACCAACTAAATGAATCCCAACTACGACATGCTCGGCAGCGATGAAGGCATCAAACGACAAGACCCTCAACATTAACAAGAAACAGTTTGAAACCGAACGAGATGTAATTATAATCTACGAGGGTCAGGAAATGAGAAGCATTCGCCATCTTAAGCAGACTAAACTCGATGTGAGCCGAAAAGTAGAACATAGATAATCCCCCCCCCCCCAAAGATGTCATTCATACTTTTAAATCAAACACAACCATAGGAGCAACACAACTACGAAGAATTTATCATCTCAAACCAAATTTTGAATCATAATATACATGGAAGCTCCAGAGCACAGATTTCACACATAAGAAGACAAGATAATACCATCACACGGATAAAACGACATGCGAAACGAAAAGGCGAGACCAAGAAATGAAATGAAATAATTAACTTTTTAAGCTACGAAGCATGCTTCTAAGATGAAAGTGACGGGGTCCTTGAAACATGAAACTTGAACATTTATCATCCGTAACTTGCTGGAAATATCGAAAATTAAACAAAAGGGTACTCTAGTTTCCCAATAAATTTCTATGAATATAATCAGATACAGCCATTGCAATATTGAAAATGCTATATTACAAATCATCACGAAGGCAGGTAAAGAAGTAAACAAGATAACTAAAACTGCACTAAACCGAGGGATTCGTTTTATTGAACAAGCTCAAACTCTAAATTTGTATGAAACGAACTAACAAATCGAGTTTTATACCTGATGTAAAACTATAGCTGCCGACCATATACTCAAACAAGATCGAACTATAGATTCTTATATAATACCAAACACAAACAGAAGCAGATGAGAATACTACATAATGTTGAATCTAAGTAGGCAAAATAAATATGACTTGAACAAATGTAAGATATTTAAATAGGGCATAACAAACGGACAAAGCTCAAGTAAAGATGCAGACAAACGACAAACCCGCAGGACAATTATTTGGAGCAGTGTAGCACTTAAATCGGAGTATCTCTTAAACATAGATGAGCAACAAATAAGGTCATCGAGGTTCAACCCCCCATATTATTCAAATCAAGACAAAGATTTTATCACATTACTAACATCCATTCGAAATGGGAGAAAGGAAGAAATCATCATGGTGGGGAAATTACCTTTTCCGAGCAGCGACCTGAGACGAGGCAAACAAAATGAGTAGCAACTCCCACCACAGACGGCGTAGATACCGGCGGCAACAACGACTCAAACTGAATTTTTTAATCTATACCAAACTGTTCAAATGCTCCTTCTAGTACGCTATCGTCTCCCTTTCGTAACCCCTCTAAATCTTCCAACCCCTTTTTACTTTTAACTAAGTCTCTCGACTATCGCTCAGAAAATTTCCCTTTACTCAAAAAGACTCTCTGTTTCTCGCTTATCATTAAAAAATCGGATAAAGAATTTCAACTTCCCCAGTTCTTCAAAAAAAAAAAATCCCCCTGAAGCTGCCAAGAATAAGAATATTTATAGGAGGGGATTAGGGTTTCTGAAATGGGGGGGAAAAGGGTAGACTCGGAATGCTCCTTTTTGATCGAAATTTTGAATTCTCCCCGAGGATAAGGATGGACCAGCTGGAAACAGCTCCAAAATGTTCGAATTTCAACGGGTATTCCGTGAGGGCCGTTCGATTTCTACTCTAGGATGAGAGGGACGTTGGGATTTTGCCACCTCGCCTCGTCCTTTTGTACGAAATCATACTGGAATGCCACAGAACGATGAAGATGAGTAGAGTTGCTTTCCGTCTAGCGCCGTTCAACGCCGTGTTCTTTGCGAATGTTGGGATGCGAATTTCTGTCAACTCGTCATCGCGTGGAGACAGGCGAGGCGCGTCGAGCGGCTAGAGACGTTCACGCATCTTTGGTGGCTGCTTTTCTGTGAAGAAAATAAGGGAAACGGGTCGGGTCGGGTATTAGCATTGGGTTCAATTGGAGAGAAAACAAAAGAGAGGATGGGCCACTGGTTTGGGTAAAGGAATTAAGGGAAATTGGTTGAGGCTATGGGGTGGGCCGAATCGGATATTGGGCTGGGAATTGGGTTTTGAATTTATCAGAAATTTGATTTCAATCCTTTTGGGCTCTCTTTGGAAGCAAGAAAAAGAACAAAAAAAGTGGGCCAATTTGACTTGAAAATAAAAGGGAGTTGGGCCAAAAAAAAAAAAAAGATAAATAGGGTTGCTGTGAAATAAGATTCGCGATTTGGTCCAATAAATGGTCACGTGGATTATTTAGTCGAGTTGAATTTCTATTGGCCGATTCGACTAAATTTAAAATAAGATGAATTAACATATGTTAAATAACAAGCCTCTTGATTTCAACAAAAAACAAAAAATAATAATAATAATAATAATAATAATAATAATTAGTATGTCGAATAACTCAAAGCTAAAAGTATTCGAATTATGTAAAACTAATTATTCTCAATCGTTTGAGAATTAAGAAGCTCGAGAATTAATATATCGGGGAGGGTCAAAATTGGGTGTCAACAGCAGTCCTACTCTCCACCAATTTAGCATCTAGTATTAGGAAACCTCCACCGGAGGGTAGATTTGAACTAAAGCAGAATATGGTACAAATCCTCCATTCTAATGGGCAATTTACTAGTCTCCCCCATGAAGATCCTCAAATCCATCTTAGGACCTTCATAGATATCACTGATACATACATCCCAATTGGAGTCTCACCAGACTATGTGAGACTGACAATGTTACCATATTCATTGCTAGGAGCCGCAAGACAATGGGTAGACTCTGAATCACCGAAGCCCATCACTACTTGAGATTGTCTAACAAAGAAGTTATTGAGTCGATTCTTCCCATCAAAGAAAACCGCCAATCTGAGGGGTGTGGTCATAAATTTGCTCAAAAGCACGGGGTAGACATGTACCAAGCATGAGCGCGCTTCAAACAAATGTTGAATGCTTGCCCATACTAATGAGGTACTAGCTCAAGCTTTCTTTGAGGGTTTAGAATACAATGCTCGTGCTCTTCTTAATAGTACAACAGGTGGACAAGCCCTATCCATAACAAGTGAAGCGTTCTTCGATTTACTTGATAGACTTTCGGAAGGGAACCAAGGGTATGAGGGATAAATTTCGAGATCCACAACCCAAAAGGCTGCAGGGATCTTAGATATAGACCAAGCTACTGTCATAAATGCCAAATTAGATATCAATGCAATGTAACATAACATGGCCTTACAGTTTAAACAGTTGGCTCTATGGGGAGGGAACCAAAACCAAAATCAGGCACAAGGGGCACCGATACCTACTCAAGTGGATGGGCAACAATACCAAAATTCCAACCAAAGTGTAAATCCTAGTGCACCAAAAGAGTGGATGACCAATGAAGAGCTTTTCCAAAAGCTCATGACTGAAATGGGGACCAAGTTAAGTGCTAGAATAAATAAGCAGGATGAGAACATCAGAAACATCCAAATGTCCCAAATGAGTCTAGAGAAACAAGTTGCACAAGTGGCTAATTCTTTAAACTTGCGTCCCCAAGGTGGGTTGCCCGGTGATACTGAGCCCAACCCAAAGTAACTACATGCGGTAAGTACTAGAAGTGGGATTCAATTAGAGGAACTAGCTCCAAAAAAGAGAGACAATAAGGTAAGTACCAAAGAAAAGAAAGTGGAAGAGGTAGTGAAAAGCTTCAATGTTGAGGAACCCATTCCTCAAAAGAAGTTACCACCTCCGTTTCCACAAAGGCTCAAAAAGCAGAATGATGATGAACCCTTCGGTAAGTTTCTCCTCTCCTCAAATAGGTTCACATTACTCTACCTTTGGTTGAAAGTTTGCAGGGTATCCCGAAGTATGCAAAATATGTGAAGGACATTGTGGCTAGCAAGAGGAGGCTCACAGAGTATAAAACTGTAGAACTTACCGAGGAGTGCAGCTCAAGGATTCAAAACAGATTTTCAAAAAGTTAAAAGATCTGGATTATTTTACTGTACAGATTACAATTGGGAAAAGTGTTCATGCTCGGGGTTTGTGTGACTTTGGGGCACGATACATTTGATGCCATTATTTTTGTATCAAAAGCTAGGGTTGGATAGTCCTAAACGAACCACTGTTATTCTCCAAGCTGATAGATCCATTGCTAGGCTAGAGGGGGTGGTAGAAGATGTGTTAGTGCAAGTAGGTTCATTGATTTTCCGATTGATTTTGTGGTCTTAGACTTTGAACCCGATTCTGAAGTTCCATTCATTTTGGGACGACCTTTCTTGGCTACGGGTAGGGCATTGATTGATGTAGCAGCTGGTTAACTAACTATGAGGGCACATGATAAGGTTGAGGTATTTGATGTTTACACGCTTTTAAATTTCCTTCTATTTATGAAGAATTGTCTGCTATTCTGTTGACACCCAAATTTGGACCTCCACAATATAAATTAATCATTTCTAGTTTCTTCAATTTCAACATATTTAAAATAATTAGTTTTTATAAAATTTCCAAAAAAAATAATAATATAATTTGCAAGTTATGTTGAATAGGTTTGTAACTTTTTTTTTATAATATATATATATATATATAGATATATAGATAGATAGATAGATAGATAGATAGATAGATAGATAGATATATAGCTTTTTATATATTCGGTATATTTTATAAATATTTGAAAATCATCTCAAAAGATATTATTTCTTATTTTATTAAATTAGTTTAGTTAAATTCTAGTTATATTTTTGAGTTAGTTTATAATTAAGTCAATTATCTTATTTCGTTAAGATTAAGAAGCTCATTAATTAATTAATATTAATTTGTCTTATTTCATTTTTAGCCGAATTCACGAGTATTCATCCAATTTTTGTTAAGTTCTTAATAAGCTTGGCCGAATTCGTGATATGCGAAGCTATTTCCTAATTCCAATCTAACATACCTCACCTTGAACCGATTTTGGGCCATTTCCAAATACCAAAACCAACCCAATTCCCTTTATTTCCCAGCCCACAAAAAACCAGCTCAATCCCAAAAGAAACCCATTTCAGCAGCACAATAACATACGTAGCAACAATACAGAACCGACCCATGTATCTTCTTCTTCTACTTCGCGAAATCCAGCCCAGAAACCGAGCAGAGACCTATTCTTTTCTCCTTCCTCGTGACCAGTACGATCCGGCAGTGAACCCAGACGCAATCCAGCCGCGTGGCTCTCTCCTCTCTCCCTCATCCGTACGAGAAAAATCCAGGTGGAATCATCGTGTTCCTCCTTTGTACTTTGCCCAGAAATCGAACGGATGTCATTCCAAATCCGTTAGAAGTTGGTACTATTACAGCTCCTCAACCTTATCGCTTCCAAAGGGATTTTGAATTTCGAATTCCATCCTTCTCCCTCTCTTTCCCCCCTAAAAACGACCCTTAAATTTCTCTATAATTAACCCCTCTTCCTCAGTGTTAATGTTGGAGACAACTTACACTTAGTAGGGAAGAAACAGAGAAGGGTTGCAAAAAATAGAGAAAAGGTTGGGAAGTTGATAGAGATATAAAACTAGCTTACAAAGGGAGCAAACTCACAAAATTTAGCATCAAGTCACAAAGCAAAACACACCCAAAATCAATTTTATTTTTCTTGTTCTTGTTCGTTGCTTACGGGAACTCACTGGAATTTTTAAAGCTTAGTGGTGGAAGGCTTCTGCGGTGCTTGTTGTTCCAGTTTGCTGACGCAAAACAGGTAACTTCTTCCTTTCCTTCTGTTGGTTTAATCTATTTTTTCTAATTTGTTGTTTCTTCTATGCAAGAGTTGTTAGTCATTGATTATTTTGTCTTTATGAGTTTCTGATTTTGTTTGATGATTTAGCTTGATTCCATACTCTAACTTACGTATTTTGTATTAGTTTAACATCCAAGAAGATGCCTTGCAAGTTTATTTTTTGAATATGGTTCACAATTGATCAACTATTTTCTTCCTTTGTGGAGAGTTAACTGTAGTCTAGTCCGATTTTTTTTATGCTAGCTTAACTTCTTCACTGTTTGTTCTCAATTTCAGAAAAAAGGATATATATACAACCATGGCCTTGTTTCTTTCCTAATCCTTTGTTGTAATGCCTTGCCGATACTAGCTTAATTTGTAATCGCCTTGAATTTTCCTATCGCTAGATTTTCAATTCTGTGTTTGTGTTCTTTGGCAGAGCGAATGGTCAGATTGTATACATCTTGAAACATATTCGATTTAGATATTGTCCTTTCTTGAGATCTGTTTGTGAATCATCTTAAAGTACCTTTTCGTTTCTTTAATGTGTCGATTCTTGTTGATTTTGTTTATCTAAGTTTGAACTACTCTCCAATATCAAATACACATGGTCTTTCTATTCCGTTTTCGTGTTCATTTCTCGAGATTTGGATTAGCATTGAGGTTATATGAATAAGATAGTGTCGAAATTTGATTTAAGAAAAGAAAAAGGGGAAAGCCTTCTGTTAAGCATGGGTTGATTCAATATAAATGTCTATTTTGAACGTGACTTGGGTTTATTGAAGTTTAGTTTCCAGTGACATGTTCTCTTGGATTTTAAGTCAATTGAATGTTGAGCTTTTGATGTAGTCTCCTATGATGTTTTTATTGTTTCTTTATTTCTTCATTTAAAATTTGAGTTTATTGATTCTAAGTTTGTATGACCCTGATCTTTCGAATACTATATTCGATTGTTTGATTGATTTCTTCTTAGTTTACTATTTGTTGGAAGCTTTTAAGGCTCAATGTCACATGAGGCTTAATGATGACCTCCTAAAAAGCATTAGCTTTATGTCAAGGTTTTTCTTTCTGTTTTCGTAGTATCTTATGTGGCGTCCTTAGTTTCGAAGTCCTGCTCTCATTCTTGAGCTACTGTTTGTGTGGAAATTTCACTGACTTGAGTTGTAACCTAAGGCTAGTAAATTGTTAAATGGTTTCTTACTTTGTAAAGTTACGTTTTATCAATTAAAATTTTATTAGTCTTTTGTTGCCTATGACTGGTGTTAGCCGATTTGCCTTTGGATGTTCTCTTAAGTGAATGGAGACATCGTGACTTTGTCTGATGAGAGCCGAATCAATATATTTGTTCATGATTAATTATTAATCCTTATCTTATCGTTTTTTGTTGCATGTTTATTTGTTCGAGTTTGTCATGAACTCATTTTCCCGCATTTCAAGAGAGCAGTAAAGGCTCCATTCCTCTTAATTCGAGTCAAGCAGTCCATAGAACTGATGAACATCTCCAAAAGTTGAGAAATTCTGAGTGGAGTAGATTCGAGATTTGAAAGAAGATCGAGTCAAAAGGCCCATTTTTATTTACTCTACATAATTGTATTTTGTTACTTTTGGGCTTAAGCCCTTATTATTTTGTATTATTATTATTTTACTAGAGGTTTAGGACAGATAGAATTGAAGTGGGTCAAAAAATCCAAAATAAATGGGTCCAAATATCGGTCCAGGCGGACAGAAACTGAATTTGAAATCAACTCTCTCTCTCTCTCCTTTTACTTTACCGCCTATTTGCTTGTTTTAATCGCCATTAGTTTTAAGGTTAAAGAATTTGAATCCCCGCAAGACGCCACCTCGTTTTAATTGTTTAGTCAAATCAATCAAGTACAAATAAACTTAAAAATAAATTTTGCAAGTCATATCTCACTTAAATAGTAAATTAATACTTCATTTTCAAACAACTCTAAATAATTTTTATCTCAAAAATTAAGTTAGACATTTTAGCCAAGTCAGTTAGTTGTCGGAAAATCGCGAGTTAGAGAATATTTTAGATGCCGTAAAAACCTTCCTAAAATATTAATAAGAACCCTCAAACCCCCTTAAAGTTTTCAATCGATTTCTTGTTTTAAGTCTTTTGGAAACAAAGGTTTTCTTAATTTTTCTTAAAAATAAAATAAAATTAAGTGGCGACTCTAAACAAGTCTTAAAAGTCTTAAAAATAAAATATTTTTTTCGAATAAAACAATTACTGTGGTTGATCGCATAGTAGAATTACAAGTAGTCGTGCCTGAAGACCGTTAGAGAGAGTGTTAGTGGGTCATGAGATAAATGGAGATACTGAAGCCCAAGAGATTGAATCATGCTTAAATCTATACTAGTAGACACTCGTAGGACTCAAGTGGAGTCACTAGATCGCGAGTTGGGCCCCCACCAAAGCCATCAATAGAAGAATGTAATGTCCCGCCATCCATCCAGGCAGAACGCCACCCAACTCGGCAGCCAGCAGCAGGCGCAAGGGGGCAGACCACCCAAGCCGGCCAGCAGGCCAAGGGGCAGGCAGCAGTTGGAGAGGCAGCCGTTACAACAGTTTCAGCTGTTACGGCAGTTACAACCGTTACAGCAGGTAGTGGGACGTCAGTTACAAACCTTGGAGAGGTTGTGCAGAACGTGGGGCAGACTAGGAGCATCTAGGAGTCCTTTTTGGAAGACTTAGAAGCATGTCTTGTAGGCATAGACTTAGGAACTTGTACATGGTAGCATTTACTTACTCTTAGGCATTAGAGTAGTATAAATAGTTGTTTATTTTACTTCTAAAGCATCCAAGAATTTGTCAAGTAATAGAAGTTCCTTCTTCCAAAGTTCTGTCTTACTTCTTATTTTCTTAGCGATCCGAGTGAGAGGCTTACTTGAGTTTGCAAGAACGTGCAAGAATCGTGAGTAAACCGTCAAGTGCCGCACGGAGTATTGTCCGAATCAAAAAGTCCGTGACAATTGGTATCAGAGCAGGTTCAATCGTAAGAAAATGACTACCGAAGGAGACGGAAGCGGCGTTAGCATCACCCCCAACGTTCCCACAATTGGTGGCAAGAAGAACAAAAAGGGGAAGAAGCAGCAGAAGGGTAATGAACCCAATCTGCCAATTCCTCCACTAGGTGATCTTCCATCAATGGATCCTCCACCAACTGATCCTACACCAAGTGATGGACAAACATCTCACATACCTAATGTTGTCGATGAAAGTGACGATGGCGATGAGGCCATAGACGTTACTGTTGGACACGAATGGATTGCCAGCGTCGAGATGGCTAGGCAAGCGGTTGAGATTTTAGGCCAGCGCTTGAATGGATTGGACAGTGACGTCAAAGACCTTGAAGAGCACTCTCTTGAGGAAGTTGACGCGATCCGGAAGGAGTTGGAGGTGCACAAGCGGACTGAATTAGGGATGAAGGAATCCATTACTTCCTTGGAGTTCAGGCTGTTGGACGCCACTACGACGATCCAGACGCTGAAGAACAAGATTGAAGCTCTCGAAGAAGAGAGGGAGGTTGTTGCATCAACGTCATTTGGCCAGGAAAGGGAGTCTAGAGTTGAGGTTCCCAAGCCACCAATATTCAAAGGTGTCCGCGACGCCTTAGAGGTGAGTAATTTCCTATGGCACTTGGAAAATTATTTCAAATGTAATAGGGTCAGGACCGATGCAAACAAGATCAACACTGCCGTGTTGTATCTCTCCGACGTAGCCATGTTATAGTGGAAACGCAAAGATGCCGAGATCAGAAGGGGCACATGCACCATCAACACATGGGAACAATTCCTTGAGGAATTCAAGAAATCTTTCTTCCCTAACAATGCTGTGTATGAGATGAAACGCAAACTCCGAGAGTTGAAGCAGACGGGAAGCATTAAGGCATATGTGAAGGAGTTCACAATTTTGACCCTTCAAATTCCCCAACTCACGGATGATGACATGCTGTTCACCTTCATGGACGGGCTGCAGAATTGGGCGAGGACAGAGTTAGAGCGGCGTCAAGTAAAAACCATCGATGAAGCCATCACTCAAGCCGAGACCTTGACAGATTTCAAACATGATCGTTTGGACAAGGCTAAGGGCAAGGAGGCAAAGGGCAGTCAAGCTAAAGGCGGGGGAGATCGTGGCCGAGGCAGAGAACAGTCGGCACAACCCAAGCAGCAAGACACGCCTAAGCCGGATGGTAGACGGTTTGAACGCCAGAAGTACGCGGAGAAGCGGACGCAGTCTAGTAAAGGCGACGGGTGCTATATATGCGGCGGACCACACGGTTACGCTAGGTGCCCGGAGATGAAGAACCTTGGTGCCATCGTCCGTGAACGGAAGGAAAAGGAGGCACAAGACAAGGCAAAGCCGGCAGACACCACTCAATTGGGCATGGTTGGATTGTGCGGAGCCATAGCCAAACAGGCCGACAAGCCAGGGGATTTCAGTACGCAGTACGTGGACATCTCCATCAATGGGCAACAAGTTCGGGCCATGGTGGACTCCGGGGCTGAAGCCAACATCATGACCAAGGCGGCGGCAGAAAAGTTGGGACTGAAAATTGTTCCAAGCAACAATCGCCTCAAGACGGTCAATGCTCCACCAACTCCCGTATGTGGAATTGCTCATGGGGTCAGCATCACTCTAGGACGGTGGAGAGGTAAGACAAACTTTACCGTAGCTCCTTTGGACATATCCGATGTTATTCTTGGACAGGAATTCTTTCAGCGTTGCCACACAATGATCGATCCCTACCTTCAACAACTCATGATTATGGAGGGGGAAGGATCTTGTATGGTACCTCTTGTTAAAGTACCAAAGAAAAACGGATACGCCCACTTATCGGCCATGCAGATTGAGAAGGGCATGAAGAAAGGAGCACCAACCTTCCTAGCCACCATTGCAAGTTCGGGTGAAGACCATGGTGCTATGGTGCCATTGCCACCTATCATAGAAACTGTTTTGCAGGAAAATAGTGATGTGATGCCGGAGGAGCTGCCGAAAACTCTACCTCCAAGGCGCGAGGTAGACCACATGATAGAGTTGGAGGCGGGAGCCAAGCCACCTGCACTTGCACCTTACCGCATGGCTCCGCCTGAGTTAGAGGAACTGAGGAAGCAGTTGAAAGAGCTCCTCGAAGCAGGTCACATCCGTCCATCCAAGGCACCCTATGGGGCGCCGGTGCTGTTCCAGAAGAAGAAAGATGGGTCGATGCGCCTATGCATTGACTATAGGGCACTCAACAAGATCACAATTAGGAACAAATATCCTGTTCCGCTGATTGCAGATTTGTTTGACCGTCTTGGAGAGGCCAAATACTTCACCAAGATGGATCTCCGGAAAGGCTACTATCAAGTGCGCATCGTAGAGGGGGATGAACCAAAGACAGCATGCGTAACCAGGTACGGAGCATTCGAATGGTTGGTGATGCCCTTCGGCTTAACTAACGCACCTGCCACTTTTTGTACGCTGATGAACGAAATTCTACATCCCTTCCTGGATCAATTCGTAGTAGTGTACTTAGATGATATAGTCATCTATAGTAACACTTTGGAAGAACATGTAGAGCACTTGAAGAAAGTTTTCAAAGTCTTGCGGGAGAATCAGCTTTATGTCAAACGGGAGAAGTGTGAGTTTGCCCAACCCAAGATACACTTCTTGGGTCATGTGATCAGCCAAGGTGAGCTTCGGATGGATCAGGCAAAGGTAAAAGCTATCCAAGATTGGGAAGCGCCTACAAAGGTGACCGAGCTACGTTCTTTTCTTGGACTTGCTAATTATTATCGCAGGTTCATTAGTGGATACTCCGCTATAGCTGCCCCATTGACCGAGTTGCTGAAGAAGAGCAGGCCATGGGAATGGAGCGAGGAGTGCCATGAGGCATTTGAAGGTCTTAAGACTGCGGTTACTGAAGAACCAGTCTTGATGCTGCCCGATTTCACAAAGACCTTCGAGATACATACGGATGCTTCTGATTTTGCCATTGGGGGAGTCTTGATGCAGGAGAAACACCCCATAGCATTTGAAAGCCGGAAGTTAAATGAAGCTGAACGACGGTACACTGTGCAGGAGAAGGAGATGACGGCCATTGTGCATTGTCTACGCACATGGAGGCACTATCTACTAGGCTCCAAATTTGTAGTTAAAACTGACAACGTTGCCACTAGCTATTTTCAGTCGCAGAAGAAGATCACACCAAAGCAGGCTCGTTGGCAGGATTTCTTAGCAGAATTTGACTACAACTTGGAGTACAAACCAGGAAGGGGCAATGTGGTAGCCGATGCATTGAGCAGAAAGACTGATCTAGCGGCCATTTCCTCAGCTCGTAGTGAATTCCAAGGCGCAATCAAAGATGGTATGCAACGTGATCCGGAGGCCAAGAAGTTAATGCAGATGGCTGCCCAAGGTAAAACCAAGCGGTTTTGGGTAGAAGACGGGTTCTTGCTTACCACTGGCCGAAGAATTTATGTACCCAAGTTCGGATTCATCAGGCGGCGAATTATCATGGAGAGCCACGACACTCCGTGGGCCGGGCATCCAGGGCAGAAAAGAACAAGGGCGTTGGTTGAGGCTTTCTATTTTTGGCCACGAATGTGGGAAGAGATTGAGCAGTACGTGCAGACTTGTCTTGTGTGCCAGCAAGACAAGGTAGAGCAAAGGCAACCAGGAGGGCTGTTGGAGCCACTACCCATAGCTGATCATCCGTGGGAGAGCATATCTATGGATTTCATCACTTCTTTGCCAAAGTCAAATGGATTTGGCACGATAATGGTCGTGGTGGATAGGTTTTCCAAGTATGCGACGTTTATGCCTGCCACAGCCGGTTGCACTGCTAAGGAAGCTGCACAATTATTCTTCAAGAACGTAGTGAAGTATTGGGGGCTGCCGAGGTTCATCATCAGTGATCGTGATCCTCGTTTCACTGGGAATTTTTGGAGTGAACTCTTTGAAGTCCTTGGTTCAAAACTCCACTTTTCCACCAGCTTTCACCCCCAAACTGACGGCCAGACTGAACGCGTCAACGCCTTGTTGGAGTGCTATCTTAGGCACTATGTCAGTGCGCACCAGAAGGATTGGGCTAAGCTCCTAGACATGGCGCAATTTTCTTATAATTTGCAGAGGAGTGAATCTACAGGGCGCACACCGTTCGAGTTGGCAACAGGTCAGCAACCCCAAACTCCCCACTCACTGCCAACATTATTTGAGGGGAAGAGTTTGGGCGCTTACAATCTTGCCAAAGGTTGGGAAGAACAACTCGACCTTGCCAAAACTTATTTAGATAAGGCGGCAAGGAGGATGAAGAAGTTCGCCGACCGCAAGCGTCGTCCCACCAACTACAAAGAAGGTGATATGGTTTTGGTAAAGTTTAATCCGAGGCAGTTTAAGGCTCTGAGGGGCGTACATCACAACTTAGTGCGCAAATATGAGGGTCCGTTCAAGATTGTTGCCAAGGTGGGTAACATTTCATACAAGTTGGAGTTGCCTCCACACTTGAGGATCCACCCAGTTTTTCATGCAAGCGTCCTTAAGCCATATCATGAAGATAAGGACGATCCCAGCCGGAACAAATCACAGCGGGCCCCTATCACTATCACTGCCTCGCATGATCGAGAAATTGACACCATCATAGATTACCAAGCCAAGCGGAAACGAGGACAACAGGCCAGTGCTATGTTTCTCGTACATTGGAAGGGACAGACTCCTGAAGAAGCCACTTGGGAGAGGTATGAAGACCTGTGGCAGTTCAAGGACAAAGTTCAGGAGTTCTTGCAGCAATGCGTCGCGGTCGTCGCATCATGGGGTGGGGGAGATTGTAATGTCCCGCCATCCATCCAGGCAGAACGCCACCCAACTAGGCAGCCAGCAGCAGGCGCAAGGGGGCAGACCACCCAAGCCGGCCAGCAGGCCAAGGGGCAGGCAGCCGTTACAACAGTTTCAGCTGTTACGGCAGTTACAACCGTTACAGCAGGTAGTGGGACGTCAGTTACAAACCTTGGAGAGGTTGTGCAGAACGTGGGGCAGACTAGGAGCATCTAGGAGTCCTTTTTGGAAGACTTAGAAGCATGTCTTGTAGGCATAGACTTAGGAACTTATACATGGTAGCATTTACTTACTCTTAGGCATTAGAGTAGTATAAATAGTTGTTTATTTTACTTGTAAAGCATCCAAGAATTTGTCAAGTAATAGAAGTTCCTTCTTCCAAAGTTCTGTCTTACTTCTTATTTTCTTAGCGATCCGAGTGAGAGGCTTACTTGAGTTTGCAAGAACGTGCAAGAATCGTGAGTAAACCGTCAAGTGCCGCACGGAGTATTGTCTGAATCAAAAAGTCCGTGACAAGAAGCTCCTAAGTTGGAACTAAAAACTCTGCCAGTTCACCGAAGGTATGCTTATTTGGGTACTAATGAAACTTTGCATGTTATACTTTTTGTAGAATTGTCTTATTTACAGGTTGATGCGGCTTTGATGATCTTGAAGTGGAGGAAGAAAGCAATTGGATGGAAGATGGTTGATATTCATGGGGTTAGTCTGGCATTATGCATGCACATAATTTACATAGAAGAGGACCACAAACCCAAAGCACAACATCAACGTCGTCTGAATCTTGTGATGGAATAAGTGGTAAGAAATAGAGTTATAAAATGGTTAGATGTTGGAATTGTGTACCCAATCTCTGATAGTAAGTGGGTAAGTCTGGTACAATGTGTTCCCAAGAAGGAAGGTATGATTGTGGTAAGGAACAAAAAGAATGAGTTGATTCCTACCAGAACAGTGAACGAGTGGCGAATTTGTATGGATTACCGGAAACTAAATGATGCTACCCAGAAAGATTACTACCCCATTCCCTTCATTGGTCAAATGTTTGACCGACTAGCAGCGCAGGAGTACTATTGTTTCTTAGATGGTTATTCTGGTTACAACCAGATAATAATTGCCCCCGAGGATCAGGAAAAGACCATGTTCACTTGTCCTTATGGTACATATGCTTTCAAGAGCATGACATTCATACTTTGCAATGCACCGACAACTTTTCAAAGGTGTATGATGGCCATTTTTCATGACATGGTGGAAGACTTTGTAGAGGTGTTCATGGATGATTTCTCAGTCTTTGGGAAGTCTTTTGAGGTATGTCTCCGGAATCTTGATAAGGTACTTGCTAGATGCGAAAATACTAACTTAGTTCTGAACTGGGAGAAGTTTCATTTTTTGTTTAGAGAGGGGATAGTGTTGGGACGCAAGATGTCTAATCCGGGATAGAGGTTGATAAGGCCAAGGTAGAAGTCATTGAGAAATTTCCCCCTCCCATTTCTGTAAAAGAGATGCGTAGTTTTCTTGGCCATGTAGGTTTTCACCGGCGATTCATCAAGGATTTTTCCAAGATTGCAAGACATATGTGCAGTCTTTTAGAGAAGGAGGTGAAGTTTGACTTTGATGCAATGTGTCTGAGAGCTTTGGAGATGTTGAAAAGGAACTTAATTGAGGCTCCTATTCTAATTGCTCATGATTGGGAATTACCATTTGAACTCATGTGTGATGCGAGCGATGTAGCAGTGCGTGCATTGTTGGGACAAAGAAAGAATAAAGTGTTCCACTCGATCTATTACGCAAGCAAGATCCTTGACTCTACACAAGCTAATTACACAGTGATTGAGAAGGAGATGCTAACTCTAATGTTCGCTTTCGACAAGTTCAGATCGTATTTTATAGGCACTAAAGTGATCATTTTTACTGACCATGCAGCTATTAGGTACTTATTCCATAAGAAGTATGTGAAACCAAGGCTGATTCGTTGGATATTGCTTCTTCAAGAATTTGACCTTGAGAGCAAAGATAGAAAAGGTACTGAAAATCAGATAGTTGATCACTTATCTAGGTTGGAGGACTTCTCACATGTGAATGAGGGTGAGAAAATCTGGGAAGAGTTTCCGGATGAACAATTGATGGCGCTAGATATCTCTCAAGTGACATGTGTTATGCCGTAATTTTATCTATCTTTAGAAAAATTACTTTTTGAAATGTTCTAAGTATAAAACAATTTGAGAAAATACTTAGAAAAGAGTCGCCACTTAATTTTTTAAAGAAATTAAGAAAACTTAATTTAAAAAGATTTGAACAGATTAAATCTTGATAAATTTAGAGAAAATGGGCAAGAGGTTCTTATTTACGCTTCAAGAAGGTTTTTAAGGCATTTGAAGTGCCCGCTAACACACGGTTATCCTACGACTTAGGTTAAATAATTTTGACTATTTTTTTAAAAAAAAAATATTTAATATAGAAATAATATTATTAATTTACAACACTCGATTAAATTGAAAAAATAATTAAAAGAACAGTTTTTAATTTTTTTTAAGAAAATGGAACTTAATTGAAACATTTGAATATAATACAAGTGACTAGAATTTTAACAAGACTAGATTTGTTAAAACTTATTTGACACATTTTTAAAATAATATTTTAAACCAAATTGGTCAATTAAAGCATAGAGACTATTTTAAGTTAATTGAAGATTAAGTAAAAGTTTTCAAATGAACAAAAACCAAGAGTTGACAAAAATAAAATTTATTTAACATACTAACATAAAGAATATAGTTCATCTCTTGGGGAATTAATTAAGTTATTTAATAATTCTAAATTTAAAGTTAATAAAAAAGATAATAATAATAACAATTAAATAATAAAGGAATAAAGGAGCAGATGAATTTGGGCCCCCTTTTGGGCCAATTTCTCTGGAATTTTGGGGTCTTAACCCAATTCCCGTTTTTATATACACCTGATGTATATAAGTGTATATCGAATGCATATAGCTTATTTTTCTGCTTTCCGAGACCTGTTTCAGTTTACAATTTCTCCGGACATCGAGAAGTCTTTTTTGGGGAATTCAACTCAACGAAATGCAGGGATAGAATCCGAAATAAACTCGGATGGAGTTTTCACATGCAAATAAAGAATAATAAGATTAGAATTAGTATAATTAATAATTAAATGAGAAACCAATGAACTATAAATTAATGGTAAAATCTAAGACACAGTCATTAAATAAATAAGTAAATTAATTAAGGAAATTTACTACATTTTATGGAAAACAAGTATACAAAAACATATTCTTTAATAAAAGAATTTATGTGGGACAAGTTAGATCACTATAGGAAAATATCATTTCTTGTCAATCAAAATGCCAACACAATGAAAGTAAAGTTAAGATAAAGGAAAGAGTGGGGCATGCACAATATAAGAACTCATAAACAATCTAGGAAAAAAAAAATTAGAACTCAAAATGATTAACAAAGAGCTCAATGTTAAAAATCAACATAATAAAATTTGGGATGTTGAAAACAACATGTTCAAATATAAAGGACGGGAAGAACATTTGTAGAAGAGGATGTGTTACCTTTTTCGGGGCAGCGACTGAGACAAACGAGTTGAGCGAATTCCACTTCATGAGCTTAATTTCGATTAGCTCCGGAAAGCAAAACAGCTTTTTTTTTATGAAATTCCCTCTGTTTTAGGGCAGTTAAATTAATGTTCGACTTTTTTTTTATTTTTTTTTCTCCTCCCGATTTTCTCTGTCTTCCCTATCAATTTTATTTTTTAAAAAAGATCCCTCTAACTTTATTTTCCTCACCATGATTTTTCCGCCCCCTAACACTAAAGAAGATGGAGGTTTATATAGAGGGATTTTGGGATCGATTTAGGTGGAAACGGGTGGATTTTTCAATTTTAAAATTCGAATTCATGTGCCTTTTTTATCAAGTCAATGATGAAGAGGATGAGAAAAAGTTGAATTTCACGAAAAAGGGGAAAAGGGTAATGGGATGCGGCTGTTGCAGGTCCGAATTTACCAGGATTTTGCTGGATTTGCTCACTGGTTTTTGTTGTTGTTAGGTGAAGAAGATGAGGCAGTGGGGTCGGATGGTACTGTGTATGTTTGTTGAATTGGGTTTCTTTGGTATTATTTGTTTAATTGGGAGAGTTTGGACTTGGGTTATTTGGTAGAAGATTGGGCTGAAGAGTTGAGTAATTGGTTGATGTAACTTGACCCAAAATAAGTATTTTCATGGGTTTTGGAATGGGAATGGGAAATGTGCTGCTGGCAATTTAGAGAAAAAGGGTCAAAGACTTGGTCTTAAAATGACCCAAAAAGGCATGTTGAGGAAATGGCTAGGATTGTCATTAATTGTAGCCATTTGAGTTAACAACTTAGCCAAATTGAGTTTAATTTAGATAAATTTGACTAAAACATAAATAACATAAATTAATATTAATTAATTATCGAGCTTCTTAATCTTAAAGAAATAAAATAATTAACTCAATCATAAACTATTAATTCAAAAAATATAAACTATAAATTAGCTAAACTAATTAATAAAATATTTAAGTAAAACTAAAATCTTTTTGAGATAATTTTCAAACATTAATATAATAAATATATGCAAAATCATATAGAATATATAAATTAATTTTTAACATTTTAAAATTTATAATAATGACAAAATTACTTAACATGACTCGTAAAATATTTAAAATTTTATAAAGTTAATTATTTCAAATCGTTTGAAATTTAAGAAGCTCGATGACTAATTTATATTGTGGAAGGTCAAAATTGGGTGTCAACAGTTATCCCTCATTTGACTTGAATTGATGAAAGAAATTCGAGACAAATGAAATTGACAAATTCAATTTTGACCGACCACACCTTTACCTTTGGAAAGGGATTTGGTACGGACTTTAGAAATTAGGAATTATGGTCGAACTCCGGTATTGAGTTTCCTACATATCTCAGGTTATATGAGAATTCAGGCCACTTGTAGTTCGATACGCTTGATTTAATGCACGATTATTAAAGAATTCAAAAGTCATCTTGATACCAAATTATGAAGGGACCGGAATGCTCGAGAATAAGATTTGAGAGCAAATATTGGAATACAGCCGAGTTGTCAACATTGAGCCCGCCTACATATCCTCAAACCATAGGAATCAGGCTGTTTGTAGTTCGACTCAATCGATTGAAAAGGAATCTATTATGTTAGATAACCTTTGGTTCTGGACAAGTGACAAAATTAAACGAGTATGAAAAGGAGGCTTGTAACCTCTTAGGCATGAATGTGGTGCACTTCACACCCTTAATTAAGAACTCACATGGACATAATTTCCAAAGCTCTCGGCACATTGTCACTCAGATTGGAAACTTGCTTCCGGTAGACCAAAATTTCCGGATGCGAGACATAAACTGACAAAACCTAAAGAAAAACCCACGTGCCTTCTGATAGGGGTGTGGTTTGATTGTGGTGGAAGTCGCTCCTCTGCTCGCGTCCTAAGAGTTTGACACTCCTCTTTGGACTATATCCCAGTTCACTGCTAAGAAAAAGTTCCACGTTGTGCTGCATCCTTTTTTATGTCGTCCGCACCTGTGGTTATGTTTTGGAGAATTCATCATTTCGGATGCTCTTGACAAAAACTGAGATAAAACTCGTCAGCATAAAAACTCAATTAAAAAGGGAGACAGTGTCTTTTACCATGTCGACACTTAATTGTTCTCCTCGACATTTGACGTCAACTCGATCGGTTTGACGTAAAGCAAACAGAGCTTATGTCTTATGTATGTAATGCAATCTTCAATGTATTCTTCAATTGATGTTGAAATAAATAAAAACAGATGCAGTGCTGATATTTATCTTGATGTCGTCTTTGATGTTCTTCTTGATGTTTACTTTTATCAAAAATAAAATGATGCAGTTGATGCCGATGAGTGAATATTTTCTTCAGATGCACGATTCTCTTTCTGGCAGTGCATGATTCCTTGCGGGGCATGGGTATCTTACCGCGATGCATAAATTTCTGTGAGGCATGAACACCTTCTCGCGATGCACAATTCTCTGCGAGGTATGAATGTCTTCTCGCGATTAACTTGTGATGCATGAATATTAACTCGCGATGCATGATCTTCCGCGATGCATGAATATTGACTCGCGATGCATGATCTTCCGCGATGCATGAATATTGACTCTCGATGCATGATCTTCTGCGGGGCATGAATATCTTCCCGATGCATAAATTCCGCAAGGTATGAAATCTTCTTGCGATGCATAAATTTCTGCGAGGTATGAATATCTTCTCGCGATGCATAATTTTCTGCGAGGCATGAATATCTTCTCGCGATGCATAATTTTCTGCGAGGCATGAACATCCTCTCGCGATGCATGAATATTAATTCGCGATGCATTAGTATTAACTCGAGATGCATGATCTTTCGCGATGCATAAATATTGACTCGCGATGCATGATCTTCCGCGATGCATGAATATTGACTCGCGATGCATGAATATTGCTCTTGATGTCATCCTTGGTGCCAAATGAAGATATTGCTTAAGTCGTGCAACGTAGTGATCTTCTGGATTATTATATCGTCTCAATTGAAAATAATGATAAAATAATTCTTTCAGATAGTGTATTGTCCTGATCGACAATAAAATAAATGACCCCTCCGGGTAGTGTATTGTCTTGATCGACAATAAAATAAATGACCCCTCAGGGTAGTGTATTGTCTTGATCGACAATAAAATAAATGACCCCTCCGGGTAGTGTATTGTCTTGATCGACAATAAAATAAATGACCCCTCTGGGTAGTGTATTGTCTTGATTGACAAAAAAATAAATGACCCCTCCGGGTAGTGTATAATATCATATCTGACATTATGATGCAAATGACGTCCTTTACAGAAACCGTAAACTCTTTCTTGAGATTTACGCTTGACTCAACCTCGAATCTAGCTGGACGTTCTTTATACTCATGTTGTTGGAAGTTGACTGAAATAAACCATTCATACTCCCAAGTCTCCGGTATGAGCAGTATAAAACAATTCTTGCGTCTACAGAAAACTCCGATAAATTTTGGGAGAACTTTCTCCTCCCTTGACTTCTCCATATTCATCGATCGGAGGAATTTGCTGATATCAAAGCAAAGCTATAAACCTGCATCCATAGAAAAATTGTTAGTTTTAAAACGAACTGATCTGTGTTGATTTCTTCAGTTGTCTACTCTTTGTCCTGCTATCTCCGGTTGATCTTCCTGATCTCCCAACTCTTGATAGATAAGACAAAATATTTTAACCAAAACCAATGAACATAAAAGAAATTTTTTAAGAAAATAATTTTTGGAAATAATATTTTGAAAAAGGTCACTGTCAAGCGTCATGTCACGTCAGGCTTAGCGAACTTCTTTGAGTCTGATGCTTGGAGGTATATTTGATTATTCGATGGGGAGTATTCAGAGTCTCTCCATACTGTCGACAAACCCGTATTGAAATTTTGAGGCCATCCTCAAAATTTCTGTCCTGGTTAGCTGTATCGGCTTATCTTCGACTGTCGCTGAGTAAATCACGGAATTTTTGAGACCCTCTCAAAAATTATGTCCCAGTTGCAAGTCTTGAAATATCTTTAGTCTTGACATGTTGAGGAGAAATCTTCTCCTCGAGAATTTTTTGAGTCTCTCTCAAAAAATTCTATCCCAGTTTCTATTGTAAGGAGGAATAGAAATCTTACGGGAATATGACCGAACCCTTGTGGCGCCTACGTATCCCGTTGAGGCAGGAATCAGGTCAAACGTAGTTCTCCCTCAAAGGTTATCAAAAATAAGAAATTTATAAAGAAATCGACCGAGGCCGACATAGGCCGTCTATCTGCTTGGTAATCTTCTCTTTAATCTTTAGACTCAACTGGGGCTTGAACTTTCGAGTTTTTTGCTTCACCGGACTGAACTCTGGATTAATCGGCAATTTGTGAGACACAACATTGGTACTCAGCCCTAGCATGTCACTGACTTCCCAGACAAACACATCAACGTACTCGGTAAGTAAATAAATTAGATCTTTCCTCTGAGTTTCATTCAAATGAACGCTGATTTGGGCCTCTTTGACACACTCTTGGTCTCCCAGATTTACAGTTTCTGTTTCCTCTAGATTTGATTTATGCTAATTTTCAAACTGCAGAAATTCTTCAGCAACATATTCCGGTACCTCATTTTCCTTTTCGTATTCATCAACCTCGTCATCATCTGCTTTACTTTGTTCGTTCAACTTGTGACATGACACGACATTGGCAGGTTTAAAATTTATATTACTGAAACCATAAATAGACAAAGTTAGACAAGTAAAATATAGCAAATAAGTAAATAAACCAAATTTAAGTAAAAGAGGCTTTTATTCAAAATGGAAAAT